>CM076578.1:1488698693-1489298693 GCA_034641835.2 Pinus albicaulis
CACATTTTTCCAACACTAAGTAGATTGTGATTCATGTTTTCAACTAATAGAACATTCTTGGCTAGAGCATATTTGCTTCCAAGAGTGACAGTACCTGATCCTATAACATTTAAAGATCCATCATTTCCAAAGGACAGGGTTCCATCCTCCTTCTCTTTCAAAGATATAAATTTCTTTCTATCTCCAATCATATGCATTAATAAACCGCTATCAACATACAACTTTGTTGTATTGAGCCTTGAGAGTGAGAGCACAATTATCAGTCTTCTTCTTCTTCCATGTTCGTTCCTTTTGTGGCTTCGAAGATTCTTCTGGAGGATTTTTAAGTCTGCAGTCTCTGGCTATGAGTCCAAAGTTTTGACATTTGTAACATTCAATGTTATTTCTTAAATGATCAAATCTATTGATGTTTCGTTTAGCCTTGAGAGGTTCATATTTGAAAGATCTCATAGAATTGTATTGGTTCCTAGGGTATGTGCGACATTCTACAACTTTATGACCAGATTTTCCACATGAATAACAATAGCCATGAAAAATATGTCGGTACCTGGATGGAAATATTCATCAAGGAATTTTCTTCCAAGGTTGTTCTTGCGAATCTTTTCCAATGAAGTCTACATGCATGTCAGATCTCATACGTTCATTGTATTTTGTTGTAGAAGGTCATGCTTCTTCTTCTTTGTAACCAAGGCCAATTCTATCATTTTAAGATCATTGATTGTTGATTAGTTCTTCCAATGCCCTTGAGTTGTTCATATAGTCTTGGATAGTTTGTCCCTTCTTCACTTCCTTACGCAGCAAAACTACTTTGGCCTATAATGCTTCCATTTCTTGGTCGTTTTCTTCCAACTTCTTTTTAAGTGTCTCTTCAATACATTTGTGTTCTTCAACTTCAATTTTGGAGACCTTGAACTTGTTCTTCAAGAGTATTGGAACGGATCTTCTCATCCTTCCGTTATTTTATAAGCTTGATTTCCTCCTTGGAAAATTCTTCTATGGTCAACCCTCCATCTTTGTTGTTTGATACCTCTTGTTTATTGTGCTTAGCCATAAATAATACTCTCTCATTTGCTTCTTCTTCATTGTCACTGTATTCATCGGATGATGAGATATCTTATTTTTCTTCACACTTGCAGGTGCAAATCTTTCCCTTTGAAGGTTGTTTGTCCTTATTGGTTTTCTTAGATGGAGTGAACGCAATTTCCATATGCAAAGTACCCTCTTCTTCATCAAGTCTCATTTCATATGCTATGATAACTCCATGTAATTCCTCTTTGTTGAGTTTTGCCAAATTTTCACTATATTCTAAGACCGATACCTTTGGGTTGAATCTTCTTGGTAATGTTCTAAGAATATTTCATACAATAGTCTTCTCATCAACAGGCTCGCCCAATCCTTTTAGAGTGTTGGCTATTTCATCAATGTGTTGGAAGTATGCAACAATGTTGCCATCTTCTTTCATTCTAAGTTGCTCAATTTTTTCTCTGTAGATTTGAAGCTTGGATTCTTTGACATTTGAGTCACATGCATATATATTCTCAAGATTTTCCCATACATTTTTGGCGATTTTACAACCCAACACCTTATGATAAGTAGATTCAATAATTCCATTGATAATAATATTCTTTGCTTTGCATCATTTACCAAATTCTTCTTACCTTGTTCATCTGCGGCTGATGTAAATCCATTTTGAACTATGTCCCATACTTCATAACCTTGCACCATGAGATAGACCTCCATTCTTCCTTTCCAGAGCGGATAATTATTTTCATTGAACAGAGGTACACCATTCTTGGTATGCTCCATGACCTCCTTATAGTTGTTAAACTACTATTGAAGGAACCAAGCTTTGATACCAATTGAGGAGATATTGAGAGGGGGGGTGGGGTGAATCAGTATTCCTTTCAATTAGTATTATTATTAATCTTTTAGAGAATTAGTTAATATTAAATTACTGTCAATGTTTGTAAAATTATAGCAATAAAAAAAAGGAACACAACTGCACATAGTTTTCAAGGTGGAAACCCTCTCCAGGAAAAAAACAACCTGAATGTTTTTCTAATAATTCTTTAATATTTAAATCTAATTAAAAATAAAGCTCCAACTACCTAGAATATAGAAAAGCATTCTTATCTAGCTCCCATTGGATGGATGTTCCAATGCCCGAGATTCTTCAGTAGTCAACTAAACAGATGCCCCAACACCCAATGAGCTACAACTCACCCTAGCACCACCCTACCACCCTATAGAAGAATAAAATAAGAATGGACTCTTGTACCAGGGAAAATGGTCCACTTTACAATGATACAGAATGATTTAAAACAAGAATATACACTATACCATAACCCCAACTATGACACAACCACCTAATGATGATCCTAGACCTCCCGAAACTACCTCTTCAACTCTTGGCAGATAGACACTTGTAAAATTTTTACAATGATGCATTTAAAATGACTTAGTACAATGATACCTTTACAATGACTGTATGTAGTGCTACCCACTTAAAGACTTCATGTGGTGAAATTATTGTTGTTGTTTTACACCTTGATTGCTTCTCTTGTCATGCTACCCTCTACTACACCTTTCTTTTCTTTTCTTCTCTAGAAATCTCGGTCCTTTGCAGCCCTTGAAAACACATGATATAGTTTTTTCTTTCCTTCTAGGAGCTCGATATCGAATCTTGTGTATCTTTGTTATTTCAGATCCCCAATATGTTATTTTCGGTCTTGTATTATTCCTCTAAGTCTTCTTTCCAATGCCATAGGTCTGACAGAATTTGGATTCTTCAACACAAAGCTATTCCCAATCTCCCACAATGACCTAATTATGGACTGGCTCAGTAGAGTGAACTTGAATGGCATGCCACATGTCCCTGTTTCTTCTGTAGGTTTCGACCCTGAATAGAAATTATCTACACACGAATATTATAACAGAAAATAAACAATAGCGAGAGCATAAAACATAAAACAGATAAACACATAGATTTTCCCCTGGATCCCAAATCAGGACGACCAGCTTGATTTTTCATTATATTCCTTTTAGTGTTACAACACATATATATACATGCCGAAGCAACATAAACCCCAATCCATTAACCTTGGATTAGAACATAGCATGGATTTCACATAATGGATCACAATACGGAAGGCGAAAACTATGGTACAACAATACCATGTACATAAAACATACAAAACCATGGAGCATGAGACCCCCACTACAAAGTGGGACTTAAAGGCCTGGGGTGCTGCCTTAGACCCAGAACGAGGGGGGGCTACTACCTCAAGCCCTCCGTTACGTGAGATGCAAAGGAAGGGCCTCATCAACCCCACCAAGTACTTAGTCATGGAAAGTATCACTTACACTGCCAACATTCACAGCATTTGTTATTTGTTTTCTCTTTCCAGAGGGACTGAGAGCTTAGTCATTGGCCCAATTCTTCAACACCCAACCTTTCTCTACCAATAGAGCTTAAGGTGCTCTGGTTTGCTGCAGTATAACATTATTTGCAGTGTCCACCTTTACCAGCAACACCCTTTTTAGCCTCAACCATATCTCTAACAAAGTGATATTGAACATCAATGTGCTTTGTCTTTGAATGATAAGCAGGGTTCTTAGCCAAGAAAATTGCACTTTGGCTATCACAGTCTATCCTTATAGCTTGCTATACCAACCCCATACTTGAACACAATCTTTGCAACCAAACTGCTTCCTTCCTTGCATGATGCATTTATATGTTATTCACCTGCGCGTTAGAAGGGCACTCGGACTATCTTTTGCTCATCCAGCGTGCCTCCAAATGGGCTAAAACACATACCCACTTGTGAATCTGCTGCAGTCCCCTTATCTCGGCCCGATCCCCATCACTTGAAGCACGAATGTCAGGCATTCTTCCAATCCTGGGGTCTTCCACCGTCGCCTGACCGCTGTCCACCAGTACATCAGCGTATCTCCAGAACAACCATCACATCCCAATGCTCCTTCCCACGGGGTTTGACCTTGACTGCTCATCCTCCCCGCCCATGTGCCCAGTTTCTCGTCTAGTCGGTCCCATTGCCCATGGGCCTACCCAATACACTTCCATATGGAACACGGGACATATCCTCCTCTTCTTCTTGTGTCCTGGGACATTGCTCAGCAGAAAAATTTACACCTACATGAATAGGAACATTCACCAGTTTACTATCCTGCATATTGACCCTCTGTAATATAGTCTCGACATACTTCCTCGGGTTTAACCAAAGCTTCCTCTTTGTCCGATCTCTATTAATTTCCATGCCCAAAATATAGTTTGCAGCACCAAGATCCTTCATGTCGAATTTGGAGAATAGTTGGGTCTTCAAATCTTGGATAATTTCTTTGTCATTTCCAATCAACAACATATCATCCACATACAAGAACAAATAAATAACACGATCACTAATTAATTTAAAATAAACCACTGATGGTCTTCCTTGTACGGTGAAGCCAAGTCTGAAGTATATGGGCATCAAATTTACATTTATCCTTCAGTATTTGTTTTTACTTATGAGAGACTTCTTCAGCTTTTGCATGCAGGTTCTTTTTTCTTGCCCTTCACCATAAAGCCTTGAGGTTGCTTCATGTAGATCTCCTCTTCCTAGATCCACAAGTGAAGAAAAGTTGTCTTCACATCGATCTGTTCTATCTCAAAATCAAATGTAGTAGCAACAGATAAAGGTAATCTAATAGAAGTAACTTTGGTGGCAGGAGAAAAAATATCACCAAAATCAATTCCCGGCACCCGGGAATAACCTTTTGCTACCAACCGAGCTTTGTATTTTTCCACCTTGCCTTCTACATTCATCTTCTTCCTAAACACCCATTTTCTCCCGATGGGCTTCCTTCTAGCCAACAAATCCACCAGATCCCATGCCTCATTTTTGTGTAAGGATGCCATTTCATCAACCATGGCCTCCTTCCAGAGTTTTCCATCCTACGAATCTTGCCTCCACACTGACGGTTACGGGTTCATCATGGGTTATAGTTGAGAAAAACTTGAACGAGAAGCGAGATGGACTATACCTTTCTAGTTTGCCTTCTTTCTCGGCCAGTCTTCTCAAAGTTGGAGTTTGTGGGTTTCTTTCATCTTAAGTCTTTAACCATTTGTAGAGTCAGATTCATCCTCCTTTAGCTCAAACTCTATCTTCTCAAGTTACTCTGGGAGGACTTCATGTTTAACAAAATCTTTCACCTATCTAAACACCACATCTCTGTTGTACACAACCTTCCTTTTTTTTGGGTTCCAAATATTGTAGCCTTTTAAACCATCCTTATACCCAATAAAGGTGCACCTTTCAGATTTATTATCCAACTTAGTCTTTTTCTCCTTTGGAACATGTAAATATGCATCATATCAAATACCCTTAGATGTGAGAGAAGGTTTCTTACCGATCCATTACCTCATGTGGGGTCTGCTCCTCCAACTTATTGATGAGAACAATCCTTAACGGATAGCATGCGATATCACTTGCCTGCGCGAGAATTCTTGTCCTAGCTTTGGTACCCACTTGAGCATGCTTCTTGCCTTTTCCATCGGTGTTCTGTTCATTTCTTTACGCAACTCCATTTCTTTGCGGTGTGTGGAAGATGGAATACCATCGTGCTATACCACACTTATTATAGAACTCTTCAAATTCCTTCTTGCAGAACTCCCCACCATTATCTTTCCTCAACACCTTTATATTCTTCTATGTCTGGTTTTCCACCAGAGCCTTAAATTCTTTAAATATGTCAAAGACTTTAGTTTTATTCCTCAAGAAATATATCCATGTATTCATTGAGAAGTCATCTATGAATGAAACATAGTACACAGACTTACCCAGTGATGGAATCGACACAGGTCCAAACACATCACTGTGAAAAAGCTCTAATATCTTGTTTGCCCTCTGAGCACTAGAGGGAAAACTCACACAAATTCTGGCTTCCATATACACAATTTCATAATCGAAAATCTAGAGAGAAATTAGACAGACCTTCTACCATACCATTTCTATGCAGTATTCGAAGGCCCTTCTCTCTAATGTGTCCAAGCCTTTAATGCCATAGCATGGTCTTTTCTCCAGATACTGCTAGGCTTTCCGCTCCACTTTTAGGAACCACAGAACTGTTACACCCATCAATAACAGTGCTACCTTGTAACTTGTACAAATTTCCAGTACGAACTCCCCGCATTAATACCAGTGCTCCCCGAACATCTTGCGGGCATCTTTCTCGAACACTGTTTTTACACCTGCATCATCCATCTTGCTTACAAAAATCAGATTGTTAATCTTGGGGACTGTCTGAGAACACCAGGAAGTGTTATAATCCTTCCACCTTGCAAATTCAAATTGACTTTTCCACGTTCGACAATTCTAGCCTTCCTATCATCCCCTAGGAAGACATCACCGCCATCATATTTCTCATGCTCGCAGAACCACTCCCTATGGGAAGTGAAGTGAAAGGATTCACCCGAGTCAATCAACCATGACTCATGATCTACATGTTTATTTGAAGAAGAAGCCAAATACACATCCCCACCTTCATCCGAGGTGGTTTTTTCCTCTGCAGAAGGAGCATCTTCAGATCCCTTTCCTTTCTCAGGAGCTTTAGATCTGGAGTCCTTTTTGTAGTGCCCTTCCTTTCCACATTTCCAGCACACCTTTACAAACTTTCCAGGAGATTTATATCTCCCACTCGAAACCTTATTCTTGTTTCTATTTTGGGACCTTCCTCGTACAAATAAGGCATCTTCATTCTGACCCTCCATATTTCTCCATCTCATTTCCTCCGACAGCAAGGCTGAGACAATGTCATCAAAATTCAAGGTAGTTGTATTGCTACCTATTGCAATAACAGTACACAAGTGGGCAGAAACCTAACAATGGTCGCACTCTTCCATCGATTTTAATATCAACGGAACAAACGGTGACTTACTGATCTTGAAAGCGTTCAGATGCTCTGTCATTGAGTCTCCATCCTTCATCCTTAGGTTATACAGCTTTTCCGCAGGAACAATTTATTCACGAGAGACTTAGATTGGTACAAAGTCCCTAGCTTGTCCCACAAGGTCTTCACCGTAGCTTCCCTAGATGCATTCAACAATACTGAATCTGAGACACACAACCATATTGTGCTTTTAGCCTTACGATCTAGTTTCTTCGGTCTCCTAGCCACGACTCTTTGTTGACAGTACCTGGATCTACCACGATCCACTGATCTTTATCCACCAGCAGATCCTCCATCTTGAGCTTCCACAACTCAAAACTCTAACCATTAAATTTCTCGATCTCTATCTTTCCGCCGCTCGCCATCTTCTCTCACCGCAAGAATCGATCCTGCAGATCTCCCATTGAACAGGGTCTACCTCAGGCCCAAACTAAAAACCCTCAGTAGCAAAGGCGTCCCCTTGAAGCCGAACCTAGCTCCGATACCAAATGTAGGTTTCAACCCTGAACAGAAATTATCTACACACGAATCTTATAACAGAAAATAAACAATAGAGAGAGCATAAAACATAAAACAGATAAACACAGAGATTTTCCCCTGGATCCCAAATCAGGACGACCAGCTTCATTTTTCATTATATTCCTTTTAGTGTTACAACACACATATATATACATGGCGAAGCATACATAAACCCCAACCCATAAACCCTGTATTAGAACATAACCGTAGTTCCCTTGACCGGATCTACAAAAATACCAGGGGCTGAAAACCATCGTACCCCAATAAAATGTGCAAAACCATGCACAAAACCATGGACACGAACTACCCACCAGAAATTAAGGACCAAAAATTTTCACCGGGGCGCTGCCCCGGACCCTGACAGGGGGGGCTACCGCCCCCCTGTGACCCCCCCGTTGCGCCCAGCACAAAGGGGGGGCTATCGCCCCCCCTCTTACCCCCCCACACATGCTTAGTCGTGGAAAGAATATAACACATACCAAACATCTTCATTCAGATAAAATTGATACAGAAAAAACTAAATTCCATGCACTATCTTTCAGTTCTTACAGAATTCCAATCTGATACTCAGAGAGAGAGTTATGATGATTTTCCCAAGATCAATTCTTTCAGATGAAGTTCAGGAGCCTGCAAAAAAATTAAATTCCACAGATCATATCTCTAAAAATAGTGTTCACCATGATCTAAAATATTTACAGGAGCTTCCATAGGATTTCATCTTATCCTCATAAAAATTTCAGCTTCTGAACCTTAGAAAAAAAAAAATTATAGAACAAATGCCACGATGACTTGTTCCAGGTACCGAAATCCCTACATGAGGATAAAATGAGGATCACAATTTATATATATTCTTAGGTTCAGAGGGTCTTCAACAAGTGAACATGGGAGGGATTTTAGGGGCCTAAAAATTATTAATTATTGAATTTTCAATGACCAATGCCATAACCCCATGGGGTTTTATCCCACTAACTGGGTTACAAACTTCAAACATGAATATCTCTAAAACGGTGAAGAATTACATTGCGTGCCATATATCAATGGAAACATCTCAACATGTAGAAACCATCTAAAAAATTCTTGACCCAGAATATAGTAATTTGGTAGGCCAAAAATCCCATGCAAGATCGGGGTAGCACCTACTGCTTCTTGGGTTGACATCAATGGAAACAACTTATCAACAACATAGCCTAGTCTCACCTAGCCTTGACTAGCCTAACTTAGCTTAGCCTACTCTACCCTAATCTAGCCTAGCCTAGCCTACTCTAGCCTGCTTTAGCCTAGCCTAGACTAGAGTATTCCAACCTAGCTTAGCCTAGCCTACCCTACTCTAGCTTACCCTACTTTATCCTAGCTATTATTCATAATTAATTTTTTCCTTTGTTGATGACTAAATGATTATCCCAATATTTCTAGAAGCAAAGTTCATAGACATTGTGAGTTCTATAAATCTCACTGCCTTCATTATCCTTAAGATAATTTTTCACTATTTCACCATTTCATCCTGTCTAGCTTTGCTTACCATTCCCATAAAACCCATTGAGGTCTCATGTCACTCAGTTTGTCTATATATTGTCACTTTTAACACAAATCCTCAGTTTTTTCTTTGCCTAAAAACCCCCACTGCTACCTAAGCCCACCAATCAAACAACTTTGTTGTGCCTCCTAAAATACTCCAGAACACTGATGGTCTCAAACTATGTCTGTAGGTTGTTTAAATAAATCAAGTACATTGGATTTTGGATCTTCAATACATTATTTTATCATAAAATCTATCTTACACTTGATGATCCCAAATTCTAGGTCTCAGTCCAAAAGCCAAGTCCAAGAAACCTTCCACTAGGTCACCTAGGGTTTCACAAAATCATAGGGTGGATTTGGTATCCTACAAACTCTGTTTTTTCCTGTACGAAGAAAATGCATTCAAAGAAGAAAGGGACAAGTCATTTTTTCCAAATTTGATCAAAGAGGTCACTCAAGAAGGAATTTTTGGCGAAAAGCAAAAATCTTGCAGGGGGACAACTGCCCCTTGCTCACATTTTTGCAAAAGAATCAAATGGCCATCAACCTAGAAAGAGGTAAGGTAATGGGAATACCATCACGAGAAAACCGTCCACAACAAAGGGAAAGCAGTAAGCATGTGTTTCAAGAGAATAATGGTTTGTGACTGCTTTGGACAAACAAGGAATATCAATGCAAAGGCTAGAAGATTAGAAAGTATAGCCAGAGGTCTTACTGGAGGATCAAAGGAGACAAGAATGAGGAAAAATTTCCCAAGGAGGCAACTATGACAAGCATAGGTTCATTGTTGATAAAATGAGTTGTCCAATGCCAAAAGGGACAGTGATCAAAAGGCAAAAGTTGTGTAGGTACCTGCAAAAACTAAAATGGCCAGGAAAGACACAAAAATGATTTAAATAGCTCACCTCCCTCACTAGACATACATCATTGTCAAAGTGATCTCAAGAATAAATATACCACTGGTTTAAAGCAAGGCAATAAAACCCCAATAAAGGTTTCATTACCAAAGGTATATTCTACAAGTGATAGATTAAACCTGAGTGAAACTTCTGCAGGACTGTCACTAAAGGTCACCTATAGGAAAATGGTAAGGACAAAACAAACCAAATGTTTCTCACCAAGATGGCACACATGAAGACTAAAAAATTTGATGTTTTGTTGCTAGGTTTCCTCCCACCAGGAGGTTTTTCTCACTGCCTCACAGAGAAAACATGACAAAATTTTAGTCAAAGGAAGACATGGAAAAATAATCACAAGTTTGTTGTGTATAAGTGTTAAAAATCATGAAAAGGATTCATATTTCCAAATATGGATAAGAGGCATAGTTTTATCTTCTTCAGGGAGTTTTTAATCTGAGGGGTGATGTCAGAATGCTTAGCAAGACAAAAAGTGCCATATTTTTAGAACACTACCACCAACAGGAGAAAAGGACCCAAAAAAATAATAAAAAGGTAAGAAGAGAAATAAAACCTTATAAAGTGGGTTTTGGTCATGAAATACTTTTCAAAAGGAGTATAAAGTCTCCTCTCCCTATCTCCCATTTCATATTCATCTTTGCAAAGAATAAGAAAGTCGTGGAAGAACTTTTTTAGGGTTTCTGGGAAACTTGGGCAATAATTTTCAAGCGTTACACACTGACGAAGGCACTACGCACCTGGTCTTCGGCGCTATGCATAGAGGAGGCAGCAGTAGTGTTATTTTTAACTAAGATTCGCACTGGGAGGGCGGCGCTATGCACTAGTGATGGCGTTGCGCACATGCTCAGACCAGCCCGACCTGCCCACATTTCACACGGTGTTGCGCTCCGACAGAGCTCGACAGACCGTTTAACCACCCGAATCGCCCACTGAAGGCCTCAGGCACTACGTATAGGCCTGCCAGCCTGACCCGCCCAACTCTATGCACAGTAGGGCCCAACCTAAACTGACAGTCGGATGGCGCTGCGCACAGAAATTTTTTGGTCAAAATTGCTCAAAAGTTGCCCAAATCAAATTTTCCTGCTTCCAAGCCCCTACAAAAAGTTAAACACGGTTGGTGGTCCCTCATTTTACCTTCCAAATTTATCTCTTTACATGCACAATCAAAGTAGAGGTTCAAAACCCTAAAAATTAGCCAAACCCTAAACCTTCATGTCAATAAAGCTTTTGACCTTCTACGGCAGGGTTTGCAAATTTGAAAGGTTGTCATACATGTAAAGACACTCAGTGATAGCAAACCTACCTCTAAACTCTAAAAACACTGCTTGATTGCTCCATCTTGCGCTCATTTGCTAAATTTTGCCCTCACATAACTCATTTGCCCTCCCTAGACCTAAAGGCTATCACCAAGCCAAAATCATTTTGTTCCAGATCAGTTGCCATGTTAGAGGAGGAAATAAGTGCCAACAGTGATGAGGTCCAAAGGCCTATTAAGCCTCAACACAAGGGAGGAAAGACCAATAGTTTTGAGCCTCTGGATACCTTCCAGATTACCTCTTCTCCCATGATCCTTGCATGTTTTAAGGATGTTGGATGCTATCAGTTTTGTGAGAAGGTTAAACTAGTCCAAAGCCACTCACTTTCGACTAGGTCTTTTCTTCTCAGTATACAAAGCTACCAAGTCAACCTAGCAGGAGTAAATTTTGAACTCTCATCTGAATCCATTGCTAAAGCCACAGGTATACCAGACATTGGTGAGAGATGGTTCAAATAGAAAAAGTGGGCCTTGAGCTACTATGAGCCCTTCCTCAAACCTAGTTGTCAACAGGGCTGCAAGGCTTTTTTCCCCTTATCCCAATTGCTAGAGAGGTATTCCCTACTGATGAGGTAGATAATCAAATATTTCACTTCTGAGGGGAGGTACTCCAAGGTTTATTTATATCACATAAGGCTTATGATGCACTTGACCAAGGTAAAATTGCTAAACCTACCATACTATCTCTTCCGAAGCATTGACAATATGGCTTCAGTGGTCAAGAAAAGGAGTTATGCCCACAAAATGCAAAGCCATTTCCACCACTCCTTCATTAAGATTATTTTTTTGCACCAGCTGGAGTAGTAGGGAATTCCTTGGGAAGTTTTTATCTCGCATGATGTATTTTCCAATCCCCAAGCCTTCATTCAGCGAAATTTCCCCTCCACCTCACACTCACTTACCTCCACTCCTCCAGCACCTCCTCCTATTCCTTCTACACAAGAAAACCTACCTATTTCCTCTTCTCCTGATGCATCAAGTGAAGATAATGACAGTGGTAGTGATGAACAAGGAGGTGGCAGTAATAATGAGGGGAAAACAGATGATAGTGGAGAGGAAGAAAACAGTGAGGCAGAAACAAAGTTAAATGGAGAACAAGGAGATAACAACAGCAATGAAGAGAAACAATATGATGAGGGAAGTGATGAAAATAGTGGGGAAGATACAACTTCTAATGAGGAAGAGCAGGAATATGGTGATGACATGGAGGAGAGAGATGAACATGCCAGTGAAAATGAGGGAAACAGTGAGGCAGGTACCCAGCTTAATGAAGAAGAAGATGATGACATCAGCAATGAGGAATAAGGTGAGTGTGATGGAAGTGATGAATAAAATAGGGAAGAAACAAAATATAATGAAGAAGATCAGGATAATGATGACAAAGAAGAGGCAGATGAACATGAAAACCATGAAGGAAAAGATGGTGAAAACTTGGAGCAAGACAGTGATAGTGATGACACAAATAAGTCACTCCCAAGCGCAGAAAAAGGTGTTGATAATGAACAAGATGAAGACATAGAAGACAATGAAGGGAATGGTGAGGATGATAGTTAGCAAGAGAGTGCCCAGGATAGCCAAGAAAATAAGGTACATGAGCATGAAAGTGAGCACAATGATAGTGCAAACAGTGTTGAAATGAATGAAGACAATGATCTTGAAGAAACAGTCAGTGATGAGCAAGGAAATAGTCATGATAGTCATGACAGTTTTCATGACTGTCATGACACAAATCAGCCTCTAAATGACCAAGAAACCAAAAGTGACAGTGCAAGAAATGACCAAGAAGAGGACCTTAGTGAAGGAGAGAGCCAAAATGAGGCAAGTGAGGAGGGTAGTGATCAGTTTGAAGGAAAAAATGACAGTATAGAAAAAAATGAGAAAAATAGAGATGATAGGGATACTGAAGGTCAAAAAAGAAGTGACCCAATGGGGCATGAAGTAACTCATGGAAGCCATGGAAAAGATTAAAAGGCTTGTGACATCACCAAAGATCAAGGCAATGATGGAAACACCTCCAAAACCATCATCACTCCTCTCACATGCACATACCACAGGGGATAAAGGGATGTGTTTTCTGCCTCAAAAAGGAAAAGGTCCATCTCTCCTCCAGGTTTCAAGCCCAAAGACAAAGGCAAGGAAAATATGGACAAAGGTGAGCAATGGGTAAAGGTAAGGAGAAGCAAAAGAATCAAGAACACTTCTCAAGAGCCTCAATTCATTTATCTAGATAGTGATAATGAGAATAAAGAGATGACCACAAGATTGCTACTTTTAGAAAAAGATGCACAACTTAGGGATTGGGAAAGATATTTTGACATGGCATAAGGTGTTATTCAGTATTACAAGGAGGAGCACAAACATTTCAAGAAGATGGAAAGGGACCTTGCTCTCCAAAAGAAAATGACCAAGAACTATGCAAGGAAAAACATGCTTGCTTGTGCCAAATTGAAAGAGACCCTCATGGAGCTAGAAATCCTAAAAAGGGAAAAAGTGCATGATGGCCTTGTATTTTTGGCTAAAGCTTCTCAACAGGCATCCAAGACCTCTTGAGGGACCTCTCCACCAATTTTGGGGAAATTTGGACAAAATTTTGTTTTTTTGAAATTTTGACCCCTATGCGCGCAACACCCTAGGCACTACGCACAACATTGGTGCATCCTCAGCTCACAAAATTTGTATTTTTTGATTCCTCACATCATCAACAGTCTTCTCACCAATTTTCAGATCATTTGGAGCATTTTTTACCCCCCAAAAAGGTAAAAGAAAATCAAACTTTTGACCTTTCTGCCTCATTTTCAGACCAGGCGCTGCACACAGAGTAGTGTTGGGAAAATTGGTTTTTGAATAGGTAAATAGAATCCAATCAGAACAACTCAAGAATTTCTAGAAATTATACTCATCAGGCTTTCCAACGACCCATCACGAAGCCAAATCCGGTGTCGGGAAGGGGTTCAAAACTCGGCCACAAGAGACCCTATTTTCTACTGAAGTGGCACTACGCATAGAGGCTGCCTAGTGTGTTTTGGACCAAAAGTAAAAAAAACACACTCATTTATTGAAAATAGATATTTTTGAGTTTTTTTGAGGAAAATTACTCTATAATTAGGTGCAAATAGTTATTTTGGAATTTATTTCTTAGGATATTATGTGCCTTGTGCCTTTAATGGTCTCTTGGCCATAAATGACATTTATGGTTATATTTGACATTATCCTACCACATTTAGGGTTTTAGTCCTCCTTTGATCCATAAATAGAGCATGAGGCCCCTATGCATTTTGTTGGAATTTGATGATATTTGAGAGCAATATACATGGTTTCATGAGCTTGGAGAAGAAATTGGAGTTGTGGAGTTGATGAATGGCTTTTTTGGCTTGATGATGGAGAAGCTTGTTTGCAGGATTCCTTAGCTTGGTGAATGGTGATGAATTCCTAATTTTTCTATTTTTTTCCTTGTTATCATTATGTTTTATATTATCTTAGGTGCTATAAACTAGAAAATTATAGGTTGAGACATGCTCTTTGAAGCACCTCAATCCTCCTGCTAGTTAGAGCTTGATGTTTTCTTCAGTTTGGTCTACTTAAAGAATTATTGATTGCTCCTTAGGTTCACTAAAACTTTTTTTTGTTTCATGAATGGTTAGTATGTTAGTTTACAAATATGATTCACGGTATGCCCTGCTTGTTTGAAGCTTTCAAAACCCTATCCTAAAGCCTTTTCTTTGAAATATTGTCTGCTAGGTTAATTCAAAGAGGTCTCATTCGATATTTCCATTTTTCCATGCTTATCAACTTGTTTTAGAGTTCTTATAGATTTTTTTATGATGTTTAGGAGTTCCCTCTTCATAAATTTTATTTATTGTGCTATCTTGTGTGTTTTCCCCAAATTCTGAAGGTGAATTTCTAAAGTTAGGAGTTCTAATGCTTCTATGATTCACTGAAATGTTTATCTTGAATGTTTATTGGTTTAATATATTATCATAGAGTAAATGGTTTTCCCTATCTCATGCTTAGTATCTTGTGCTGATCATATTCAAGACCTCCTTGTTCTTAGGTATTTGACAAAGGATTCTTGATTTCCCTTTGCCCTACCTTATTCACAAACTTGATGTCCATCCCATTTCATTCATAAACCTTAAGGATCATTTCATCTTGCTAAATTGGCCTTCCACTACACTCTGATTCATCTTTGAGTCACCCTTGACTTTTTTTGACTCCATAGCCCAATGGCTTTGACATACTCTCACTCCAGCTATTCCACTTGACAATCTTACCCAACCAAAACAATAAAAAACCCTACACTTAAAAAATAGCCTAAAATAAAAACCCTAGAGAAAAAATAACACATCCTTTGCACCCAATAGAGAGAGCCCTCTCTGAGTTTAGGAAGGTGTTGTACTATACAACAACCCTCCCTTTTTCTAAATTTTAGAAATAAAATTTAGAAATAGGGTCCCTTTCTTTTTAGAAATAAAACACTTAGAAATAAAATTCATTGTTTTGAAATTTCATATTCAAAAAACTTATAGTCCGATCTAATATAAAAGGCTTTATCATAAAAACAAATCAAAGTTAAAAGCTCAATCGCAATCGGAGAATCGGAGATAACACTCAAAAGAAATATCATATGCCCATTTCAAATCTTCCGATGCGATTAGTCCAATCGGACGATTCTAATCGCTAAGAGTTTAAAACAATTAAAATAAAGCTTCCGATGCGATGCGGTCAATCGCAATCGATCAATCGGGACAATCTTTAAAAAACTCTTTACGCTTAGTTGAAATTCCCCGATCCGATGTACATTTGAGAATAAGCACTTTTAAAAGAAAATCAAACATTTGTTTAAAAAATATGGTAGACCCCACCATCAGAGATCGGAAAGATCTGCAATCGCAATCGATCAATCGGGATAAACGTATTGTGATACTCATTTTCCATTCGAAAACTTCCGATGCGATTCATCTATTTTGCATACGAAGATTTTTGTTGAATATATTAATATATCACAAGCGCCAAATCTTTATTGGTACGAAAGGCATTCAATAAAGAATCAAATGAATATGGTTTGTGATCTGGTTTTAAATACTTAAGTGTGACCCAAAAGGAGCATTTACGCAACAAATGAATGAAAACCATAAATTCATAAATCATTCCGTTTGAATGACTTGTTGAGCACGAATGAGAGTTTATTGTCTTGCAGAGCCAAAGAACACCAAGTTCTTTCATTCACAGACAAAGAGAAGCGGTAGCAGACGTAGAAATGTCAAAAAGAGGAAGAAGAAATAAGACTGTTCTACCAGTGAAGTTTGCCGAGACTCCTACAGTCTCAAAAGAAAAGCCAGTAAAGCTAAGGCTAGTCACAGATACATCATGCCAAGGTCTTGGAAAAATGACATGGGACACAGTCTACAACCTGTTGGAAAAATTAGACCCCAAGGTTACAGTTGAGAAGGCATCAGTTCCAGACGAGGATAGCTCGGATTCCGAATCTGACATCAATAAAAGAACACTTGCAAATTCATTTCTGCATCGAATTACAGCCAGAGCAAGCATCATGCCTTACTATGATGTAGTTCGATGGATTATTGACAGTGTAAAGATAAAAGATAGAATGTTTATTTCAGCATCCGGAGTGCCTTTCGGCTCATTTAAAGCAGAAGACTTGAAAGCAATGTATCATCTTCCAGACCCACAGAAGGTGTATAACAATGAATTTATCAAAGAATTTGCTGATGATAACAAAGTCCAATCCGACCCTATCAGAAATTGGAGGAAAAACCCAGAGAAGCACCGAAATGAAGCATCCGGTATGTATTCTGTAGATTCTCTTCTGCCTCCATATTCCTATGCAGCTGCCATGATGTGTAGGTTATTTGGCAATGTTAATTCAGCTAGGTTTTCTATACAAATGGTCCCATTAATCCTAGCAGCTGTGAATTCCGACATTATGGATTGGGCTGTTATTCTTTCTAATAGAATGGCCAATAGGATCCTTGAGTACAGACAAGAAAAAGATGCTGGAAATTCTACCCCCTTTTTCTTTTGTGCTATATTCTTGATGCTATTTGTTTCAATTCCGAATTTCCCTTATTTGGATGGAAATGGACTCCCAATAACCCCCTTCCAATCCATATTTATCATAAATTGCTTTGGAAGATTCATTTCCAAGCTAATGTATATAGAATCTGTCATGGCTTCCTCATTCCTGTTTTCCAAACCATTTTTAATCGCTTTCCCCCTAGGATTTCTGATAAAGCTAAAGCCGACCTGTCTGCAATCGGAGATTGGTTTGGGGAGGAAAAATTTACTTACATCAGGGTTTTGGTAGTATAGTGGAGCCGCATGTTCTTCCGCTTTTTGTTCCAGACAAACTTCTCGCTCAAGAAGTTTCTTATCAATTGACAATTGAAGGTATATCCAGGTCTTTGAACAACAGTAAGAAGAAAATGTGGCCTCAATTCCCACTCAATTGTGGTCATTTCACTCTAAATGATTTCAAGCATGCAGAAAAGGAAGTTTTCAAGATAAGAGGTTGTAAATTTGCAACCATTCTTGGAAGACAGTATGATCCAAAAAAGATAGCATTTGATGTCACTGCTTCAGTTTCAATTGCTCGTTTTGAGCATGAACCAGATATGTTCGATGATTTGTTTATTTCATTAGATAATTTTCCTCAGATTTTTGACTTGATCAAGTCTACATTTCAACAAGAGGAAATAAATAAATTTCTCTTATTTAGAAGCCAGAGATTGTTGAGAGTACCTCTGGATCAGCTGAGGACTCAAATACAAAAATCAGAGACAGAAGGTACATCCGGCCAAACGCTAGTAGAAACATCTACCAGCAAAATCATTACACAATTGGCTGTCAACCAGCCGATTGTACATTCTCAAAAAGTGGTCACTATTGACAAACCTGATGCCCCAAAAGGGAATACTGCTCAAATGATAGACAAATGCACAAATATCAATGATGAGTTGCATAATCAAAAGGATGGATCAGATGACAAAAGCACCAAGCAGAGCATAGATAAAGAGAAAGAAAAAGAAATAACGAAGGAGATTACGGTTTCCACTAATCTTGATATTTCTTCTCAGCTATTAAATCAATATGATCAGTTTGCTCAACAGCTTGGATTGCAGGATAAAGGTTCAGAACAAATAGAGCAGGATGTTGAAATCATTCATGAACATCCTACAGGGCATATTGTATTAAAAGGTGAGGAGATCCCTCCTTTGGATGTATTTTACAGCCCTAAACATAAGGCTGTTGTCAAAAGACAAAGAAAGAAAAGAAAAACAGAATAGGGTATATTTTCTACTCCATCAGAGGAGTTGATGAATATTGTTTATAAGAACAATGAAATGAATCCATTTGAAGACCTTACAAAATTGTCCCAGTATACAGGAGCTTATAGTGCTGCAACAGTTGATAAAGTTGTAGAAGTTTCTCAACTAATAACTCAGAAAGATCTTCACATAGCTTCACTGGAAGAAAAAGCTAAGGAGAATCAGCAGCTGATCAGCCAATTGCAGCAACAACTACAGGATCAGATATTCAGGTCTAAAGAATTGGAGAAACAGCTGGCTGAAGAAAAGAAGAAGGTCGATGAAAAGCTTTTAAGAAAACAAAAGCAGCTAAATGAAGAAATTTCTAAGTTGCAGAGTCTGTTACAAAATGAGGAAAAGGCAAAAATGACTCAAGAAAAGGAATTCCAAGCAACTTTGGATAAGTTTAAAGATTATCCAAAGTTAAATGAATTCAAATCGGAAGCCCTTGAGGCT
Organism: Pinus albicaulis; assembly: GCA_034641835.2. Taxonomy (NCBI): domain Eukaryota; kingdom Viridiplantae; phylum Streptophyta; class Pinopsida; order Pinales; family Pinaceae; genus Pinus; species Pinus albicaulis. Next base: position 1,488,717,692 of record CM076578.1, read on the forward strand.
AATAAATTATTGACTCAGGAGTTAATTGAATTTTGCTCAAAACTGTCACAAGCAGAACCTTTTTGTGAGATTACTTCATCTTTGATCCAAACTATCATAACTCTTAGACAAGAAATAGATGATGCTGATGAAAAGATTTCTGAGTTTCTCAACTGGCAGGATACAGAAAAGGGAAAAGAAGCAAATCTTCTTAGGATAGAGGAAAAACACAAAGAAATCTTGTTTACAGAATGGGAACATCAAATAATGAAAGCTGAGAGAGCAATATCAAGGGCCAGAAATATGATGAATAATATCACGCAATTCATAAATGACAGCTTATACTCAATCAATCTCATTTCAGACTGTGTTCCTGGCAGTTTTCCAAAAATAAAAGAAACTGAAGACAGGTGGAGAGAAGAAATGGAAAGGAAAAGTCAACAAATCGGCAAACTTCAAACGATATCCTGGGATAGTATGTGGACTCATTTGATCAAGCCAAACAATCAACAGACAGCTATCAAAATTCTATCAAACGCTGTCGATTGTCTAATTCCAGAATTTTCTGATGCCACCTATGCTGGACAGTTGCATACTGAGATGAGTCATCCACCAAGACTCCGAGATATGTTGAACATTTGCAACTTGGCTTCATCAAGCGAAGGAGAAAAACAATGAATCATTTTTATTCAAAATAGCATTTCAGTTTTAAATTGATAGATTGTAGCAGTAGTATTAGGATTTTGTTATGTAATTTTATTATTTAAATCCCTCTCATGCATTTAGAGAGGGATCGGAAGTGGTAATATTTTGAGGATTTGGAGCTAACATTTATGTACTTCATTCCTTATTATATTTCTATGAAAGATCACATCTGGTGATTTTTGTGCTCAAATTATCTTTGAAGTGTTGCATTTTTGTGCCTTTGGAGTTAATTTTACATCGGAGTTACTAGATCAGAGTATCATACTTCGTTTGACAGTCTGCAATATGACTGAGGTATTTTTATCTGTTCATTGTTAATTGTCTCTGTTATATGGTATTCGTTTGAAGAATTTGCTATCATTTATATATTTGATTTTCATAATATTTCCTCTTTATATTATCATTTCTGAGTATAATTGGAATATTATCATTTAGATACATATATGAATGGTATATGATGATGAATGCAATATGCTAATATAACTCTGTTTAATTTATTAAACGGAGTTATCTTTATTCGTTTCTGCACATTTCAATTTAACTAATAATACTTTTTCATGGTTATTATTAGATTGAAACAATCCTAAGTTGTATTCACATATTATTACCCGGGTTAAAATTAGAATTTCTTTATCAGCATTTAGTTTAGATTAGATAGTTTTATTATTATGTCAATTTAGTCCCATTTTCACCCATTCAATTCAATCCACTTAGTTATAAGGAAACTGGTCCTTTAAATCCAGTCGGAGCCACCATCCCAAACGGAAAAGGAGCTGTCTTAAGGTCCCGACCGGGTGGTTTTTCCCCAATGTTTGAAGCAGAGATTTTCTAGGCTTCAACATTTTTGGCGCTAGAAGGAGGGCATCCTACTGTGAATGGCAAGCAAACCCAAATCTACAAACCATTCTAAGAGTAATTCTCCCTCCGCATCACCTCGTACTTCCAAATTGCCTGCTGATTCCTCAACATCCAAGCAAGAAGAAGAGATATCCACTATCACTGCTCAAACTCACCATACTTCAGAACAATTAAGTCTTGAATCTCCTGAAGTTCAGTCTCTCATCCAGAAACTTCAGAGCTTCTCGATTTCACCACAGAAATCTGAGCTATCTCAAAGCAGTGAGACTTCGCAATTCAATCTACCTCACCATCTTACTAGACTTCAGAGTGAAAAGCTCGGTATTGAACCTACTGAATTTCCTTTACCTAAAAGGAAAAAGGCAAAGAAAAATACTGAAGATTCTGACAGTGAAGCACTTTCATCCACATCTTCCATCTCATCTTCCCCAGTGCGAAGTCAACCATCCACTCCCTCATTACATATCGTTGTTAATCAGGAATTGAGAACTTCAACATCTCAAACTATTCACTCCTCAATATCAATTCCTTCCCAGACATCTGGAATCTCAACAGCAGTATCATCCACCACTGGTATTACAATGGCAGATCCATGGACCAGGCCTGGTGCAGTCAATATGCCCGCACCATTACATGCATTACCTGATGCTCCTGAAAAATGGCTACCCAAGTTTAATCCAGAAAATGGAACCCAAGCCAAGGAACATATCAATAACTTCATGTTAGCAGTTAATTTGAAGGGAGTGACTGAGCAAGATGTCGTTGTTAGGCTTTTTCCCTATACATTGCAAGGATCAGCAGGATCCTGGTATTTTTCCCTGCCTTCTGATTCTATTACCAGTTGGGACATTTGCCAAGAACAGTTTCTCACTAAGTATGGAGACGATAGATCTTTGGCTACACTAATAAATGATCTCTCCAATCTTAGGATAGAGCATAGGGAACCCATTAAAGAATTTAATGCTCGTTTCAATAAACTTTTGAATAAAATCCAAACGACTTCCAAACCAAGTGAACAAATCAGAAGTGAGTGGTATATTACTGCCCTACCTGCCAATATAGCTATTTTTGTAGACAGGGCCGCAAAACCAACACTTGCTGAAACCATGAAAGAAGCACTTGCTGTGGAAAAACGTATTAATGCTCTAGAAAAGAAAGCAGCTCTTGAGGAAAGAAAAACCAAAAAAGTTTCATTCAAAGAAGACTCAAAGAAGAAAATCTCAAAAGATCCATATGATATGGAAGGCCTCCAAAAGGTTATCAAGACTATGTCAAATGAAATGATTGAAATTAAGAAACAAGTAGCTGAAACTTCAACCAAGAGGCCCTTCAAGAATTATAAGAAAACCGAATCAAAACCACCAAATATCGTATCTTATGCAGAATCAGATCAAGAAGAGGAAGAAGAGGAAACAATCTCATCAACTGATAATGAAGAGGAAATTTTTGAATGTCATGGCATGTGGGATTTCATACTGCCCAACTCCGATACAGATAATGATGAAGAAGCTTTACCTGTCTCTACTAGGAGTAAAGGTACTTCCGAACCTGTTCAGACAACTTCAAAGAAACGGAGTGCGGGTGCTGCTACAACAAAAGAAAAAGTACCTACAAAGAAATCACCCGCAGCAGTTCCCCAAAACCCACCTTCAACTTCAAATACTCCTCCAACATCCAAAACATTAGTAGTGTCTGATTCAATGGATTACAATATTGTTGATGATATGAAGAAAACTAAGGCAAACATTACTATGTTTGAACTTAGCAAATTAAAACATCAGCAGAAATTGCTTCTCAAAGAATTGAATGCTGTTCCCTCTTCACCTCTTCCTAGTGCTAAAGCTGCAAATGATTCGGGTCAACCACCTTCTGGTATGATAGAAGCTACTGATTCAGTCCTGATTGGAGATAGATCGAATTCTCATACTCCACCCTTCCTTTTGACCTTTGAGATCTACAACAGAAACCTACACAACTGTTTTATTGACTCAGGGGCATCATCCAATATAATGCCAGCTTCAGTTTGTTCCAAACTGAACATAGAACCCCAAAAGTCTTCCATACACATTGTACAGTTAGACAGAACCAAGGTCCAGGTTTTAGGAGAGATTAACGCTGTAACTATCAGGTTATCAGCTGATCCACGAGTAGTTCAACGAATTGATATCCTAATAGCTGATATACCTGAATTTTATGGGTTGATCTTGAGTAGGGATTGGTCTGAAAATCTCCATGGGTATCTTTCTACTGATTGGTCTCACATGTGGTTACCCTATAGGGGAAAGCCAAATCAAATAAAAATCAATCGAGAGAAACACATGACCCACACTGTAACAGATTTTGAACAGGAAAATCAACCAATTGCATTTAATAACAACATCTTGGGAAATTATTCATCAGAGTCATTTTTTGGAAATCTCACTGCCCAACCATCCCCTTTCTCAGTAAACAGTTTAACATCACAGGTTGAAAACTATTCACAAACTGATAGGTCAAGATGTTTTAGTGATACTGGGGAAACTGTAAATAATCTTGTTAATACTTCTTTATTTTGGTCTTTATATTTTGATGGCTCTAAATCTAACGAAGGTTCAGGAGCAGGGTGTATCTTGGTTAGCCCACAAGGTGAAAAGACAATGCTGTCCTGTAGGTTAGAATTTGAATGCACGAACAATACAGCTGAGTATGAAGCTCTAGTCCAAGGTTTGTATAAAGCAATTGGCCTTAAAGTGCAATATTTGAAAGTATTCGGCGATTCTGAAATTATTGTCAAACAGGTGAGAAATACAACTCACTGTCTTTCAAATCACCTCAAACATTATCAATCGCTGGTTCAAGAACTCACCACACACTTTTCTGCATTCAATATTTCTTCCATCCCTAGGTCTCAAAATTCAGCAGCAGACTTGCTAGCCAATGTTGCTTCCGGACTCATACCTTCTGAAGATTTTAGCCCAGATAGATTTTCAATAGAATTACTTTTTAGACCATCTGTCCCAGACAATGTTACAAATTGGAGAGTTTTTTACCATGATCAAGATATCTTGAACTTCATGACTTCTGAAAAATCATATGATGATCAAATTATCGACGAAGAAGAACATGACTTACAAATTTCTTCAAAAAGTAATGAAAATCCCATTCCGAAATCTGTTGTTAGATTGGATGACTTGTATGATATTAAAGACAGATTCAAGAAAGTCACTAATACCAAGCTTCAAAGTTCTACTTTGAAATTTGAATTAGTGAATCTTGGTTCTGATTCAAAACCTCAAAATGTTAATTTAGGACTTAATTTAACATCAGAGGAAAGGGATGCCTTCATTAAACTATTAAGCAAGTACAAAAATGTCTTCTCTTGGAATTATGATGATTTAAAAACATATGATACTTCAATTATTCAGCACACAATTCCAATGCTTCCTGATATCAAACCTGTTCAACAGAAGCTAAGGAAAGTTCATCCAAATCTTGAAGATCAAATCAAATCAGAACTTAATAAACTTTTGAAAGCCAAAATTATTTTTCCTGTCAGGCATTCCAATTGGGTTTCCAATATGGTACCTGTAAGAAAGAAAAATGGTGATATAAGAATCTGTATTGATTTCAGAAATTTAAACAAGGCATATTTGAAAGACAATTTCCCATTGCCAACCATGGAGCAGATACTCCAAAAAGTAGCTGGTTCTGAAATTATGTCCTTTCTTGATGGATTCTCAGGCTATAATCAAGTCTTAGTTCATCCAGATGACAGATTGAAAACAACTTTCAGAACGAAATGGGGAACTTATGCTTATCAAAAAATGCCTTTTGGATTAATAAATGCAGGAGCAACTTTCCAAAGAGCCATGGACATAGCATTTAAAGGTCTGATCAATAAATCAGTTTTTGTTTATCTCGATGATATAACAGTATTCTCTAAAAACAGAACCAATCATCTACATGATCTTAAACAAATATTTGAAAGATGTAGAAGGTTTGGTATTTCATTAAATCCGAAAAAATCTTTCTTTGCTTTAGGTGAAGGAAAACTTTTAGGATTTGTTGTATCAAAAGATGGTATATACATTGATCCAGATAGAGCTAAAGAGATCTCTGATATTTCTTTACCTCATAACAAAAAATCCATGCAATCATTTCTTGGACAGATCAATTTTGTAAAAAGATTCATTCCTGATTTTTCTTTAATTGTTTTACCTATGCAAAATATGATCAAGAAGAATTCAGTATTCAAATGGGGGCATAAAGAAAAAGAAGCCTTTGAGTTAATCAAGCAGGCAATCATTAATGCACCAGCATTAAGTACTCCGGATTTTTCTAAAGATTTTATTTTGTATACTTTAGCCACAGAGACATCTTATGCAGCTGTTTTAACACAACTCAATGATCAGAAAATTGAAGCACCAATTTCATTCTTTAGTTCAAATCTGCAAGGAGCTGAACTGAGTTATTCCGATGTTGAAAAACAAGCCTTTGCTGTGTTCAAATCAATCAAGCATTTCAGACCTTTTCTCTTAAAAACTCATACAAAAATCATTGTCCCATTCTCTGCAGTGAGGCAATTATTAATTCAGAGAGAAGTAGGAGAAAAACGAGCTAACTGGGTGACAGCCCTACAAGAATATGATGTTGATATTAAACCAGCTAAGATTGTTAGAGGACAAGGTTTTAGCAGATTATTAGCAGGAGCTCATAACATACCAGAGAATGATCATTCAAATCAAGATATTCAAGTAAATCAGATAAGTGTTACGGATTCTGAGTCTCAGTATTCTGATCTCATCTATTACTTAAAAAATGGGTATGCTCCTTCTGATCTTAGTTATAAGAAAAAACGTGCTTTAAGATTAAAAGCTGTTAAATATGAGATCATTGATAATGTGTTGTTTAGAAAAAATTATGATTCAATTTTGTTGAGATGTCTAGAAAAGACTGAGGCTGAAAAGGTTTTGCAGGAGTTGCATGATGGACCAGCGGGAGGTCATTTTGGAGGTGATACCACAGCTCACAAAATAATTCGTGCTGGCTATTATTGGCCTACCCTTTTTAAAGATACACATGAATATGTAAGAAAGTGCAGAATCTGCCAAACTGCAAGTGGAAGGCAAAGGAAACCAGCTTTTCCTTTGCAACCAGTAAATATTGAGCAACCATTTGAACAATGGGGACTTGACATTATTGGTGAGATAGTACCTCATTCTTCCAAGCGGCACAAGTACATTCTTACTGCAACCGATTATTTTACAAAGTGGGTAGAGGCAATCCCTTTGAAGGTAGCCAATTCTGATGCAATTATTGATTTCATAGATCAATTTATCATAACCAGGTTTGGTGTACCTCAAGCTCTTGTCTTTGATAATGCATCTTATTTATCAGGAAATAGTTTAATTGAATTTGCAATTAAAAGAGGTTTTAAACTCAAATATTCAGCAAATTATTACCCACAAGGTAATGGATTAGCTGAATCCACTAATAAAAATCTCATCAAGATTATTAAAAGGACTATCGATCAAAATCAAAAGAAGTGGCATAAATCTTTAATCTTTGCACTATGGGCTGATCGTATTACAGAGAAAGCTTCAATCGGAACTTCACCTTTTAATTTAGTTTATGGAAAAGAAGCTGTGAGACCATCAAATTTAACTCTTCCATCATTAGCCCTGGTACAATTTATTGAAGAAAATCCTTCTTCATCCATTCAATTGAGATATGATCAAATCCTTAAACTAGAAGAAGAGAGAGAGAAAGCTAGAATTGTTCATGAAAAACATCAACAACTTGTGAAATCTTCTTTTGATGCAAGTTCTACCGGCTCAAAAAAATTGTCAATTGGTGATCTTGTTCTAAAATGGGATAAGGCACATGAAGAAAAAGGTAAACATACCAAATTTCAAAAGATGTGGCTTGGACCATTTCAGATCGTTGAAAAGATAGGCTCAAATACATTCATGCTCCAAGATCTAACAGGTAAGAGAGAATCTCTTCCTGTAAACGAGCTTATCTTAAAGAAATTCTTCTCATAAGGAGGTAACCCCTTCTTAAATTGTACATATTCCTTTTTGCAAAAGTCTTTTATTGTTTTTATAAATAAAGGTTGTTAATAAGTCTCTAATTGAATGTTTACCTGATAGAAAATTCTTAAGGAAAATATTATAAATATTTATTTTAGTGTAAATAAGAATTTTTAAAAGAAATGATTATATTCCCTTGATAGTTTTAAATAAGATGTTAAACTTTGAAAGATTATACCAATTATTTGCATAATTTTTTTGGAAAAACTTGAGGAAAATGTAAATCATTACAAGTTTATTAAGCAGAGAGAAGTTATCTATAAAAGTAAAGATTATTCAAGTCTTGGTACTCAAAAACTCAGAAAATTGTCATCCATTGATTCTTAAGGATAAGACTAGTTCACCCCATTCATTTAGGTTGTGATTTTTTAGAATATAATTCTAAGAAATTATTGAAAACATTTTTTTAAGAGATAAGAGGTCTCATCACGAGCCGACTTACCATATTCATAAGAAATAATAAAGCTGACATTACCAATACTGCCTATCAAAACAGGGTAATGGCTTATTAATATAAGACAAGGGGTCTCATCACGAGCCAGCTTGTTCAGTTTTAATTATAACTATTGAATGGCATTGTTAACAACTGGCTACCAAACCAGAACAATGGCTCTTAAAAAAGAAATAAAAATAAATAAATAAATAAAAGACAAAAACATGAGATAACATATCTTATGAATTTATCTTTTAAAAAGTCATAATCTTAGTTGAATGGGACAATGAACAGTTAATGGTTAAAAGGTAACCCTGTCGAGACTATGAACGTTTGCGGGCAGCAGAGGTAATGCCTATGACAATAGAGTATATTATCAAAACCAAACTTGAAGAAATCCACTTACTTCATTATTAATACCAATCAAAGCTTAAGACAACTCAAAATGTTTTTATTCTCAAGAAACTAGAAAGAGATTGTTAATAATTTTTATTCTTTTTCACAAGTTAGATTTTATTTTTGATTATCTTAGGATAATTTTTATTTACCTTTAAATATCTTTACTTACTTAAGATATAGTATTTATTCTATTTTTCAGAGATAACTGGTTCTTTCAAGTGAATCGCCAATTGTTGTACTATACAACAACCCTCCCTTTTTCTAAATTTTAGAAATAAAATTTAGAAATAGGGTCCCTTTCTTTTTAGAAATAAAACACTTAGAAATAAAATTCATTGTTTTGAAATTTCATATTCAAAAAAACTTATGGTCCGATCTAATATACAAGGCTTTATCATAAAAACAAATCAAAGTTAAAAGCTCAATCGCAATCGGAGAATCGGAGATAACACTCAAAAGAAATATCATATGCCCATTTCAAATCTTCCGATGCGATTAGTCCAATCGGAAGATTCTAATCGCTAAGAGTTTAAAACAATTAAAATAAAGCTTCCGATGCGATGCGGTCAATCGCAATCGATCAATTGGGACAATCTTTAAAAAACTCTTTACCCTTAGTTGAAATTCCCCGATCCGATGTACATTTGAGAATAAGCACTTTTAAAAGAAAATCGAACATTTGTTTAAAAAATATGGTAGACCCCACCATCAGAGATCGGAAAGATCTGCAATCGCAATCGATCAATCGGGATAAACGTATTGTGATACTCATTTGCCATTCGAAAACTTCCGATGCGATTCATCTGTTTTGCATACGAAGATTTTTGTTGAATATATTAATATATCACAAGCGCCAAATCTTTATTGGTACGAAAGGCATTCAATAACGAATCAAATGAATATGGTTTGTGATTTGGTTTTAAATACTTAAGTGTGACCCAAAAGGAGTATTTACGCAATATACGAAACAAATGAATGAAAACCATAAATTCATAAATCATTCCGTTTGAATGACTTGTTGAGCACGACTGAGAGTTTATTGTCTTGCAGAGCCAAAGAACACCAAGTTCTTTCATTCACAGACAAAGAGAAGCGGTAGCAGACGTAGAAATGTCAAAAAGAGGAAGAAGAAATAAGACTGTTCTACCAGTGAAGTTTGCCGAGACTCCTACAGTCTCAAAATAAAAGCCCGTAAAGCTAAGGCTAGTTACAGATACATCATGCCAAGGTCTTGGGAAAATGACATGGGACACAGTCTACAACCTGTTGGAAAAATTAGACCCCAAGGTCACAGTGGAGAAGGCATCAGTTCCAGACGAGGATAGCTCGGATTCCGACTCTGACATCAATGAAAGAACACTTGCAAATTCATTTCTACATCGAATTGCAGCCAGAGCAAGCATCATGCCTTACTATGATGTAGTTCGATGGATTATTGACAGTGTAAAGATAAAAGATAGAATGTTTATTTCAGCATCAGGAGTGCCTTTCGGCTCATTTAAAGCAGAAGACTTGAAAGCAATGTATCATCTTCCAGACCCACAGAAGGTGTATAACAAGGAATTTATCAAAGAATTTGCTGATGATAACAAAGTCCAATCCGACCCTATCAGAAATTGGAGGAAAAACCCAGAGAAGCACCGAAATGAGGCATCCGGTATGTATTCTGTAGATTCTCTTCTGCCTCCATATTCCTATGCAGCTGCCATGATGTGTAGGTTATTTGGCAATGATAATTCAGCTAGGTTTTCTATACAAATGGTCCCATTAATCCAAGCAGCTGTGAATTCCGACATTATGGATTGGGCTGTTATTCTTTCTGATAGAATGGCCAATAGGATCCTTGAGTACAGACAAGAAAAAGATGCTGGAAATTTTACCCCCTTTTTCTTTTGTGCCTATATTCTTGATGCTATTTGTTTCAATTCCGAATTTCCTTTATTTGGATGGAAATGGACTCCCAATAACCCGCTTCCAATCCATATTTATCATAAATTGCTTTGGAAGATTCATTTCCAAGCTAATGTATATAGAATCTGTCATGGTTTCCTCATTCCCGTTTTCCAAACCATTTTTAATCGCTTTCCCCCTAGGATTTCTGATAAAGCTAAAGCCGACCTGTCTGCAATCGGAGATTGGTTTGGGGAGGAAAAATTTACTTACATCAGGGTTTTTGGTAGTATAGTAGAGCCGCATGTTCTTCCGCTTTTTGTTCCAGACAAACTTCTCGCTCAAGAAGTTTCTTATCAATTGACAATTGAAGGTATATCCAGGTCTTTGAACAACAGTAAGAAGAAAATGTGGCCTCAATTCCCACTCAATTGTGGTCATTTCACTCTAAATGATTTCAAGCATGCAGAAAAGGAAGTCTTCAAGATAAGAGGTTGTAAATTTGCAACCATTCCTGGAAGACAATATGATCCAAAAAAGATAGCATTCGATGTCACTGCTTCAGTTTCAATTGCTCGTTTCGAACATGAACCAGATATGTTTGATGATTTGTTTGTTTCATTAGATAATTTTCCTCAGATTTTTGACTTGGTCAAGTCTGAATTTCAACAGGAGGAAATAAATAAATTTCTCTTATTTAGAAGCCAGAGATTGTTGAGAGTACCTCTGGACCAGCTGAGAACTCAAATCCAAAAATTAGAGACAGAAGGTACATCCGGCCAAACGCTAGTAGAAACATCTACCAGCAAAATCATTACACAATCGGCTGTCAACCAGCCGATTGTACATTCTCAAAAAATGGTCACTATTGACAAACCTGATGCCCCAAAAGGGAATACTGCTCAAATGATAGACAAATGCACAAATATCAATGATGAGGTGCATAATCAAAAGGATGGATCAGATGACAAAAGCACCAAGCAGAGCATAGATAAAGAGAAATAAAAAGAAATAACGAAGGAGATTACGGTTTCCACTAATCTTGATATTTCTTCTCAGCTATTAAATCAATATGATCAGTTTGCTCAACAGCTTGGATTGCAGGATAAAGGTTCAGAACAAATAGAGCAGGATGTTGAAATCATTCCTGAACATCCTACAGGTCATATTGTATTAAAATGTGAATAAATCCCTCCTTTGGATGTATTCTACAGCCCTAAACATAAGGCTGTTGTCAAGAGACAAAGAAAGAAAAGAAAAGCAGAACAGGGCATATTCTCTACTCCATCAGAGGAGTTTATGAATATTGTTTATAAGAACAGTGAAATGAATCCATTTGAAGACCTTACGAAATTGTCACAGTATACAGGATCTTATAGTGCTGCAACAGTTGATAAAGTTGTAGAAGTTTCTCAACTAATAACTCAGAAAGATCTTCACATAGCTTCACTGGAAGAAAAAGCTAAGGAGAATCAACAGCTGATCAGCCAATTGCAGCAACAACTACAGGATCAGATATTCAGGTCTAAAGAATTGGAGAAACAGCTGGCTGAAGAAAAGAAGAAGGTCGATGAAAAGCTTTTAAGCAAACAAAAGCAGCTAAATGAAGAAATTTCTAAGTTGCAGAGTCTGTTACAAAATGAGGAAAAGGCAAAAATGACTCAAGAAAAGGAATTCCAAGCAACTTTGGATAATTTTAAAGATTATCCAAAGTTAAATGAATTCAAATCGGAAGCCCTTGAGGCTAATAAATTATTGACTCAGCAGTTAATCGAATTTTGCTCAAAACTGTCACAAGCAGAACCCTTTTGTGAGATTACTTCATCTTTGATCCAAACTATCATAACTCTTAGACAAGAAATAGATGATGCCGATGAAAAGATTTCTGAGTTTCTCAACTGGCAGGATACAGAAAAGGGAAAAGAAGCAAATCTTCCTAGGATAGAGGAAAAACACAAAGAAATCCTGTTTAGAGAATGGGAACATCAATTAATGAAATCTGATAGAGCAATATCAAGAGCCAGAAATATAATGAACAATCTCACGCAATTCATAAATGACAGCCTATATTCAATTAATCTCATTTCAGACTGTATTCCTGGCAGTTTGCCAAAGATAAAAGAAACTGAAGACAGATGGAGAGAAGAAATGGAAAGGAAAAGTCAACAAATCGGCAGACTTCAAACTATATCCTGGGATAGTATGTGGACTCATGTGATCAAGCCAAACAATCAACAGACAGCTATCAAAATTCTATAAAACGCTATCGATTGTCTAATTCCAGAATTTTCTGATGCCACCTATGCTGGACAGTTGCATACTGAGATGAGTCATCCACCAAGACTCCGAGATATGTTGAACATTTGCAACTTGGCTTCATCAAGCGAAGGAGAAAAACAATGAATCAGTTTTATTCAAAATAACATTTCAGTTTTAAATTGATAGATTGTAGCAGTAGTATTAGGATTTTGTTATGTAATTTTATTATTTAAATCCCTCTCATGCATTTAGAGAGGGATCGGAAGTTGTAATATTTTGAGGATTTGGAGCTAACATTTCTGTACTTCATTCCTTATTATATTTATATGAAAGATCACATCTGGTGATTTTTGTGCTCAAATTATCTTTGAAGTGTTGCATTTTTGTGCCTTTGGAGTTAATTTTACATCGGAGTTACTAGATCAGAGTATCATACTTTGTTTGACAGTCTGCAATATGAATGAGGTATTTTTATCTGTTCATTGTTAATTGTCTATGTTATATGGTATTCGTTTGAAGAATTTGCTATCATTTATATATTTGATTTTCATAATATTTTCTCTTTATATTATCATTTCTGAGTATAATTGGAATATTATCATTTATATACATATATGAATGGTATATGATGATGAATGCAATATGCTAATATAACTCTGTTTAATTTATTAAACAGAGTTATCTTTATTCGTTTCTGCACATTTCAATTTAATTAATAATACATTTTCATGGTTATTATTAGATTGAAACAATCCTAAGTTGTATTCACATATTATTACCGGGGTTAAAATTAGAATTTCTTTATCAGCATTTAGTTTAGATTAGATAGTTTTATTATTCTGTCAATTTAGTCCCATTTTCACCCATTCAATTCAATCCACTTAGTTATAAGGAAACTGGTCCTTTAAATCCAGTCGGAGCCACCATCCCAAACGGAAAAGGAGTTGTCTTAAGGTCCCGACCGGGTGGTTTTCCCCCAATGTTTGAAGCAGAGATTTTCTAGGCTTCAACAGAAGGCTAGGTCCTAGGACTCCAAAGACTAGCTTCATGTTACCCTGTCATTCGGTATACCAATCTTCCAAATCACGGGACCTTAACATTTTGGCAATCATGGTGGGACCTTATGAGTTTATAGTTTCCCGAATACCTCTTAAAGACTTTTTGGTCCCTTAGTTTGACTTAGGAAATCCAGTGAATCTGCCACCTCATCGCCACATTAACATTCTAGCGATCACGATGGGACTTTCTGATTTAGTGACAATCTAAGTATTCCTTAGGATTCAGAAACCCTTAACTAATAGTACCTGGTGTTTTATCTGCCACCTCATCACCACAATATAACAATGGTAATCATAATGGAAACTCTGAGTCTATGAAAAACTAAGTAACCCTTAGGACTTCATATGCCCTTACTAAATCATTGAAAACTCACACTATCAGCCAAAGAGTACACTCTATCTGTTTCACCATCCTAGTAAAATGATGAATCGGCTATAGGCCACTCACACAAACCATAGGAAACTCATAAAACCCCAAAACACCCTTAGATTGGTTTTTATTACTTATTGGTGATGGACAATCATATTTTTTTTACCTTCAAAAAAGCTAAAAAATTCCCCCTTGTGACTCCAGTAGCCTCGAGTAGGTCTATTACTTCATTAGTGCTCATTTTACTTCCTAGATTTGTTTCACACCAACACTGAGAAGTTTTTTAGCCCCTTATATATTGTAATAGCTTACCAAAAATTAAGAGAGGACAACCTTAAGAAAACGGTCCTAAAACTTTCAGCCTCTCTGAATTTTGAAATTTGAAATCTGGCTTCACATAGGATTAGTACCAGATCTCATCTGAACCCAAACCCTCCCAACATAGTTGATGACCCAGAAAATATTTTGTGGCAAACTTCTAGATCTAGAAACTTAACCACTGTTAGGACCATCCATAAGCAAGCTATGTACCTAAAAACCTTACAACTTTGCAAGATCCCCAGTTTGACTTGCACCATACAAGGAACCTCTTCAAAAACAACTCTCAAACTGATATTGACCAATCTAACCTTGAACCCTTAGATTTGCAGTAGAGTTCTAGTAGAGAAGAATCTCCTTCCACACCACCTAATTTTCAACTTCTCCATCACTTCAACTCTTTCCATACCAAATCTACTCAAAATAAGTTTGTTGGTCAAAGAACTTCCACCACACCCATCCATACCATCACTGTGCAAAACACTCCACTTCATCATACACCCCCTCTCAAAAATCCACCTCTTGTAAATCCTCCATTAGCTCCCATCATGGTAGCTTGGTATGCTCCCTTGGTTTTACCTCAGCCTCTAGTGCCTTTTCTAAATTACTATCAGTCCAAGATCCCTCATTTCATAGGGGTTGAATCCACCACTACTCAATAGCATTTAGATAGGATCAATGATGCTTTTTATTACATGGAGATAGAATAACAAACTATTAAAATGAGGATTTTTTCACAAAGTTTAGGAGGAGAGGCCAAAAAATGGTTCAAAGCATTAACTCCTAACTCAATACATGATCTCCTTTCCCTCTATCAAACTTTCATAAACAAGTGAGAAGTAAATAAAAACCCCCTCCAGATCCTGTCTGAATATAACAATCCCAAAAGGAATGTAGGGGAAATTGTGCAAACTATTGCACCAGGTTTAACGGTGTGTACAATTCCCTCTCACCTCACATGAAACCTCCACAAGGCCTAGCATTAGTGAAATTCCCTAAAGGTTTTGACCCCGACATGACTTTCCAACTGAGAGAAATAGACTCTGAAACCTTAGAAGCAATGCAAAATGAAACTATTAGTGCAGAGGTTAACTTGATTGAAAAGAGAGCCAGGTTAAAATCAGAAAGGAGAGTAACCTACAAGGATGAAACCATGCCCTCAACTTCCTCTTCTGATACCAAAATGGACAGCCTAATGAGAAATATGGAGCGAATGATATAAATGATAAATTTGAATGAAAGGACACCTCCTAGGGAAAACCAAGCTAATGCCCAAAACATAAATAGAGCTCAAAACTTCAGAAGAGACACTCCTCAAATCAAACCAAGGGAAAGTGATCAAAAAATCAGACCTCCTTTTCAACAAAACTATGTAGATGAAGAAGAAGGATAAATTATAGAACCTGAAGAAAATCATATAAATCTAATAGGTTCTGATAATGAAGAAGATTTTTTTCTCACCGAAGAAGAACAAGGTTTCTTTTCCTCAAAACTAACTGACACAAACTATGAGGATTATGAATACTACCGCTTAGGGTTTGAAAATCCCATCATGGAAATCCATAAGCAATATGATATTAGGAGAAAAAAGTACCTAGATTCAGCCAAGAAATATCAAATAGAGGCTGCTGTCTGGAAAGTATCTGAAAACACCCCTAATAAAACAACAGATAATGTCAACACCATGGCTAAGAATGCTGAAACAAACAAAGGAAAAGTTAGCCAGTCAAACAAAGACCTTAGTTTTCCTAGTACCTCCACCAGTTACCCTAAGAAAACCATTTTTTCTAAAGCTCCAAATTAGGATCAGCAGATTAAAAATGTGGAAAAGTTCATGACTAATAAGGATAATGTGAATATATCCAAAACACTAGTAGCTTTCAGCTTTGAGGGAGAAATTGCCAAAATTAGGATAAATATGCCCCTCACTGAACTATTTACCCAACCAATGTATAGGTCTCAGATGTTGAAAGTACTAAACATAGGAAATGATGTTGACACTTTTCACTTGGCTGATGACACACCTGAGTTGTTTTTTTGACCCAAAATAGAAGGAAAGTATCAGGAAGGAGCCATTCCCCCTTTCTATATCAGCTGAAACATACATGAAAAAATCTTACATAATGTCATGCTAGATTCTGGTGCCTCTCACAATATCATGCCCAAAGTTGTGATGGAGAGGTTAGGCCTAGAAATAACTAAACCTTACAAAGACCTGTACTCCTTTGATTCAAGTAGGGTCAAATGTTTGGGTCTGATCAAGGAACATTGTGTCAACCTGGCACAAGTGCCTGCTAAGAATCTAGTCATGGACATAGTAGTGGTAGACATTCCTCCCAAGTATGGAATGATTTTATCCAAACCTTGGGGAGCCAAGCTTTAGGGAAAACTTCAACTAGATATGTCCTATGCTACCATCCCTATTTTCAATCAAACAAGAAGATTATACCAAGAGTCACATATGAAGTATATGTTTAGCAGTCAGGACATGCCGAATAATACTTCTCTTTATTCTATTCACTCATATCTTGACTCTTTTATCATATATAATGAGGAAGACATTAATGACCAGGTATGTGAAGTTGAAACACATCAAGACACACTACAACAGCCAAACCAGTCTATACATGAAGGTCTCAGTATTCAGAACTATAGCTGACTTGAATGAACACATGATGACAAAACCAAACTTGACTTCCCACAAACTAAAAATGAAATATCCAAACCAAGAGTCAGTTTGGAATATGAATCAGGTTGCTCAAAGAGAGGTCAAAACTCATAAACACAAATATTCCCTTTTATCCACCCCAATGCACTAAAATTCCCTCACAGGACAATAAGCTTGGGAAATCTGAGTCAAGGGAGTCTTATGTTTTTACCTTATCTAGACACCTCATTATCAGAAATTTTTGTTCCTCCAAAAAAGTTGTTAACTCTCACTGATGTTTCCTCAAACCAAAAGGGATGTCTAGTGAAACTGATATAGAAGAATACAATATAGGCAGCCTAAGAAGGCCCAAACTGATTAAGTTATCCTAATCCTTGCCATTACATACAAAACTGAAATACTTAAGTTGTGCAAAAATTTTCAAGATGCTCTTGTATATAGGAGTAAAAGCTCAAAGTGTGATGATATAGACATTGTCCAAAAGAGGCCTCTTCCCAAGAAGAACTATGAAAAGTTTGGGTAGATTCTAGCACTAACAAAGAAAGCCAAAGGAGGAAGACTATGTATAGACTTTAGACACATAGGAAAAGCCTCCATGGAGTCCAAGTACCATTTTCCCAAGATAAGTCATCCTATGCCAAGAATAGAAATTTCTAACAGAGTGACATTGATTGGTAGTGTTTTAGGTTTTCATGAGTTGATACCACTTCAAATCAATCAACAAAAAGACATTTTCAAAGTTCCTTGGAATGACTACATGCTTGACCAAATATTTCCTGGAATAAGGGATGCTGAAGAAACCTTCAAAGAAGCCATGTCACTTGTTACCAACTTCTCCACTATGATACACATTGATGAGATTGTCATTTGTTTGAGAATTGATCAAGAATGCCTTCTTCACCTAAACAGTTTTTTTCACAGAAACAAGGTTTGGAAACAAAACTCCAAGAAGGTATATAAAGGATAACTTGGCCTTTTTGAAAGTTTTTGGTAAAAATATTGTACAATTCCCTCGAGAATAGATAGCCATGTTCCTTATCTACAAGAGCTGAATGAAAGAGGGTTGGTAGATGATCCTATGGATAACAGGGTAATCAAATCCTGTGGCAATTTAAGGTCCTAGTTTGAATTTTTCACTCATTGTTCATACCAATATTTGATGAAAATATATAGAGAGAAAAAACACAAAAAAACCATGAAAATTTTGAAAAAGAGGGCAGATTGAAAAGAGGTAAAGCCCCATACCCAAAAAATAGAACTACTAAAAGTGTGTAAGCCTAAATACTACTACTAGTGCATAAAGGAGTCTTGTTTCAGTCATCTAGCCTAATCGTGGCTGAAACATGTGTTAAATTTATTTTTGATAAGTTAGTGAAAGATATTTGGTTAAAATATTCAAACTTGACTTGTCAAAGGATAGATTAGTGTAATATTCCTAAATTAGCTTGCAGCTAATAGGAATATTAATTTTGCCTTGTCTATTTTTGCATTTCATGATTGATGAATAAATTGTAAAGGACGACATGTAAAACTCCTGAAAACCAAGAATAAAGCAATGCCTATGTGAACAGAAACATATCTGGGCTATGTAAATAAACTCTTGTAGGTGTGAATGGGTCTAAATCACAAGAATGGGTCACCTTTGACCAAGTCAACAGCGCAATCTAGATGCATTGAACCTCCTTAAGGGACAACACAGTTCTAGAAGGAGATTATAAATGTGAAAGGGGCTAAACTAATGAAGTGGTTTAGGGTTTTTCCAAGACTCCAGTCTTATAAAAGGAGGAGGAGAGCAACAAGAGAGGGTTGTTGAATATTATCATTTTCTGAAGGTATTGTCTACTCAGACATCCCTTGTTAGGTCTTCCTGTTCAGGAATCCCACCTCCTTCCTTGAGTAGCTCTTGGAGGAGACTTGTGTTATCTTTTCGACATTAGGCTTTTAGGCCAATCTCACTTTACACCTATAGCGTTGATCCTGTTGAGGGTTGGGTTTTCCTTGTGAGTTGTAACAGTGGAAGAAACTAGATCTGCTCAGATCTAGCTTATACTGGTGGCTCTTCTCAGTGAATGTGTCTTTTAACCTCTTGGAAGAGTTCATTAGCTGATTATGCTTCAGATCTACATCTTGGCATCAGGAAAAATAATTCTCAGAGGCTATAGCGCTATTTTTCTCCCTAGACAACATTATTTGTAGATATATAGCTGCAGGGTTTTTTGTCTACATTTTGGAGGAGAGATCTCCGGTGTTGGGATTCTTCCTCTCACTATATTGATCTATGGATTGGCTATCCAATCCATGTTAGTTTAAGATCTGATCTATTGTACCCTTGTATTAATCAGAAATTTTTTAATCATTCTGCAAATCTGCAAGCTTAGATCTTAGATTTACTCTTTGTGCTTCATGTTTTGCACAAAACCCCAAGGGGAATGTATAGATCAACATTTCTTGTACACAGATCTGTATTAGATCTAGATTTTTATGTACATATCTGCTCTAGATCTGAATATTAATAAAATTCTTCTTTATCCCCTAAAAATAACATTGTCATGGTTATACAGTCTTTCTCTTGGTTGTAGCACCTCATTTCTGAGGGTTTTTCCTGTATTGTCTCATTATTTCTCTTGTACAATGTATGGGTTGTAATGTACATCTGATTTTTTATTTTAAATATGATTTTTGAACCTCCATATCAGCCTCCTAATGTGCTTTAGTGGATCTGCGTTATTTCTGAAGCAGTCCTTTGCCTAGAGCTGCAACCCCTCTCTTTGGGTGATTTTCAACTAGACTAGTTTGTGGGAGATCTGTTTAACCCACCTAGTCTGATTTTTTTTGCTCTCCTTTTGAATCTAGATCTTATATGAGCTGATATAAGGGATCCAGGAGTTGCAAACTCATTTCTAGGCATAGTATTCTCAGAAGTGCGTTATTTCAGCAGGCTTGCTGAGCTGTTCCAATTTTGGAATATTACAGTGGTATCAGAGCAAGATATTTGGCTCAGCCTGTGGCTTCAGCCAAAGTGATGTAAATAAATGAGCAAGGTTATAATGATGAATAATATGAGTTTACTCTCATGACTTTTCAGATCCAGTAAGAACCTCTCCAAGGAGGTTGTACAAGAAGAAGAGAGAAGAAGCAGTGAAACTCCCAGGAAGTTTCAAGAACAAGAAGATCTTTCGATCAGATCTACAAGATCTATACATGAGGAAAATTTTGAATCCTCATCTCATGGATATGTGCACTCAGCCATATCACCCAAGCTTCAGCATTCTGTCTATGATTTCTTCATGAAGAGGAAGAAAGGAGGTGTACCTGAGAAGGAGACTCTTAGAGAGTATTTGCAGGCGTATGAAGATCAATCCAAGGAGTTCAAAGAGAACTTGAACTTCCAAGGGTTCTGCAAGATAAAGGAGAGCCAAGGCATAAAGAAGGAGCAGCATGGTATGGGTAGATTCTATCTATCTACCTTTGATGGATCACCTAAATGTCCAGTTAGGGTTTGGGTGGAGGAGCTAGACAACTTCATGCAACAACATCAAGTTTCAGAGATTGAAGCCATCAAAGTAGTAGTGTTGCATTTTGAAGGTAAAGCATATGCTTGGTGGTTGTTTGAGTCTTTTTCCTTGAGGAATGAAAATACACCTACTTATGCAAGGTTTATTGCAATATTGATAGAGAGGTTTGATGAAGCTCCATGTGTAACATCTTCTGTTGACACTATCAAACCACATCAAACAAATATTTTGTATGAGTTGGAAGGGTCTATGAATCCAACTCCATTTCTGAAGACCATGGGAGAAGGTGTAAGTTTTTTTGATGCCTTGCCAAGGGAAAGATCTCCTTTGGATGAAGGATTCTCTTCTCAAAAGGAAAGCATGGAGATTCCTCCTTCAATAGATGACCAAGGTCTAAGGTCTCTTGTTGATGATGGGGCAACTTCAGTTATTGAAGAGGAGGAGGAGAAGGAAGGAGATGATAATGTAGTCATGACAACATCACCTCAAGCAGTTCATGGAGAGGAGGAGGGAGCACTTGCTCCAAGGGAATAAACTCTTCCACGTTTGCAAGGAGTTCCACAAGATCTCACACATAAGGCTCTTGGCATAACACATGAGCAACATGTACCATCATTGTCAAATGATGAGATCTTGAAGATAGAAGAAGGGAATGAGGAGGAAGGGCATCACAAGAGGAAGAGCATGTATCCTTCTCTATTTCAAATCTTGGAAGCACAAAGAAGGAAAGAGGACCTATGCATTAAAGGTAGGGGCAAATCTGTCTACCTACATCCACATTCTACTCTATGCCTTGACACCTCTTTGCAAGGAGGTACTTTATCGGGAGCACCTATTGATAGGAGGAAATCTAAAGTGTTCTCTCAACTATGGGTAGCATATGCATACTTGGCTAAGGAGGGAGCCTTGGGAGAAGCTAGCACAGTGTAGAGAATCTCTCATGAATTCATAAGAGAGATGAGAAATTTCCTGAAAGGGGCATTGCTAACTCCCACTCAGATGTCTGTGCTGAGAAAGGAGAAATCAGAGATCTATGATGGCATGAGCATGAGGACACATGGAAACTCCATATATTTGGGGCAGCCTATGATCTCTTAATTCACAAAGAATATTTATGAACATGGCAAGGGGATGCTAACCCTCTTGTACACTTGGGCCAAAATGAGGAAGTTTTGGAAGACAAGGACTTTCTGAGGGGAAGTTGATTTCCAGATGCTTCGATCTTGTCATGAGCAAGATTAGTTGCAAATGGGGCAGAAAAAAGGAGATTATGATGCTCCAAAATGTGACTTTGATATCAAGGATGTCAAAGAAGGGAGCCATGATATGATAGGGGCATCATTCCAGGCCTCTACAGCGCTATCATTCTTGGAGAGCTTGGATCCTTATTGGGACTCCCAACTCATGATGGAATACTCCAAGGACCTTTTCACATGGGGGGTTCTTGATGGGGAAGTTAAGGATGAAAGGTTCAAGGTGGTTGATGGAGTCATCTATTTCTATAATATTATCCTTTTGAACAGAGACTCCAAGCTCAAGGAGAGACTACTATATGCCACCTATGAGATCCTACTTTCCAAACCCACTCATTTCATTAGATCATATCATACTCTTTTGGGTGGTCTCATATGGGAAGGTTTCAAGGAAGAGGTGCACTCTCATATGAATATGTGCATGGATTACTTGGTAGAGGAGGAGGAACATAGCTCTTGGGAAGAGCCACCATTCACACACTCTTACTCATTGAGTGTGAGACGGAACTCATCGATGAGTTACCTCACTGATGTAAAACAATTATATAGACAGGCTTATCTTTCTGAGCATTATAATGTATCTCCTATATGTTTATATTTTTCTGACAATCATTTGCAGGATATTGTGCCAATATGGGGCACTATTTATGATGGGTTTCATGGGCCACTCAAGGCCATGAACTATGTTGATGCAGGCCATTCCTTGAAGGAACTTGGAAATCTATTATATTCTTCATGGTGTGATTCCTTTACACCAACTATGATGCATTTTATCCAAGCCTTCAGAAGGGATGAGGTAGCAAACAAGTGTTGGGGAAGGCACTTGTCATATCCTATTCTATGGAAGTTAGGGATAAAATTGTGTTGGTTTCACATGAGGGAACATCTTCCTTCTCATTTATCATACATGGCAGCTAGCATGATTCTAATCATGATCCCACAAGCTAAATATTTCCTTATCTTTGTTGGGGGCATGGTTGGAGGAGAGGCACACTTCTTGTATGTGTCCTTGGGGAAAGGAATTCCCCATTATTTTTGCATTGCATGCTTCAATAGGAGCATGAGATTTTGTATGGCCACTATGATAGATCACTTGTCTCTGTGTAGAGTGAGCCATAATTTTGTTGGGGACATGCCTCTCATATGTATTGGGGAGGAAATATTATATGGATTGCCAAGCTGGGAGGTGATCCACTTCATTTGGATGATAGCATGGAGATGGGAGACATTCATGAATCATGAAAATCCCCATGATTGTCATCACTTCTCTCTTTAGGAGGCCATGTATTAGCAATAAGGTTTCCATAACAGCCTTCCATTATTTCATGATGAGAGCCATTGTGTTTACTCTCCAGGGGCCAACTTGCACATTGAGGAAGGACCATTGGAAGACAAAACTATTGTAGGAAATTCATAGCAATGGTGGAGACTACTGGATGGAGAGGCCACAAGAGAAGAAGGGGAGATTTTGCAGCACCCTTGCAGTTGCTTGAGGACAAGAAAAA
Organism: Pinus albicaulis; assembly: GCA_034641835.2. NCBI lineage: Eukaryota > Viridiplantae > Streptophyta > Pinopsida > Pinales > Pinaceae > Pinus > Pinus albicaulis. The sequence continues at coordinate 1,488,740,973 of CM076578.1, forward strand.
TTTGGGAGGGGGAGACTGTAATATTCCTAAATTAGCTTGTAGCTAATAGGAATATTAATTTTTCCTTGTCTATTTTTGCATTTCATGATTGATGAATAAATTGTAAAGGAGGACATGTAAAACTCCTAAAAACCAAGAATAAATCAATGCCTATGTGAATAGAGACATATCTGGGCTATGTAAATAAACACTTGCAGGTGTGAATGGGTCTAAATCACAAGAATGGGTCACCTTTTACCAAGTCAACAGCGCAGTCTAGATGCATTGAACCTCCTTCAGGGACAATGCAGTTCTAGAAGGAGATTCTAAATGTGAAAGGGGCTAAACTAATGAAATGGTTTGGGTTTTTTCCAAGACTCCAATATTATAAAAGGAGGAGGAGTGCAACAAGAGAGGGTTGTTGAAGATTATCATTTTTTGAAGGTATTGTCTGCTCAGACATCCCTTGTTGGGTCTTCATGTTCAGGAATCCCACCTCCTTACTTGAGTAGCTCTTGGAGAAGACTTGTGCTATTTTTTCCACATCAGGCTTTAGGCCAAGCTCACCTTACACCTACAACACTGATCCTGTTGAGGGTTGGGTTGTCCTTGTGAGTTGCAACAGTGGAATAAACTAGATCTACTCAGATCTAGCTTATACTAGTGGCTCTTCTCAGTGAGTGTGTCTTTTAACCTCCTGGAAGGGTTCATTAGCTGATTGTGCTTCAGATCTACGTCTTGGAATCAGGCCAAATTATTCTTATAGGCTACAGCGTTGTTTCTCTCCCTAGACAATGTTATTTGTAGATCTACAGCTGCAGGGTGTTTTGTCTACATTTTGGAAGAGAGATCTCCGGTGTTGGGATTCTTCCTCTCACAGTGGTGATCCATGGATTGGCCATCCAATCCATGTTGGTTTCAGATCTGATTTTTTGTACCATTGTATTATTAAGAAATTCCTGAATCACTCTTCAGATCTACAAGCTTAGATCTGAGATCTACTCTCTGTGCTTCATGTTTTGCACAAAACCCCAAGGGGAATGTATAGATCAACATTTCTTGTACACAGATATCTATTAGATCTAAATTTTTATGTACAGATCTGTTCTATATCTGAAGATTAATAAACTGTTGCTTTGGCCCCTAAAAATAATGCTGTCATGGTTATACATTCTTTTCTCATGGTTGTAGCACCTCATTTCTAAGAGTTTTTCTTGTATTGTCTCATTATTTCTCTTGTAAAATGTATGGGATGTAAAGTACATCTAATTTGATATTTTACATCTAATTTCTAAACCTCCATATTAGCCTCCTAATGTGCTTTAGTGGATCTGCATTATTTCTGAAGCATTCCTTTGCATAGAGTTGCAACCCCTCTCTTTGGGTGATTTTCAACTAGACTAGTTTGTGGGAGATCTGTTTAACCCACCTAGTCTGATTTTTTTTTCTCTCCTTTTGGATTTATATCTTAGATGAGCTCATATAAGGGATTCAAGAGCTTCAAACTCATTTCTATGCATAGTATTCTCAGAAGTGCGTTATTTCAGCAAGCTTTCTGAGTTGTTCCAATTTTGGAAAATTACAATTAGGGAGAAAGATATTGGTTCCACATGCTTAAAACAGAACCAAGGAGAAAAATAGGTATGAATATCAAACAATGTATCTTAGCCCTGATTTTTCTAGTCTTATTTTGTAAAAAAATAACATTTTTTTCTAGTCTTATTTTGTAAAAAAATAACATTTTTGTGCAACTTGCTTTTATGCCACAAACCCATAGTAAGTCAGATTGTCTAATCTTGATTTAACTATGCTTTCAATTTCATGTTTATAGCTTAATGAATGAATCTTGTCAAATAGCTTAATCTTGAAAGTTGAGTAGTCTAGGTAGAGAATAAAAGGAGTTCATTAGCCTAATCTAAACTCCTAGAACAAATAAGTGTAGAAGTGGATAGTTTGTTTTTCTTTCAAAAAGAAAAAAATGTCAAGGTTGCTAGTCTAAATGCACCTAAAGAAGAAAAAATGATAGGAAAGTAGGTTGGGTAGGTAGAGATGAAGTGAATTGATCATGCCTTTCATATTTTTGAGATCATAGCTTCGAGCAAGGATTAGCAAGTAAAAATAGGTAAAAATCTGCCTAATGGATAAGGCACTGGTCTCCATAAAGCCAAAGATCTGAAGTTTTGGACACCTCCTGAAAAGGACTTGCCCTCCCCAAGTGGAGCCATTGTTAGTCATCAGTAAATTTTTCCTTTTTTGATGACTAAATGGTTATCGCAAGATTTCTAGAAACAAAGTTCATAGACATTGTGAGTTCTAGAAATCTCACTACCTTCATTATCCTTAAGATAATTTTTCACTATTTCACCATTTCAACCTGTCTAGCTTTTCTTAACATTCCAAAAAAACCCATTAAGGTCTCATGTTACTCATTTTGTCTATATCTTGTCACCTTTAACCCAAATCTTCTATTTTTGTTTTGCTTAAAAACCCCCACTGCTACCTAAGCCCACCAATCAAACAACTTTGTTGTGCCTCATAAAATACTCCCAAACGTTGATGGTCTCAAACTATCTCTGTAAGCTCTTTAGATAAATCAAGTACATTGGATTTTGGATCTTCAATACATTAGTTTATCATAAACTCTATCTTACACTTGATGATCCCAAATTCTAGGTCTCATTCCAAAAGCCAAGTCCAAGAAACCTTCCACTAGGTCACCTAGGGACAAAGTCATAGGGTGGATTTGGTATCCTACAAACTCTATTTTTTCTTGTATGAAGAAACTACATTCAAAGAAGAAAGGAACAAGTCATTTTGTCCAAAGCTGATCAAATAGGTCACTCAAGAAGGCATTTTTGGCCTTAAGCACAAATCTTGTAGGGGGACAGTTGCCCCCTTGCTCACATTCCTACAAAAGAATCAAATGGTCATCAACCTAGTAAGAGGTAAGGTAATGGGAAGACCGTCACAAGAAAACCATCCATAGCAAAGGGAAAGAAATAAGCATATGTTTCAAGAGAATCAGGGTTTGTGACTGCTTTGGACAAACAAGGAATATCAGTGCAAAGGCTAGAAGATTCCAAAGTACAGCCAGAGGTCTTAATGGAGGATCAAAAGAGACAAGCATGAGGAAAAATCTCCCAAGGAGGAAACTATGACAATCATAGGTTCATTTTTGATAAAATGAGTTATCCAACTCCAAAAGAGACAGTGATCAAAAGTCAGAAGTTGTATAGGCACCTGCAAAAACAGAAGTGGCCAATAAATAAATAAAAATGGTTTAAATAGTTCACCTCCCTCACTAGACATACATCATTTTCAAAGTGGTTTAAGGAACAAATATACCATTGGTTTAAAGCAGGGAAGTAAAACCCCAATAAAGGTTTCCTTATCAAAGGTATATTCTGCAAGAGATAGATTAAACCCGAGTGACACTTCTACAGGACTATCACTAAAGGTCACCTACAGGAAAATTGGTAAGGACAAAACAAACCAAATGTTTCTCACCAAGATGGCACACATGAAGACTAGAAAATTTTATGTTTTGCTACTAGGTTATTTCCCACCAAGAGGTTTTTCTCACTGCCTCACAGAGAAAACATGATAGAATGTCAGTCAAAGGAAGACATGGCAAAATAATCACAAGTTTGTTGTGTATAAGTGTTAAAAATCATGAAAAGGGTTCATATTTCAAAATATGGATAAGAGGCATAGTTTCAGCTTCTTCAGGGATTTTGTCAATTTGAGGGGTGACATCAGAATGCTTCAGCAAGACAAAAAGTGTCATATTTTTAGAACACTACCACCAACAGGAGAAAAGGACCCAAAAAGACAGTAAAAGGGTAAGAAGAGAAATAAAACCTTATAAAGTGGGTTTTGGTCATGAAATAATTTTCAAAAGGAGTATAAAGTCTCCTCTCCCTATCTCCCACTTCATATTCGTATTTGCAAAGAAGAAGAAAGCCGTGGAAGAATTTTTCTAGGGTTTCCGGGAAACTTGGGCAAAAAATTTCAGGCGCTATGCACCAATGAAGGCACTACACACCTAGCCGTCGGCATTGCGCACAGAGGAGGCAGCAACAGTGTTAACTTAAAATGCGTTGTGCACCAAGAGGGCGGCGCTACGCACCGATGATGCTGTTGTGCACAGGCTCAGACTGACCTGACCTTCCCACATTTCACACGGCGTTGCACTTCGATAGGGCCCAACAGCTCATTTAACAACCTGACTCACCCATTTAACGCCTCGGGAAATGCGCACAGGCCTTCCAGCCCGACCTGACCCAATGCTACGCACAGGAGGGCCCGACCTAAATGGGCAATCAGGTGGCACTGTGCATATACAATTTTTGGTCAAAATTGCTTAGAAGTTTCCCGAATCAAATTTTCCTTCTTCTAAGCCACTGCACAAACTTAAACAAGGTTGGTGGTCCCTCTTTTTACCTTCCAAATTGATCTCTTTACTTGCACAATCAAAGGAGAGGTTCAAAACCCTAAAAATTGTCCAAACCCTAAACCTTCATGCCAATCAAGCTTTTGACCTTCTAGGGTAGGGTTTGCAAATTTGAAAGGTTTTCATAGGTGTAAAGACACTCAGTGATAAAAAACCTACCTCTAAACTCTAAAAACATTCCTTGATTGCTTCATCTTTCCCTCATTTGCTAAGGTTTTCCCTCACATCACTCATTTGCCCTCCCTAGACCTAAAGTCTATCACCAAGCTAAAATCCTTTTGTTCGAGATCAGTTACCATGTCAGAGGAAGAAATCAATGCCAACAGTGATGAGAGCCAAAGCCCTGTTAAGCCCAAAAACAAGGGAGGAAAGACTAATATGTTTGAGCCTCTGGATACCTTCCAAATTACCTCTTCTCCCATGATCCTTGCATGTTTTAAGGATGTTGGATGCTATTAGTTTTGTGAGAAGGTTAAACTAGTTGAAAGCCACTCACTTTTGACTAGGTTGTTTTTTCTTAGCATACAAAACCACTAAGTCAGCCTATCAGGAGTAAATTTTGAACTCTCATCTGAATCCATTGTTAAAGCCACAAGTATACCACACATTGGTGAGAGATGGTTCAAACTGAAAAAGTTTTCCTTGAGCTACTATGAGCCCTTCCTCAAACCTAGTTGTCAACAGGGCTGCAAGGTATTTTTCCCCTTCTCCCACCTGCTAGAGAGGTATGCCCTACTGATGAGGCAGATCATCAAATATTTCACTTCTAAGGGGAGGTACGATAGGGTTTATTCATATCACATAAGGCTTCTGATGCACTTCGCCAAGGTAAAATTGATAAACCTACCATACTATCTACTCCAAAGCATTCACAAGATGGCTTCAGTGGTCAAGAAAAGGAGTTATGCCCACCAAATGAAAAGCCTTTTCCACCACTCCTTGATTAAGATGATTTTTTTGCACCAGCTAGAGCAGGAGGGAATTCCTTTGGAATTTTTTATCTCACATGATGTATTTTCCAATCCCCAAGCCTTCATTCAGCAAAATTTCCCCTCCACCTCACACTCACTTACCTCCACTCCTCCAGCACCTCCTCCTATGCCTTCTACACAAGAAAACCTACCTCTTTCCTCTTCTCCTGATGCGTCAAGTGAAGATAAATAAAGTGGTAGTGATGAACAAGGAGGTGGCAGTAATAATGAGGGGAAAATAAATGATAGTGAAGAGGAAGAAAACACTGAGGCAAAAATAGAGTTAAATGAAGAATAAGGAGATGACAACAACAGTGAAGAGAAAGAAGATGATGAGGGAAGTGATGAAAATAGTGGGGCAGATACAAAGTCTAATTAGGAAGAGTAGGAAGATGGTGATGACATGGAGGAGAGAGATGAACATGACAGTGAAAATGAGAGAAACATTGAGGCAATTATAGACCTTAATGAAGAATAAGATGATGACAGCAGCAATGAAGAACAAGGTGAGTGTGATGGAAGTGATGAAGGAAGTAGGGTAGAAATATAATCTAATGAAGAAGAGCAGGATAATGATGACAAAGAAGAGGCAGATGAACATGACAGCCATGAAGGAAAAGACAGTGAAAACTTGGAGCAAGATAGTGATAGTGATGACACAAATAAGTCACTCCCAAGTGCAAAGAAAGGTGTTGATAATGAACAAGATGAAGACATAGAAGATAATGAAGGGAATGGTGAGGATGACAGTCAGCAAGAGAGTGCCTAGGACAGCCAAGAAAATAAGGTAAATGAGCATGAAAATGAGCACAATGATAGTGCAAACAATGTTGAAATGAATGAAGATAATGATCTTGAAGAAATAGTCAGTGATGACCAAGGAAATAGTCATGACAGTCATGACAGCTATCATGATTGTCATGACACAAATCAGCCTCTAAATTACCAAGAGACCCAAATTTATAGTGCATGAAATGACCAAGAAGAGGACCTTAGTGAAGGACAGAGCCAAAATGAGGCAAGTGAGGAGGATAGTGATCAGTTTGAAGGCCAAAATGACAGTATAGCAAACAGTGAGGAAAATAGAGATGATAGGGATGCTGAAGGTCAAAAAAGTAGTGACCTAATGGGGCATGAAGTGACTCATGGAAGCCATGTAAAATATGAAAATTCTTGTGACATTACCAAATATCAAGGAAATGATGGAAACACCTCCAAAACCATCATCACTCCTCTCACATGCACATACCACATAGGACAAAGGGATGTGTTTTCTGCCTAAAAAAGGAAAAGGGCCAGCTCTCCTCCAGCTGTCAAGCCCAAAGACAGAGGCAAGGAAAAGATGGAAAAAGGTGAGCAATAGGCAAAGGTAAGGAGAAGCAAAATAATCAAAAAGACTTCTCAAGATCCTCAATTCATTGATCTAGATAGTGACAATGAGGATAAGAGATGACCACAAGATTGCTACTTTTAGAAAAAGATACACAGATTAGGGAGTGGGAAAGATATTTTGACATGGCACAAGGTGTTATTCAGTATTACAAGGAGGAGCACAAACATTTCAAGAAGATGAAAAGGGACCTTTCTCTCCAAAATAAAATGACCAAGCACTATGCAAGGAAAAACATGTTTGCTTGTGCCAAATTGAAAGAGACCCTCATGGAGCTAGAAATCCTAAAAAGGGAAAAAGTGCATGATGGCCTTGTATTTTTGGCTAAAGCTTCTCAACAGGCGTCTAAGACCTCTTGAGGGACCTCTCCACCAATTTTGGGGAAATTTGAACAAAATTTTGTTTTTTTGAAATTTTGACCCCTATGTGCGCAACACCCTAGGCGCTACGCACAACATTGGTGCATCCTCAGCTCACAAAATTTGTATTTTTTGATTCCTCACATCATCAACAGTCTTCTCACCAATTTTCAGATCATTTGGAGCATTTTTTACCCCCCCCCCCCCCCCAAAAGGTAAAAAAAATCAAACTTTTGACCTTTCTGCCTCATTTTCAGACCAGGCGCTGCACACAGAGTAGTGTTGGGAAAATTGGTTTTGAATAGGTAAATGGAATCCAATCAGCACAACTCAAGAATTTCTAGAATTTATACTCATCAAGATTTCCAACCACCCATCACGAAGCCAAATCCAATGTCGGGAAGGGGTCCAAAACTCAGCCACAAGAGACCCTATTTTCTGTTGAAGTGGCACTGTGCATAGAGGCTGCCTAGTGTGTTTTGGACCAAAAGTCAACAAAACACACTCATTTATTGAAAATAGATATTTTTGATTTTTTTGAGGAAAATTACTCTAGAATTAGGTTCAAATAGTTATTTGGGAATTTATTTCTTAGGATATTATGTGCCTTGGGCCTTGCATGGTCTCTTGGCCATAAATGACATTTATGGTTATATTTGACATTTTCATACCACATTTAGGGTTTTAGTCCTCCTTTTATCCATAAATAGAGCATGAGGCCCCTATGTATTCTATTGGAATTTTAGGAGCTTTGAGAGAAATATACATGGTTTCATGAGCTTGGAGAAGAAATTGGAGTTGTGGAGTTGATGAATGGCTTGTTTGGCTTGATGATGGAGAAGCTTGTTTGCAGGATTCCTTAGCTTGGTGAATGGTGATGTCTTCCTAATTTTTCTATTGTTTTCCTTGTTATCATTATGCTTCATATTCTCCTATCTGATATAAATAAAAAAAGTATAGGTTGAGGCATTCTCTTTGAAGCACCTCAATCCTCCTGTTAGTTATAGCCTTGATGTTTTCTTCTGTTTGGTCTACTTAAGGAATTCTTAGTTATATCCATATACATCATTTTCTACTGAAAACCCCAAGGGGAATTTGAAGAGGAGACTCTATAGTGTACAGGTATGATATAGATCTATCTTTCTGTACACGGATATGCTCTAGATCTGAAGTGTAATATATAGCTCTTTTCAACTAATAAAATAACGTTGTCAAGCTTGAACAGTCATATCCTATGGCTGCAACCTTTTATTTTGAGAATTTCTTCATGTAATGTCTTCTTCTTTATGTTATATAATGAAATGTATTATGTATGACTCTGATTTTCTGATATAAATGATAAGGTTGAGCCTCCATGTTGGCCTCCTTCTGCTAATTTGCTGAACTGCGTTATTTTCTGACCAGTATAGTCATTTATTACTACAACCCATTCTTAGGCCTTTTTCAACTATACTATGTGTGGGAGCACTATTTAACCCACGATTTTTTTCTGATATCCTCTTGGATTTAGGACTTATATTATCATATCTTGGCATGTGGCCAATGTATTTTACATCTCCTACAACGCAGTCCCTTACAGGAACTGCGTCATTCTTTGCAGTGTTGTAGTGGGAGGGTCAATCCCCTCAATCTTCTCTTGGTTTCTCAGGGAAAGGGCAAACCCTTCTCCCAAAAATAATTGTAAGAAGGATCCTCCTTCATTTTTGTATTCTCCAGCTATTTATACACAGTGCTTCAGCAGACTGCGTTATTTCATATCCAGATCTGCAGATCTATGCATCTTGTACTTGTGCTTTCATGAAAATCATACATAAACAAAAATATGGAATAGCAATGAGAAATAACTCATAAAATGTGTATAAAACACATATCCATCAACTACATGTACAACAACAAGAAATATAATCCATTACATCAACCAAAAGTGGGGAAAAGCAGCAATTTATGTCCTAAAAATGTTATATTCAGAAATGTGTGTTATAATAGGGGAAAATAATGCTGGGATCTCTTAAAATATGTAATTTGGGACTCACAACCAGAAACGATTCAGAAACAAATCTCTTTTTCTTGTTTAAATAGATCTCTCGGTCCCGATATGGCTCAAAAATTCCCAAATCCCATGACTTGACTAAACAAAAATTTCCTAAAGCATGCACAGAGTCATTTTAAGAGGGTTTTTGATATAATATGCTGAAAATATTAGATCAGGAGTTTTATTGCTCAAAACATGAAGAAAAATGGAGATCTAGCTCCTTTTACACATCAGAAATATAACCGGGCTATGGTTTCATGAAAGCACAAGTACAAGATGCACAGATCTGCAGATCTAGATCTAAAATAATGTACTCTACTGAAGCACTATTTATAAATATCTGGATAATTCAAAAATGAAGGAGGATCCTTCTTACAAGTATTTCTGGGAGAAGGGTCGGCCCTTTCCCTGAGAAAGCAAGACAAGATTGAGGAGATTGACCCTCTCACTGCAACACTACAAAGAATGACACAGTTCCTACAAGGGACTGTGTGTTAGGAGAAGTGAAATACATTGGACAGATGCCAATGTCTTAAAATCATCTCAAAAACTTCCTTACTGATCTCCCAGAGAAAGGAAGGCTTCCTCCTCTGAAACACAAGCTCCGGAAGTGGTGTTGTGAACCCTCGCAACACAATGTTATACCGCTGCAGAAATAATTTTGTAGCTAAAGGAGGATTCTTGGCCTCAAGCCTGGCTATGAGGCAAATTAGTACAAGCTCCTTCAAGAGGCCTCTCAAGATAGGAGAAGGATTACTAAACAGGAGATCCTTGTGCTAAGCAGCACATCAACTCTGTTAAACACCAAGAGAATGCAAAATAGTCTAAGTAGACAAATCAAATATCATTCACAATATGCTTTGCTATGGCTACCTTTCCCTCCTTTTATACATGTGTGGGCCTTCTTGCCTTGGGCCCCACTCAATTAGGGTTTCATCCACCAAGGAATCTTCCTCCCACTATCTCTACGTTGTCTCACAAGATGATCTCCACCTCCTATTCTAGCGTTGTTGACTTGGTCAAAATTGACCTTGTCCACATGAAAAATTCCCTGTTCACACATGAAGGTGTGAAATCCAGCTTTTATTTTGATCCCCTTTCACATTATGAGGGATTTTATTTAGGTTTTTATTATGCATGGGCCTCCTTACCCATTTATTTATCTCCTAAGTGAAAACAACAAAATTTAATATTCTAATTTGTTGCATGCAAATTTTGGAATATTACAATCCTCCCCTCCCAAATGTTGCTTGTCCTTGAAAAAATGCAAGGATAGAATTGAAGGGTCTCCCTTCCTCCTACCGTAGCATCCACATATGATGAACTCCTCCAAGGAATGAGATTTTGTCTCATCAATGAATCTCCAAATTGCCCCTCCCAAGCATGCAAGCTAGCCAAATGGCTATCATCATGAATAAGTAAAATACACAAGGAGGAAATAAGGTGTTGTCCAGAGGTTCCCTTGAGGTATGGGAGCTAAAATTTATTTGTAAACATCATTCCCATGTGGATCCTCCATCCCCAAGCAATCATCCATACAAAATGAGTCACCTCCCAACATGGAAACTCCTGAAAATGCTCCTCCACCTTGAGCTCATGCAATGTAGGTGGGCTGAAAATCTGAACATGGTAGACATAGGAGCCTACACCACACTGCCTCCTCTCCACTTATGATAAGTGTAGAGTGACTGTTGATCTTGGGTTGCAATAATATTTCCCTTAAGTGGAAAAATGAAGACTAGATCTCTAAATATCTCCTCTCCAACGTTGTGAATCAAGCTGGCCCAAAGCATTCCATATGTGATGGATAGGAAATCATCACCATATGGCATCTCATCAAACTCATGGCTCACCTCATAAAGAAATAATTGTTTGGCTGTGGTGGCCATATCTCCTCTCATGCTCCCATTAGAACATGCAATGCAGAAAGTGTGTGAATCCTCTTCCCAAAAGAACACATCCAACCAATGTGTTTCCTCTCCAATCATGCTCCCCATAGTAGTAAGAACAACAAAAACAATTGGAATCATGATTAGCATCAAGATGAAGGAAATACTGAAGGTTTCATGTGGTGTAGGAAAGTACCAACAGTTTCCCATGTAGTTACAGCGCAGTTTTTCTAACTGTTGCTTCATAAAATAGTATGGCAAGTTGTTTTTGATAGATGGATAATTATGTATGTCATGACATCTACTGATAAATAGAAAATGGTTGGATACATCAACTAAAAATTCATGAAATAAAACACTTTCCCAAGGCAATATAAAATATGGTTGTCTCCATCATACAATTTGGCCCAATGTTGACCATGGAGCTCAATGAAAGGGTTTCCCTCTTGTGGAGAAATGCACTGAATAGAAATGGTAAGAGCATGAAAATATTGTGTTAGACAATCAATAAATGAAAAAACAAAGTTCCCACCATGCACTGGAAGTAATATGACACATGGATCCATGAATAAGCCTCCCACAGTGATAGGACACACTGCCATGAAGATGAATGAATCATATGTTGCAGGAAGATCACCCTTCTTATGATTGGAAATCCAAGTTAAGAAGATTATATCTCTATAATAGATGTTTCCATCCACTACTTCATCCTTCTCAGCTCCTCCTTGTTCACCAAGTGCATCAATTGTGAAGTGATACTGGGGACACTCCATCAATAACCCCAAGCTCCCAAGTGAAAACATTGTTGGCCTACGTAAATAGGATCCTTCCAACTCACAGCTCCATTATTTGATATGAATATTGTCAAAGACATCTCCGATAATGCTGCTACACATAAGAAGTTCCTCCCAAAGTGGAAGTACCTCTTGAACATCTAAGGGCAAGGAGTAGCCCCTTTGCACCATGATAGTGCCATCTCCTAATCCTGCAACATCATGCAAAGTGTGAGAGAAAATATTCCCTTGCTCTCCCAAGAACAACCAAAGCAACAAAAGTTTTTTCTTCCTCCTCATACCTCCATCATACAAATTATGTAGTGAAAACATGGTGATTGATATGAAGAATTTCATATCAACATAATGTGTCCATATTCCTTGCTGCCCAATGATGCAAGTATACTGCCACACCTTCTTCACCCACATACCCTTAGAAAGAGGATAATGGCCAAAATCTTTCAAGAGTAGCCAACACAGCCAAGCCTCCTATCCACATGTAGATGCCTCCCATCACGTTCTTCCTTAGCATTCTCCCAAGGAAGACTACCATCCTCCCAAATCAAACTTCTCCTCTTACATTTCATGGGATGTTGAAATGAAACTCCTTGGAGATTTTATAGAGAATACCTCTCATCAATTTCCCCATTGAATCCACAGAGATCCAAGTGTGATGAGGGAAAAACCTCCTCAAATTGTTGAAGAACTTTGCACTCCATGATGTGTTGAAGTGCAGCTCCAATGAGATCTCTCCATGAGACCTTTTCTTATTCAATGGGCTTCCAAAACTAATAAGGTTCTGGATCTACTGTAGTTAGACATTTCTCTTTGAGCTAGGGAGTGCTCATTGAGAAAGTGTCATATAGAAAGGAGAAAGTGTCTCTCACTTCAAGATGTCTACCATATATCTCTTCTTCCTCCATTTCTTCATGAATGAAGCTGCCATTTGAATTCTCCCATAAGGAATGGGTCCTCTTTTCTTCATCACTGCTCTTGTACAACGCAGTGCAACTCTGTTTCTCTAAATCAAAAGTATACAATGATGTAGATCCCTCCATAAGATTTTTTGAAATGAAAAGAGATGCAAACTTAAGGATACCTTGGTAAAATTTGGAAGCTTCTTGCAGGGCTGCAAGAGTTTCTTCCTTATAAGTGTTGGCTTCCAAAACTGCTGAAGATGAAGGCTGCTCCTCCATGGTTATAATAGTGCTAGTACATGCCTCTTCTACTGGTGGTGAGGGCTTCTCCCCCTCTGATTTCTCCTTGAAAAATTTCCTGATCAACTTTTGAGAAAAATTAGCAAGAGTAGACACTCTTGCATGGCTCAAATGGATGAACCACCAAACATTTTCTTCACCTTCAAGGCGCAGCACTGCAATTTCTATAGCCTCTCTCTCTACTGCTAGATGTAGTAGGAAGAAAGCCTCTAGCTTCATCACCCAAGGCTTTTCTACGTGTGATTGATCCATCAAAAGTGGACAATAGGAATCTATTGCCTCTCATCATCCCATAGTTGTAGGCTCTTCTTTCTTCCTCCAGCCGAATTAACTATGGTAAAGCTAGAGTCTTCTTGAAGGCTCTAGGTTTAGCTTTGTATTCAGAAAGGTATTCACTCAGAATTTCATATTCCAAGTGTTCTTCATGCTTCAGGTCTTCTCCTCTTTGAGAATAGGAAGTGCATGGCTCTTCCTCTTCTTGAAACCCTCTAGGAGTTTCCTTGCATTTCTTCTTCTTAACCTCCTTGGAGAGGTTCTTCCTGGATCTGAGAAGTGATCAGATCAAGCTCATTGTTTCCATCAATCTAATATACTTATTCTCTTTGTATTCTTATAGCATAATGGCTGAAACTCACAGGCTGAGCCAAGACTATGCTCCAATACCACTGTAATATTCCAAATTTGGCATGGAGTTAAATGGAATATTTATTTTTGTTTTTATCACCTAGGAGTTGAATAAATGGGTAAGGAGGCCCATACATATTAAATATATGAATCAAATCCCTCATAGTGTGAAAATGGATCATCATAGGAGTTGGATTTCACACCCTCATGTGTGAAAATGGACATTTGCATACGGACAAGTTCAAGTTTGAACAAGTTAACAGCGTTGGGATAAGAGGTGTGTTGGGCAATGAAAGAGGTATGAAATTCCTATGTATTTGTTCATTCTTTTACTATAGATATACTTCTATTTGCCTTGGAAAGATAATTTACCATGAGAATTGCAATTAAATTGGAAAGATTTATGTTTAGCCTAAAAAATGACTAAAGATTGTTTTTATTGGCAAAGCAGGAATACGAAGAGGTGAGCAGCTGTATCAAAGGCGTGGCTGAAGACAATCTGACTCCTACTCCATTCGTGAAAAAATATCCAGCTGAAGCCAAGAAGATCTAAATGGATTGCCCGAAAGGGGCAGGGGACAGCTCGACCTTAAACAGAGTAAACAGAACAATGATAAAACAAGGAAGGAGCGAATCCCTCAGGATTGGAAGATCCTGAGGGATCGTTGTGCAAATTTATCATATTTCTTGATTTTTCTGTCCAAGGATAAAATATAAATGCAATGATCTTTAGTGACCAAGGACAGAGGGGATACATTAAAAAAGACATTTTTCATTAAAATACTTTTATATTTCCTTTGCAATCGAATGATTATCGACTCTCTGTCGTGAGAGAACGCTATCTGTAATGTCTTTTGGATTAATATAAAAACACAGGTTTCATCTGCTCTTTAGAATTCTGAGTTAATCCCAGCAGTATTTCACTGGCGCTAAGGGCCCAGCTGTGGTGGATTACGATGCTGTTTTATTATTAATCTTTATTTGTTGATGCGTGAAGTGTGTTTCGTATTTATTTCATTTACAGAGTCATTTCATTGATTGTTAAAGCAAGTGCTGAACCATTGTTGTTTCATTCTTTACTGCAATTACATTTAACGATCAATTATCTTGTTATTACCTTTGGCTTTGCTGTTCCGTAATTACAGTAAGTTGTTGTTCCATTTATCTATGGTTTACGATTAACTGTTGACAGGCTTGAGTGTGACGATTTACTTATTTGAATTACATTTGCAATTGTTGTTCATTTTATGCTGCTGTTCCTTTTCTGGATTTCATTTCCTTTCAGTTGTTTCACTTGCTTTAAGATCTCCAAATTGTAGAGGATAGAGATATTCGCTCCAAGTCCCCAGATTTGGTCATCTTACATCGATTTCTAGGGGAAAGAGTTACTGCTACTGCATCCCTGATCGATGTTCAGCAAGATTGCTGTAGTTTAGCTTTTGCATTCCTGTCATCCTAATTAGGTTTCCTTTCCAAGAATTTATTACTTTTGTATTTCTGTGCTACATCCTCACAAGAATTTCTCTAAGATAATTGCAACCTTAGACAGAGTACACTCTTGAGATAAAAAGACACTCCTGGATTGATGATTAATGTAGGCTAATTAGGTGTTTAAAAGATACCTTTTTATGGTCCAACATTTTTGCGTCGTTGCCGGGGAGAGTGTATGCCATTTTACAGGAGTAATGCACAGCTAATTTCCTTCTGCTTGCAGATAATTGGGTATTAAAGACGGAAGGTAAGAACCTACACACTGGGTAAGAAACATACTTGCTCGCAGCTCGCTTCACAGCAGAGGTAAGTAAGCTTTTCTTTTGGGTAGGAATGAAGGATTGTTTCTCTGAATGAATAAACCAATTAAGCGAAACAAAATTCCTCCTAAAATTGAAAAACCTAAGGGACCGGTGACCCTTGGGCGCATGACCTTCATTGACGAAATCCTTAAAAAAACTGAATCTCTGCCATTGGTAGGATTCAAAAAAACTAGATAGCCTACTAGTTCCCTTCAAGCTACAGAGTCACCATCTGAAGCCTTTGCTTAGATACACAGTCAAACAGAAGGAATTGAGCAAGATTCCAAAGAAATTGAGAATCCTTGCATAAGTCTCCTTCAAGAAGGGAACTCTAGCAATCTCCAAGAGGGAGAAGGGGAAACAGGAGAGACTACAAATTCAAAATCACCTATTAAAATTACCCAAACAATAGATAGTCCAAACAGGGGAAGTGTTTGTTCAACTTATTCAAAACCAAGGTCCTAAATCTCCTCAAATAGCAGGACAACAGGGAATACTTATTCTCGACAGAGGGAGTGTTGTTAAAGCTATTCCTACCCCTGTTCGTCAACCTATAAATTTCCTGGAGATCCCAGAAGGGTATTGGCATATCTTCGATCAAATGGCCCAGAATCAAAATCAGAACCAGCAGCAAACTTCTACACTGCAATATCCTATAGTAGATACTACAGTCAACGCACCCATGAAAGCTATTCCTCTTCAACATATTCCTACATTTCATGGTTTGACATCAAAAGACCCAGATGCATTTTTGTTTGAATTTGATGCGCTGTGTAGAGGATATGAATACACCACTGATGCCCAAAAACTGAAACTATTCCCTTCTACATTAAAAGGGGTAGCTTTACGATGGTTTATGGGATTAGGTGGGGGTGTCATAACTGATTGGGATCATATGAAGGCTTCATTGTTAAAGAAATATCAATATTATTGCAGGTCTCAGGAATTAAAAGATGAAATATTCCAGATGAAAGTAAAACCAAGTGAGACCTTGGAAGAGTATGTGGAACGGTTTCAATATAATTTGCAAAGATCCCCTTATGCATCTACACCCTTACCTGATAACGTTTTTAAAACTGCATTAATTAGGGGAATGAAAGATCAATGGGTTGAAACATTAAATCTTATGGGAAAAGGTGATATATATCAAGAGAGCTATTCTGACATCATTGATTTGTGTATCAGGTGCTCAAGAGGTAATACAAGGTTGAAATCGGCAGAACGTGACATAATTACATGGGAAAATAAAACCTCTAATGAGGGTGTGACTCATGCAGAGATCGGAAATCTATTAGAAGACTTTAAGACAGACATACTGGGGACTCTAACAACACAGTTTGACATCATGCAAGCCAAGCAGAAGCAGGCAAAAGCAGAAAAAAACTTGGCAATATTTTTCCCCAGATGCAAAAATAAGCACAGCCACAAAGAATGCTCGTTGGATACGGTTAAAATCTGCGCCATTTGCACGAAAGACCACCCTACAGAATGATGCCCATTGCTTCCTGGCCTAAAAGCAGTATATAAGGAGGCAGAGGAAGAATCAGAAGTGGTATGTTTGCTCAACTAGCGCCGACAGTGGCAGCCACGACCATTAGGTATGCAAAATGATCCATTTTCTTTTCAGCCTCCTCAATATAATGCTCAACAGTATAATGGAATGTGGCAGAATCAATCACCCTTCCCTAATTGGTCACAACAGCCATTTCCTCCCACACCTTAGCCTAATCAAACGAATCAAAATAACTGGCCTAGCCTTCCTTTTTATCCACCATTCTGGCCTACGCAATGGTCCCCTTCTACTTCTCAAAACCAGCCCTGGCAGTTAAACTGACAAAAAACTCCAAATCAGCCAGTTGGATCAATTCCTCTCTCTCAATCGACACTGCCAGCACCTTACCCAAACCCCCAGACTAATGTAAGACCCCAACTCCTAGCCCAACCCAACCCAAACCCAAACAATAGACCAGTTCAGACTGTACAAATAATGGAACCTCCAGAAACAGAAACTGAACTCAGGGAGTGCAATGATCTTCAATTAAGGTCTGGGCGTATAGTTGAAACAGAGAGAAATAATAATTGTCATATTGAAAATCAGTTACCTGAAGAACAAATAGAACAAACTGAGAAGGAAGTGCAAAAACAAAATCAAAAAAATCAACAACAACATATAACAACTTCCTCTCCACCATTCCCAGAACGGTTAATGATACCTCGACCATTAGAACAACCCAATTATGATCTTCTAGGAGAATTAAAAAATTTATGTATAAAAATCCCTCTCCTCCAAGCTATTCAAGATATTCCTATATACGCAAAAACCATTAAGGAATTATGCATAAAGAAGCCAAAGAGGAGAACAACAACCAATCCTACTGTCCAAGTAGTTGGTACCTTATCTGATTTATTGTCAGGAATGGAAACACCTATCAAATATGAAGATCCAGGAAATCCTATAGTGACAGTTCAGATCAATGGCTAATCATTTCCAAATGCCTTAGTTGACTTAGGGGTAGCAATCAACATTTTAACAACCACTACCTGTCAGAAACTTGGCATTACATCACTTGAACCAACAACAACCTTGTTGGAATTGGCTGACCGATCAGTAGTGAAACCAAAAGGCACCTTACAAGATGTCATGGTATCTGTAGATTCCTGGGAGCACCCTGCTGATTTCCTGATTATCAATCCCAAGAACCGACTAGATGGACACCTGTTAATTTTAGGTAGACCTTGGTTAGCAACTGCCGATGCTTATATCGGATGCTGACAAGGCAATATGACCATTACAAGGGGAAATTACGTAAAAAACTTAGCTTTATATCCCCTAACCCAACCAAGTCTATCAATAATTAAAACAAGACAACCACCTGCATCATATTTTGAGGAAAACATGAGGTCACCTCTAACTATAGAAGAAGCTCTGAATTTTAAAGATCAAATAGAGGATGATCTCATTAGTAATTTTATCAATAAATCACAAACTGAACCTCATTTGTAATGTCACATGATTGAAGCGGCATTCGACAATAAAGAAGAAGAAGATCCTTTCAAAGATATTCATGATCCAGCAATACCCACTACCTCTGTAAATAATATCAAAGTTGTAGAAATTGAGCCAGGTAAAACCTTGAACATTAACAACGATCTCACTGCTGAACAAGAAGAGAAATTAATCCACTTGTTATGAAAATACAAAGCATCCTTTGCATGGGATTACCCCGACATGAAAGGAATTGACCCTCAATTATGTACTCGCCACATTTATATTGAGAAAGATGCAAGACCTATTCGTCAACCTCAAAGGAGACTAAATCCTCACCTTAAAGACATTGTGAAAGATGAATTACAAAAAAATTTAGATGTCAATTTTATCTATCCAATATCTGATAGTAAGTGGGTCTCCCCATTAGTGGTGGTACCTAAAAAGAATGGGAAATGGAGGATATGTGTAGATTACCGTGAACTTAACAAGGCAACACAAAAAGACCACTTTCCCCTTCCTTTCATTGACCAGGTATTAGACACATTGGCAGGGAAGAAATTCTTTTCATTCCTGGATGGCTTCAGTGGGTATAACCAAATAAAAACTGCCCCTGAAGACCAGGATAAAGCTACTTTTACCTACCCATGGGGTACATTTTCCTACCGAGTCTTACCTTTTAGCCTCTGCAATGCCCCTGCTACTTTCCAAAGAGCAATTCTCAGCATCTTTGTAGACCTAATAAATGAAGACCTCGAAGTATATATGGATGATTTCACCCCTTATGGGGATGACTTTTAACCTGCATTACAGAATCTAGAAAAAGTATTGCAAATATGCATTGACACCAGGCTTTTCTTAAGCAATGAAAAATGTCTTATGATGATGACTGAAGGAGTTATCTTAGGACATTATATTTCAGCAGATGGAATTCAAGTAGACCCAACCAAAATTCAAATACTCTTGTTAATTTCTACACCCACCACACAAACAGAGGTACGTAGCTTTCTTGGATTTTCTGGTTACTATAGAAGATTTGTAGAACATTATTCTCGAATAGCTGCACCTTTATATGCACTGACTGGAAACACTAATTTTGTTTGGACAAATAAATGTGACAATGCTTTTAATAATTTGAAGAAGCTCGTTGCAACAGCCTCAGTGCTGAGGGGCCCAAACTGGAATTTGTCATTCCAAATTTCATCTGATGCCTCAGACACAGTGATCGGAGCAGTACTTGGGCAGGAGGAAGACAAGAAGCCATATGAAATTTACTATATAAGCAAAAATCTGACCCCCGCTGAATTAAATTATACTGTGACTGAGAAAGAATTTTTAGCTGTAGTCCATGCTATAAATAAATTTAGACATTATATCACTGGGTATCCTATAGTGCTTTACACAGATCACTCTGCCATTAAGTTTTTAGCAAATAAACCTGTTACAAACGGAAGAGTGACAAGATGGTTGATTTTACTGCAGGAATTCGATATTACGATCAAAGATCGACCAGGAAAGGAGAACCCTGTAGCTGACTTTCTGTCAAGAATGCCAAAGCCAACAGATATAGAAGCAGTTGAAGACCACTTTCCGGATGAACATCTCTTTGCTGTTACTACCAGAACACCATGGTATGCTGATATAGAGAACTATTTGGCAATAGGTAAATTACCCAAACATCTATCCCTTAATGAAAGAAAGCAAATAATACATCATAGTACCCGTTTTTCTTGGATTGGGGGCTACTTATTTCATACAGGTGCAGATATGCAAATAAGGAGATGTGTTAAGGAGGATGAGGTATTTGACATCTTGAAAGCATGCCATGATGGACAGTGTGGCAGACATTTTGCAGATCGCAGAAATGCCCATAAATTTTTACGAACAGGCTACTATTGGCCTACTATTTTTAAAGACGCTAAAAAATTTGTGCAGGCCCGTGATAGTTGTCAAAGGGCAGGACGCCCTGCGCAGTCTGATGAAATGCCCTTAAACCCTCAACTAGTGATTGAACCCTTTGAACGCTGGGCACTTGACTTTGTTGGTCCCATTAGCCCTCCATCAAACCAGAAAACATATATCCTAGTTGCAACTGAATACGTTACCAAATGGGTTGAAGCAGAGCCCCTTTCAAAAGTTACAGAGGTTTTGGTGATTCAATTTCTTTTCCAAATATTTGTCCACTATGGCCTCCCCAGAGACATAATTATAGATGGTGGACCACAGTTTATAGGTAACAAATTAGCTGAAACATTACAGAATTATCATATTCAGCATAGAATTACAACTCCATACCACCCACAGGCCAATGGCCAAGTCGAGAGCACGAACAAGGTAATTGAATCTATATTAAAAAAACTATTGCTTCGCATAGACGAGATTGGGCCTACAGATTGCCAGAAGCGCTGTGGGCATATAACACAACATGGAGACCTACAACAGGCTATTCGCCATATCAACTGGTATTTCGAAAAGAACCCATCTTTCCTATGGAATTTGAAATTCAAACATTGAGAACAGCTCAGAAGGTGGGTCTGAATTTAGATGAAGCCCAGGCTACAAGACTGCAGCAACTTAATGAATTAGATGAAATTAGACTCTCTGCTCTTTATCATACAACATTAATTCAGTAGCAGAGAGCCAAATGGCATGATGCCCATATCAAACGAAAGATCTTCCACGAAGGAGACAGGGCACTCCTATATGATTCTCGGTTTCAGGATTTCCCTAGAAAGCTCCAGACAAGATGGCTTGGACCCTACGAAATACAGAAAGTACATAACAATGGCACTCTCACATTAGCAACCATTGACGGATCTGGGTATTCCTTTAAGGTGAATGGTTATCGCATCCGATTGTATCACAAGCCGCTCACCCAGCAATCCTTTTACCAGCAGTTACGGGAAGATTCGACCATGGAAATTCTTGATGAAGGAGAGAATTCCTCCCCGGCACCAGTTTGATAAATCATTCCTTTTTAATTTTGTACATAAAGCATGTTTTTTTTTTTTTTTTTTTTTATGAAATTCATTTTTTCTGTTAATATTTCTTGAATTTGGTTTCTTTCAAAACAATGAAAAACGCTTTTTTCGTTACGTTCTTTCTAAAGGAACAACACTTCTGCTCTTCCTCTTGAAAGGAACAACAGTTTCACAGAATTCTTTTGTTGTTCCTTTCCAAAGGAACAACACTTTCGCCGAATATTTTTTCTGCTATTTCGCACAGTGTTTTTGTTGTTCCTTTCCAAAGGAACAACATTTCCACAGAGTATTTTCTTGTTGTTCCTTTCAAAAGGAACAACAGTTTCGCAGATTGTTTTTGTTGTTCCTTTTCAAAGGAACAACAATTTTGAGTGATTTTGTTTGTGTTTGTTTTAAGCTACCATTTTGATTTCTTTTCACTTTTCTAAGGGCAAATATATCATTTATATACAATCATACAAGTTTAAGTTTACTGAGATCAACACATCAAAACAAATCATCATTTTTAAGGGAATTGTCTAGCAATGAAAAAAGGATGAAAGAGGGACATGATTAATAACATAATATTGCTAATTTACCATTAAATTAATCTGATCAATTATCTTTATCATGATTGGTTCTTTCCCATATGTTACAGATTTATTTGATATTTATCTTTGAAATGGAAATAAGGGTATATTTTTTCTATTGAGATGTTCAGACTTCTTCCACCATTCCTACTCTTAAGGAGTGTTGAGCCATCCTTTATGAATAATTGAGGAAAAGTGTTATTTAAAAAAAAATATTTACATATTTTAATGTTTTTGTAGATGGAGGATAGGGGGTCTCATTAAGAGCCAGCCTATCGTGATCATAGAGAAGACAGTGAAGTGGCATTCCCATTATGGCCACCAAACCAGGGAAATGGTCCAAAAGACAATTGAAAATGAAGAAGTCCTTGGAACAGGAGGTCTCATCACGAGCCGGCCTGCCCACCTTTTACTTCTTCCCGGTGAACGGCATTGTTATTTATCTGGTCACCAAGCTAGTACAATGGCCTCCATCTTGCTACTCAAAAAGAATATAAAGAAACAAAAAGAAGCACTTCCTTAGTATGAATAAAGGACAATGGTTCCGTGGGTTACAAAACAACTCTGTCAAGGTTATGGACACCTATGGGAAACATAGCTCTGTTGATGGTATTGAAGTCACATTTATGCACATTAATAGTTATTTAACCCTTTTTCCTATATGTCTATTTAATATCAAATGAAATGCATCAATTGTTTACTTTTATTGTTGAACCTATTATACATGAAATTTATTATGAATCGATAATATTAGTTTATATGGTAAAAAACGCAATTATATTTATGTCAATCCTATGCTGTCCCTTCCCCTCGTATTTGAATCATTACAATGTGATTTCCTATTCACTACCGATTTATCTCTTGCATCGATTTTAGCAATCACTTAATTTGCTTGACTGTATCATAATTATGCCTGTTTTTCTTCACTGCTATCCTATTGCTGTGCCACACATGCCACCCTCAATCGATGGTCTAGGAATTCCTTTATTTCATTTGGGGGGCGCGAATGAATGCATGCATATCAAACTTCGAGATTCTCTTCACCTGTACATGAACTAAATCTCCGCATTAGATTTCTTTACCGTATTTGGACTAAAATCCCCTTATTTCTGGGAAATAACAAGCTTCAACGAACTGTGCTGTGCTGTTCCATTGAAATTACTGTGTGTTGTGAAGAAATTAACAGATCGCAGAGATGGGAGGATGCCCAATCCACAGTGAACCACAGGTGTTGATCGTCTCTGACGCTGCACGAGCAATTTTAGAGAGACTAGGATGGACTAACTATTTTATGAGAATGCAGCAACCTCATGAAGCGGTAGCTACCGAATTATTATTAAAATTGCAGGAAGGATCCTCTACAGTCAGAGGAAGACAGATAGCTGTGTCCGATGAGATAATTGCAGAAGTGTCTAGCATCCCCGCGCAAGGAACTATCTGGACCCAGAAGAAGATTAGGATTTGTGAAGCTATAAAAATATTTCAAGATGACGGACAGACGCTAACTGTCAAAGGTAGAGGAGTCCACCCAGCATCACTAGGCGAACCATGGACCAAATTGGCTAGGATTGTGCAGGCTTACATAACATGCGACGATAGAAAAGATGTGGTAAGACCTCGCCACCTTAAGCTACTAGCTGTGTTAAAACAGAAATGCACTATTAATCTGCCAACATTCTTAAATTATTTTTTGCATGATATTGCTCGCGGAATTAGAAAATCCCAACATGTAGACATGGTGTTTAGCCACCATTGTTTAATTCGACTGATAGTAAGTTATAGCCTCGCCCAACAGCAGACCAGCTGGGAATAATTTATTAAAGGGGGGTTAGCTCTGCCTGCTCCAAGACGGAAAAGAATGGCCGGCTTAATAGCTGAGCCCTCCACTCACAGAAAATCCTTCTGATCGAAGTGAAGTAAGAAAATAATGGAGGAACTTCCAGGAAGTAGCAGCTAGCCCCTGATATTGAACAGCTCAGATGAAGACGAACAACCTCCACAGTTGGAGGGAGCAAGCCCTCATGCTAAGGAAGAATAGGAATTAGAAGGAGCAATTCGTTACTCAGACGAGGAAGAAGTAGCGAAAAACAACCCAGTCCGGAGGAAGGGGAAATTCGTTACTCAGATGAAGAAGAAGTCATCATACCAGTAGCAAAAAAAAACTCAGTACAAAGAAAGGAGAAGTACATTATTCGGATGAAGAAGAGATTGAGGGAAATTCAGAGGAAGAAGAAGTTTAAGGAGAAATTTGGTATTCATATGAGGAGGAAGGAAGTTATCACACCTGTGACGGGGAAGAGGATAATCATAGCAGCAGTGGGCATGAAACAGAACCCACTGAAAATGTCAATGTAAGCCTTTCACAGGAAGATCAATTGGCCCAGATTTTAGCCAACATGACGGAGTATGCATGCCCTCATAGCCCTTTGAACCTTAATATCGATATCAATCAATTACCAGAAAACTCTGCTATCGATAGAGAAATAACTGAAGAAAAGCTTAATGAAACAGCAAACCCTAGCGAAGCTAAGGTTGCTTCTTCTGAGAGGTATGAATAAGAGGAGGAAAATATTGAATCAATACCTCAATTGGAAACCCCCCAGGGCATTTCAGAGTCGGTTGAGAAGATGATTCCTAAGGAATCTATCCAAGAGCATGAGAGCATGGAAGAAGAACCCCAAGAGGAGGAGCAAGGAGAAGATTTCACTGAAGGTACGGCTCAAAACCCTGTCGAGCAGACGGGTTCGGATGAACAAGCCACTGTTCCCTTGAGAAGGAAGAATAAAACGACTGAGGTTGAGAAGCTTCGCAGGGAAAGGATAAAACTTCATAGACTAATAGAACAGCTCAGGCAAATGATTAGGGTTCTAAGAATGAAACAGACACCTAAGCGAGCCCCTAAAAGAAGAAACGTTGCTATTAAGAGAAGATCAAAAAGGAGAAGGGTAACCACTAATAGGAACCCTCAAGTAGAAGAAGAAACCATGCCTGAA
This sequence comes from Pinus albicaulis, assembly GCA_034641835.2. Lineage (NCBI taxonomy): Eukaryota > Viridiplantae > Streptophyta > Pinopsida > Pinales > Pinaceae > Pinus > Pinus albicaulis. The sequence continues at coordinate 1,488,765,982 of CM076578.1, forward strand.
CCTAACTATGAGGATGTGGAGTAGCAAATAGCTGTTCCAACACTAGCTGTTCCAGAGGAACCTGCTCTAAACAAAAATACCGAATCTAGCAGTCAGCACACCTTCAGTGATCCAACATTAGTTAGACTGCAAGAAGAATTGACCCAGGCCCGAATCAAAAGACAAAAGTTGGAAGAAGATACTGTCCCAAAGAAGAAATATCAAGAATTGCAGCAACAGGTGAAAATTATTCATGAGGCAGAAGCTGAAGCTCATGAAAAACGACGAGAGGCAGAGATAAAGGTTGATAAGGTAAGCAACCGATTAAAACTAGCACGAAATCAAATGAACACTCTCTGCTCCTTATATACTGATGTCTTAGCCTGTAGGTGCCCTGCCAAAAACTATTCTTTATTTCTGTTAGAAAGATATTTGCAATTAAAAATCAAGGCAGTTAGGGCTGGAAAATCAATAGAGCTAAGAACTATAAACGACCTGATATCATGCTGCAAGCTTTATGGGGACAAAGTACAACGCCTGTTATGTGAGTTTTATCTGCATAATCTAATACTTGAAAATGACTGTGAATCAAATCCTAGCCCTTTCATTTGAGATGTATAGTTTCAGGCATTCATTTCTTTTGTCGTAAATCAATTAAAATGGCTTAAAGCCTACAATGCCTTTCAAAGGCAGGAAAATGAATTGGATCTATGGGTCAGAAGTGAATCTCAGGAGCCACGTCAATTATGGGCTAGACAGAAAAGTCTAATGATAAGGAAAGGTGTTACCCAAACTATGGGGCCTGTTCATAAGTCAATCATTCTGAAAGGAACATATTATTTTTCATCTATTAGGGATCAAGCTTATGTAGCAGCCAAGGTCCGGTGGAGAACCTTGAATCAAAACATACAAACTAGGGAGCCATTTAATTATAGGAATTTTGGGCTAGCTGTAGACCATTTCATTGCCTATAGCCATCTTGTTTTAAAAGAAGGACCATTCTGGTTAGGATGTAGGTTCCGCAGCCCAATTATTTGGTACCCTGCCTTGGACTACAAAGCTATTTATGAGCTTCCCGAGGGGCAGACAGAACATATTATTGAAGAATTAGCTGCACACCATGGTTTTAGGCCTCTCAATGATAAGCCTTCTCCAGCTTACTCTTTGACTGCTCTCCATGTGAACTATAGTTTTCATGAGGGCATGAAAAAGGTTAAGTTGGGGGGTATGCTGGGCAGTGAAAGAGGTATGAAATTCCTATGTATTTGTTCATTCTTTTACTATAGATATACTTATGTTTGCCTTGGAAAGATAATTTACCATGAGAATTGCAATTAAATTGGAAAGATTTATGTTTAGCCTAAAAAATGACTAAAGATTGTTTTTATTGGAAAAGTAGGAATACGAAGAGGTGAGCAGCTATATCAAAGGCGTGGCTGAAGACAATCTGACTCCTACTCCATTCGTGACAAACCATATCTAGCTGAAGCCAAGAAGATCTGAACGGATTGCCCGAAAGGGGCAGGGGACAACTTGACCTTAAACAGAGTAAACAGAACAATGATAAAACAAGGAAGGAGCGAATCCCTCAGGATCGAAAGATCCTGAGGGATTGCTGTGCAAATTTATCATATTTCTTGATTTTTCCGTCCAAGGATCAAATATAAAGGCAATGATCTTTAGTGACTAGGGACAGAGGGGATACATTGAAAAAGACATTTTTCATTAAAAGGCTTTTATATTTCCTTTGAAATCGAATGATTATCGACTCTCTGTCGTGAGAGAACGCTGTCTGTAATGTCTTTTGGATTAATATAAAAACAAAGGTTTCATCTGCTCTTTAGAATTCTGAGTTAAGCCCAGCGGTATTTCACTGGCACTAAGGGCCCAGCTCTGGTGGATTACTATGCTGTTGTATTATTAATCTTTATTTGTTGATGCGTGAAGTGGGTTTCATATTTATTTCATTTACAGAGTCATTTCATTGATTGTTAAAGCAAGTGCTGAACCATTGTTGTTTCATTCTTTACCACAATTACATTTAACAATCAATTATCTTGTTATTATCTTTTGGCTTTGTTGTTCCGTAATTACAGTAAGTTGTTGTTCCATTTATCTATGGTTTACGATTAACTGTCGACATGCTTGAGTGTGACGATTTACTTATTTGAATTACATTTGCAATTGTTGTTCATTTTATGCTGCTGTTCCTTTTCTGGATTTCATTTCCTTTCAGTTGTTTCACTTGCTCTAAGATCTCCAAAGTATAGAGGATAGAGATATTCTCTCCAAGTCCCCAGATTTGGTCATCTTACATCGATTTCTAGGGGAAAGAGTTACTGCTATTGCATCCCTGATCGATGTTCAGCAAGATTGCTGTAGTTTAGCTTTTACATTCCTGTCATCCTAATTAGGTTTCCTTTCCAAGAATTTATTACTTTTGTATTTCTGTGCTACATCCTCACATCCTCACAAGCATTTCTCTTAGATAATTTCAGCCTCAGACAGAGTACACTCTTGAGATAAAAATACGCTCCCGGATTGATGATTAATGTAGGCTAATTAGGTGTTTAAAAGATACCTTTTTATGGTCCAACAAGGTGGAGATCACTTTGAGAGGCAACGCAGTGTGAGTGGGAGGAAGATTCCTTGGTGGAGGAAACCATAATGAGTGGGACCCATGGTGAGAGGGCTTTCACTTTTTTAAAAGGAGGGCAAGGAAACCATTTTTATTCATGTTATGGATTATTTATTTTATGGTTTGGTAGACTATTGAGCATTCTCTTGTTGTTTAGCAGAGTTGTTGTGTTTCTTAGCACAAGGAATTCCTGTTTAGGAATTCCTTCTCCTTTCAAGAGATGCCTCTTGAGGGACCTTTTACTTCATCTATCCACATTCAAGCTCAAGGCCAAGCCACCTCCTTTAGCTACAACATTATTTCTGCTAAAGTATAACGTTGTGTTGCAGGGTGTTGCAGTGGAGGTTCTACAACATCACTTCCAGAGCTTATTTTTCATAGGAGGAAGCCTTATTTCCTTTGGAGGATTAGTGAGGAAGCATTTGAGATGATTTCACCATATTTGGCACCAAGCCAACCATTTTCCATCATATACAGCGTAGTCCCTCTCCTTGACTGCATTATTTTCAATGAGCATTTGTAGTGAGGGTTGCAGTGATTGTTTGGAAGGTGAGATCTTTAGTGTTAGGATCAGCCTTTTACTTGGAAGATCCATTGGATGAGGTTTTTTCAGCTTGTGCACCATCTACATCCATCTCCATCCAGTTCTTGAGTTGCAAATACTACTCAGTCTTGAGACTGCAACTCTGGCATTTTTTCCATTTTTCATATTTCAGGAAATCCTTCCCAGATTGTCTTGAAATTTAGTTTGGGAGTCTAGATCTTCACTCCCAACATTTTTTGGGACATATATTTGTATATTTGTGTATTGAAACTTCTCAGTAGTAGTATCTCTAATAAAACTATGTTGTCATAGCCTTGGGTAATATTTGTGTAGCAGTGTACTTCATTTCCATGTATATGTTTTCTTGAGGCTTGTGTTGCCTAGCTTGAGAGATCGTTTCCTCAAGACCTTGTAAACATTTGCTGCTATAATACCAATATTATGGCTATTTGGTTATTCTTACACTTCATGTGTTGATGTATCACTGCTCTTTCATTATTGTGTTCATGTATTGCTGCATCTCCAATTTTGGGATATTATAAGATATTCCCAGTATTGTTGATTTTCCCTATTTTGGGATATTACAGAAGTATCAAACCATAATCTTGGCTCAGCCTGTGGATCTTAGCCAATATGCTATCAAGAAGACAAGAATAGGAGAATATGTACAGAAAATAAAACACTCCATTCTTTGGAGGAAGAAAGGAGGAGAAACTTCCAAAGTTTCTGTCTCGAACTTTGCAGAACATTCATGAAGATCTCAAGAAGATGAGAAGGGAGATGTGTATAGAATCTCCAAGAGGGTTTGAATCTGAATCAAACTCTATATTTTCCTATGATAAGTGTGAGCATGCAGCCACACACTATGATGCACAATGCAGTCATATGCCCAGATTTTCCATGAGAGAGATGGTAGAAGAAAGAAGGACTGGGAGGGAAAGTCTAAGTTATTTTCTGCAAGAGTATGAATCTCAAACTCAGAAGTTTAGAGGTCATATCACTTTTCTGTAGTTTTGCAAGATCAAGGTGAAGAGAAGAAAGTATCATGATATGGGTATATTTCTTCTATCCAATTTTTATGGTTCACCTACATGTTCAGCTAGAGCTTGGGTGGAGGAGCTAGACTTCTATTTGCAGCAACATCAAATTTCTGAAGATGAAGCCATCAAAGTTGTAGCATTGAATTTTGTAGGTAAGGCCTATGCATGGTGGATTTTTGAGTCTTTTTCTTTGAAGAATGAAAATACTTCTTCTTATGCTAGGTTCACTAAGACATTGGTGGAAATATTTGATGGAAAATTTTCTGAAACACATGTGGAGGAGCTAAACAAATTTAAACAAACAAGAACCTTGCATGTGATGGAGGAAACTAAAATCTCAACTCCACTTCAGAAACCATGGAGGAGGCTGATATCTTGCATCATACCTTGCTAGAGGAAAGACCTCTATCTCATGATCTTGAACAAGAGGGTATTGAGATCCCTTTTTCCAAAGAGGATCCAATCATTGGGAGGTTTCCCATACACATTAATGAGGATGAGGGCAACAACTCTGTCATATCTAGAGTTGATCTAGTACCTCATGCAAAGGAAGAGGGAGCTCTTGCTCCAACTAGAGGGATTCTTGTATCTTTGTAAGGAATTCCCTAAGATCTCAAATATGGAGATTAAGGCACAATTCATGCTCTACATGTGCCATTGATGATAGGGTGTAAAACTATGGAGATAAAAGGAGGAGGGATGACCAACATCATGTAATGAGGAGCACACACCCCTATATATTTCAGGAGGTTGATGCACCTAAGAGAGAGACTCGATTGCGTAGTGAGGGCATGGACAACTCTATCCATCCATATATGCATTCTACTCTTGATCTTGATGTCTCATTGTATGAAGGCATTTCACTGGGGGGACCACCAAATCAGTAGATGGGATGGAGGCTTCACATTTTGAGGCACCACTCATTGATTTTATAGGAGTGGAGACCTTGGGAGAGCTTGGTACAATGTCGGGAGTATTCAGAAGACTCAAAAGGGAGAGAGGCATTCTCTCAACATCATCTTTGCCAACTCTCATTTCATATTCTGTGTTGTGGCAGGAGCAGTATGGGAAGGATAAAAACCTTCCAACTTGCATCATTGGCATGGGAGATGCCAAAGAAGAGGGCAGCCATATGACAGATGTTCTTCATGATGGATCATCAACATTGTCACTATGGAGGATAGATCCATATTGGAAATCCTAGCTATTGGTGGATTATTCCAAGGATCTTTCTACTTTTATGATATTGGATGGCCAAGTGCATGAGGAGGGATACTCAATGTGAGATGAGGTAATCTACTATCATGGTAGGATCTTCTTTTTTAGAGCTTCCAAGCTCAAGGAAAAGTTGCTACAAGTAGCTCATGAAAATTTCCTTTTCAGCCACACTTATTCTATGGGAGCATACCACACCATCATGAAGGGGTATTTTTGGGAAGGCTTTGAGGAAGAGATATATCGGCATATGAGGAGATGCATGGATTATGTGGAGAAGGAGGATATACATAACTCTTTGGAAGATTTAACACATCCACCTCTTTTCTCTTTGAAGATGAGAGGAGACTCATCTATGAGCCACTCCATTTGCATGGGAAAAAAATATGTTAAGGGTATTGGTTGTTTGCATAATGATTTTTATAATGTATATATGCATCCCTTAACCATATATGTGTAGGATGTTGCCCCAAGGAGGAGGATTCTTTCTTCTAGACTTCATGGTCTACCTGAGGCCATAAGCAGTTTTGATGGCCACTCCCTAGGAGGACTTGGGGAGGAGATTTTTCATGGAGAACATACTTTCCTTGCACCATACATCATTCACTTTCTCCAAACACATGAGGAGAATGGGGAAGCAAGCAAGTGGTTGAGAAACCACACTTTTTGTCATTCTCTATTGTAGTTGAGGGTCAAACCACGTTGGTTACATCTGAGGGACCATTTTCCTTCTCCCTTGCTACATATGGCAGCAAGTATGGTTCTCATTATGGTTCCCTGTGTTTTTGTTGTTTTTATTTTTATAGGGAGCATGACTGGGGGAGAAACACATTGGTTGGATGTGTCCTTTGGGGAAGAGGATTCCCACATTCTTTGCATTACATGTTCTAAGGGGAGAATGGGAGATGATATGGCCACCATAACAAAACACTTGTCTCTTTATGAGGTGGACCATGAGGTTGATTGGAGCACTTGGGCTATGATTCTCATGAATCATTCAGGGAAACTTTTCTATGAGTTTCCATGTCATGTTGTGCAACAATAGTTAGGAAAACTGCGTTGTGACCACTTGGGAGACTGTTGGTACCTTTCAGCTCTACATGAAACCTTTAGTATTCCTCTCACTTGGATGCCCTATGATGACGATTTCCTATTCATCATATGTGGGATGATTTGGGCTAGCATGATTCACAACGTTGGAGGGAAGATCTTTGGAGATCAATTTTTCTTCTTGCCACTTGGAGGCAATAATTTTGTAGCCCAAGAGTAGCAGATACTCTACACTTATCATAAGTGGAGAGGAGGAAAGCGTGGGGTAGGCTATTATGTCTACCATGAGCAGATTTTCAACCCACCTACATTGCATGAGCTCAAGGTGGAAGAGAATTTTCAGGATTTGCCATGCTGGGAGGTAACTCACTTTGTATGGATGATTGCTTGGGGATGGAGGGTCCACATGGGAATGATGTTTCCCACTACATTTCAAATTCCATTCCTCAAGGGGACCTCTCGAAAGCATGTTATTTCCTTCTTGAGTACTCTACTTGTTCATGGTGATAGATATTTAGCTAACTTGCATGCTTGGGAGAGGCAATATGGAGATTTATTGATAAGAAAACATTTCATTCCTTGGAGGAGCTTATTATATGTGGATGCTAAAGTAGGAGGAGGAAAGGCTTCTCAGTTCTATCCTTACGGTTGCTTGAGGACAAGCAACATTTGGGAGGGGAGGACTGTAATATTCCAAAATTAGCATGCAGCTAAATGGAATATTGATTTTTCTTTTTATCACCTAGGAGTTGAATAAATGGGTAAGGAGGCCCATGCATATTAAAAATATGAACAAAATCCCTCATAGTGTGAAAAGGGATCATCATAGAAGCTGGATTTCACACCCTCATGTGTGAAAAGGGACATTTTCATGTGGACAAGGTCAAGTTTGACCAAGTCAACAACACTAGGATAAGAGGTGGAGATCACTTTGACATGCAATGCAGTGTGAGTGGGAGGAAGATTCCTTGGTGGAGGAAACCCTAATGAGTGGGACCCATGGTGAGAGGGCTTTCACTTGTTTAAAATGAGGACAAGGCAACCATTGTTATTCATGTTATGGATTATTGATTTTATGGTCTGGTTTGACTATTGAGCATTCTCTTGTTGTTTAGCAGAGTTGTTGTGATGCTTAGCACAAGGAATTCCTCTTTAGGAATTCCTTTTCCTCTCAAAAGAGGCCTCTTAAGGGACCTTGTACTTGATTTCTCCACATTTAGGCTCAAGGCCAAGCCACCTCCTTCAGCTACAGTGTTATTTCTGCTAAAGCATATCGTTGTCTTGTAGGGTGTTGCAGTGGAGGTTCTACAACATCACTTCTGGAGCTTATTTTTCAGAGGAGGAAGACTTCTTTCCTTTGGAGGATCATTTAGGAATCATTTGAGCTGATTTTACAATATTTGGCATCAGCCCAACCATTTTTCATCATATACAGCATAGTCCCTCTCCTTGAGTGCATTATTTTCAGTGAGCATCTGCAGTGAGGGTTTCTGTGATTGTTTGGAGGGTGAGATATTCAGTGTTAGGATCAGACTTTCACTTGGAAGATCCATTGGAGGATATTTTTTCATCTTGTGCATCATCTATAGCCATCTCCATCCAGTTCTTGAGTTGCAACTACTACTCAGTCTTGAGACTACAACTTCGACATTTTTGCCATTTTGCATATTTCAAGAAATCCTTCCCGGATTGCCTTGAGATTCAGTTTGGGAGTCTAGATCTTCACTCCCAACATTTTTTGGGCCTATATTTGTGCATTGACACATCTCAGCAACAATATTTCTAATAAAATTGTGTTTTCATAGTGTTAGTATGAATCTAAATTCCAAGCGTACGAAAAAATATCACTTTAGTTGTGCATAACAAAAAGCCCTAACAACAAATATGGCTACCAATATCCTCAAATATGCAGTTAGGTGATCAAGATAAATGCTGCAAAAATCTAGATCTATGCATCAAAATACATTAAGCAGTAGAAAAACAAGATTTACTCCATGCATCCAATAGACAAGACAAGACTATGTTGAACGAATTTTGTATTAATGGCACTTGGGAGGAAAACACAGAAGGGTGTTACCAATTCTCTTCAATGGGATGGGTTCTTGTAAGTCCTCAACACTTCATTTCTTAAATTCCTCTCTCTTGATGTTGTAGAAAACCCAGACAAAAATGGTAGAAAAATATGACTATGATGGTGGATCAAAGTCAGACCAAAAGTATAGATCCAGAGTGATCTTTAGGCAACAAAAGGTGGTAAATGAATGGGAAAACCTTCTGTTATAACAAAATATTGAGTTAATCTAGATATTTGATTGATTGTAGTTAAAATATTGTGCCAAATCAAGATGTAACTTTTATGGAATATTTTATTATGTTGATGGAGGAAAAGGAATTTGACTTGGGTCAAATCCTTTATTCCACAAATAATCAAATAAATAATGATTTATTTAATTATTTAAGGAAGTGGTTGAAAGATAATTAAATAAATAATGATTGATTTAATTATTTGTGGGTGATTTGGTCATATTTAACAAGGAATATTATCTAAATAAGATTTAAATAATTATTCCTAGAAAATAATAAGATAAATAAAGGTTTATCTAATTAATTTCTTTGTTTGGGTTAAACATGACTAGGAATAATAATTAAGCGTTGTTTAATATTGTTGTAAGGAAAATAAAAATGAATTTATTTAATATTCCGTCATGGGGTTTCACCATTTGAATATAAATAGCTTAATAAGGTGGTTTATTAAAGTTATTTTCATGGTAAAAGAAATTTACTTAGGATAAATTGAAATGTACATGTTGTACTTGGGTCATATAATAATAATAGGTTAGATGACCAATAGGTGGTGTAACAGTTACTAGCTCGATCGTTAAAGGTATATATGACAAGTATATTGTAGACTCAATCACTAGAAATAGGAGAGAGGCGGGTAAGGAAATAGAAGGTGAACCAAAGTCTTGAGGCTTCTTTTAGACCGAGCTTTTCTGCATATTAGAAGGCGAGACTTACAAGTGTGACAAGTCTCTTTTATGAGTGAGTACCTATGCTATAGGTGGTGGGGGAGGCATACCTATGCCTGTCGAGAAATAGTACAAAGAATAATTCGTCCAGTAAACAAGGGACTGAACAATATAGTACATGCTGGCATAAACATAAGCCAAATAAAAAACATGATAATGAATCCCACATACATACTATGCATGGGATAACAACCAGGACTTGTACAATAATATGTGAGTACATGAGATACCAATACAACCCAGATGCCCCTGTAAACAGGAAGAGGGCTCTCAAAATCTGAATGATACATGCAATCAAAAAGGTGTTGCAAGCGGCTAAGGCTGACATCATAAAATCTTTGGATCTATATCGAAGGCTGAAATGAAGAGGTCATCTGGGCATGTGGGGGGCTACCTGTAGGGCCACCCCCTCATAAGGGCTGAGACATCTCATACACACTCGGGAATCACCGGTCCAATCTGCTACATCACTGAGCCATTGAGTATACGGATCTCGATCATGTTGAAAGGAGCTAGAGCTGAGAAAAAATCAAGTCAAAGGGCTATAAGGAGTCCCTTTTCCTGATCCGAGGCACCAAACAAGAGTGGAAGCTAGAACCAAGGTACGCCTCCCTCTAGACCCGTCTTCTGGAATAAACGATTTGGTGTCAACAGAAGGAGGTCCGCCATAGGTGAGGAAATAAGAGGTCCTCAACTGAGGCTCGAGATAAAATAGTAGAGCGACTGATAGACAGACACCAGGGGTGATGATGAAATGGGGGGTACTGAGTAGTGGACGAATGACTTCCCTTTTTAGAGCATAAAGGGCATGGATGACCTTAAAACGACTGACACAATATCATGAGGGATAGGGGATGGTGGGACTGGAGGCCATAATGTGCAACATGATAGAGGGACCAAGCAATGAAGGATGGAGGACTATAACGGGATACAAAGGGACTCGGGATAGACTCCATGAATGCAATGGTGACTCAACTTAGATGTTCTAAAAAAGGGCGACTCGATGGTGCTTCCACATAGTAAAGGTCCAATGGGGGACCATAGAAACATGAGTACAAGATGGTAACTCACAACGAAAATCGATAGGAGCGTGGTCAAGTATGGAGGAAAAGTGGTGCCCCCAGTACGAGTGTTGCAAGTGAAGAAATTCGATTTTGAGGAGGGTTGAAGTGACACTTCCTGGATAAAATGTGTCCTGGTGAAGTATCAAGTCACTAAAAACTAATAGATACCCATTTGAGGGCTCGGTGAGAGATTTCCAATGGTATAGATGGTTCGTCAAACTGAACTACGATTTGGCCGCAGCAAGAAAAAGAAAATCATGGGTTTTATTTTAATAAGGAATTTTCCCTCCAAATTCACTCATTTGCATGTGGATCTGTGGTGGATGTAGTGAGGAGAGAAGGCCCTAAATCTTGTAGCGATCGTAGCAGACAAACCGACTGTTGGAATTGAGATCCATTAGTTGTAGTTAAGAGGCCTATTCCTACTCTTTCATTTTAGTGGGTTGAAAGTTTAGTTTAGGTACCGAGAGTTCATGAACAGGCTAGGTCACACTTTTTGGGGTCTATTCTGTGACCTGGGTAGCAGGTACTGCGTAGAAAACTGCGACTTGTCCTAAGAAATTACCTGAAAAGTACGACCTATCAAAGAAAGGGGGTTTTAGTGTTGTTTTTGGTTGAGATCTGGGATTTTTTATGGTTGAGGGGCATAGGTGTCCCTAAGCATGTTGTGGTCATTCCAAAATGTATTTAGCAAAATGGGAATCTAAACACATTTTAATGATGTGGTGCACCATTTGTTTTTGTTATGGTTATGCAGTTTGAGAAAGGGAATGGAGGATTACCAATCTCTTTTGGTACTGCATATATGAATCAAATGGAATTTAAGTTTCCAGGTTGGCATACATGGTGTCACTATCCCAAAGAGATGATTTGGAGATAATGAACTGGTGCTCTCCTCGAAAACTCACAGGTTGGTCAACGACAATGTCGAAGGGACTGGGTTGTTGATGTAAGATGAAGGAATGATAAGGGGTATCATCCCTAGAGGGATCCAAAGTGATATGGGACTCTAGAGGTTCTTCTCAATGTGGAAGAATAATGGTACTAGAGTCAACATGACCAGATACACTAGGATAGTTGTGGAGGATTGCTTCTCCCGGTCTCTCAAATATGGGTGCCCCTTACCCAAACATTGGGTGTCAATGTAATGGCCACAAGGTGTATGTGGTTCAAATGCATGGGTTATATGTAAGGGGAGATAGATAAAGTCAAGGGTGGTGACTGCTTCCATAATGTTTTCATCATTATAGAATATGGGGTGACTGGTGGAAGAGAAACTACCAGACGCAGTGAAGCTACCTGACTCATCATCATGAGAAGTGAGGTTCACATGTGCAACGTCACGGAGGGTGACAAAATAACAAGTAGATGAATGATCCATTGATGTTGAGCATAAAGGTGATCACCGAAGGGAGTTCAGGCGAAACAGAGGGGGAAGGCCCAAGGGGGTCTTCCACTGTGGATCTCATAGATGATGACAGGTAGTGGACAGTGGCCAAATAATCTATCATTTCGACATCCATAGGGGGAATGCCTATGGGAGTGGATGTGTCCTATGGCTCTACTGAAGCAAAATGTGCAAATAAGGGAGTGGTGGACTCGTTGCGCTTGGCCTCGAATTGGAAAACTTCCAGTAGAGAGGTACGGAAGTCCTCGAGGCGGGGACAGTGGTAAGCATAGTGGCCATGGAAATCACACAAAGCACAAGGGTGATTTTTACGCAAAGACTTGAGTTTCAGGACTGAATCAGGTATAGTGACATATACCTTTGGGATATCAGGCTCCAGAAACACTTCACTAACCATGGGCTTGAGATGAGGCAACTCAGGACAGTTATGGGTGGCATGACCGAAAACATCACACAAAGCACATAGAGGTGTACGCTTTGGAGGCTAAGGAGGAGCATGTATTGTTGGGGCATCCTTGTCTTTTGATGCCCTCTTGTGAGCTTTGCCCTTCTTACCCAAAGTGGTCACAATAAGAGATGGTTCTTATTGAGGTGGCTGGGGCACTGTAGCAGTAGGAGAAGTGATAGGGACTGGTTGAACCAGGGTCAAAGCAAGATAAGGTTTGGGTTGACCAAGCGGGGTAGTGGCTGGGGGATCAAGGTACCAAATGGGGATCCCCAAGGTCAAGTTAGGAAGAGAGAAGGTAGCCATAACAGGTGTTGTGTAGACTCTAAGGGGAGGAGCTAGGAACGGTATCTGACCAGAGGGGTAATGGCCAAGTGAGACTGCTCCGAGATGGTTAAGGCCTGGAGGAACCATTCTAGGAGGATGAAGAGGCTCACGAATACTAGCTGAAGGTGAAGGGCCAGGAGGAGGAGGTCCAGAAGGCTGAACCGAAGGTCTAGGAGCAGGTTGCAGAGGGCGAGGAGGTTGTAGAAGTGTCAAAGTGGGCCGATGGAGGGCAGCCCGAGACGATTGCATCATGAAAAAATTTGATGAGTTGGGATCAGATATAAGAGGAGGGAGAATAGGGAATGAACCAAGAAAAGAGGATTATTTGTAGACTTCGAGTGAGACACTGGTCAAATGATCGATGGTTTGCTTATTGGCCACCAAAGAGATGATGGACTCATGGGAGGTCTGAGACTTCGGTTCGTAATATGTCAACTGGTCAATGGAGACTATCTTTCTGTGATGAGGGAAAGACATCTTGTGGTGAACCGCAGATGGGACAACAGACATTGCATAGGTGTAGCTACGACCCAATAGAATGTTGTAATGTAAGGGGGCATCAATGACCTCTACGTCAATGCAAACAGTCTTTCCCACAAGAGTAATAGGACAATTACGAAACATGACAATGGGCTAGGAGGTGTGGCCATCCCACGCTCAGAGAGTGATTGTGGAAGGAGACAACTCAGGTGATCTGATTTGCTTCCAAACTGAAGTATACATCACACAAGTGGATGCCCCCTCATTAATGATACACTGGGAAATGTTGGCGTTCGGGATTTTGACAGGGATTTGGTAGGCGACGAACGCAGGAAGAGGAGGATGTTCTGACCGGTCAGCATCAAATATGATCCAGTGATCATCGACATGATCTATAGTGCCCATGGAAGATAGTAGAAATTTTCATTATGAAGGGCATGACTGGAGGAGTTCCAGCATTGAGATGGCGACAGGAGATTGTGCCAAATCATCTACTATACTATACGAATGGGAAGCTTTGCTAGAAGAAAAATTTCGGCGTAGTGGTCCCTTAGGGATATTGATATGAACCTTCGCCTTATGCTAAGGGATCTTCAAGGGACCATTAGGTGTCAAAACAGGCTATGTGTAAACTAAAGGAGGTGGCTCAGGGACAGACGTAGTGGGAGGCTTGGTGTACTAACAGGACTGAGTCTGAAGGTTGAGGTCAATGAAAATAGGTTGATCATAGTTCATCATGAGAATCTGGTAATCAGGGGTACCAGATTGAAGAGGTTGAGTGGCTGCCTAATCTTCAGCTGGTAGGGTAGCCACAAATCCTTGCTGAGGGAAAGGATTAGTAAGCACAACCGGTTGACTAGGCGCAGGACTGGGAGGGATGGAAGGGGAGGATTTTTTTCATCGCAATGCTTCTTGAGACTCCCACATCTACTGCATCTGTGGAAAAAGAGGAAAATCATGCATGTAATGACCAAAAACACCACAACAATAACAAGGATTTTTCGTGCGAACAAGCCTGTCCTACTTGGGTTGAATGCCTTGTTGTTGGTTCGTAGTTTTAGTAGAATTACCTTGATTAGGTCCAAGATTACCAGAGGAAGATAGATTTTGAGTGCCTTTTCTCTTCTTTTTGGAAGGAGGAGGATTAGTCGCGCCATACTGTGCATACACCTGCCCCTGAGGGGGCGGTGGCTGCTGTTGCGGGGGTTGAGAAGGCAAGGGAGGAAGAGGTGCTAATGCTGGAGGAGCTGGAGCACCAAGCTGTGGATATGGATAATAACGAGGTTGGGTAATTTTGTGGTAAATAGGAGTTTGGGAAAAAAGAGGAGGCATGCCATATCCTGGATACGTGCTACCAGGAGGGGGAAAAGTGCAGAAGGTGCTAGCCCCCCCCCCCTTGAGGAAAAACATAGACCATAGGAGGTTGAGTGTATGGATTAGAGAGAGCTCCAACAATACCATCGGTGACGTGAGATACCCCCGGTGCAATGGCACCACCAGGTCTGGGAAGATCAAGTAGAACGGTATAAACATAACTCGATTGAGCGTAGATCAGATCATATTTTAACACAATTTGGAGAGTGGCTTCTTTGGTTTGAGGAAAATGTGATGCAACATATTTCTCGATAGGTGGCAAGAGAGATCTAAGGAATCAGTCCATGTAGACATAGTCTTCGAAGGTAGGGGCTCGACATAGGCTCTTTCTTCTCTGCCATTCCTGGACATGATAGGATAGGCGGGTCGCAGTCGATTGAGGGAAAGAAGTCAAAATTTTTGTACCGGTGTCATAAAAAAGGGGAAGCTGGAAGTAAGAAAGAAAAGGTCGGGCAAGAGTCGCAAAATTGGTATGAGAGGAAGGGTCCTGATCAACATACCACTTAGAAGCTTCACCAATAAGTGTACGTTGGAACAACCGAAGATGGACAGAGTCATTGGTAATGGAGTTAGAAAAACACCATATGTGGAAATATCAAACATGATTTGTAGGATCTTCACTAGCAAGACCTTCAAACTTGGGGATGTCGGAAGGGAGCTTGGTTGGCATATCAGGCCAAGCAACATCATGGTGTATAGGGTCATTTATCAACTAGTCAAAATTGTGAAGGCTGAGGCCTGCCATGTAGGGGAGCAAGGGTGCAGCCGAGGTAGTATCCGTTGCGTTACCACTAGTGGTATTCCCAGCATGAGGTCCAGGGTTACCACCAACATTAGGTCCTGGACTAGACATGGTGAAGGTGATATGGGGAGAACCGAAGGCGGAACGAGAAGGAGAACCCAATGAACTAGAAGAAGAGTCAGAGTGTGGACTCGGTGGAGGACTAACTCGAATCCTACCCGGAGGAGTAAGTCTTCCTACCAGAAACTGAGGATGAAGGCGAAGAAGTCTCTAGGATAAATGCCTTGGTGGCACAATGATGATGACACAAACATGACACAAAGGAAAAAGAGACCAACAAGGGTAGGGGGGTGCAGGATCAACTGATTACAATGTCGAAGCAAGGGCAGAGAGGTGCAGGATCAATTGATTTCAATGTTTTGGAGTCTTTGCTTCGTGGTGTTAACCAAGCCATTTTTCGCTTAGGGTGTGTGTGTAAACTATGTAAATTTTAATTTTTAAACCCAGATGTTTGTAGAGAAAAAGAAAAAGTGTGTTGTATAGCTGCAAATAAACCTGCAAATAATAGTATATAAGACTAAAATAACATAAAATAAACAGCTAATAATTCAATAATCTAAACCCAAGGAGGCGGGCCTCTCAACAACTAGTCTGTAGGTGGGTAAAAACTAATCAAAACACACTAAAATAGCCAATATATCTAATGTCAAGAGGGACAAGGATCTAAAGGTCAAATCTGCTGGAAAGTGGTGCAGAAAACAACAACTAATTAGAGGAAAGATTGCTATAAATGAGGTAGAGAAAGGCTATGTCCTGGAGAGAAATGGAGGTGACCCTAGAGGAAAACCCAAACAAAACTAAATGAGGTGTTGTGGATGGATAAATAGCTTATCTGAAGTGGATCTGAAGGTGAGGTATCAGATTTGAAAAATGGTTGAAGACTCTGAAATTTCGGACAACCTGTAACAGCAAAAACTCTTCCACCAAAAAGTGGAGGGTACTAAAGCCCTAGGGGGTTAGGTTCCCACTTAGTTGAGAAAAAAAAAAAGGTACAGTTCCAAAATGGGCAGAGAGGGAGGTTAGAAAAACCTGAATAGAGGCTCAGACAAACCAAAAAAACATTCAGAAAAATTCCTGCAAAAATTCCAAGTCGCAGTTTTTGACCTGTTTTCTACTTAGGTCGCAGTTTTTGGGTAGATTCCCACTTCTTGAAGCTCCAAGTCACATGTTTTGGGTCAAAAAGTGTGACCTGCACTTTCAATACTTTCGGCGGTAGATTTCAAAAAAAAGTGTCGTCTCAGCTGCGGCTAATGTCTCTCACCTGCACAATAGGTTTGAAAACACACGGAAGTTAGAATTTTTATCGTTTTAGGGTTTTATAGGTTAAAAACAACATCAAGAAAAGAAAAAACAAGAGGCTAAAGAGAAATCTTATGGTTTGAAACAGTTGGATATGCAAGGATCAGAAAAATGACAACGGTCGTAATTGTAAACCCGTGTGGAGTCACCAGTTGTTAGTATGAATCTTAATTCCAAGCGCACGAAAAAATACCACTTTAGTTGTGCATAAAAACAGAAAATATGGCTGCCAATATCCTCATATCTATAGTTAGGTGATCAAGATAAATGCTGTAAAAATCTAGATCTATGCATCAAAATACATTAAGCAATAGAAAAACAAGATTTACTCCATGCATCCAATAGACAAGAGAAGAATATCTTGAATGAATTTTGTATTAATGGTGCCTGGGAGGAAAACACAGAAGGGTGTTACTAGTTCTCCTCAATGGGATGGGTTCTTGTAATTCCTCATCACTTCAGATCTAAAATTCCTCTCTCTTGATGGTGTAGAAAACCTAGACAAAAATGGTAGCAAAATATGACTATGATGGTGGATCAAAGTCAGACCAAAAGTATAGATCCAGAGTGATCTTTAGGCAACAAAAGGTGGTAAATGAATGTGAAAGCCCTTCTATTTATAACAAAATATTGAGTTAGTCTATATATTGGTGCATAATTAAACTATTAACCAAATCAAGATCCAACTTTTATGGAATATCTTATTATATTTGTTGGAGGGAAAAGGAATTCGACTTGGGTCAAATCCCTTTATTTTTAAATAATAAATAAATAAATGATTTATTTATCATTTTAAGGATGTGGTTGAGTAATAATCAAATAAATAATGATTTATTTAATTATTTATGGGTGATTTAGTCATATTCAACAAAGAATATTATTTAAATAAGGTTTAAATAATTATTCTTAGAAAATAATAAGATAAATAATGATTTATCTGATTAATTTCCTTGTTTTGGGTTAAATATAACCATGAATATTAATTAAACTGATGTTTAACTAATTATTCCTTGATAAAAATCAAACAAATGTAGATTTATTTAATATTTCCTCATGGGGTTTCCTGTTTAGACCATAAACAACTTAATAAAGGTGGTTTACTAAGTTATTTTCATAGTGAAAGCAATTTTACTTAGGGTAAAATTGGTATTACATGGTGTACTTGGGTCCATCTAATAATGATAGGTTAGATGACCAAAAAATGGTGTAACACATAGCCTTGGGCAATATTTGTGTAGCAGTGTACTTCATTTCCATGTATATGTTTTCTTGAGGCTTGTGTTGCCTAGCTTGAGAGATCATTTGCTCAAGACTTTGTATACATTTTCTGCTATAATACCAATATGATGGCTATTTAGTTCTTCTTACACTTCATGTGTTGATGTATTACTACTCTTTCATTATTGTGTTCATGTATTGCTGCATCTCCAATTTTGGGATATTATAAGATATTCCCAGTATTGTTGATTTTCCCTATTTTGGGATATTACAGATTGCTCCTTAGGTTCACTAAAAAATGTTCTTGTTTCATGAATGGTTAGTATGTTAGTTTACAAATATGATTTGCGGTATGCCCTGGTTGTTTGAAGCTTTCAAAACCCTATCCTGAAGCTTTTTCTTTGAAATATTGTCTGCTAGGTTAAGTCAAAGAGTTTTCATTCGATCTTCCCCTTTGTCCATGCTTATCAACTTGTTTCAGAGTTCTTATAGCTTTTTTTATGATGTTTAGGAGTTCCCTCTTCATAAATTTGAGTTATTTTGCTATCTTACGTGTTTTCCCCAAATTCTGAAGGTGAAGTTATAAATTTAGGAGTTCTAATGCTTCTATGTTTCACTGAAATGTTTATCTTGAATGTTTATTGGTTTAATATATTATCATAGAGTAAATGGTTTGACCTAAGTCATGATTAGTATCTTGTGCTGATCATATTCAAGACCTCCTTGTTCTTAGGTATTTGACAAACGATTCTTGATTTCCCTTTGCCCTAACTTATTCACAAACTTGATGTCCATCCCATTTCATTCATAAACCTTAAGGATCCTTTCACCTTGCTAAATTGGCCTTGCACTGCACTCTGATTCATCGTTGAGACACCCTTGAATTTTATTGACTACATAGCCCAATGGCTTTGACATACTCTCACTCCACCTATTCCACTTGAACATATTACCCAACCAAACAATAAGAAAACCCTACACTTAACAACTAGCCCAAAATCAAAACCCTAGAGCAAAAAGAACACATCCTTTGCACCCAATAGAGAGAGCCCTCTCTGAGTCCAGGAAGGCTAGGTCCTAGGACTCCAAAGACTAGTTTCATGTTACCCTATCATTTGGTCTACCAATTTGCCAAATCACGGGACCCTAACACTAGCCTAACCTAATTTAGCTTAGCTTATACTAGCTTAGCCTACTCTAGCCTACTGTAGCATGAACTAGTCTACTCCAGCCTAGCCTAGCCTAGACTAGCGTAGTCTAGCCTATCCTAGGCTAGCTTAGTCTATTCTATCCTAGCCTATTATACTCTATCATACTCTAGCTTAGCCTAGCCTATTATACTCTAACATAAATTAGCCTACTCTAGGCTAACCTACTCCAGCCTAACCTATTCTACTCTAGCCTATACTACTCGCCTATCATACTCTTGCCTAGCCTATTATAGTCTAGCTTATCCTATCCTAGCTTAGCCTAATCTAGCCTATCCTAGCCTAGCCTAACCTAATCTAGCCTAGCCTAGCATAATCTACCCTAACTTAGCTTAACCTACTATACCCTACTCTAGCCTAGCCTGCCCTAGTATACTCTAGCCTTGCCTAGCCTACTCTAGTCTAGCCTAGCCTAGCCTAGCTTTTCCTACTCTATCCTAACCTACTCTAGTTTGACCTAGCCTATCCTAGCTTAGCCTACTCTAGCCTGGCCTAACTTTTCCTACTCTCACCTAGCCTAGCCTAGCCTAGCATACTCTAGTCTAATCAAGCCTACTCTACACTAACTTAGATTAAGCCTATTCTACCATACTTTATCACAGCCTAGTCTACTCTACCCTACCATACCCTAACCTAGCCTACTCTAGCCTAGCCTACTCTATCCTAGCCTAGCCTAGTTTAGCCTAACTTAGCCTAATATATCCTAGCCTATTCTAGACTAGCCTATCCTAGTCTAGCCTATCCTACATTAGCCTAACCTATTCTAGTCTAGCCTATCCTACCCTAGTCTAGCCTACTCTAGCCTAGCCTACTCTAGTCTAGCGTATCCTATCCTAGTTTATCCTACTTTAGCCTAGCCTAGCCTAGCCTAGCTTGCTCTAGCTATAATATTCCTAATTAGTCCTAAACTAATTGGAATATTCATTTTTTCTTTTTTTTTCTTTTCTTAAAGAATAAATGTGTAAAGGAGGGTCATAAAACTCATAATAAAGAATAAATCAATGCCAAATATAAAAAATTATAAATCTTGGCTGTGTAAGTAAGCACCCTTAGGTGTGAAAGGGGCTAATCATATTGACTGGGTCAACCTTGACCAAATCTACAACGTTGTATTGGAGGAGTGCTCATCAATAAGGCACAACGTAATTTTAGTTGGAGATCTCTTGTGTGAAAAGGATGAGTTCATTGAAGGTGGTTTAGGGTTTTGGAAGCTCTCATGTTATGAAAGGAAGGGGAAGGCAGCATGAAGGGGTTGTTCATGGATATGATATCTTGATATATTGTCTGTTTAGAACATATAGCTTTCTTTGGTTGTTTAGCCTAGATTGCAAATGTTGTTTAGGATTGGGATCTCCTGTTTAGGAATTCCACCTCTTCCCATTGAGTAGCTCTTGGGAGATTCTTGTATTGCATAGTCCACTATCAGGATTGAGGCCAAGCTTCTCCTTTCAACTACAACTCAGATCCTGTTGAGGGTTTGGTTGTCTTTGCAAGCTGCAACAAGTGGAGATTAGATCTATTCAGATCTAAGATAGTTCAGTGCCCTTTTTCAATGGAGGAGTCTTCTACTCTATTGGAGGAAGTGTATTGGAGTGATTTGGCATCATTTCTTAATATTGGCATGTGGCCAGCATCTATCTATACCCTACAACATAGTTTATATCCCAGATCTGCGTTATTCTTGTAGGTGGTGTTGCAGGGAGTTTGGGTGCACCCTTTGGAGAACTGGTTTCTGAGTGTTGGGGATCTGCCCATCACTTTGAGATCCATTGGAGGAGATACACATTTTGTCTACTTCAAATCTGATCTGCATGTTCCTGAACACTTCAGGATTTCTGAATAATCCTACAGATCTGCATTCTTAGATCTCAGATCTACTGCTTATGCTTGGTGTAAATCCCAAAATTCCAAAGGGATTTGAAAGAGGAGCCTTCCTAGTGCATGGATCTCATATGGATCTGAATTTTTATGCACAGATCTGCTCTAGATCTTACATTTAATAAAAAATATTTTTCAGCCTAATAAAATAACGTTGTCAAGGTAGTTTCAGTCCATTCATGTAGTTGTAGCACCTCTTTTGAGGGATTATCTTCTGTTTATGTGTTGTATTGCTAGGTATGTATCTTATGGGCCTCATTATTGTTATGAAGTTAAATCCTCTCTACTGACAGAGGTGATCCCTCTAGCCCTAGGGTGGATCTAGTAACAAAAGGACATGCTAAAGTGTTGCTTCCTAGTTACTGAATGAACAAAAGACATGGTAGATTGACCTACCTTGAATCCAACACTGTCGATCTTGTAGAAAGAGTAGTGGTCTATGTTGGGTCATAAAAAGGTATATTTTGAACACCTAATTAGCCTACATTAATCATCAATCTGGGAGTGACTTTTTATTTCAAGATTTTACTCTGTCTGAGGCTGCAATTATCTAAGAGTAATGTTGTGAATATGTAGTACAAAATATCAAATGCAAAAGTAACAAATGCTTGGAAAGAAACCTAATTACAGTGACATGAATGGAAAGATTAAACTATATCAATCTTGCAGAACATTGATCAGGGATGCAGTAGCAGTAACTCTTTCCCTTAGAAATCGATGCAAGATGACCAATCTGGGGACTTGTAAGCAAGAGCCTCTATCCTCTATAGTTGGAGATCTTAAAGCAATCGAAAAAAAAGCAGATTCAATGAAAACAACTTAAAAGAAACACAATCTGGAAAGGAACAGCAACATGTAACTATAACTTATATGTTTTCTAATCAAAGGCTATGAATAAATAATGAACAGAAATGGAACAACAATGTAAAATGAACAACAATTACGATTCTAACATATTCAAGCAACTAGATTTCCATGCTTCAATCCTGTCGACATATTCTTACCACGCAACAGTCAATTATAACAAATTATAAACTAATGGAACAACAACTCAAATCAGATACAAAACAACAAAGCTTTATAATAACAACAAGATAATCGAACAACAAACGTGCTTCTTTTAAAGAATGAAATAGCAATGACTCTGTATTTGATCCAACAACAATAAACCAATTTTGTAATTGAAACGCACATTAAACACACTTCACACGATAGTAAACAAGGATTAAAATATAAATAGCGAAGTGATTCCACCAGAGTCGGGCCCTTAGCGCCAGTGAAATACTGTTGGGCTAATTCAAAATTGTAGAAGGTAGATGAAACTCGTTTCTTATATTAAACCAACATAAATCATTACAGAGAAGTTTCTCTCAAAATCGAGAGTTAATAAAGAATTATATTACAGAGAAAATGTTTGAACATAGAGTCTTTCGACTAACTCACTGACTTCCACAACAACCATCCCTTTGTCACTAAAGGACATGGCTTTATATATCAAATATTGACAGACCAATCAAGAAATAAGATGATTTTGAACAACGATCCCTCAGGATCAAAAGATCCTGAGGGATTCGCTCCTTTTCGTTTAGTCATCATCCTGTTTACTCTGACTGAGGCCGAGCTATCCCCTGTCTTTTCTGGGCTATTCGTTCAGATCTCCTTGCCTAGGGCTGGATATGGTTCAACGTTGATGGAGCAAGAGTTAGATTATTCTCAGCCTTGCCTTTGGTACAGCTGTTCACCTTTTCAAATTCCTGTTTTTCAATCAAAAAGTAACTTTTAGTCATCTTTTTGTACTAAACATAAACCTTTCCAATTCTATTTTAATTCCTATGATAAAGTACCTTTCCAAGGCAAATAGGAGTATATCTATGGTAAAAGAATTAGTAAATACATAGTAATTTCATACCTCTTTCACTGCCCAACATACCCCCCTGCTTAATCTTTTTCATGCCCTCATGAAAACTATAGTTCACATGGAGAGTAGTCAAAGAATAAGCCGGATAAGGTTTGTCATCAACAGGCCTAAAACCACGTAGTGCAGCTAATTCCTCAAAAACATGTTCTGTCTATCCTTGAGGAAGTTCATAAATAGCTTTGTAGTCCGAAGCAGAGTACCATGCAATAGGGCTGTGAAACCTACATCCTAACCAGTATGGTCCTTCTTTTAAAACAAGATGGCTATAGGAAATCAAGAGGTCTGCTGCTAGCCCAAAGTTTCTATAATTAAATGGTTCCCTATTTTTCACATTCTGATTGGAGATTCTCCACCGAACCTTGGCTGCTATATAATCTTGGTTTCTAATGGATGAGTAATAGTTTGTCCCATTCAAAATAATTGATTTGTGGACAGGCCCCAGAGTTTGGGTAACACCTTCCTTTGTCATCAAACTTTTCTATCTAGCCCAAAATTGAAGTGGGTCCTAAGGCTCACTTCTGACCCACAGATCTAATCCATTTTCCTGCTTTTGAAAGGCGTTATAGCTTTAAGCCATTTTAATTGATTTACAACAAAGGAAATGAATGCCTGAAACTGAACATCTCCAATAAAAGGGCTACGGTTTGATTCACAGTCATTTTCAAGTATTAGATTATGCAAGTAAAATTCACACAAAAGGCGTTGTACTTTGATCCCATAAAGTTTGCAGCATGATACCAAGTCTTCTATGGTTTTTAGCTATATGGATTTCCCTGCCCTAACTGCCTTGATCTTTAATTTTAAATATCTTTCTAGTAAAAACAAAGCATAGTTTTTGGTGGGCATCTACAGGCTAAAACATCAGTATACAAAGAGCAGAGAGTGTCCATTTGAGTGTAGGCTAGTTTTAGTTGGTTCATTACCTTATCAACCTTTACCTCTGTTTTCCATCGTTTTTCATGAGCTTCTGCTTCTGCTTCATGAATAATTCTCATTTGTTGCTGCAATTCTTGATATTTCTTTCTTGGGACAATATCTTCCTCCAATCTCTGCCTTTTTATTCGGGCTTGTATCAATTCTTCTTGAAGTCTGACCAGTGTCGGATCACTAAAAGTGTGTTGACTACTAGATTGCATATTTTCACTCAGAATAGATTCCTCTGGAAAAACTTGTGTTGGAACAACCATTTGTTACTCTGCATCCTCATAATTAGGCTCAGGTATGGTTTCTTTTCTAACGTGGGGGTTCCTATTAGCAGTCACCTTTCTCTTTTTTGAAAATATTTTGATAGCAATGCTTCTTCTCTTAGGGGCTTGCTTAGGCATTTGTTTCATTCTCAGAACCCTAATGGTTTTCCTGAGCTGTTCCACTAGTTTATGAATCTGTATTCGTTCCCTACGAAGCTTCTCAATCTCAGTTGTTTTTCTCCTTTTTCTTAATGGAATAGTCGTTCTTTTATTTGAACCCATTTGCTCAACAGGGTTTTGGCCTATATAAGCTATGCCTTCAATAAAATTCTCTTCTTATTCTTCTCCTTGGGGTTCTTCTTCCACATTCATACCCCCTTGGCTAAATTCTTCGGGAATCATATTCTCAGTTAACTCTGCAGTCTCATGGGGGCTTCCAGTTTCAATGTTCTCTTTCTCCTCTTCACGCCTCTCAGGAGAAGCAACCCTAGCTTCGCTAGGGTTTGCTGTTTCATTCAGTTTTTCTCCAGCTATTTCTTTATCAATAGCAGAGTACTCTGGTAGTTGATTAATATCTATATTGAGGTCCAAGGGGCTATGAGGCTGTGCATAATCACTCATATTGGCCAAAATATAGGCCAATTGGTCTTCCTGTAAAGGGCTTAGGACAACATTTTCGAGAGGC
The DNA here is from genome assembly GCA_034641835.2 of Pinus albicaulis. Classification (NCBI taxonomy): domain Eukaryota; kingdom Viridiplantae; phylum Streptophyta; class Pinopsida; order Pinales; family Pinaceae; genus Pinus; species Pinus albicaulis. Next base: position 1,488,790,770 of record CM076578.1, read on the forward strand.
TCTGTTTCATCCTTATTGCTACTACGACTGTCTGCGTCCTCCTCACAGGTGTGATAACTTCCTTCCTCCTCATCTTAGTACCGAATTTCTCCTTCAAATTCTTCTTCCTCATTATCTCCTTCCTCTGCACTGGATTGTTTTTTACTACCGGTATGGGGACTTATTTCTTCTTCGTTCGAGTAGCGAATTTCTCCTTCCAATTTTTCTTCCTCATCAGTACGAGGGCTTACTCCCTCCAATTGTGGAGGTTGTTCCTCCTCTGAGCTGTGTAATTCCAAGGGCTGGTTGCTACTGCCCGAAATGTCTTCCACCATCCTCCTACTTCGTTTCAATCGGAGGGACTGTCTGTGAGTAGAAGGCTCAGCTATTTAGCTAGCCATCCTCTTCTATTTTGGAGCAGGTAGAGCTAACCCTCCCTCAATAGAAAATATTAATTCTTTCCAGCTGGTCTGTTTCTAGGTGAGGCTACGAATCACTATTAATCGAATTAGACAATAGTGGCTGACCACCATATTTGCATGTTGGGATTTTCTTATACCACGAGCAGTATCATGCAACAAAGAATTTAAAAATGGAGGCAAATTAATGGTGCATTTCTGTTTTAATACAGCAAGTAGCTTAAGGTGGCGAGGTCTTACCACATCCTTTCTTCTGTCGCACGTTATGTAAGCCTGCACAATCTTGGCCAAATTTTTCCATGGTTCTCCTAATGACGCTGGTTGGACTCCTTTACCTTTGATAACTAACGTCTATCCATCATCTTGAAAAATTTCCATGGCTTCTCCAATCCTAATCTTCTTCTGAGTCCAAATAGTCCCTTGCGTGGGGATGCCAGACACTTCTACAATTATCTCATCGGATATAGCTATCTTCCTTCCTCTAACCATGGAGGATCCTTCCTGCAGGTTCAATAAAAATTTGGTGGCCACTACTTCATGGGGTTGATACATTCTCATGAAATATGTAATCCACCCCAGTCTTTCTAAAATTTCTCGTGCAACATCAGAGATGATCAACACCTGTGGTTCACTGCGAATTGGCCATCTCCCCATCTCTACGCTCTATTAATTTTCTCAACACACAGTAATCACAATGGAACAACACAACACAGTTTGTTGAAAATTTGTTATTTCCTAAAATGCAGGGATTTAGTTCATATACAGGTAAGGAAATCTTGGAGTTTGATTTGCATGTAGATATCCGCGCCCCCCGAATGAATGAAAGGTCATCCTCGACCATCAATTGAGAGAAGCAAGTGTGGCACATCAGTAGTACATCAGTAAAAAGCATGCGTAATTATGATACATTCAATCAAATTATAGCAATTACTGAGATAAATGCATGTGATGAATCGGTAATGAATAGAAAATCATTTTGTAATGATTCAAATACAAGGAGAAGGGACAGCATAAGATAAACATAAGTACAATTGCATTATTTACCATTTCGAACTAATATGATCGATTTGTAATGATTTTCATGTATAATAGGTTTGGAGGTAAAGGTAAAGGATTCATATTTTCATTTGAAATTTAAATAGAGATGTAGGAAAAGGGTTAAATATAACTATTTATGTGTATAAATGTGACTTCAATACCATCAGTAGAGCTCTATTGCCCACAGGTGTCCATAACCTTGACAAAGTTGCTTTCTTACCCATGGAACCATTGTCCTTTATTTATACTAAGGAAGTGCTTTTTTATTTATTATCATGATGGAGGCCATTGTGCTGGCTTGGTGACTAGATAAACCACAATGCCATTCACTGAGAAGAAGTAAAAGGTGGGCAGGACAGCTCGTGATGAGACCTCCTGTTCCAAGGATTTCTTGATTTTTTCAATTGTCTATTCGATCATTTCCTTGGTTTGGTGGCCATAATGGGAATGCCGCTTCACTACCTTCCCTATGATCATGGTAGGATGGCTCTTGATGAGACCCCCTATCCTCCATCTGCAAAATCATTATTAATAAAATATGTAAATATTTTTTCTTTTTTCTTTTTTTTCACACAACACTTTTCCTCAGTTATTCATAAGGGATGGCTCAACACTCCTTAAGAGTAGAGATGGTGGAAGAAATATTAACATCTCCGTAGAAAAAAATATGCCCTTATTCCTATTCCATAGATAAGCATCAAAGAAAATTATAGCATGTGGGAAAGAACCAATCATGATAAAAATAATCGATCAAATTAATTCAATGGTAATAAAATAGAAAAGTTATGTTATTGATCATGCCTCTTTTTCCTTTTTTTCTTATCATTACTAGACAATTTTCTTAAAAAGATGACAATTTATTTGGATTTGTTGATTACAATAAGATTTAATTTGTATGATTGTATATGATATATTTTCCTTTAGAAAAGTAATCAAAAATTCAAAATGCTGGCTAAAAACAAAAAACAATCCACTCAAAAAAGTGTTGTTCCTTTAAAAAAGAACAGCAAAAACAATCTGCGGAACTGTTGTTCCTTTCGAAAGGAAAAACAAAAAAATACTCTGCGGAAGTGTTGTTCCTTTAGAAAGGAACAACAAAAGAACTCTGTGAAACTGTTGTTCCTTTCGAAAGGAACAACAGAAGTGCTATTCCTTTCGAAAGGAACAACAGAAGTGTTGTTCCTTTAGAAAGGAATAGCAAAACAAATGAAATAAACATAATTTTCCTCTTTTTTTCTCTTTTAAAGAAACCGAATTTCATGAAACAAACGATAAAGAAATAAAGAAGTAATATTGATAGAATTTTTAAAAAACAAATTCCATAAAAAAACAATCAAAAAACGGAAAAATGCTTTATGTACAAAATTAAAAAAGAAATGACTTATCAAACTAGTACCGAGGAGGAGTGCTCCCCTTCAGCGAGAATTTCCATGGTAGAATCTTCCCATAACTGTTGGTAAAAGGATTCCCGGGTAAGCGGTTTATGATACAATCGTACTCGATGACCATTTACCTTAAAGGAATGTCCAGATCCGTCAATGGTATCTAATGTAATAGTGCCATTATCATGCACTTTTTGTATTTCATAGGGTCCAAGCCATCGTGTCTGGAGTTTTCTTGGGAAATCCTGAAACCTAGAATCATATAGGAGTGCCCAGTCTCCTTTGTGGAAGATATTTTCTTTGATATGGGTGTCATTCCATTTGGCTCTCTGTTGCTGAATTAATGCTGTGTGCTGAAGAGCAGAGAGCCTAATTTCATCTAACTCATTAATTTGCTGCAGTCTTTTAGCCTAGGCTTCATTCAGATTTAGACCCAACTTTTGAGCTGTTCTTAATGTTTGAATTTCGAATTCTATAGGAAAGATGGGTTCTTTTCCAAATACCAATTAGTATGGTGAATACCCTATGGTAGGTCTCTACGTTCTTCGATATGCCCACAATGCTTCTGGAAATCTGTACGCCCAATCTCATCTATGAGAGGCAACGGTTTTTGTTAATATAGATTCGATTACTTTGTTCGTGCTCTCTACTTGGCCATTGGCCTGTGGGTGATATGGAGTTGTAAACTTGTGCTGAATGTGGTAGTTTTGCAACGTTTCAACTAATTTATTACCTACAAAATGTGGTCCTCCATCTGTGATTACGTCCCTTGGGAGGCCATAACGCACAAATATTTGGAAAATAAACTGTATTACAGAGTCCTCTGTAGCTTTTGAAAGAGCTTCTGCTTCAACCCATTTGGTGACATGCTCAGTTGCAACTAGGATGTATGTTTTTTGGTTTGATGGAGGGCTAATGGGACCAACAAAGTCAATTTCCCAACGTTCAAATGGTTCAATCACTAGTTGAGGGTTCAAAGGCATTTAATCACATTGCCCAGGGCGACCTGCCCTTTAGCAACTATCACATGCCTACACGAATTTTTTAGCATCTTTAAAGATAGTAGGCCAATAATAACTTGTTCGTAAAACTTTATGGGCAGTTCTACGATCTGCAAAATGTCCGCCACACTGTCCATCATGGCATGATTTCAAGATGTCAAATACCTCATCCTCCCTTACACATCTCCTTATTTGCATATCTGCACCTGTATGAAATAGGTATCCCCTAATCCAGGAAAACTGGGTACTACGATGTATTATTTGCTTACGTTCATTAAGGGATAGATGTTTAGGTAATTTACCTATTGCCAAATAGTTTTCTATATCAGCATACCACGGTGTTCTGATAGTAACAGAAAAGAGATGTTCATCTGGAAAGTGGTCTTAAACTGCTTCTGTATGTAGAAATTTCTGTTTTCCCACCCCAGTTTTCAGTTTCACCTTATTACTCCAAAATAGTTAAATGCCCTTTCCCATATCCATACATTTAACAAGCTGGAAAATAAATTTTGCTGAAAACACAAATTATGGAAAAATTATAGAATGCTGGAAAATGCAGAAATAAATATCAGCACACATAAAACAGTCATTCACACATTTTTACACATATTTTTTTGGTCAACATGACCCTAGAAAAACCCCCTACAACTCTTGGGGAAAACCAGTTCGAAAGCTCCTTCTTATTTCTGGAAAATGCTTTTTATAGTGAGAGAAATATTCAGCAAAAAAATCAGCAAACAAATTTTACAACTTATCTCGTTTTCCGTGCTTAACCACCACCACTGTTATAATATCTGCAACCTACTCATACTCTGATTATCACAGTAAATCACTGAAGGTCTCAACAACTGACCAAATAAGCCAAACAACATCTTGCAAAGCCAGATGGCCTCACAACTAGCTAGACTGGTTGCCATATACTCTGCTTCCGCTGAACTCAATGCTACTGACTGCTGCTTTCGGCTGAACCATGACACTACTGCCGAACCCAACCCAAAGCAGCACCCTGAAGTGCTCTTCCTATCAGAAGCACAACCTGCCCAATCAGAATCAGTGTAACCTGCCAATCTCACTCCATCCCCCTGCCTGTAGTCCAGACCATAATCCACTGTCCCCTGCAAGTACCACAAAATGTATTTTGTAGCCACCCAGTGAACCTTCCTAGGTTCACACATAAACTGACTCATCGTGTTGATTGCAAAACAAATATATGGCCTAGTGTTGACCAAATACATCAAGGAACCAATCAGCTGTCTGTACAATGTGGGATCCACCAACTCGGAATCCGAAGCATGAAGCTTCTTCCAGTTAGTGATCATCGATGTCGACATGGGTTTACAATCCTCCATGTGGAATCTGCTAAGGATATCCACAATATACTTCCCCTGCCCCAGGAAGAAATGCCCCTCCTCCTTCATCTCAAACTCTGCCGCAAGATATCTCTTGCAGTGCTCTATGAGTCTCTCTACACCTGTAATGACCAAGTCATCCACATACAACACCAAAATGAGAGGCTCCTCACCTATCACAATATAGTAAAGGTTCGGATCTGCCTCACTCTTTGTGAAACCCATCTTCTGCAAGTAAGTATCTATCCTGGAGTACCAAGCTCTGGGAGCTTGCTTCAGGCCATAAAGGGCCTTCTTCAGTCTGCACACATGGGACTCCTTCCCATGCACCTCAGAGCCCTGTGGCTGCTCAATGTACACCTCCTCCTGTATGAAGCCATTGAGAAATGCGGTCTTCACATCCATCTGGTGGATCTTCCAACCCATCTCTGCTGCTATCGATATAATGGAGCGGATCGAAGTATATCAAGCCACGGGAGCGAAGGTCTCCTCATAATCAACTCCCTCTACCTAGGAGAACCCTCTAGCCACAAACCTCGCTTTGAATTTCTCAATGCTGCCATCTGCAGCATGCTTTACCTTGTAAAGCCATCTGGAAGTAACCACGGATTTTCCCTCGGGCCTCGGCACCACCTCCCAAACATCATTCTTCATGATAGAAGAATACTCCTCCTGCATGGCCTCTCTCCAGACCTGCTGGCTAGCTGCCTCCTCATAGCTAGAAGGCTCAGAGTCAAGGATACTGGTAGCCATTTCCATATAGCTACAAAACCTCTCAGGTGGTCTGCTCTCTCTGACCGGCCTCTTAGGCTCAGCAACAGATGTGGCATCTCTCAAGGTGTCCTGAAGCCACTTGGGCTTCCTCTTCCCTGAGCACACTTCTCCCGCTCAAGAATAAAACTCCTCCTCCTCAACATCAGGTGCCTGAACTCCTGACTGTCTGTCTGTTGTCCTCCTGCCTGCACCTGAACCTATAGAAGCTGAGTTACCGTGTGAACTTTCCATCAATGGACTCCCCAGTGAACTGCTCTATGGACTACTCTGCATGCTGCCCGTAGCACCACCCCTCTGACTCTATGAGCCACTTCCCACTGACGGACTTGACATCGTCATAGATGTACCTCCAGATCCTCCTGATCCCTACCCACTGGATCCCTGTGACTAACTCAACTACTGCTGAGGGTCTGGCTGATCCAGATACTCTAACTCTCGTGACCTCCTAAAGGCCCTTTCCTCCTCGAACTTCACATCCTGCCTGACAACAACTTTCCTCTATGCAGGAATGTAAATCTGAAAGGCCTTTGAGGTCTCACTGTAGCCCACAAAGATACCCTTCTCTACGGTGGGCTCTAGTTTGGTCCTCTTCTCCTTGGGTATGTAGGAGTATGTAATGCACCCAAAGATACGAAGATGACCAATATCATGCTTCTTCCCAAAAAAAGCCTCCTCTGGAGTCATGTGCCCCAAGGCACGATGCAGACTCCTGTTCTACAAATAAACAGCTGTGTTGCAGGCCTCTGCCCACAAAAGCAATGCCAACCCCTAATCATGTAACATGGCTTTGGTAGCCCCTCCGATGGATCTATTCTTCCTCTCCGCAACCCCGTTTTGCTGGGGGTTGTAAGGAACAATGAACTCCATCCTAATGCCTGCCTCCGCACAATAGTCAACAAACTCTCCAAGGGTGTACTCTCCCCCATTTTCCGACCTCAAGGACTTGATCTTCCGACCTGTCTGTGTCTCCAAAAGAGCTCTGAACTCCTGAAACCGCTTGAAGACCTCACTCTTGGTCTTCAAGAAATAAATCCAGGTCCTCCTGGAGTGATCATCAATGAATAACACATAGTACTCATATCCATTCAAGGAAACATGAGACATCCGACCGCTCACATCGGAATGAATCAAATCAAGTATCCCAGTCGCTCTGCTGTCACTGCTGGGAAAAGGGGATTTGGCAAACTTGCCCATCGCACATCCTCTGCAAGTATCAAAGTGATCGGTACTGAAATCTGGCACACCTGTAGTGATCTCCCGCAAAGTCCTCAAGGCTCCATGATACATGTGCCCCATCCTGCGGTGCCAAATCTCACACAACTCAGAACTGCTAGCTCTGCTGTCGGTACTGCTGCTCAATGCCAAAAGGGACTGAAATGCAAACTTGTACACCTTTGCATGGTGTACACCTATCACTCTAGCTGAATCAGCTGGAGTGCCCCTGGGATACATCAACACCTGTCCTCCCCTGAATAGTATCTCATATCCTCTGTCCTCCAAAGCTGAGACGGATATTAGGTTCTTCCTCATCCCTGGCACATAAAGAACATCTGACACCTTCAAGGGAGGTTTGGACTCCCTCTGAAATGTCAATGTTCCCACACCGACTGCTCTAACAACTTTGTCATCACCGAGTACTACCTCTACATCAGTGCCACTCTCTGAAAGCTCTGAGAAGTACTCATGGACTCCTGTCATGTGACGTGAAGCCCCACTGTCCACATACCAGATACCCGAAGATGCTCCGCTAATTGAGGGAAAAGCATGCTCCCTCTGAACCTCTATGGCAGATAATCCCACACTAGAGGACTCACACGTAATGAACCCAAACTCTCGGTCAAAATGATCTGCAAAGTCCTCAACCTCTGCTGAAGCTGCCATGCTCTGGTTCTTCTCCTTCTTCTTCTTCTTCTCCAGACACACAACTGCATAGTGTCCCATCTTCTGACAATTCCAACACTTCACCTTGGAATAGTCCTTCTATGTGTTATCATGTTTACCTTTACCTTTGCCTTTGTCCCCACCATTGCTTGTGGAATCCTGCTTCTTCCCTTTACCTTTCTTGCGTCCCGCCAACAGTGCTACATCCTCATCTTGCTCAACTGGCTTGGCTGCCCCAATCTAACCTTTCCTGATCTCTGTCTGAATGCAATCATCCCAAAACCTCTCCCATGTGGGAAGGGTCTCACGTGCACAAACCCCATCAGCAAAGTTCATCCATGAACTGGGGAGGCCATTCACTGCAATCCGCACCAACTCAGTGGGTGGAATGGCCTCTCCAATCGCTGCCAAATCATCTCTCACATTAGTAATCTGTGTGAGATATCCAGCTGCACTATCAGTCTTACCCATCTTAATGTTCTTCAGCTTCTCCTTCAGGACCATTTTCCGGTTCTCATTGGTACTCTGGTAGAGGTTGGTCAATGCTGTCCACATCTCATGAGCATTTCTCTTTCCTCTCACATGAGGAATGCAATGGTCTTTGATTCCGTCTAGAATCAATCTCTTACCCTTGTTGTTCTTTTTATTATATGCTGCCAACTGAGTAGCATCAGTAGGCACATTTACAGGGTTCTGTGCGGTATGCACCATTATGTCCCAGACTTCCACCTCCTCAAAGATACTCTGCATTCTCTCCTTCCAAACACTGTAATTGGTATGCCCATCCAACCTATCCTCCACCCTCAGTCCCAAAGACATCCCGCTGTCCTAAAACTGAAAAATAGCACTGCTGTAGTAAAGGTAAAAATTCTGTTTGTGAAAAAATCAGCTTGCTGGAATTTTCTGAGTGAAAAATCAGCAGGCTGTATTTTTCTCCTTGCTGTCCCAAACTGCTCTTTCAGCACTCAACCTCTGATACCATGTAGAAATTTCTGATTTTCCCACCCCGGTTTTCAGTTTCACCTTATTACTCCAGAATAGTTAAATGCCCTTTCCCACATCCATACATTTAACACGCTGGAAAATAAATTTTGCTGAAAACACAAATTCTGGAAAAATTACAGAATGCTGGAAAATGCAGAAATAAATATCAGCACACATAAAACAGTCATTCACACATTTTGACACATATATTTTTGGTCAACATGACCCTGGAAAAACCCCCTACAACTCTTTGGGAAAACCAGTTCGAAAGCTCCTTCTTATTTTTGGAAAATGCTTTTTACAGTGAGAGAAATATTCAGCAAAAAAATCAGCAAACAGGCTTTACAACTTATCTTGTTTTCCATGCTTAACCACCTCCTCGGAAAATGTGCAAACAACAAAAATATAACAGCAATAAATGTTGTACGTCCTCCTCGATTTTTGTGCCCAGAAATATGCAATAAATGCAGCTGTACGACCTCCTCAAAATCTGTGCAAACAGTAATAAATGTTGCTGTCCAAAATCTTGATTTTTGTGCCAAAAACATAGCAGAACTTTGTCGTACAGAACAACCCTCTACTGCCTCAATTTCTATGCCCAATCTTGCTGTACGGCCTTACTGTACGGCCTCCTTTTCTAGAAAACCGTGCCCAAAAATTCTACCTTTCACTGTGCTAACTCAGCTGTATGGTCTTGCTGAAATGCTGCCTTGGAAAGTGTGCCAAGCTGCTGCCTCCTTCTCCTCACTGCCCAGAAATCTCCCTTGCTCTCTTGCTCTCCTTCTCTCAATCTGCTCATGAAAGAAGGAATGATCTTTTCCTCCTTCTCCTCCTTTAACCTAACCCTAAGTGACTTTTGGGGAATCCCTAAATCGAATGGCTGAAATAGATTGAGATCTAGGGCTGAGATTAAACGCTCATTTAAATCTCACTTTCTATTTTTTAATTCACCCCACTTTAATAAAGACCCACTTAGTCATTTATTTCCAAAGTCACTTTTCCTTTCTAATTTTACATTGACTTTATTAAAGTCACTTTAAAATTAAACTTTCATATCTTTATCACTTAAAGTCACTTTTAAATTAGATTTTACTTTATAACTTTATAAAGCACTTTAGTAACTTTATCACTTAAAGTCACTTTAAAATTAGATTTGACTTTATAAAAATTATAAAGTCACTTTAGGAGAAAAAATTAAATTCTTTTGGACACTTTTCCCTAGGCCAAAGATCAAAGCCTTAGGAAACCACCTGTCCTCTGGTACCAAATTTCAACACTGTATCTGTTGGCTTTAGAATTCTTGATAGAAAGACAGCTACAGGGTTCTCTTTCCCAGGTCGATCTCTGATTGTGATATCAAATTCCCGCAGTAAAATTAACCATCTTGTCACTCTTTCGTTTGTAATAGGTTTATTTGCTAAAAATTTAATGGCAGAGTGATCAGTATATAGTACTATAGGATACCCAGTTATATAATGTTTAAATTTGTTTATAGCATGAACTATAGCTAAAAATTCTTTCTCAGTCACAGTATAATGTAATTCAGCAGGGGATAGATTTTTGCTAATATAATAAATTGCATATGGCTTCTTGTCTTCCTCCTGCCCAAGTACTACTCCAATTGTTGTGTCTAAGGCATCGGATGAAATTTGGAATGGAAAATTCCAATTTGGGCCCCTCAGCACTGGGGCTGTTGAAACAAGATTTTTCAGATCATTAAAGGAATTGTCACATTTATCTGTCCAAATGAAATCAACATTTTCAATCAGTGCATATAAAGGTGCATCTATTCGAGAATAATGTTCTATAAATCTTCTATAGTAACCATAAAATCCAAGAAATCTACGTACCTTTGTTTGTGTAGTGGGTGTAGGAATTAAGAATTAACAAGACTATTTGAATTTTAGCTCGGTCGACTTGAATTCCAGCTGCTGAAATATAATGCCCTAAGATAACTCCTTCAATCATCATCATAAGACACTTTTTGTTGCTTAAGCAAAGCCTAGTGTCAATACATCTTTGCAATAACTTTTCTAGGTTTTCTAATGCAGGCTCAAAGTCATCCCCATAGGGTGTGAAATCATCCATATATACTTCGAGGCCTTCATTTATTAAGTCTGCAAAATTGTTGAGAATTTCTCTTTGGAATGTGGCAGGGGCATTGCATAGGCCAAAAGGTAGAACTCGGTAGGCAAATGTCCCCCATGGATAGGTAAAAGTAGTTTTATCTTGGTCTTCAGGGGAAATCTGTATTTGGTTGTACCCACTGAAGCCATCGAGGAAAGAAAATAATTTCTTCACTGCCAATGTGTCTAATACCTGGTCAATGAAAGGAAGGGGAAAGTGGTCTTTCTGTGTTTCCTTATTAAGTTCACGATAATCTACACATATCCTCTACTTTATGTTCTTTTTTGGTATTACCACTAATGGAGAGACCCACTTTCTATCAGATATTGGGTAAATGAAATTAACATCCAATAGTTTTTGTAATTCAACTTTCACAATATCTTTAAGGTGAGGATTTTGTCTTCTTTGAGGTTGGCGAATGGCTCTTGCATATTTTTCAATGTAAATGTGGTGAGTACACAATTGAGGATCAATTCCTTTCATATCGGGGTAATCCCATGCAAAGGCTGCTTTGTATTTTCGTAATAATTGGACCAATTTCTCTTCTTGTTCAGCAATGAGATTTTTATTAATGTTTAAAGTTTTTCCCGGCTCAATTTCTACAACCTTGCTATTGTACACAGAAGTAGTAGGTATTGTTTGATCAGGAATGTCTTTGAAAGGATCTTCTTCTTCTTTATTATCGAATGCTGCCTTAATCATGTGACATTGCAAATGAGATCTGGTTTGTGATTTATTGATAAAATTATTAATGATATCATCCTCTATTTGATCTTTAAAATCAAGATCATTTTCTATAGTTATAGGTGATCTCATATTTTCCATAAGATATGATGCAGGTGGTTTTATTATTTTGATTATTGATAGACTTGGCTGGGCTGGGGGATATAGGGCTAAATTCTTGACATAATTTCCCCTTGTAATTGTCATTTTGCCTTGTTGGCATCCAATATAAGCATCAACAGTTGCCAACCAAGGTCTACCTAGGATTAACGGGTGTCCATCTAGTCATTTCTTTGGGTTGATAACCAGGAATTCAGCATGGTATTCCCAGGAATCTATGGATACCATTACATCTTGTATTACACCTTCTGGTTTGACTACTGATTAGTCAGCCAATTCCAACAAGGTTGTTGTTGGTTCTAGTGATGTAATGCCAAGCTTTTGACAGGTGGTGGTTGTTAAAATATTGATTGCTGCTCCCAAATCAACTAAGGCATTTGGAAATGATTGCCCATTGATCTGTATTGTCACTATAGGATTTCCTAGGTCTTCATATTTGATAGGTGTTTCCATTCTTGATAATAAGTCAGATAAGGCGCCGACTATTTGGATAGTAGGATTGGTTGTTGTTCTCCTCTTTGGCTTCTTTATGCATAATTCCTTAATGGTTTTTTAATATATAGGAATGTCTTGAATAGCTTGGAGGAGAGGGATTTTTATACATAAATTTTTTAATTCTCCCAGAAGATAAAAATTAGGTTGTTCTAATGGACGAGGTATAATCAACCGTTCTGGGAATGGTGGAGAGGAAGTTGTTATGTGTTGTTGACTTTGTTGTTGAACTTCCTTCTCACTTTGTACTATTTTTTCTACAGGTAATGGATCTTCAATATGGACATCATTGTTTTTCTCTGTTTCCACTATGTGCCCAGACCTTAATTGAAGATCATTACACTCCCTTAGTTCAGTTTCTACTTCTGGGGGTTCCATTATTTGGACAGACTAAACTGGCCTATTGTTTGGGTTTGGGTTGGGTTGGGCTGGGAGTTGTGGTCTTAAATTGGTCTGGGGGTTTGTATAAGGAGCTGGAAGTGTAGGTTGAGAGAGAGGAATTGATCCAGTTGGTTGATTTGTAATTTTTTGCCAGTTTGACTGCCAGGCCTGACTCTGGGAAGTAGAGGGGGACCATTGTGTAGGCCAGAAAGGTGGGTAGAAAGGAAAGCTAGGCCAATTATTTTGGTTTGTTTGATTTGGCCAATATGTGGGAGGAAATGGCTGTTGTGGCCAATTAGGGAAAGATGGTTGATTCTGCCCCATCCCACTATATTTTTGAGCATTATATTGAGGAGGTTGAAAAGAAAATGGATAATTTGGCATACCTAATGGTCGCGTCTGCCATTTTCAGTGCTGATTAAGCAGACATACCACTTCTGATTCCTCTTCTGCCTCCTTATAAACTACTTTTAGGCCAGGAAGTGAAGAACATCCCTCTATAGGGTGATATTTCATGCAAATGGCGCAGACTTTAATCACATCCAACGGGCATTCTTTGTGGTTGTGTTTCTTCCTACATCTGGGACAGAATATTGCCAAGTTTTGTTCTGCTTCTACCTATTTTTGTTTGGCTTGCATAATATCGAACTACGTTGTTAGAGTCCCAAGTATGTCTGTCTTAAAGTCTTCTAGCATATTTCCAATCTCTGCACGAGTCACACCTTCATTAGAGGTCTTATTTTCCCTTGTAATTATATCACGTTCTGCTAATTTCAACCTTGTATTGCCCCTCAAACTCTTGATACACAAATCAATGATGTTAGGATAACTTTCCTAATATATCTCACCTTTTCCCATAATATTCAATGTTTCAACCCATTGATCTTTCATTCCCCTAATTAATGTGATTTTCAAAACATTGTTAGGTAAGGGTAAAGATGCATAAGGGGATCTCTGAAGATTGTATTGGAACCGTTCCACATACTCTTCCAAGGTTTCATTTGGTTTTTCTGTCATTTGGAATATCTCATCTTTTAATTCCCAAGATTTGCAATAATATTGATATTTCTTTAAAAATGCAGCCATCATATCATCCCAATCAGTTATGAAACCACCACCTAATCCCATAAACCATCGTAAGGCTGCCCCTTTTAATGTAGAAGGGAATAGTTTTATTTTTTGGGCATTGGTGGTGTAATCGTATCCTCTGCATAGCACATCAAATTCAAACAAAAACGCATCTGGGTCCTCTGATGTTAAGCCATGAAATGTGGGAATATGTTGAAGGGGAATAGCTTTCATGGGTGCATTGACTACAGTATCTACTATAGGATATTGCAACGTGGAGGTTTGTTGGGGTGCCTGCTGATTATGATTTTGGTTCTGAGCCATTTGATCGAACATATGCCAATATCCCTCTGGAAATTTCAAGGAATTTCTAGGTTGATGAGTAGGGGCAGGAATGGCTTTGACAGCACTCCCTTTGTCTAGGATAATAATTATTTCCTGTCGACCTACTGTTTGAGGTGATTCAGGACCTTGGTTCTGAATAATTTGAACAACACTTCCCTTTTCTAGGATGCTTATTGTTTGGGCAGTTTCAATAGGATATTTCAAGTTTGTGGTTTCTCCCATTTCCCCTTCTCCTTCTTGGAGATTGCTAGAGTTCCCTTCTTGAAGGAAACTTATGCAAGGATTCTCAATTTCTTGGGAATCCTGCTCAATTCCCTTTGTTTGACTGTGTATCTCAGCAAAGGCTTTAGATGGTGACTCTATAGCCTGAAGGGAACTAGTAGGCTGTCTAGAAGTATTTTTTCTAAATCCTACTGATGGCTGAGATTCAGTTCTTTTAAGGATTTCGTCAATAAAGGTTGTGCACCCAAGGGTCACCGGTCCCTTAGGTTTTTCAGTTTTAGGAGGAATTTTGTTTCGCTTAGTTTATTTATTCATTCAAAGAAACAAACCTTCATTCCTACCTAAAAAAATAAGCTTACCTACTTCTACTGTGAAGCGGGCTGTGAGAAAGTGTGTTTCTTGCCCAGTGCGCAGGTTCTTACCTTCCGTCTTTAATACCCCATTCTCTGCAAGCAGAATAAAATCAGCTGTGCATTACTCCTTTAAAATGGCATACACTCTCCCCGGCAACGACGCCAAAATCTTGGGTCATAAAAAGGTATCTTTTGAACACCGAATTAGCCTACATTAATCATCAATCCGGGAGCGAATTTTTATTTCAGGAGTGTACTCTATCTGAGGCTGCAATTATCTAAGAGTAATGTTGTGAAGATGTAGTACAAAATATCAAATGCAAAAGTAACAAATTCTTGGAAAGAAACCTAATTACAGTGACATGAATGGAAAGATTAAACTATATCAATCTTGTAGAACATCGATCAGGGATGCAGTAGCAGTAACTCTTTCCCTTAGAAATCGATGCAAGATGACCAATCTGGGGACTTCGAAGCAAGAGCCTCTATCCTCTATAGTTGGAGATCTTAAAGCAATCGAAACAAAAGCAGATTCAATGAAAAAAACTTAAAAGAAATGCAATCTGGAAAGGAACAGCAGCATGTAACTATAACTTATCTGTTTTCTAAGAAAAGGCTATGAATAAACAATGAACATAAATGGAACAACAACGTAAAATGAACAAAAATTACGATTCTAACATATTCAAGCAACTAGATTTCCATGCTTCAATCTTGTCGACAGCTTCTTACCATGCAACAGTCAATTATAACAAATTATAAACTAATGGAACAGCAACTCAAATCATATACAGAACAACAAAGATTTATAATAACAACAAGATAATTGAACAGCGAACGTGCTTCTTGTAAAGAATGAAATAGCAATGACTTTGTATTTGATCCAGCAACAATAAACCAATTCTGTAATTGAAACACACATTAAACACACTTCACACGATAGTAAACAAAGATTAAAATACAAACATCGAAGTGATTCCACTAGAGCTGGGCCCTTAGCGCCAGTGAAATACTGCTGGGCTAATTCAGAATTTTAGAAGGTAGATGAAATGCGTGTCTTATATTAAACCAACATAAAGCATTACAAAAATTTTTCTCTCAAAACCGAGAGTTAATAAAGAATTATATTACAGAGAAAATTTTTGAACATAGAGTCTTTCGACTAACTCACTAACTTCCACAACAACCGTCCCTTTGTCACTAAAGGACATGGCTATATATATCAAATCTTGATGAACCAATCAAGGA
This sequence comes from Pinus albicaulis, assembly GCA_034641835.2. NCBI lineage: Eukaryota > Viridiplantae > Streptophyta > Pinopsida > Pinales > Pinaceae > Pinus > Pinus albicaulis. The sequence continues at coordinate 1,488,806,656 of CM076578.1, forward strand.
ATAAGATGAGTTTGAATAGCGATCCCTCAGGATCAAAATATCCTGAGGGATTCACTCCTCTTCATTTAGGCATCATCCTATTTACTCTGACTGAGGCCGAGCTGTCCCCTGCCTTTTCTGGGCTATTCGTTTAGATCTCCTTGCCTTGGGATGGATATGGTTCAATGTTGATGGAGTAGCAGTTAGATTATTCTCAGCCCTGCCTTTGGTACAACTGTTCACCTCTTCGAATTCCTGTTTGTCAATCAAAATGTAACCTTTAGTCATATTTTTGTACTAAACATAAACCTTTCCAATTCTATTGTAATTCCTATGATAAATTACCTTTCCAAGGAAAATAGGAGTATATCTATGGTAAAATAATGAGGAAATACATAGTAATTTCATACCTCTTTTGCTGCCCAACAGTCTCTCGCTCCTGCCTTAGCAAGTCACGATCCATTCACTGTCATGCTCAGATACCTGCACATAGGACAAAGAACAAGAATAACATATGATTGAATAGTTTCACTCACAACTATTAGCCATTCAAAGAGGACTAAACATATAACATCAAATAAACATCATAACACAATAGTGGAACCAAACAATAGTCATGTATATTAATGAGTAGAAGGAAGAGTACAACCGATGCTTTGACGTTGCAATATCCTCCAGCGGGGTTCAGAAAAAACATGTCTCAACTGTCGATCAGGGAAATTAGACTCAATTTCTCTCAAAAGTCTTTGACTCAAGCTCTCTTAACACAAACTTTCTTACTCTATCTCCTTTAGCAGCTTAGCTGTAGTATAATTCTCCTAGTTCATCTATTCAGCCATTCCACTATAATTTTTTCATCTAGCTTCTACTAAAGGAGATATTTTCTTATATAGAGGGAAGAGAGGAGGTTTGGATCCCTACAAAGGTGGGAGGGAGTCCTATCCTTTAGGAGAGTTCCAAGAGAGGTGGAAACTACTAACTAAAGGAAGGAGTCCGTGGTTGTTTCAGTTCAACCACTCCCAATGACTCATCCTCGAGGTGGTTGGAATGGAACCTCCGCCTCTATATTTAAAAAACATTCCATAAAAAAATTGGCGTGGTTGTCTAACTGGCACAGAGCACCATCTGGTGCGGGTTCAATGTTAAATTTCCTGGTCGGCGCGAGGGTGTAATGGGCTACTCCCACCAAGGCAAAAATAGGGATTTTCACAACTCTTCTTAGGGAAATTTCAACAAGAAGAATTTTTCTTTCATCAAAAGGGATGCAAGGATGGTATTTGTAAAGTATGAAACTACGTATTGGTCACATAAATGACCCTCCAATATGCGAGTTAGGGATTGTAGGGATAGTGACAAAATGTTGTGTAACAGATGACCCTTAAAGTATGAAGACTGAGAGAGAGGGAGGGGTGAAATGCTTTATGAGAATGTGTTCAAACCAAACAACACTGTCGGAAGACCTGCAATTACAAATACAACTAATATCTGTGACACATGAATCATGTGGCATGGGCGCATCCATCCATAATGGAGTATATAAAAACTGAGATTCGAGGTATGGACACAGCCATCCAGCAGGAAGGATCAATAAATAGACTCAAGCATGGTCGTAGCCATCCAAGCAAGAGATTCATGCAATAAGTCATAATAATCCACAAAAATATGCATCCTAGATTTTATCAGACAAAATCTAGGGTCTTGCGCTCCATCTTGACCCGAACAAGTACAATTTCGAGCATGTGAATGTATGAGCTAAAGTCAAACATGCAGGAAAATTGTCTGATTACCAGCCAATAATGAAAATTGTTAATAGATGTGAGAGAAACCACCAATGATGATGATGGTCCTTAAGGTACAAAAGGTACAATCTACAGAATGTGAAAAGGGATATGACGTCAAACATACGCATAATCACTCTATCGAAGGTAAATGATGTGAACCTTGTGTCGAATGCGAAAAACCTACCATTAAGGCATGCAGGCTCCAAGGTACCAGAAGGGAGTCTCTAGATCAAATTCCTAGATAATGAGCTGAAGTCAACAGGAAGTGACCTGGTAGAAAGAGGGCCATAATTTTTCCCACATCATCAACACGAGAAAGAGGAACATGATGAAAGTGGATAGGACCAACAAGAGATCAGAGGAAGGTTGAAAACTTCAAATGAAAACTTCTCTTGAACATATTAACAGCATGACACTGGATCTGGAAGTATTTGACATCAAAGGATATGAGGTCATGATGACATCGCAAAGAGTAGATGAGAGGTCAAAAGAGATTACCTAAACCCATGGAGGAAAAAAATGATGAAATGAGATTTCCCCAATCCGACATGAATGCAAACAAGTGCCATGTTCAAGAGCGACATACTGCCAACATAACTAAAACTTGGTTCCATTTTCCCCCACCATTTTTGGTGAGTACCCCAATTATTTTTTAAAAGAAGCTTGAAGGGGATAACATATGCTTGTACTGTAAGTTTTTCCTTTGGAAAAATCCAACCTAGTACATTTTACAAGTCCTAGGAAGGAGGAACTCGAAATAACGTCATGGTGACGAAGTCCGATGCCATTAGGGTTTAACGAGTCTGAAAAAGTGAGAACTCAACATCTTTTCATGTTTAGAGAGTTTGAAAATAAGGCAGAAAAGAAAACTCCAGCAGTCCTTTTTCGTAGGTAGTCTCATAGATCCAAAAAGGTAGAAAGTTGTGTCTGCGAGAACCTCTTAGTCGCAATAGGCTAAGGTATTCCTTTTTCGTAAATAATTTATCCCATCCTGAAAAAGGGTTAAACATATACTGGGTAGATATAATTTCGCAGCCATTTAACGAGTTCAAAATGACAAGAATCTCGGCAATCTTTTCAATTTTAGAGAGTCAGAAAAGAGCTAAAAGAAGACTCTAGTAGTGACTTTTTCGTGTTTTTACCGAGTCCGAAAAAGTATAAAATATAACTCATTACTTCATCATTGTCACATGAAAAACATCTTGCTGCACAAGAGACATGTGTAAGACCCATTTCTCGAAAACAATATAATAAAATAATCGAAAAACATGTCTTAAAACATAATTAGGGCTGTGAAAAAATTATAAAATGCCAAAAATGGTAAAAATAATTACTTTTCACCTTTTACCTCTTGTGGAGAAATAGTTACCCATTTTACTATGCAATCTTGTGGCGATGATAGTGGCCAATCCAGTAGATCAATCACAAAGCCGTCAACTCCAGGTAGGAGCCGAGATTCCTCTTATCATTTTAAGTCATTTCTTGTTTCATGCAATTTTCAATTTCAAATTTTGGGGGAGGAAATGTAAAAATTAGGGTTTCATAGTTGGTGCGGGTTTCGGGCACGAAGTTGCACCAACCGCCCAATTTTTAACACTAGGATGCGCCCATTGGCACGACTGTTTTAGAGATAGTCACGCCAATGGTGCAAACCATTTCTAGCAAAAAACATGCGTCAAATACTCCAATTGTTTACAGAGTTAAGGGTTGAAATTGACTAATACCACTCATGTGTGTGTGTTGGCAGGTAAAAAGAGGAAAAATGGTCGTTGAATGGAAAGAACGAGAACATAGTGAAGAAAATGAGCTAGCCATAGAAAATGAGGGATTCATGGAAGCCCTCAGAAACTGTGGTTTGAAAAAATTATTCCTAACGCCATGTCTTTGAGCCCAACCAGAATTACTACAGTATCTGATCAATATATGGGATGAAAATCAAGAGAATATCATTCTTCGCAATCAAGAACTTGAGATTAATGTCTCTAACGTGTATTTCATCACAAGATTATCACGAAGATGTGCAGAACCAATCCTAACCAGCACCTGGCCTTGCATGGAAAACATGACCATGGTGATAGACAGGATATGCCTAGGAGCATGGAAGGGATTAGGTAGTGGGAAAGTTGATATACAAACTATCCCAGATTTGACACTACGCATGGTACTGCATACCATTACATGGGATGTGGGATCACAAGCACCGCACGAAGCAACAAAGACACAGTTGCTTCTTGCTGTGGACTACATGGCTCCGACCATCTACAACTGGGTAGAGGCTGTGACTATAAACATGAAGTGCCAACTAACCAAATGCAAGAAAACCAAACTGAAAAAATTTGGTTATGGATCTATTCTGGTATCTTTCTTCTTGGAACGACTACCAATTTTTCAGCGACAAGAGGTTATTGGCCCGACACCACCAGCGAGAAAACCACGGATGGCTCGATGGGCAGCTTTGATGCCAAGGGTAGGGGGCAATCAACAGATGTCCTGGAGACTGGAATTTTTTTATTGGCTCTGTCAACATCTGATTGTCATGGAGGATTGGCCCTACTCTGGTACAGATTTCACTGATAATCTAGACCTCCCACTCCTGGCGGGAGAATATTGGGATGAATATTTGGGTGAGAATTATTTTTTTAAGTTTTATGAGTATTATTATTTTTTATTTATGCATGTTCTGACATTAAATCCATGTGATGCAGATTTTGTCCCAGAGAGACCTGTCAGTATGTCACCGATAGCAAGGCGAATCCCTCGCGATTTCGACCCTCAAGGCGAGGGTGGCGAGGAAGATGAGATAGTGCGCAACCTGGAGGGTATCACCCGAGGAGTCTCAGATTATGCACGTTTTGATGATGTTCCTCGCACCTACCAGAGATATACCATAGGGGTACCCAGTTGAATTCACCACTTTTTGAGGTGGCTAATATGGGTCGTGACATGTTATCACGAGCACCATGCTGATTAGACACCTAGCTTTTATTTTATCTACATATTTTGCGAGACATGATGTCTCAGGATGTAATAGAAACACACGTATATTTTTTGACGTTATGATGCACACAGTTGAAAACATGCGATATATATATATATATATATACACACACACACACATCTATTTCCCTACATGGATCTCTTACATATGATGATGCTTTTAGAAATGATGCAAATGTCTATCTAATGCAATGTTAGCCACTATATCAGTTAATGTGTTCATTCGTCTAGGAATATGTTGATAATTAATAAAATCAAAATGTATTTCCAACAAACGAATACGTAAATACAATCTCAGAATGTGCGGATTTCTAATTGAATAACGATTATTGAGTTGCAGAACAATAAGCTGTGAATCCATATTTACAAGCAAAGCGCATATGCCAAGGTTTATTACCTTGGTGAATAGCTCAATGACAGCGCTATATTCAACGACATTGTTTGTAGTTCATCCTAGACAAATACCTTGCAAATCTATCAACTCACCAGCAAGATCATAAATTACCCAGGCTGCCGAAGACAAATTCCTGGTATTGCGGGAAGCACCATCCGCGAAACTTACATAAGGGGTAATAGACATATACACAATAAGAAATACCCAATAAGCAGGGAAACGTGCACAAAGCACATCAAACTAGAAAACATGTACAAAAATGAAAACAACACCTATGTACACCTATTACGCATGAATGACTCACGCATAATATTTTTTAGATACAACCCATTTCTGGGTTGTTCAAGAGGATGACCTTCGTATTCAATTAGCTCATAGGCCCCATTTTGTAACACACATTTAATGATGTAGGGCCCATGCCACATAGGTTGAATTTTTCCTGCCCCCAGCTTATCACGAGCTTGGTCATACAGGAGGACCAGATCTCCTTCAACGAAAGAATAAGTGGAAACGGATTGATCAAAATGACCTTTGACCTAATTTTTATATGCTTCAATAACGACAGCAACAAAGTGGTGAGTTTCATCCAACCTTTCTAAATAAATGAGACACTCTTCTTCTGGCGAAGTATTCGGCAGTAATTCAATAGAAAACTTGAGCAAAGGTATTTCACATTCAATGGGGAGAGTAGCTTCCAGGCCATAAACCAACTGGAAAGGAGTGAAACCGGTTGCATTCTTCACTAAGGTTCGGTATAGCCAAAGAGTTGAAAATAACATGAGATGCCAATTTTATTTGTGGATCGCAATCATACGTTGAAGCATCATGACAAGAACTTTGTTCACAGCTTCAACCTGGCCATTGGCTTGAGGGTAGTACGGAGTTGAGCTATCGTGACATAGACCCAACTTAGAAGTCAACTCCACGACCATATAATACCGAAAATGGGAACCATGATCGGTAACGATGGCTTGAGGGACACCAAACCTAGCAATAATGTGATTGAATATGAACTGAGTAGCTTTCTTATGGTCAGCGGCAAGTGTAGGCATTGCTTCAGCCCATTTGGTGAAGTAGTCCATGGCTACAATAATATAAGCATGCCCCCGAATGAGTGATGGTTACACATCATAAAATCAATGCCCCACTTCACAAAGGGACCAACGGTAATGATAGGGTGAAGAGGAATGGGTGGCACATGCAACTTGCCTTGATAAATTTGGCAATCATGGCATTTACAAACTACGACAATACAGTCTTTGAAAATAGAAGGCCAAAAATAACCATCATGAAGAATATTTTATGCAGTAGCATAACTAGACATGTGACCACAATAGGTGCCACTGTGACAATCATTCAGAGCTTTCTCGGCTTCCTTGTGAGTCAAAAATCGTCAAAGTATGGAATCGACTCCAATACGATAGAGAGTATCTCCAATTATATGATAAGGTTGTGACTGATGGCAGATGCGTCGGCAGGCATCCTTCGTCAACTCAGATCTACAAGATGAAGTTTGGAGATAGACGATGATATCATCGTACCATGGATCAAGGGTGCTAATCAAGAAAATTGAATCATCTGGGATGAAATCCTCAGAAGGAGAAGGAGAGGAGTTGGAAGGGAGAGAACAAAGTAAATCAGCAAAGACCAATTATTTCTTAGACTTGGTAGCAGTAAATTCCAAATCAAACTCTTGGAGGATGACAATCCACTTTGAGTATTTCCCCCCCAGCAATTGTCAAGACAATATGTAGGTCATGGGGTTGCATTCAGAAATCACCGTCACTGTACGCAAAAGAATATAATGACGAAAACGTTGAACAACTTGAACATCGGCCAACGCTAACTTCTTGACATGGGCATAGCGTGTTTTAGGGTCAAGAAGGTTACGAGACAAGTAATAAATAACATGCTCATGACCGTCATAATTTTCTTGTACCAAAACCATGGAAATTGTGCTGAAAGCAGGAGCCAAATAAAAGGAAAAATCATGATAATAATCTGGAGGGCGCAGGAGAGGAGCATTGACTAATAATTTTTTCAACGCATTGAATGATTTCTGAGAAATCTCATCCTAGTAAAAATGAACACCCTGCTTTAGCAATCGTGTAAATCCTTTAGCTACTTCGGCATAGTTAGGTATAAAACGGCGAAGAAAATTATCTTTCCCTTGTAAAATCTGCAACTAATGTAATGAGGAAGGAGAGGGGAGATTGATAATAGCCTCAACCTTGAGAGGATCTAGGTGAATCCCCTCTTTGGAAACAATGAAACTTGAGTTTACCAGAATCAACATAGAAGACACACTTGTGCGGATTAATCCGAATGTTATAGTGTCTACAACGAAGAAAAATCTAACAAAGATGGTCAGGATGATCTCTATGCTTAGCTGAATGAGCGAGAAGGTCATCTAGATAAGGTTGAATGATGTGACAAATATCATGAAAGGCATAAGACATCGCACGTTGAAATCTAGCCTCGACATTCTTCAAACCAAAGCAAGCTTCTTATAGGCAAAGGTACCTTAAGGATAGATGAAATCAGTGTTATGTTTATCAGTCGGGAAAATACTCATCTGATTATAACCCAAAAAATCGTCCATAAGGGAAAAAATCTCACTCCTGGAACAGTCAGCAATGATTTGTTCAATGAAAGGAGTAGGATAATTATCCTTAGGAAAATCTCGATTGATATCACGATAGTCAACACAAACATGAATAGTGCCCTATTTCTTGTCTACAGCAACAATATTAGAGATGCATTTTGTCAATGGAATTGGATAAATGAAACCAGATTTGAGAAGATTCTCCACTTCGGCCTTAATGGCAGCAACTTTCCTAGGATGCACCAGACGAAGACGTTGACGAACAAGCTTCGAACCAGGATAAGTAGGAATCTAATGTTCCATGATGCTAGGATCAATGCCAGGTATTTCTTCATAGGACCATGCAAAGACATCACGGAATTCATGAAAAAGGCTAGTATAGACTTGTACTTCACCTCAAGAACAAGTAACCCCAATATGGATGTTCTTGATGATTCCGAGCTTAATGGAAATGTCGATTGGCATCATCTGAGTAATGTTACTCAAGTTACCTTTCAAAAAAACCTCATGGATCTGAATAGGTGTTTGAAGTGGAGGAGAAGGAACCTAAGTGGAAAAATGCTCAAGACAGGTAGACATGGCCCCGAGGCTTGGTAAAAACGAATAACAATGATGACCAGCATCCCATGGCAGATCGTCAAGAGACAAGGTTTCCAAAATAACCTCATCGGAAGGAAACACTTATTTCAAAGGATCCAATGAATCAAAATCACCAAGCCAAGGGGATTGAGAATAGATGTCAACAGTTATGCTCGAAGGAGCAGAACTAGAATCAAAATCCAATGTAGCAATGAGTTCATAATAATCAATTTCAATCAGACTCAAAGGCATCGAATTGCCGAACGAACTAATCTGTCTAGGAGAAGGGATAACCCAGGGGTCATCATTTCGAGAAATCATGTTGACCTGAATAGTATTTAGTGGTGGAAGAGGAAAAACACCCATGAGGTCAGGATCCTTGAAAAGGCCTGGCCCTACACTCTCGTAAGGAGTAGTAATCTTGTCCACATATGGAATGTTGTTCTCAGAAGAAGAAGTGAAAAAAGAAAATTGATCAACAATAATAATATTTCCTTCATGTGGAAACTTCAAATCATGAAAGAGAGTGGAAAGAACGCACAACATGGCATGATTCCAACTGCATCTGAGGAGGAGATTATAATTTAGTTTTGCATCAATGACGTTGACCTCGACGTTGACTGTCTTCCCTTCTAACGTGATCGGAAAACTAGCGAGAACACCTAAAGATTGAGATTCTCTTCCATCAAATGTTTCAAGGACATTGGGTGATGAAGTAAGAGTTGGAGAACCAATGGATTTCCAACAAGTAGATGACATAACATAGGTAGATGCACCCTCATCCATGACAGCCTAGTGAATATTCAAACCATTAATACCAACTTGAATGATGAGCACAATTTGGTGTGGGAGTCATGGGATGAAATTATCTAAATCTAAAGTGAGCAAACTAGTATTGGCAGGATCAATCCCACATATCGCAGATAGCAAATATTTCCATTGCGAAGGACAACTCTAAAGTACTTATAACGTAAACATTGTGGATGGCGTCTGATCAAAATCTTCAACAATAATGTAATGCTGAGCGGCACGGATGTTGGGATTATACGAAGACTTATGGAGCATGCCTTTGGAAGGTGGTCGCACAATGGATTAAGTGTTAGGCCGTTCAATTTCAAGAAGACCAGAAATAGGAGGGGGAGGAGGACCATCAACGATCTCTTTCATGAATGCCTGATGCGAACTAGAATAATATTTCAATCGAGTAGCAATAGAAACGGGTGTAGAACTGTTCATCATGAACACTTGCGAACCAGATGGAGCAGAGGATTGAGGGTGCTCTACCATCTGAGTCTGCTGAGGGAAGGGTTCCTTAAGAATAGCCAGATCTCCTTGGGTGCCTTTAAGCAATCGTATCACTTCATACCATCAAGGATAGTCCTTGGTGAAGTGCTCATCATCACAAATCAAACAACGATACTTCGGTTTACATTGATAACTATCAGCAGAACGAGGTTTTGGAGAATCCTGTTTTGGGGTATCGGCTTTGACCTTACCTTTACCCTTTTTCTTACCTTTAGAAGTGTTATCTATAGGATTGGCTTGAACAACATTCACCTCTATGGGTATACTAGAATTCGAATTTGACTGAGAAGCTACATTATTGGAAGAAGTAGACTTCTGCTTCCCAGAGTTAGATGAAGGAAACTTCTGAGAACTCTGCTATATAGAACCAATAATACCATCAGCGGATGGAGTCGCTCATGTTTTAGAAGTTCCAGGTCGAGGAGAATTAGGCAATATATCGTACAATGTGCCAGACTGAGAATACACGAGATCAAGGTACTGGGCGTAAGAAATGGCTTGTTCCTCGGTTACACATGCCCCCATAGCAATGTCTTTGGAAATTTGATTGAAAAAGGAGGTAGTGAACTAGTGAGTCAAAAGCTGATTAGGTATCTCAAATTTGATCATGCGACGACGACGCCGCCACTCATGAATATGATTTGAGATATGAGTAGCCCAGTCCTGTTTCAATGAATTGAGGAGATGCGTCCCGGTCTCATAGAAGATCGGTAACTAAAAATGTGTAAGGAACACCATGGCCAAAGAATTTAAATCTTGTAAAACTCCACGAGACAACTCAATGTACCACTTTGCAGTGGCACCAGTAAGAGTCCGCTGGAAAAGACAAAGACGAATATAATCGTCAACCCAAGAATTAGAAGAACACCATAAGTGGTATGTCATAACATGCGTTTGGGGGTCTTCACCAGGTTTACCCTCAAATTTAGGACAATCACCAGGAATCTAGGTCGGAATCGGAGGCTAATATGGATTATGAAGAATAGGATCATTTTTCAACTTCGACACATCGGGTAATTCCAACATAGCAAGAAATGGTAACTGAGTATTAAAATTCATTGGAGGTCTTTGATAAGGATCTTTATGTACATTCCACCCAGTCCGAGCAGGATTCTGTCCCCATATATTCTATCCCAAAGGATTCGGATCATAGGGATTAAAAACATGATAATTCGGTTAATACTGGGAGTGAGGACTAGGATATTGATTCGAAGCAGACCACGAAGGTCTTTGCTGAGTAGCATAAGGATTTTTCTACGAAATGTAAGCATGACTTTGAGGTTGTTGATACATAGGTTGATTTTGAGGGTATGGAATTTGAGGTGCACTATATACTGGTTGATTTCGAGGGTACAAAATTTGGGGTGCATGATATACCGGTTGTTAGGAAAATTGAGCATAATAAGCACCCTGCGGTTGCATAGGTTGACCTTGTGGAGCAGGTTGAGAAAATTGCTAAGCAGGATAAACAGGTAAAACTGGCTGTGGAAATAAAGAAATCTGTTGGTGTGCAGGTTGCAATGGTTGCTGAGCTTGTTGAACCAGCTGTTGAACTGGTTGTTGAGGGCCACTAGGTTGAATTTGTGGTAAAGGTTGACCCGATGGTTAAGACGGTCCAAGATGTCCTTGCTGACCAAGTTGACCCAGAGAAGGACCATAGGATTTGTTAGCCATCAATAAATTTTGTCAGAGAAAATGATCGCTAAAAATAAGTCATGAGCCTTCAAGAGATCATTTTTACAGAAAATTTCTCACTCTTGAAGCCTTCTGATGCATTCCAAGATCAGCAAGTAATCTTCACTGTTGTTTCATTAAGAAAAACCCACCAAAGAGCCATGTTGATATTCAAAAAGACTGTTCTTAGGCCATTTCCCATCATTTTCTAAATCCTTTTTCACTCATTATTTTCCCTTTTTCAACCTTCTTTTTCCCCTGAAAATTTCATTTTCTCCTTCTCATTTACCCTTTATTATCCTTAAAACTTCCCAAAATCCCTTTTTAAGCTATGAAATTCCTTTTTATGGTTTAAAAACCCCTTTTTTTGCCTATCGCAAGTTTTAAAAACCTCTCAAAAACCTTTTGTTGGCCTAAAAAGCACCCTTTTTTTGTAACACGGGCTTTAGCCCCTTCTGGCTTAGCCCCCAGCCCCCTTTTCTGTCATGTGACCTAAATCCCACAACTTGGCACTAAAAACCTTTAGTCGCTTCATCGCATTGGCCTTTTATTTTTATAAACCTGCTTTTTCTTTATAAATTTTCCCTGATGCGATAAACCCTTTTCCCGTAGCCCCTGATCATCTCTCCCCTCCACATGACCATTATGCCACACTATGTACTTGACCCCTCGAGCTCCCACCTTTCCATTCCTCCCTTTTCCTCTTTTCCCTTTATCCCCGCCTTGACACTTTACAAAAAAAAAACCCAACCGTTGATCTTTAAATATTAACGACTATCGCACCTCTTCCCCTATGCTTCCTCCACCCAAAATCATGCCATTCATTCACCTTGGCTGAAGAATCTCCTCCGTCGATCCATTTGATCTAATGGTCCTCATGTAACCTGATGACCCAACTCCACCGAGGCCTACCATCCACCACATACAACGCCCGCCCTATCGAATTTTTCCACCTATTTTCCACTTTCACTACCATCGTGCAACTCTTTCATTCCACCCAATCCACTCCATCAGATCTCGACCCTTTCATTTGACGGTTGTGGTAGCATATTGCATCATTTTTGCACCCGGAGTTTAACACTCCAAAGTAGTGCGATACTGGCGGTTTTCTAAAGTACAGGTGTCGTGCAGTGTGTGGAATCACGTTCAAACACGTTGAAATGACTTACCATTTATTTTTCATGTGATAACCGCTCACGGTATTTCCAAATTGCCTTTGCCCATTTTTACTCCAATATTCAAATTTAAACCTTTTTTTTGCAGGTTTTATCCACAAAACCCCTCCACCTTCATATTCACCCCCTCTGCACCACTCCATCCCTCTGCCAGCCTCCTAAGAAGTTTTCACCAAACTTGCAAGATTTTATGAAATGTTTTGTGGTTTTTTACAGGTTTGACAGTAGTTTCCGAGGCCGAGAAGCCTCCTACGATTCATAAAGAGACAAGGCCTAAGATCATGACCCTTGAAAATCCAACAATGCAGAGTAAAAGGTTCCAGGTTTCAGTCCACAGTCTAGTTGGTGCTATTTGAGCACTGTTCATAACATTAAACCCTCCACCTGTACATGTTAAAGAAGAAGAACGGTAAAGGTTAAGATTGAAGATCAGAGATTAAAGGAAAACCACAGAGATATAAATATCTAATCAATAATTAAAAATACTAAATACAGTGGATTAAAAGCTTTGATCATGAAGTTTAAGGTTTTTTAAATAGTGTCACGAATTAAATATCAGTCAGCAGATTAGGATTAAGGATTCCGAGATGATTATTTTCCACTTTCACTACCATCGTGCAACTCTTCCATTCCACCCAATCCGCTCCGTCGGATCTCGACCCTTTCATTTGACGGTTGTGGCAGCATATTGCATCATTTTTGCACCCGGAGTTTAACACTCCAAAGTAGTGTGATACCGGCAGTTTTCTAAAGTACAGGTGTCGTGCAGTGTGTGGAATCACGTTCAAACACGTTTAAATGACTTACCATTGATTTTTCGTGTGATAACCGCTCACGGTATTTCCAAATCGCCTTTGCCCATTTTTGCTCCAATATTCAAATTTAAACCTTTTTTTTGCAGGTTTTATCCACAAAACCCCTCCACCTGCATATTCACCCCCTCTACACCACTCCATCCCTCTGCCAGCCTCCTAAGAAGTTTTCACCAAACTTGCAGGATTTTATGAAATGTTTTGTGGTTTTTTACAGGTTTGACAGTAGTTTCCGAGGCCGAGAAGCCTCCTACGATTCATAAAGAGACAGGGCCTAAGATCATGACCCTTGAAAATCCAACAATGCAGAGTAAAATCTTCCAGGTTTCAGTCCACAATTCAGTCAGTGCTATTTGAGCACTGTTCATAACATTAAACCCTCCACCTATACATGTTAAAGAAGAAGAACGGTAAAGGTTAAGATTGAAGATCAGAGATTAAAGGCAAACCACAGAGATATAAATATCTAATCAATAATTAAAAAGACTAAATACAGTGGATTAAAAGCTTTGATCATGCAGTTTAAGGTTTTTTAAATAGTGTCAAGAATTAAATATTAGTCAGCAGATTAGGATTAAGGATTCCGAGATGATTATAATGGCATAATCAGTCTTAAAAGAAAAATCAAGGCTTAAGCAGTGTTTAAAGCCACCAGATCAGCATAAAATTAGTAAAGTATCCTTCGAAAGCCACATCACTGAGGCCATAACTCCTCAACTTCCACCTGGGGACTTATTTCATCAAAAATAATACACAATGAATGCAAAATCAGAGATATTTTGCCAAAGACAGCTTAGAATTTATGACTAGCCTACCAAGGCCCCCAAAGTCAACAATAGTAACTAAGGTTGATGAACTTTAATGTAAAATCAATTAATACTAGTTAATACATGTCATTCCTTCTCCATTGAGTCTCTCAAGGGCCAAGAAGCACTTACTCTTTTTTAAATGAGCAAATGAACCTTCGTTACACTCCACCTCCTCTTTCTTATATAAATACTTTTGTAGACGACATTTTAGAGGTTGGTCTTTGGATATCTGTTGTATGTAAATAGCTTTTGAGGCTGTTGTAGCTCTGTTAGGAATTGAAGATACATAGGCTGAGATGAGAATTTTGTAGCTATAGAGACCCACTAGACTTGAATATTGTAACTGGTTTGAACATCAAATACAAATAGTTGATTTATGGGATCCTAGTCTATGTCAATGGTGATGTGTTTCTCACTGTAAATTGTTATTTTATTATTGTTTCCATTTTGTCCATTTTTCTTTGATAAAGAAAAACAAATATAGATTAGGATTTACTCCTAAAGTACCCTAAATCTCACTGATAAATCTTTATCCTTTATGTTTTCTGCTGATTGTTAATTTGAAGGTAATTCAATAGAGTATAACCAGTGAAGTGTTGGTAGGCCCATATTTCCTGAGTACAAGTTGAGATGTTGTCTTTGAATGTTCTTGAAAATTCTGCTAATTAAATATTGATGCTAGAGAATTCTATGGTTAGCCCTGTCCTCTGGTTTCTTCTCCAACAGTTTCTTTGAAAAGTTCCCTTAAGAGTATGCTGAAAGAAGGCTAAGTTAAAAGTCTTTACTTGATCTTAGGTTGTTCTCTATTTTTTAATGTTTTCTCTGGAAATTATATCAAAATCAGGCTAGTTTAAAAGTACTTACCTGATCTTAGGTTACTTTTATGTTTTTTTCCCTTAAGAATATGTTGAAAGCAGGCTAGTTTCAAAGTACTTACCTGATCTTAGACTGTTATTTGTTTCTTCATGTGTTTTACTTCTTCCACCTTCATTTCTCATTGTTTCATTCCATAAAATCAACTTAAAGAGATCCTTTGACATAGATGACTTGCCCCATGGACCATTCTCGAACCTTGCTATTCAATTAAACCCTTTTATGACTCCATAGAAAAATGGATTGATGTTGTTCCTTGCTTGTCTTATCAGCTGAACCATTATTTCACTTACTCATACCTTCACCCTTCATAAAGACTTCCTTCATCTTCATGTTATCCTACCCAACTAAACAAAACAAACAACCTTGTTCTTCATAACTAGCCTAAAATCATACTTGAAGCCTTAAAGATAATATCTTTGAACAATAGAAAGAGAGATCCCTCTCTGAATCTAGGATGGCTAGGTCCTCAGATTCCAAAGAGTTTGATGTAGGCTCTACAGCATTTGTACTTGCCAATCTTGCAAACTACATAACCCAACATACTAGCGAATATACTGGGGAAATATTCTGAGTAAAATACTTAAAACTAAACACTCAGTATTTAGTGCAGTACAAGTAGCTTTCTTCAAGCACTACCAAGCATGTTGGTAATCATGATAGGACTTGTCTGAATCAGTGGCAATCTAAGTTCTTCTTAGGATTCTAAGAGACCCTTATCAAACCTTGAAGAAATCAGCTAGCTAAGCCACAAGATTAAACTATGTTTGTCTCATCATCATAGCTAAGTTTTGAAACGAATTTAGGACACTCTCATAACTTACAGGACTATAAAAACTCCAAAAACCCAAAAACATTTCAGATTGGTATTCAGACCAATAAATGGTGGTGGACCATAAAACATTTTTCCTTTTAAAAGCTAAAAATTTCCACCTGGTGACTCCACAATCCTGAATAGACCTAAAGACTCCACTGGGAAACCTATTACTATCATAACATCATAAAAACTCAGTTAAGGAAACTTTGAGGATTAAAGTTTTCTTGTTAATGATCAGTTAGCCTACTAAAGATTGTCATACTTGGTTAAAATTTTCTTATTATTGGGTCTGAAAACACCACATAGTGGCTTCTAGAGGAATTCATACTAGAGCCTATCCTGACCCAAATCCTCCTGAGATAGTTGATAATCCATAAAGTATACTTAGGAAGTCTCCTGTCTCCTAAGTCTAACACTTCAACTATTGTCAGAATAGTCCATAGAGCTAATTCCATTCCCGAAAACCTTACAGCTCTTCTAGATGCACAAGGTGACTTAAGAAACCCATTCAAAACTAGGTCACTTTATGATATTGATCAGATAGACTTTGAGTCTTTACACTCTCCCCAACCTAGTGGTGAGAAAACTGTTAGCTGAGAAACTACCCCACCTGATTTGCATTTCCTTCATAATTTTGGTTTCTCTCATCCAAGATTTGCTCAACAGTCTCTTGTTGGTCCATCCACTTTTGTTTTCCATACATCCACTATTCAAACCACTCTGTTTCACCAAACCCCTCCCATCTTATATCCTCCACCTGTAAATCCCCCATTTTTTCCACAACCTCCTATCATGGCAACATGGTATGCCCCTTTAGTCCTTCCTTTACCTTTAGTCAATCTGCCATAGGACTATCAGTCCAAGATACCGTTGTATGATGCCATTGGAGCTACTACTACTCCACAACATGTGGACAAGATGAATGACTATTTTGACAGAAATGAGAATGATGATGAAACTGTCAAGCTCAGATTGTTTTCTCAGAGTATAGGGGGAGAAGCAAGAAAATGGTTCAAAATCTTGACCCCTAATAGTATTAATGACCTCCAAGCTCTCCATCAGTCATTCCTAAACAAATGGGAAGTTAGAAAAAACCCCCTCCAAATACTTTTAGACTACAAAAATCTCAAAAGAAACACTGGGGAATGTGTTCAAAATTATTGCACTAGGTTCAATAGTGTTTATAATGCCATACCCCCAGAATTGAAACCTCCATAAGGCTCAGCTTTGGATAAATTTCCTAAAGAATTTGATCCTGAAATGGCATACCAACTAAGACAGAGAGATCTTTTGACTTTAGAAGACATGCATAAAGGAGCTCTTGCTGTGGAAGTAAATCTAATTGAAAAAAGAGCTAGGATGAGGAATGAAAAGAAAGTATCATTTAGGGAAGAAACTACACCTTCCACATCTAGCTCAAATATGGAAAGAATGATGGAGGAAATGATGAAGAAGATGAACATACTTGAGAGAGCACAATCTAGGGAAAATCAATCAGCTCCCTAGAACAGAAATAAATCTCAAAATTAGAATCAGAACTTTAGGAGAAATCAACCTCAAAATAAACAAAGAGAGGATGATCAATAGATCAGACCTCCCTTCCAAGAAAATTATGTGAATGAGGATGAAGAAACCACTGAACCAAAAAAGGATGACAACATGAATATGTTGGGAGTAAGTAATAAGGATTCTGATCTCATTTATAAAAGAAAGCAAGGTCTATATACACCTTATGATGACAGAATACCACAAACCAATTATTATGAACAATACTCTAAAAAATACATCATAGGATCACCTAAAAAATATGACCTGATAAGTAAAAAGAATCATGAAACTCCCAAGAACAAAACCTCTGATAAATATGCCAAAAACAACCCTGAAAATGTCCCCAAAAAGATAGTATAAATTCATAAAACAAAGGTTGTAAATTCTGATCCAATCAAAGGGAAAAGCACTCAAGCCAATGGAAAACAGAGTGTCAAGCCCAGTAGCACTAGAACTTCAGATAATGATCTTGAAAAAACTATTTTAACAACTATAAAAATCAACAACCTAATTTTGCTGAGCAAGGAATGACTAACAAGGCTGAATTACATATTTTGAAAAACCAGATTCCCTTCATCTTAGAGAATGAAATTTCTAAAATCAAAATCTCTATCCCACTCACTGAATTAGTCACTCAAAATGTATATAGAGGTCAAATTTTGAAAGCTTTAAACATAGAAGATGTTCATGATACAGTTAACTTGAATGATGATACCCCAGAGCTCATCTTTGGACCAAAAATTGAAGGAAAATTTCAAGAAGGAACCACCCCTCCATTCTACATCAGGTTAAACATCCATGATAATATTTTTCACAATGCCATGCTTGATTCCGGAGCATCACACAACCTCATGCCCAAGGTGATTATGGAAATATTAGGCTTAGAGGTAACTAGACCCTACAAAGATTTATTTTCCTTTGATTCAAGTAGAGTGAGATGCCTAGGCCTAATAAAGGATCTGTGTGTTAACTTAGCTCAAATACTAGCCAAGAGTTTAGTGATGGACATTGTAGTGGCTGATATACCCCCTAAATATGGCATGCTCCTTTCAAGGTCATGGGGTGCTAAGTTACAAGGCACAATGCAGATGGATATGAATTATGCCACCATCCCTGTCTTTAGTCAATCTAGAAGACTCTATAGGGAAACACACATGAAATATATGGTGAGTAACCAAGAAAGACTAGATAATTATCCTCTCTATTTCATCCACACTGACCTTGACTCTTTCATTCTTTTTAATGATGATATTCCTAAATATCAAGAGTTAATCAATGAAAAAACATCGAATGTTGTGATCACTTCCCTTTCAAATATAGCTACAACCACTGATAAAGAGGAAACTAAAGAGGAAATTAAAAATCAGTTTGCTGATTCAGAAATTTACAGAAAACAGAGTAAAGGTCTTGAGGTCCAAAATAGTCATAAGCATGATGGAGATCATGAGAATCAAGGAGTAAAACCTCAAAACAATGAAAAATTTGAGGAACTAAACAAAGAAAAACGTAGTGCAGATCCTTGTATAGAACAGAAAAACGAAGAAAAAAGAGAGGAAAAAAATGAAATAAATCACAAATCTGTAAACAGTCCTCTTTGGAGCATGCATTTTGATGGGTCTTGCACTAAAAATGATGCAGGAGCAGGCGTATGGGTACACAACACTAAAAACAATCATGTTGAAGGGCATTCCTATAGATTAAATTTTCAATGTACAAACAACATAGCTGAGTATGAAGCTCTCATTTTAGGCCTGCATTTATTGAAGAAATTAGGGGCCAGAACGATAAAATTTCATGGAGATTCTGAGTTTATTATTAGGCAAGTGAATGGGGAATATAGTGCCAAACATCCCATATTTAGAGCCTATAGAAATGATGTCATGGAATTGTTAAAAACATTTGAGGAATTTCAACTTATCTTTGTCCCAAGAAACCAAAATGTCCTTGCCAGTGGTTTAGCCTTTGCTGCTAGAACTTGTCTTACACCTTATGAAACCAAGAAATGCACCACCCAAGTCAAATTTAGACCAGTTGTACCAGACAATGAAAAATACTGCCAAGTTTTTTATGGAGATAAACAAATAGAAGACTTCTTATAGTCCAAAAATGAATTTGAGACATAAAACTCAAATTCAGATTATGATGAAGACTATCCTAATGAAGAAAACCCACTTAATATAGAAGAAAAGTCTCCAGAGATTGCAGAAATAAATCTGTTAATACATGAATTCAAATAGATAACATAAATTAGCACAAAACTAGAAAATGAAGATTTAGAAGTGCTGCAATATAAAAACCAAAGCTGGCCAAAAGGTCTGGTTCCCTTAGAAGAATTATTTGATTTGAATGATGTGGCCAAGAAGCCAAACCTGGAACCCATAGAAACTGAAGTGGAAGAATGCAACATAGGCAGTGAGGAAAAACCCAAAATAATCAAGTTGTATAAAACACTACCAGCTCATATCAAACTAAAATATGTTGAGCTCTTTAAATAATTTTATGATGTGTTTGCATGGAGCTATGAAGATCTGAAATCATATGATACAAAAATAATACAACATAAGATACCCCTCAAAGAGAACCAGAAACCTTTGAAACAAAAATTGCACAGAATCAACCCTGTTCAATTACCTCTGATAGAGAAAAAAATTAGAAAAATGTATGATGCTAGAATTATAGTCCCTGTTAGATACTCAAAGTGGGTGTCTAATCTGGTATCAGTTAGAAAGAAAACAAGAGAAATAAGGCTTTGCATTGATTTTAGAAACTTAAACAAAGCCTCACTTAAGGATAACTATCCTTTGCCCAAATGGGACCATATTTAACAAAGGGTAGTTGGTTCCAAAAGAATTTCTTTGCTAGATGGCTTCTCAGGTTACAATCAAATATTGGTACATCCTGATGATCAACCTAAAATAGCCTTTACTACACCTTGGGGTAATTTCATGTTTTTGAAAATGCCCTTTGGTTTAATGAATGTTGGTACCACATTTTAGAGAGCCATGGATATTGAATTTCCAGAAGAGAAAGGTTACTTCATTGTGATTTACCTTGATGATATAATTGTTTATTCTAAAATAGATGAAGAACACCTAATACAGTTGAGAAAAGTCTTTGAAAAATGCAGAAAATTTGGACTGTCCTTGAATCCAAAGAAAACCTTGTTTGGTCTCCAAGAAGGTAAACTTCTTGGGCATATCATATCCGAAGAAAGAATAAGGATAGATCCAAAGAGGATTGATAGCATATTTCAAATCAGCCATCCCAGAAACATCAAGTAACTTCAATCTTTCATTGGAAAGATTAATTTGTTGAGAAGGTTCATACCCGATCTGGCTGAACTCCTTAGAAACATAACAAACATGCTCAAGAAATAAGAAGGGGTTAAATGGACCTTAGAAACAAAGAAATCATTTGAGCTAGTAAAACAAGAACTCACTAAAACACCTGTTCTTATCAGTCCTGATTTTTCAAAATATTTCTTCATTTTTTCATTTGCATCAAAAGACACTGTAGCTGCTGTCCTATTACAAAAGAATTTGAATGGACAAGAGCAGCCCATTGCATTTTTCAGCAAGGCATTAAGAGATGCACCTCTGAAGTATAACATAATGGAAAAACAAGCCTTTGCCTTAGTCAAAGCCTTAAAGGACTCCAAAGTTTATATTTTACACTCTCACATAATAGCATATGTGCCCCATTCAGTTGTAAAAGACATATTGACCCAAGATCCAGATGGAAAAAGAGGAAAGTGGATTGCTGTAATTTTAGAATATGACTTAGAAATCAAGCCCACTAAGTTCATAAAAGGTCAAGTACTAGCAAAAATTATGGTTGAATCCAACTTTCAAGCTCTTGATATAAACATGTTTAATGCATTAGATGAACAAGATAAGTTGTCAACTCCAATTATTGAAGATCATTTTCTGAATTCATCTTGGTATGCTGATATTTTGTATGTTTTGCTCAATATAAATGTCCCTCCTGGTTTGTCTAAAACAAAGGCAAGATTCTTAATTTTTTTTTTTTTTGTAAGCTTAGGTGGTACCTTCTATTTTCTATTAATAAATTCGGGCAAAAGATACAAAACTAGAACTCAACCTGCCCGCAGGAAACTAGGTATTTTGGCCATCAGAGTTCAAAATAAGTCAACCAGAACATAAAAAGTATTAATAACTAATACCAAATCTGTCTATACTAGATATCCAAGTGCAGAAACCATATCATGTACAAAAGGAAAGTAGCATTAGAACCTTAAACACAAAAATGTAACATAAAAACAAGAAAATTTTAATCCTCCTCAGAGTCAACAGGTGATGGAGCTTTGGCGGAAGCTCTTGGCAGTTCAACAAGAACCTGTTGCATTTCTTTAATCTCCTTCTCCAGTCTTCCAATTCTCATATACTGATGCAACTGTTGTAAATTGATTTCCTGAATGTTCCTATTAATATCCGCCAAGGTCGATTCCAACTTTGTCTCCAACTTTGTCTCCACTATAGACATAACAGCTTTGGCTAGGAGGCATTTAATTATCTAGTAAGTGTGAACATATTTTTGAAATAGAGAAGTGCATCCCTGGGTATGCCCAAGATCCGGAGTCACAGTCTGCATATCCTCAAAATCCATATCATCCTCCAAGTCTATATTATCCAGAGTCTCAGATTCCCAGCCATAGATGTGACCACGAACTGAATTTGGGATGTCATTCATGAAGGTTTGAACGAGTGGTTCAAGGTGCTGCTGAATCATATTTCTACCCATTTTCCAGTGCATTTCAGAAGAGGACTGCTTGCCCTTTCCCCTAGTGGTCTTTCGGCCTCGTTTTACCATTGCAGAAAAAAACTGAAAAATCTGTTAAGACTTCCATCCATAGAACAAGAGGAGTCAGCGGCACATATACGATATAGACAACACCATAATGAACATCACCATCTCCCAGGGCTGCTACCAAAAAAAAGCAAAGACATAAGCATCCAGTATAGACATAAGAACATTGGAGCGGAACCAGACAAGGCTGATAAATAGGCCGTAGAGAAGAATTGCGATCATAATGCAACAATAAACAGGGATAGATAAGAGGCCATATCAGAATCCTAAAACCAGAGGTAGGCCAATAACAGGGGTTGAGACAACCTAGATGAAGTTGCATGCAAATACCGAAGGTGTCCCATAAGAGATCAAGGTGAAAAGGCAAAGCCCAATTGAAATACTAATAGAAGGAGGGGTTAACAATACAACCATTATCCCGAAAACCCAAAAACAAAACCAAGGCATGGTAATCCTGACTAGCAGCAAAGCAATTTCCAGGAGCCAAATCACAAAAACTGTACATGCAACTGACCAAATATCCCCAAAATAAAACCAGGCTCATAATAGCCAAACCCCGACAAATTCCAAACACCCCTTCAATGACAGAACGATAAATAAGAAACCTAGAAGAGTAATGCAACCAACCCACCCAAAGGTATAGAGCGTACCAAAAAATATGAAAGATGCCTGGGTTAGGGAAGAAAAATAGGAACAGACTAAGACTAACAAGTGGGACCATACAAGACAGAGTTGAAACAAAGTGAAGAAACTGGATGCAGTGACAAACTTCATAACCCTGCCACATGAATTCAAACCAGAAGCAACCATACCACCATTCCTACAAATCTTGTAAAAAAACCATGAGATAAATTCAAAAACGAGAGGAGAGCAGATGCGAGAACTGAAAGGTTAGATACAGAGATACATACCATGGCTGAGGTAGCTCTGTTACCCTAAAACCCTTGCTACCATCACCTCTGCATGCACTATCAACCTCAGGAACGAAAAGCCAAACAGAACAATGAACAATGAAAAGGCATATAGCCTTGCAAAACTTAACCCCGCACTCACAGAACGATTTTCGAAACATGACTGACAACATAGCTGGCTAATCCATCTAGAGGCTTCGGGAAACACAAATCATTTAAGAGCGTGGGTGTCGTACGTCCCTTTTATTAACTCCTCGCAGTGATTGCATGCACCCACCACGTGGTAGGCATACATAACTCGCATACCCTCCACCCCGTCGGCGTACAGCTGCCACCTCAACACGTTCGAACTAAGCTCCCATGTGTGGCCTTGTGCGTTGTAAGTTGCACTCTATTCAAAGTACATCACATCCCGATCGGGGAGTACTATGATCTAGAATAGTACAAAACAAATCCTTTGTGAGAATGGTATGAAGATCAGGCATTGTCTGCAGCAACTCCCATTGCCATGGCCGAGCTACAAGATTATTAATGTTAAAAGCTGTAAATTACTACATTTTAGATAAATGTTTATATTGAAAAAATGCTAGTGGATTATTGCTTAAATGTTTGCCTGAGAATGATGCAGATAAGATCAAGCATGAGTTTCATGAAGGGGAATGTGGAGGCCATATCTACTGGAAGTCAACTGCTAATAAAATCCTTAGAGCTGGTTACTACTGGCCCACTCTCTTTCAAGATGTCCACAAAATGATTATAGCCTGTCATAAATGCCAAATATTTGAAGGCAAAAGAAAATTGCTTCCCTTACCTCTGCAACCAATCACTGTTGAAGCTCCTTTTCAGCAGTGGGGTCTAGACTTCATTGGGGAAATCCATCCTCCCTCATCTGCCCAACATAGATGGATCCTCACAGCAACAGATTATTTTACCAAATGGATAGAAGCCATCCCATCTAGGAATGCCACAGACTTAGTCATCATCTGACTCCTTGAAAACCATATACTTTCCATATTTGGCTATCCTAGAAAGATCATAACTGACAATGCTACTGCATTTGGATCTAAGAAGATGGTAGAGTTCTGTCATAAGTATCAGATCATATTGGGTCATTCCACAGCTTATTACCCTCAAGGTAATGGGTTGTCAGAGTCCTCAAATAAAAGTCTGGTAAACATAATCAAAAATTTGTTGGAAGATAATAAGAAGTCATGGCACAATAAGCTAGTACATGCTTTATGGGCAGATAGATTGATAATTAAAATATCAATTGGAATGTCTCCCTACCAGCTAGTTTATGGAACTGATGCAATATTTCCGACCAGTTTAGGAGTGCTAGTAATGAAGCTGATCCAGGAAGTACAGTCTGAAGATAATGATGTAACGAGAAGGATAAACCAGACAATACATCTTCAACAAACCAGAGAGGAAGTATACATTAGAGCACATCAACTACAAAAAACATCAAGAATATTTTTGGCAGAAGAACCGAGGCAAATGATTTCAATATTGGTGATAAATTCTTGAAATGGGATTCTATAAGAGAAGATAAGGGAAAACATGGGAAATTTGATAACTTATGGCAAGGCCCTTATATTAACTAATCTGCTATTGGAAACAATGCATTTTTTGCAAGAATTGGATGGAGCTGAGTACTTTGGAGGTCCTGTTAATGGCAGGGTTATCAAACATTATTACAGTTAACTGATATTTTACTTTCAAGGTTTTTTTGTACATAACACTGTTTTTTCAATTTGAAGAAAGAAAAATACAAAAATAACAGAAAAAAAAGAGGGCAGAAATAAAACAAGAAAGGTACAGCCCCATACCAAAAATAAAAAGAGAAATTTTGAAAGTGTGCAAGCTTAAATGCCACTCCTTAAGAAAACTTTTCTATTTTAGTCATACAACTCAATCATGACTAAGATAGATTTAAATTTTCTGCTGATAGATTAGTGAAAAATATTTGCCAAACTGTTCAATCTTGGCTTATCAGTAGAAGGCATTAGGATAGAAAAAATAATGGTTCAAACAAGCTGAAAACCTGAACCTGGGAGATTGATGAAAAATTGGTTCTAATATGCTCAAAATCTGAACCAAGAAAAAAGGAAAGAACATCTCAAAAAATATCAAAATCAGAGCTGCAAAAAGAATGAAGGATGTTGTAAATATTTTTAGATCCTAAGCCTTCACAGTTTTGTTTCAAATTTCTGCAAATAAAGTCTATGTGCATCTTGTACATACAGCCATAGACATCATGGAAAATCAAACAGCTTAATCTTGATTTGACTACGTTTAAATTTTTGTTTTAGAAAATGGAGAATAAAATATGCCAGACAGTCTAATCCTAGAAGATACTAGGTTAGGAAGAGAATTTATGAGTTCAACAGTCTAATCTGAACTCATGGAAAAAATAAGGGTAGAATTAGATTAGTTTTTCCTATTTTCTAAAAGAATAAAATGTTGATGTTTAAAGTCTGCAAGTCCAAATGCACCTTTTGAAGAAAAAATGATAGGAAGTAGGCTGTGTAGGTAGTTGTTTGGGAAATAACTTTGTTTGATATAAATGTAAATCATCTTTCAAAGTTGCATGATCAAAGAAGAAGAGGTTGCCAATGGATAAAGGCACAGTTCTACATCCTAGAGATCAAATTCTGAAGATTCTTGACACCTCCAAGGAGCTGCCATCCCCAAGTGGAGCCACTGTTAGCCATCAGTAAAAAATTTCAGAGTAAATGATGGCTAAAAATAATTCTTGAGCCTTCAAGAGATCATTTTTACAGAAATTTTCTCACTCTTTAAGCCTTCTGATGCATTCCAAGATCAACAAGTAATCTTCACTGTTGTTTCATTAAGAAAAACCCACCAAGGAGCCATGTCGATATTCAAAAAGACTGTTCTTACGCAATTTCCCATCATTTATAAAGCCTTTTTCACTCATTACTTGCCCTTTTTCAACCTTCTTTTTCCCCTAAAAAATTCCTTTTCTCCTTCTCATTTACCCTTCATTATCCTTAAAACTTCCCAAAATCCCTTTTTAAGCTATAAAATTCCTTTTAATGGTTTAAAAACCCCTTTTTTTTCCTATCGAAAGTTTTAAAAACCTCTCAAAAACCTTTTGTTGGCCTAAAAAGCACTTTTTTTGTAACACAAGCTTTAGCCACTTCCGGCTTAGCCCCCAACCCCCCTTTCTATCATGTGACCTAAATCCCATGACCTAGCACTAAAAACCTTTAGCCCCTTCATCACATTGGCCTTTTATTTTTATAAACCCGCTTTTTCTTTATAAAATTTCCCTGATGCAATAAACCCTTTTCCCGTAGCCCCTAGTCACATCTCCCCTCCACATGACCATTACCCTGCGCTAAGTACCTGACCTCTGGAGCCCCCACCTTTCCATTCCTCCCTTTTCCTCTTTTCCCTTTATCCCCGGCTTGACACTTTACAAAAAAAAAAAAAAAAACCCAACCGTTGATCTTTAAAGATCAACAGCTATCGCGCATCTTCCCTTATGCTTCCTCCACCCAAAATCCTGCCATTCATTCATCTTGGCTAAAGAATCTCCTCTATCGATCCATTTGATCTAACGGTCCTCATCTAACCTGATGACCCAACTCCACCAGGGCCTACCATCCACCATATACAATGCCCACCCTATCGAATGCTGACACCTGTTTTCCACTTTCACTCCTGTCGTGCAACTATTTCATCACGCTCGATCCGGTCCATCGGATCTCGGCCCTTTCATCTGACGGTTGTGGCAGCATATCGCATAATTTTTGCGCCCAGAGTTTAACACTACAAAGTAGTGCGATATAGGCGGTTTTCTAAAGGACAGGTGTCACGTAGTGTGTGGAATCGCATTCAAACATGTTTAAACCACTTACCATTTATTTGTCGTGCGATAACCACTCACGGTATTTCCAGACTGCCTTTGCCCATTTTCGCTCCAATATTAAAATTTAAACTTGTTTTTTGCAGGTTTTATCTGTAGAACTCTTCCGCCTGCATATTCACCCCCTCTGCACCACTCCACCCCTCCGCCCCTCTACCAGCCTCCTAAGCAATTTTCCCCAAATTCGCAAGTTTTTAAGAAATATTTTGTGGTTTTTTGCAGGTTTGATAGCAGTTTCCAAGGCCGAGAAGCCTCCTACGGTTCATAAAGAGACAGGGCCTAAGATCATGACCCCTGAAAATCCAAAAATTCAAAGTAAAAGCTTTCGGGTTTCAGTCCACGGTCCAGTCGATGCTATTTGAGCACTGGTCATAACATTAAACCCTTCGCTTGTACATGTTAAAGAAGAAGAACGGTAAAGGTTAAGCTTGAAGATCAAAGATTAAAGGAAAACCCTAGATATCTAAAGATCTAATCAATAATTAAAAATACTAAATACAATGGATTAAAAGCTTTGATCATGCATTTTAAGGGTTTTTACACAATGTCAAGAATCAAATATCAGTCAGCAGATTAGGATTAAGGATTCTGAGATGATTATAATGGCATAATCAGCCTTAAAAGCAGAATTGGGGCTTAAGAAGTGTTTAAAGCCACCAGATCAACATAAAATTAGTAAAGGAGCCTCTGAAAGCCACATCATTGAGGCCATAACTCCTCAACTGCCACCTCGAGACTTATTTCATAAAAAATAATACACAATGAATGCACAATCAGAGATCTTTTGCAAAAGAGAGCTCATAATTTATGACCAGCCTACCAAATCCCCCAAAGTCAACAATAGTAACTAAGGTTGATGAACTTTAATGTAAAATAAATTAGTAAGGGTTAATACATGTCATTCCTTCTCCATTGAGTCTCTCAAGGGCCGAGAAGCACTTACTCTTTGTTAAATGAGCAAATGAACCTTCCTTACACTCCACCTCCTCTTTCTTCTATAAATACTTCTGTAGAAGACATTTTAGAGGTTGGTATTTGGATATATGTTCTATGTAAATAGCTTTTGAAGCTGCTGTAGCTCTATTAGGAATTGAAGATACATAGGCTGAGATGAGAAGTTTGTAGCTGTAGAGACCCACTGGACTTGAAGATTGTAACTGGTTTGAACATCAAATACAAATAGCTAATTTATGGGATCCTGATCTATGTAAATGGTGATGTGTTTCTCACTATAAATTGTTATTTTCTTATTGTTTCCATTCTGTCCACTTTTCTCTGATAAAGAATAGCAAATATAGATTATGATTTACTCCTGAAGTACCCTAAATCTCACTGATAAATCTTTATCCTTTATGTTTTCTGCTGATTGTTAATTCGAAGGTAATTCAATAGAGTATAACCAGTGAAGTGTTGGTAGGCCCATATTTCCCTAGTACAAATTGAGATATTGTCTTTGAATGTTCTTGAAAATTCTGCTAATTGAAGATTGGTGATAGAGAAGTCTATGGTTAGCCCTGTCCTCTATTTTCTTCTCCAACAGTTGCTTTGAAAAGTTCCCTTAAGAGTATGCTGAAAGAAGGCTAAGTTAAAAGTCTTTACTTCATCTTAGGATGTTCTCCATTTTTTAATGTTTTCTCTGGAAAGTATATCAAAAGCATGCTAGTTTAATAGTACTTACCTGATCTTAGGTTGATTTTATGTTTTTTTCCCCTTAAGAATATGTTGAAAGTAGGCTAGTTTCAAATTACTTACCTAATCTTAGACTATTCTTTGTTTCTTCATGTGTTTTACTTCTTCCACCTTCATTTCTCACTATTTCATTCCACAAAATCAACTTAAAGAGATCCTTTGACATAGATGACCTATCCCATGGACCATTCTTTAACCTTGTTGTTCAATTAAACCCTTTTATGACTCCATATCCCAATGGATTGATGTTGTTCCTTGCTTATCTTATCAGCTGAACCATTCTTTCACTTACTCACACCTTCACCCTTCATAAAGACTTCCTTCATCTTCATGTTATCCTGCCCAACCAAACAAAAAAAACAACCTTGTTCTTCATAACTAGCCTAAAATCATACTTGAAGCCTTAAAGATCATATCTTTGAACACATAGAAAGAGAGATCCCTCCCTGAATCTAGGATGGCTAGGTCCTCAAATTCCAAAGCGGTTTGATGTAGGC
Organism: Pinus albicaulis; assembly: GCA_034641835.2. Lineage (NCBI taxonomy): Eukaryota > Viridiplantae > Streptophyta > Pinopsida > Pinales > Pinaceae > Pinus > Pinus albicaulis. The sequence goes on from CM076578.1 coordinate 1,488,835,823, forward strand.
TCTACAGCGTTTGTACTTGCCAATCTTGCAAACTATAGAGACCTAACAGGATTTTCCTTGTTGCACAACATTTGGGCCATACTACACGTGTGGCTATGATTGAGGTGCAACAAGTTGTCCTCGTGGTGGATAAAATTCCCCCCCATGACCAAAAGATGATCTTGGTTGAACCAGAGGTTGAACCAAGAGGTGAAAGGGTCGTCCATGTTGGACCAAAGGTTGTCCTTGTAAAGGTTGGCCTTGTGGACCATATGGTTGTCCCTGTGGACCAAAAGCAGGGCCCTGCTAAGCTAAAGGTTGTCCATAAGAGGGTTGTCCTTGTAAACGAGAGGGTAGCATAGGCAAAGTAGGTCCCAAATGAGTAACAAATTGGTAAGGATCATAAACGGCTTGGTAAGGATCTATAGGAGGCATGTAAAATAGATTCCCACTCTCATCATAATGGTGTAGATATACATATATGGGATTACCAACAACATAATAGTAATGAAAACAAGGATCACTAGGAGCTTGAGACTGCTGAGAACCCTGAGAAATCTACTGTTGAACAACTAACAGATATTCTTCGAAATTGAAACTACCAGAAATCACAAGGGTAGTGGAAACTAAAATAGAAGCCACATAGACTGTAGGTTGGACTGGAACAAATGTAACTGTAACCGACAGATCTGATGCCGAAGGTAACGGTTTTGATGAATATTGGACCAAACTCCGAGGACGAGTTACTCTGCTGGATTGTGCGATGGATGCAACACCAGACATAATCTGACTCAGAGACCTATAGCCAGCCAGAAGTGACACCGAAGGCAAAGAATATTGGACAGAGGCATGAGAAATATCTTTAGAAAAGAGTTGATATTCTCCTATGGATATAGGCATTCCTTCACTACCAATAGAACTAGAAGAATCCATATCTAAGCCTTCTATAATATCTTCGAAAATACTATGGGGACTAGGAGGTACCACAGAAGCAACAAAAGGCGATCTAGACGTAAGAGAAGGAAATTCCCCTTCTTCCCCAAAACCAGACCAAGCACTTGAAGGAGGTCAATTGAACTCAATTGGCTCGTCAAGCGGAGATCGTGTAGCAAGGGACTGGATAGACAGTAAAATGGGCTACCAGAACTCGACAAATCTAGTGGATTGAGGAGTTTCAAAAGAAGCATCTGAAAAAGAGCCACCACTAGGAGGTAGTGAGGACGACGAAACTAGATGTTCTGCCACTTTGACTGTAAATTAGAACAAGAATAAAAAGATATAACGAATCTAAAGTGCCAAATTTAAGAACCAAGTAAATCAATCAGACCAAGTAACAAACTTTTAATGGGCATGCAATTGTAGGTGATAAATTTTATAACACTAAAACCAAACTTCACTGTTTCATGTTTTAAGAGTTGAGAAACATGAAAAAGATGACTCTAGTCACTTTGAATTTGAAATGAGCGTGAAAGGAAAAGTTCTCGATGATCTCTTCTCTTTTTTAAAGAGTCACGAAAAGATCAAAATGACTTCTCAGTAATTCTAAGCAAGAGGGTGTACCAGGTTTTCGTGAACTGCCATATACACCTTGGTGATCAAATGAAACAGAAATGACCAAGGACTTGACATACGTGTAGGTAGTCTCCCCGAATGTTGTGTCCTGTGTATCGCGGTTACAAGGCGGAAGACTCATCTTCCTATGAATAAAGGATTTCAACCTAGAGGGGTCTCCCTTTAGATATGCGATGGTACGGGGAGAAAAAAGGAAGAAGTACGAGAAATGCAGAAAATTTCAAAACCTTCCAACACACTATGTGAGGCTTGTCAGCATGGAAAGCAGACAAAGGTCTAATTTAAAACAAAATAACACTTTGCATCACATCCATTTGAATTGATACATACTGATCTATGTGGTCCTGTGAGAACAAAAGGCTTAGATGGAGAATTATATTTCATGTTAATGATAAATGACTATACCAAGATGACAACTGCCAGTTTCCTAAAGAAAAAATATGAAGAATTTGAGTGCTTTAAGATCTACAAGGAGTTGGTTGAAAATGAAACTGATTTGAAAATAAAGTGTCTAAGATCAGATAATGGTGGAGAATTCACTTCCAAATTATTTCAGCAATACTATGACGAAAATGGTATAAAAAGACAATTTTCAAAAACACGAACACCTCAAAAAAATGGAGTTTCTAAAAGAAAGAACATAACCGTACAGGAAATGGGTAGAACAATATTGAAGGACTCAAAATTGGATGAAAAATTCTGGGTTCAAGAAATTGATACGACAGTCTTCATTATCAACCGAAGTCTTCCCAGAAATAATTGCAACAAGACTCCATATGAATTATGGAAAGGAAAACCAGCTAATGTAAAATATTTAAGAATCTTCGGAAGAAAATGTTATATCAAAAGAGAAGATCAAAATTTGGGTAAGTTTGAATCACGTGTTGATGAAGGTATCTTTGTTGGTTACTCACGCAAAATAAAGGCCTATAAATCTTATAATCTAAGATGTAAATAGATAATGGAGAGCATAAATGTTACATTTGATGAAGATGGTGTTCTAGAAAATAATGATGAGGATCTATAATCTTTGAAACTTGAGACAGAGGCTGAAAAAGACACAGATAAAATTGTAGAACAAGAAGAAACTATCAACAAGGAAGAAGTAAACAATGATCATCAAGATATACCATAACAACAACAAGAAGCTCCTCCAAGGAGAAAAAAAGAGTGGATTCAAAAGAACCATCCATCAAATCAAATCATTGGTGATATAAATGAAGGTCAATAGCTTCGTTCATCGCAACAAGCTCACATCTCTTTTCTAGCAACCTTTGAGCCTAGTAGTTTTGAGGAAGCTAGCCAGAATGAACATTGGGTAGCAGCTATGAATGAAGAATTGAATCAAATTGAGAAGAATAACACCTGGGAATTAGTTTCATGACCAAAAGATAAAAATGTCATTAGGACTAAATGGATGTTCAGGAACAAATTGAATGAAGATGGGCAGGTTACCAGAAACAAAGCAAGATTGGTTTGCAAAGGCTATGCACAAGTGGAAGGAATTGATTTCGACGAAACATTTGCACCAGTTTCCAGAATGGAAGACATCCAAATGTTTCTTGCCTATGCATGTTCAAGAAAAATCAAAGTCTACCAAATGAATGTTAAGTCAACATTTTTGAATGGAAAATTGGAAGAAGAAGTTTACATTGAACAACCTAAAGGTTTTCTACTATCACAAAAATAAGACTATGTTTGCAGGTTAAAGAAGGCTCTATATGGTCTCAAGCAGGCTCTTAGAGCATGGTATGCTCGTCTTGATGGATATCTACATCAACAAGGGTTCAAGAAAGGTATTGTTGATATAAATATTTATGTACAAATAGACAAAAATAATTTAACAATCGTTGAGGTATATGTGGATGATATAATATGTGGTAGCAATGATGATCGACTAAGTAAGAAATTATCTACAAAGATGCAAAGTGAGCTCGATATGTATTTACTTGGTGAGCTAACATACTTCTTAGGGCTTAAAATATCTCAGCAAGAGAAAGGAATATTTATATTTCAAGCCAAGTACATCAAGGAAATTCTCAAGAAATTAAAAATGTAAGATTGCAAACTCGTCCTTACTCCGATGGTAACAGGTTACAAATTGAGCATAGACGACTCATCTAAAGATGTGGATCAGAGTTTGTATAGATCTATGATTGGTAGTCTTCTATCTGTAACAGCCTCTCGACCAGATGTTATGCAAGCAGTTGGACAAGTAGCAAGATTCCAAGCAGCACCAAAAGAATCACATATTATTGTCGTCAAAAGAATTCTTCGATATCTAAAGGGAACAAAAGAATATGGCTTGTGGTATCCAAAGGGTAAAAATTTCATTATTCAAGCCTTTACAGATGCAGATTGGGCAGAAAGCATTGATGATCGTAAGAGTACTAGTGGAGCAGAATTCTATCTAGGTGGTTGTCTCGTATCATGCTTGAGCAAAAAGCAAGCCTCAATCTCGTTATCTACAGCGGAAGCAGAATACATTGCAGCAGCATCATGTTATACTCAAGTCCTTTGGATGAAACAAAATTTGCAAGATCTTGCAGTACAATTCAGTGAGCCTATTCCCATATTCTGTGACAACACTAGTGCCATCAACATCTCCAAGAATCCTATCATGAATTCAAAAACAAAACACATTCCGATCAAATATCATTTTGTCATAGAACAAGTCGCTTAAAAGAATATCAAACTTGAGTATGTTTGTACAAAAGAAAAAATTGTTGATATCTTCACTAAACCTTTACCTCGTGAAGAATTTGAATATCTTCGTCGGAAGCTTGGGATTCTCCCAAGTTCTCATTAGATTTTCCTTATTCAGAATATAAAGGGGGAGTGGAAGTGTGTACAGGTCCACAGGATGGTTGTGAGTCAAGGGGAGTGGAAGTGTTTACTGGTTCGCAGGATGGTTGTGTTTTAGGGGGAGTTACTCTTTTCCATTGATGTCAAATAGGGAGAGAATGTTGTAGGAAGAGGTGTCATGATCGCAAGGGGAGTACTTGTGTTGCCATCAATGCCAAATGGGGAGATTGTTGATCAGCGACTGTCATTGATGTCAACCGAAGTAGCACCAGGGGATAACCCATTATTTCATGGGAATTTTGACCCACCAAATTACTATATTCTGGTTCAAAAATTATTTTTATTCTTTCTACTTTTCGAGATGTTTCCATTGATATATGGCACACCATGTAATTCTTCACTATTTGAGAAATATTCATGTTTGAAGTTTATACCCCCAGTTAGTGGGCAAAAACCCCATAGGGTTGTGGCATGGGTCATTGAAAAGTAATAATTAATATTTTTTAAGCTCCTTAAATCCCTCCCATGTTCACTTGTTGAAGCCCCTCTCAACCTAAGCATTTATATAAATTGTGATCCTCATTTCCTCCTTATGCAACGAATTTTGCCATCTGAAACAGGTCATCGTGGAATTTTCGCTCTAACATTTTTTCTACGAAGGTTCAAAAGATGAAATTTTTATTAGTCAAAGCCAAAATCTAGAGGAAGCTTCTATGAAAATTTCAGATCAAGGTGCACAATATTTTCGAAGATATGATCTGTGGAAGTCAGTGTTTTTGAAGGTTCCTAAAATTAATATCAAAGAAGTGACCTGGGTAAAATCATCATGAATCTCTCTCTGAGTATTGGATTGGAATTATGTAAAAAGTGGCAAATAATGCACAAAATTTATTTTTCTCTCTATCAATTTTAGAGCCAAATGAAGAAACCACGAAACTTGGCACCCCGTACAAGTTTTATTTGCTGAAATAGTCCACAATTAGGACATTGTGAGAGATTGGGTATAAATCTCAGTTGAAGAATCAAAATTGGTTCAGAACTGTGGCATTGGAAATAAGACTCAGAGGAATACTACAAGACCAAAAATTAGATATTGAGGATCTGAAATAACAGAGATACACCAGATTCAATATCGAGCTCCTAGAAGGCAAGAAAAAGCTAGATCATGTGTTGTCAAGGGTTGCAAAGGACCAAACTTTCTAGGGCAAAAAAGCAAAGCAAGGTGTAGCATAGGGTAGCATGACAAGAGCAGCAACCAAGGTGCATAACAGCAGCAAGAAGTTCATATTATGAAGTCTTCAAGTGGGAAGCACTGCATACAATCATTGTAAAAGTATCATTGTACTAAGTCATTGTAAATACATTATTGTAAAAATTGTACTAGTGTCTATCTGCCAAGAGTTGAAGAGGTAGTGTTGGGAGGTCTAGGATCATCATTAGGTGGTTGTGTCATAGTTGGGGTTATGTTCTAGTGTGTCTTCTTCTTCTACATCATTCTATATCATTGTAAAGTGGACCATTTTCCCTAGTACGGGAGTCCATTCTTCTTTTATTCCTCTATAGGGTGCTAGGGTGGTGCTAGGGTGAGTTGTAGCTGATTGGGTGTTGGGGCATCCATTCAATTGACTACTGAAAAATCTCAAGTGTTGGAGTGTCCATCGAGTGGGAGCTGGAGAATAATGCTTTTCTATATTCTAGGAAGTTGGAGCTTTATTTTTAATTGGAGTTGAATATTAAAGAATTATTAGAAAAGCATTAGGTGGTTTTTGACTCGGAGTGGGTTTCCACCTTAAAACCTGTGTGCATTTGTGTTCCTTTTATTTTCTGCTATCATTAATAATTGAAGATTAACTAATGCTCTAATTGAAAGGAATACTGATTCACCCCCCCTCTCATTATTTCCAACATCTCATTGATAAGGAAGTGTTTTAAAATATTGATGAGGAGGAAGAACAAGAGGGAAGTAACAACACTGTCACTTCAGAAGAAGACCCATCACCACATGGGGATGGACATGAAGTTATTTTTTCAAGGGAAAGATATTTTTCATCTCTGCAAATGATTCCCAAGGAGCATCATGTGACAGTCTTATTGGGCAATAACACCTTGCTCCAAGCAAGAGGAGGAAGAATGGATCAGCATCCAATGATAAGGAGCATGCACCCTTGTTTATTTCAAGGGGTTTCTATTCATGAGAAGGATACTGATATATGCAGCAAGGATAGAGAAAAATCACTCCACTCATTCATACAGTCTACTTTAGATCTTGATGTCCCTTTACATGGAGGCATTCCACCAAGGAGACCCCCTGACTGGAAGAAGAATAAAGTGTTCTCTCAACCTTATGCAGTAGTGACATATTTGGCTAAGGAGGGAGCCTTGAGGGGAGCTACCACAACACTAAGATCTATTTATGTATTCCAAGGAGAGCTAAGCAATTTTCCGAAATTGGCTTTGCTATCTTCCACTCATCTATTTGCGCTAGAAAAGAAGAATTCAGAAATCTATGATGACATTAGCATGATGTCAAATGGCCACTCCATAGTCTTGGGGAAGAAAATGATATCTTTACATACAAATAATATTTTTGAAGATGACAAGAGGGTACCAAAAATCTTGTATGCATGGGCCAAACTATGGAAGTTTTGGAAGAAAGAGACCTTTTAAAAGGAGGTTGACTTCCCTAAACTTCAATCTTGTCCTGAGAAAGATCAGCTGCAAGAGAGGCAGGAAAGCTAGAGCTGCAAAACTCCAACATGTGACTTTGGCATTGAACATGTCAAAGAGGAGAATGATGATGTGACAACTACTTCATTTCAGAATTTTACAGCGTTGTCATTGTTGGGAAGCCTAGATCCATATTGGGAGTCCCAAATCTTGGTAGAATATTCCATGAACCTCTTCACATGTAAGGTTCTTGATGGGAAAATTAAAGATAGGAGGTATAGAGTGGTTTATGGGGTCATTTAATTTCATAATCAGATCTATTTGACTAAAGGATCAAGGCTCAAAGACAAACTACTATATGCAGCCTATGATATTTTTCTTTCTAGTCCCACTGACTTCATTAGAACACACCATATTATCTTGAATGGATTCATGTGGGAAGAAATTGAAGAAGATTTATATCAACATTATCAAATATGAATGAACCATATGGAGATGTAGCAACAACATAACTCTATGGAAGAGTTAATTCAGCCCCCTATTTCTCTTTTTGAGGAAAGGGATAGATCTATGCACCACTCCATTTTTTTAAGGAGGACTATTGGTGAAGAGCATATTTATGTAAATCATGTATTATTTTATGATTTTATGCATTATTTTACTATGTATATGTAGGCCATCACTCCAAACAGGAGTGTTATACCTTATAAACTTCATGGTAAACTTTGGGCCAAAACTATTTCTGATTATGGCCACTCCCTTTATGAACAAAGGGAGATTTTTCAGCATGATGGGTGCTTTCCTAAAGTACCAAATATATCTCCCACTTTTAGACATGTTGATATTTTATGGGAAGCCAGTAAGTGATGGGAAAACCACTTACCACATATAGATCTTATTCAGGTAGGAGAAGCACTGCACTGGTTCCACTTATGGGACTATGATCCACTTCTATCATTGCATTTGATTGATTTTGTATTTCTGATTTTGATCCCACATGATGATGATGATGCTCTGATATTTGTTGGGGGCATGATAGGAGGGATGACTCATTGGTTGAGTGTGTCCATGGGGAAGGAAACTTCCCATATCTATACATGCTTCAAGAGAAGGATAGAACATCATATGGCTGCTACACTATATATTTTGTTTCTTGATGCAAAAGGACATATGTTTAACTTATGTCTTTGGGAGAAGCCTCTCACATGGGAGAATTTGTTGCAAGACATGTGTTGCTTTAATAAAATTCAGCTAACACTTCTTATCCTCTACTATTTACAAGCTTTGGAGAAGCTTATGACAGTAAGAAAGTGATTGGGTGGCCACTTATTGTACTTTGATTTGAGGCAGCAAGAAGAAGAATCATGTTGGTTTCAATGGAGGGGCTATTTTCACCATCCTATATCTCATATGACACTTAGTCCATGTTTCTTTGGGAGCACATATGGTGATGATACTCTATTCACTATATGCATGGAATATTGGGCAAGGAGGGCCCCTAGAATAATTGAAGGGAATCACGAGGTTCCAAGTATCTTTTGGCTTCATGAGGACTACATTATTTCAACCCAGGATCAGCAGCTCCATATTTATCATAAATGGAGAGAGAGACAGCATAACTTGAGTATTCTTACGTCTTATTTCCATCCAAGCAACCCTTATACATTGCATAAGGAGGGAATTGGTGATTTTTTCTATGAGCTACCAAGGATGGCTCACTTTGTTTGGATGATAGCATGGAGATTGGAGTGTCTCATAGGGGTTGAATCACCCATAATTTATCATCTCTCATGCCTTGAGAAGACCAATGGACAACCTATTATTCTTTTCATGTATCTCCCACTTTTTCATGATGACAACTATTTGGGGTATTCACCAAAAGCAAACTTATATTCTTGGGAGGAGACAAATCCATTGTAGATTTTGAAATGTCCTTGTAAGTTGCTTGAGGATAAGCAAAATTTTGGAGGGGAGGACTGTAATATTCCTAATTAGTCCTAAGCTAATTGGAATATTCATTTTTTCTTTTCTTTCTTTGCTTAAAGAATAAATGTGTAAAGGAGGGTCACAAAACTCCTAATAAAGAATAATTCAATGCCAAATATGAAAAAGGATAAATCTTGGCTGTGTAAGTAAGCACCCTTAGGTGTGAAAGGGGCTAATCATCTTGACTGGGTCAACCTTGACCAAATCTACAACACTATATTGGAGGAGTGCTCATCAATAAGGCACAACGTAATTTTAGTTGGATATCTCTTGTGTGAAAAGGATGAGTTCATTGAAGGTGGTTTAGGGTTTTGAAAGCTCTCATCGTATAAAAGGAAGGGGAAGGCAGCATGAAGGGGTTGTTCATGGATATGATATCTTGATATATTTTCTGTTTAAACCATATAGCTTTCTTTGGTTTTTTAGCCTAGATTGCAAATTTTGTTTAGCATTGGGATCTCCTATTTAGGAATTCCACCTCTTCCCATTGAGTAGCTCTTGGGAGAGTCTTGTATTGCATAGTCCACTATCAGGCTTGAGGCAAAGATTCTCCTTTCAACTACAACTCAGATCATGTTGAGGGTTTGGTTTTCTTAGCAAGCTGCAGCAAGTGGAGATTAGATCTATTCAGATCTAAAATAGTTCAGTGCCCTTTTTCAGTGGACGAGTCTTCTACTCTATTGGAGGAAGTGTATTGGAGTGATTAGGAATCAATTCTTGATCTTGGCATGTGGTCAATAGATATCTATACCCTATAGCATAGTTTCTATCCCTAATCTGTGTTATTCTTATGGGTGGTGTTGCAGGGAGTTTGGGTGCACCCTTTGGAGAGTTGGTTTCTGAGTGTTGGGGATCTTCCCATCACTTTGAGATCCATTGGAGGAGATATAAATTTTATCTATTTTAGATCTGATATGCATGTTCCTAAACACTTCTGGATTTCTAAATCATCCTGCAGATCTGCATTCTTATATCTCATATAAAATTCTTATGCTTGGTGTAAATCCCAAAATTCCAAAGGGATCTGAAAGAGGAGCCTTCCTAGTGTATGGATCTGATATGGATCTAAATTTTTATGCACAGATCTACTCTAGATCGGACATGTAATCAACAAAAATTTTTAGCCTAATAAAATAATGTTGTCAAGGTAGTTTCAGTCCATTCATGTGGTTGCAGCACCTCTTTTGAGGGATTATCTTCTGTTTATGGCTTGCATTTCCAGCTATGTATCATATGGGCCTCATTATACATATATATTGCTGCTGTAAATACTATTGAATAACATTTTATTAGCCTCCTACTATTGCTATATATGAACTGCATTATTTTAATGCGTGATTATTAAGTATTGCTGTATGATTCCCATTCTTATGTATTTTGCAGTCATACTAGGCATGGGAGACTTATTTACCTCACCTAGAAAGATTTGTTTCTGATCTCCTCTTGGATTTAGATGTTAGATTGTTAGATCTAAGGGATCCAAGGGTTAATTTTGATTTCTGTAGTATACATTCCTAAAAAATTCATTTTTCAGGCATGCATTTCTGACAGTCACTATCTGGGGATATTACACTAGCCTAGCCTAACCTAGCCTACTATATCCTAGCCTAGCCTACTCTAGCCTAGCCTAGCCTACTCTACCCTAACTTAGTGTTTTACGGAAATAAAACCTATGGATAAGTATGCTTTCCCTAAGTTTGGTGGTGCACTTAGAACAATAGAAAGAAAGATATATGACCTTTTCCTTAAAATGAATAGATAAAGGGAGGAAAACACACTTGTAATTTATTTGCTTTTCCTTGCCTCCCTTCGTTGCTTCCATTGCTCTCAGTCCAACTAAACTCTTTTGATTGATACCTGCAATGGAAAACAGAATACATAAGACAACATAAAGGCAATATGAAATTTTCAAGTTAAACAAATTGAATCGATCAAATTCAAAAATAGACATATAACATCATTTTCACATGCATTAGGAAAGGAACAAATGTATTTATTATGAAGTAGAAGGAAGAGTACAACCAATTTATCGATTCACTGTCACTCATCTATCTTTAGTCCCATCCTCATCACATCCAGCATCAAAAATCCAACCACATCATAGTACATGCACAACACCTCCAAGAGTTGTGATCTCACCAGCATAACTCTACTTAACACAAATTATTATTCTCTTGTGCACTATGATCAGTGTTCTAATTATAAGTAGATGAAGGAGTTTGACATAAATGAATCATTGAATGGATTTCCTAAAAGTGGATGAAGAGGTTTCCTTGTTCATGGGAATAGGAGGATAAGAGGTTTAATGGCTCCATGGTTTCCATATTCGAATCTATCATATGAGGTGAAAGATGGAACAACTTCTAGAAGCCACTAGAGGTTGGGAATATTCTGGGAATCTAATGAACAATTCGCTCCCATTCGACCAACACACTCTAAAGTGGGCCCAGATCCTCTACAACGCAGGCTTGCATGGGAGTATATGCTCTGCAAAGAAGTTACAACTATTTAGGGGTGCGTTGATGTCTCAATGGGGCACTTCAACTGGCATCTTAGTAGTGAAAATTTCATGAAGGAAAACCACCTGTTATCACATGGATTTGCATCCCACCCACCCCACCTTATTTTGCTATGTTTTCACCTCAGCTACGCCGTTATCACTGGCCTCACATCGTTTTAGCCACTCTCGCATTTATATTGCGTCGGCCACATCATCAAACTCCTTATCCTTATAATCACCATTTTTTTCCAATTCTATATCATATTTTTATCCTTTACATGCTAATTTCACCAAAAATTTGTCTCTACAATGGAGGAAAGCAATGTTATGAAAGTGCTAGGATACTTTAGTATCATTGGTCTACTTTGGGTACATTTCCTTCTTGGATATTATTACAGTGGACTCAAGTGCTTCAGGTTGTGGTGAAATTGGCTGACCAAATGAGCAATAATATGAGATATTTGTCGCATATTTGGACTTAATAGCACTAATAAAAGAGAAAGAGACATGGCTGAAAGGAGCCTTCAAAATTTTGGCTTCATCGAATGGATGATTGGGTTATGGTTTATTTCTCCAAGTCAAGGTCTAAGTTTCGAAGGGGAAGAGCCCATGAAAGAGCCAAAAGGGGTGAACTACACATCAAATAGGATGGTGTGTAAAATTGTGTATAAACCTCAATTTTTCACCTCCCATAGTGCATGTGGGATAAACCCACTTTCAAACATTTTTATAAGTAATTTTCCAATTTTCTCTATGTGACCAATTGACTTCTGAGTCTGTTCCTGAGCAAATGGTGGAAAATTTTTGGAAACTGAAAGATATGTTTTCTCATCACGGGATTAAAAAAATAACCATTTTCAGTTTTGGTATATATTCTACATATTGGGTGAGTCAAGATCATATTTGAGCCATATTTTTTGGATCTCATAATTTTCCTGTTTGACACATGTTTTTGGAATGCGGATCTCGGGAAAATGGAAATGAACATTAAGAAACTAAAAGAAAATTTTCCTCAAAATTGGCCAAACAACAATAACCTCTTTCATTGTTGGAATATATGCTACAGATTGGGAGAATCAAGATCATCTTTGAGCCCTATTTTTTGGATCTTATAATTTTCCTATTTAACACATGTGTTTGAAATGTAGATCTCGGGAAAATGGAAACAAATATAAGGAAAATGAAAGAGTTTTTTCCTAATAACGGGCTTAAAAATAATAAACTCTTTCATTTTTGGTATACCTACTACATATTGAGAGAATCAAGATCAAATTTGAGCTCTATATTTCGGATCTCAGAATTTTTGTATTTGACACATGTTTTTGGAATGCATATCTATGGAAAATGGAAACAAATCTCAGGAAACTAAAAGGGGTTTTTTCTCATAAAAAACTGATATACAGAAACCTCTTCCATATTTTACAAAGCTATCATGAGTTGGAAGTTTCTAATTCATAATTGCAGTGCTATTTCTATAGTATGTTGGTATTTTGTTTGGGATACAATTCTATATTTTGATGTAATAGACTGCTCTTTTGGGGGAATTGGATAATTTCGATCTCTAAATAGTAAGGAGGGTTATATTCCTATATATATCTTGTAAATTCAATATAATAGAGGTTCGAAATCAGAGGGAGAGATTGTTGGACTATGGGTACTTTCCTTAAAATTATTATTTAATTAATGCAAAAGTTTCTTTCTTCTATGTTTTGAGATTCATCATGGTGTTTATGTTCAGTATGTGTTCTTGTATAATAATTTCCATGATTATTTTTTTCTGCTAGTATTTTCTAAGAGTAACTGACAAGAATTCATCCATGTTAGGTTCTCCTTTCACACTCATGATTCTTTTTATGTGTTAATGGTTATCTTTACATAATTCATCCATGTTTGATGCTATGTTTTGTAACCTATCTTCGTGTTATTTCTTCTAAAGATGCACTCGAGATTCATCCATTGATATATGCATGTAGTGTAGTGGGATTTATTTTCCTTTCCATCTCTCATTTCTTATTATTTATCTAGTTGAACATAGCTCTTAATTTTCCTCAAATATGTAGAAATATACTAGCCTTGACTCTGTTGGTCTCCCGTGTTTTGACAGTTTGGAAAATCAAAAGACAAGGCAACATCAGAACCAATATTTAGAGTTATAGGATCTAGTCCTCCTGTTCTTAGAGAGGGATCTCTCAAATATTTGTTTGCAAAGGTTTATCTTGTGTGCTTTGAGTATGGATTTTAGACTAGTTATTAAGTGCAGATGTTTGTTTGGTTGGATTGAGTTGATACAACAGAACATGACAGGTCTAGGAAAGATAGACAGAAAGAGGAAATATCTAGTTCATTGGGTAATGGAGTCAAAATAAGGTCATGAGAAACTCATCAATGGATATGGGATATCAAAGGGAAAATCTAACTTGGCCACAAGATCCTTTGTTTTGGAATGAGATGGACATTAATGATTTGGGAAGAGAAGTTTAATTCTCAACAAAGGGAACTTGAAAACATAACTTAAAAATAAAGAGATATTTAATAGACAGGGCTAACCATAAATTCTACAAACATTCTTTAAGAAAATAATGACTTCAAGACAACTTTTAAAATGAAATCTAAGATTCGGGGAACACCCTATTTCCTCAAAGATTTTATTTTAAAGGACTTAGAAAACATAAAAGATTCATTGATAATTGCAATCATAGAAGAGGGAACACCTAAATAATATCTATGCTTACAACTATAAATACCTTCAAAACAACTGTTCAAGGAATGGCAAAGGGCAAGATCAAAACTGACCTCTTTGATTAACTTAAAACAATGGTACTTCAAAGGGAGACTTCAATAACAACTTTAAAGTGATAGCAGACAAGCAGGGAGAACCATAAATCATGCTGAAACCAACTATTTGAGCTATTAAGGAAATAAACAAGCATGAAGACTAAAGAGAAATTTTAAAGCCTCTAAAATACTTCAGCAGCAGAAAACATTAAACAGTGAAGGGTGGACAGGTCTAAGGTGCTTCCAAGAGTCATTTCTTAGCCTAAAACTTTCAGCCTACTATAGTAAGAAATTATGGAACATAATGAAAATAGGGGAAAACATTTAACAGTTTAGAATACTTCACCAACAGCCAAGCTCATGGATCCAATGATAGAGCCTTCTTAGGAACAAACATGCAACAACATCATCAAGACATCCAAGACTTCAATTTATTCTTCAACTTCAATAGACTTGTATATTTATTTTATAGTTTCAATGTTACAACTTGTAATCAAAAAACAACCAACACTCACTCATCTTCTGCTGTGGTATATATAGAAGGACGAGGAGGTGAGATCTGATAAAAGATCTCAATTACAATTAATACAGAATTAAATGGCTCATTGGCCTTCGAGGGGCTCAAATGAGGAGATTTACATACATATCCTCTGTATTAAATGATTTACATAATGATTTCAAGCTTGGTAGGAGTTTTGTTGACCTTTGAGGCATTGTGTGGCGTCGAAGTAACTCTGCAGATATTCTTTGCATTGAAGTTCCTGGCAGGAATAACTTCTTCGGCTGCGTTGAGGAAAAATATCTGATCTTGATCAATAAATTCAGCTCCTGATTGAATACTTTGAGGCACAGGTGGCACTTTTAGTCGCTGGGAGGAATCAATTTGCCTCAATTTGTAGCGGTGGAGGATTTCCTGTCGGTGAAACCCTTTGGATTTGTTTTGAATTCTGCTTTAACCTGGGTGTTAGGTTTATAATGATCATTTTGGGCCATAATCCTTGTAAATAGTCCATTAATCCTCTGCTCTGATAATTTCATGGTTTTCGGCGCTGATACTCTTTTTCTGCGCTTAATCCATGTTTTCTTGCTATTGCGTAGGGCTGCACAAGGTCTGTAATGCATCAATGGTTCATGAAACATTGATAAATATGAAATTTTAAATCCGGTGGTCGATTTCCTTTAGTAAATCGAAAGAAAGAGAGTCGTCACCCTCTTCTTCCTAATTTTCTTCGTTCATAGTGAAAACCTTCGAAAACCTATGAAATACAAACAAATTGTTATAAAATCCTACTTTTATGGGTTTTACTGCATTGGAATGCGCAGAGGAAGCATGGCCATTGGTTGGCATCATCCAACGGTCCAGATTTATCGAGAATGATTTTGGAATGAGTGAATGCAAGATGAAATCCGAGCTGTCGATCTGCAAAGATCGATGGTCGAGATCGAAAGGGGCGGTCAGCGGAGAAGGATGAATTTGAGCCGTCGATCGCGCAGAGATCGACGGTCGGGATTGGGCGATGGAAAGTCAGCCGAGGGGAAACATTGACTGGGCAACGGAATCGGGCGATGAAATATGGACCGTCGATCTGTAGATCAGATCGACGACAGAGATTGATTTGCTGTGGTACGAAGGTTGGTTTATCGCGCGGGCACTTTGATTATACATCAGACACTTTCGAAGAGCGATAGCCGTTGGATGAGTGGGCCCAGATCGGACGGCAAAGATTGATTTCGTTGGGCATCTTGGCCCGAACTATAACGCGCGATGGACGACGGTTGCATGGTGGTTTTCAAATCGTACAAGGGACACCCGTCGACCATCATATGGAATCGCTGGCCACTGGGGAAAAACCACCCTCCGCCCAAAGGCGGTGCGATGGAAACCACGCGGTTTTGGAGAAACAACGCACGGTTGGGGGGGTCACGGGGAATGGCGCGCCCTTTCCATTCGATCTGTGGAGCAGATCGACGGTGGAGATTGCTCCATAATTCACACAGGTGAGTTTTTAATAAAAATAATAAAACAACGGTTTTTTTATAAAAATCAAAGGTTTTATATGTTCCGGCGGGGAAATATAATTTTAAAATGGATAAGCGCCCGAGGGTCTTGTAGTTGGTTTTGGTGCTCAGGTCTATGGATGGAAAAGGGTTAAAAACTTAAGCCCGAGGGGGCTTAAGCCCAATACATAAAAATATGCATTTTTCATGATTTTTTGATGGTTTTTTGAAGGAAATTGAGGGTTCCGATAAGGCTAATAAGGGGCCTTAGAACCTTATCAAGGGTTTTTATAAAGCGGAAAGAGGAAAAAGCATGAAATTTTGGGATTTCCATGGGGAATGGGGGAATATAAAATGAGGTTAGTTTGGGAAGGAGGCAAAGGGAAAATGGGGTTTGCAGCAGTATTTTGGCTTTGGAAATCAGCAGGATTTCTGAGTTCTGAAGGGAAAAAGTAGTGAATATTATCCAAGGATAGGGTATTATCAAAAGTCTTCAAGTATGAACAATTTTAGTAATGAAATTGTTTCTTGAAGGCTATCCAACATCATTTAGCCACCATCTAATATGACAGAATTTTATGGGTGGCTAACAGACTCCATCGCCCAATGGTACTTTCTCTCTTGTTGTTCGACCCATAAAACCTAAAACAAAACCCCAGAGCTACAGAGGAAAGTTTTGCAGCCATATTTTAGGAATTCGTGTGGTGTGTAAATTTGGTAATATTATTTATTTATGTTAATATTTATCCATTTTATCATTATATTTTCTTTCCAATGATAATCTCTCCAGATTGTAAACATAATTCATCTCACATGCTCTGTTTTAAAATATATTCTCATGTATTTTTCCCATTCTTCTATCAAAATGAATTCACCTCTTGTGCTCACTTTTATTTTCTCTAATTTCATTCTATACCATTAAACAAAAAAAACTCCAAAATACCTCTTATGCCTACCTACCTTGCTCCTATTTTTGGTTGTGTTGTAAAACTGTATTATCTTAAACCTAGTTGCAGTAGCTCCTTCCTTGATCCAACATCATACTTTCAAACAAACAAACCCTTCTACATTTCTTAGCTAGCCTAAAACCTTTTCATCCAGCCCTCTTGGTTGTGATTCTTTGTGGAGAGAGCCCTCTCTAACTTGGTAGGTTTATATACCAGGTTAAAAGGTTGGTCTGTGGTTACCTATGTTGGGATTCCTTCTTCAGCCTTAGGAATCTAATGGAGTGATAACATAGGGGCATCATTGATGGGGAGCGAGGTGACATATCTTCCTTGGGAAAGATAATCAAAGTTCATATTTGATTGCTGATGGTGGACAATAGTCAGATGCATATGAAGGCTGAAATCATCCACTTGGCAACTCGACACAGTTCAGTTTTATCAAAATACTCCACTGGCAGAAGAATCCATAAATCAAGATATTCATGGCACCTCCACTGCTCACTAATCAGGTCACGTACTAAAACACGATAACAGGGTATGTGGCAAAACCATTTATTTTGTGAAGTTGTGAAAGAAGTCAGGGATCAGTTAGTGGATATTCAAATAGATGAGGTCTTTTCAATGGCTTTCCTTCATTGTCTGAGATCTACGAAGATTTCCCCTGAAGGTAAAATTGTCTTCTCTAAATAAGTTGTTGAAAGGTTTGAGAATGAGATTAAGCTTTTAAATGATCAAATCAAATAATATAATTTCCAAGATCCTAAAAATTTCTTGGAAAACCTCACTATTCCCAAACAAGAAATGACAATGCCACATTTTGATGTTGAAATCAAGGATTGTTTTGACAATGAATCTGATGACTCATATCTGAAACTATATGATGATAAAGAAAGCGAATTTATAGAATACTTTGAAGATCAAGAGATAGGTCATGAATTTTATGATCATATTTCTTTCTATATGAAGGAGTACTTCCATGCGGTTTCCCAATTAATTTCCAGTAACTCACATTTTTTTCATGATATCATGGCTCGTGGTTGTGGAGATCAGACTTGCAATCTGTTTCTAATGCCCTTACAAGCTCTGGTTCTGATTTTTGTTAAAATAAGTGAAGGGGCCCAAGTACTGGATCAGATTTTTGATTGGCTATATTGGATAATTTATATTGATTGAAATCAAGCATCCGATGTTAGAATAGGTTATATGTAAATAAATAAGATTACTTGCTAAGCATATTTGCAATCATATTTTCATTTTAGTTTTTAGATTGTTTGAAATCAGTTTGTAGTTGTTTGCAACTCCATGCCCAATAAGAAGGCACTGATCTATGAGTTCCCAGAGATCTGTAGTTCTTGACACCTCCTAAAAGGAGCTGACTTCCCTAGTTGGAGCCTATGTTATCACATGGATTTGCATCCCACCCACCCCACCTTATTTTGCTATGTATTCGCCTCAACTACGTTGTTATCACTGGCCTCACATCATTTTTTTTCCATTCTCACATGTATATTGCACCGACCACGTCATCAAACTCCTTATCCTTATAATCACCAATTTTTTCCAATTCTATATCATCTTTTTATCCTTTACATGCTAATTTCACCAAAAAATTGTCTCTACAATGGAGGAAAGCAATGTTCTGAAAGTGTTGGGATACTTTAGTATTATTGGTCTACTTCGTGTATATTTCCTTCTTGGATATTATTACAGTGGACTCAAGTGCTTCAGGCTGTGATGAAATTGGTTGAGCAAATGAGAAATACTATGAGGTATTTGTCACATATTTGGACTTGTTAGCAATAATAAAGGAGAAAGAGAAATGGTTGAAAGGCGCCTTCAAAATTTTGGCTTCGTCAAATGGATGGTTGGGTTATGGTTTATTTCTCCATGTCAAGGTCTAAGTTTCAAAGGGTAAGAGCCCACGAAGGATCCAAAAGGGGTGCACTACACATAAAATAGGATGTTGTGGAAAATTGTATATAAACCTCAGTGTTTCACCTTCCATAGTGCATGTGGGATAAACCCACTTTCAAAAATTTTTATAAAACAATTTCCAATTTTCTCTGTGTGACTAGTTGAATTCCGAGACAGTTCTTGAGAAAATGGTGGAAAAATTTTGGAAACTGAAAGAGGTTTTTTTTTCAGACTGGTTGCAAAAAAAAACCTCTTTCGGTGTTGGAATATCTATTACAGATTGGGAGAATCGAGATCATCTTTGAGCCCTATTTTTCGGATCTTAGAAGTTTCTTGTTTGACACATGTTTTTGGAATGCATATATTGGGAAAATGGAAAAAAATATTAGAAAACGGAAAGATATTTTCCTCAAAACGGGCTAAAAAACAATAACCTCTTCAAGTTTTAGCATATCTTCTACAGATTAGGAGAATCAAGATAATGTTTGAGCCGTATTTTTCGGATCTATGAATTTTCCTATTTGATGCATGTTTTTGGAATGAAAATCTTGGGAAAATGGAAACAAATATCAAGAAACTGAAAGACATTTTTCCTCAAAACGGGCTAAAAAACTATAACCTCTTTCAAATTTGGCATATGTGCTACAGATTGGGAGAATAGAGATCATTTTTTAGATCTCAGAATTTTCCTATTTGACACATGCTTTTGGAATGCAGATATCAGGAAAATAGAAAACAAATATCATGAAACTGAAATATTTTTTTCCTCAGCATGGGATACAAAAGCATAAAATTTTTCAGTTTTCGCATAGCTGTTACATATTGGGAGAATCGAGAGCATCTTTGAGCCCTATTTTTTGGATCTCAGAATTTTCTTGTTTGACACATGTTTTTGGAATGTAGATCTCAGGAAAATGGAAACACATATAAGGAAAATGAAAGAGGTATTTCCTCAAAACGGGCTAAGAATCAATAACCTATTTCAGTTTTGGCATTGATGTTACATATTGGAAGTATCGAGAGCATTGTTGAGCCCTATTTTTCGGATCTCAGAATTTTCCTGTTTGACACGTGTTTGGAATGAAGATCTCAGGAAAATGGAAACAAATATCTGGAAAATGAAAGAGGTTTTTTCTCATAACAAACTGATCTACAAAAAACTCTTCCATATTTTACACAACTATCATGAGTTGGAATTTTTGAATTGATAATTGCAGTGTTATTTCTATAGTAGGTTGCTCTTTTTTTTGGGATACAGTTCTATATTTTGATGTAACATACTGCTCTTTTGGGGGAATTGGATAATTTCAACCTCTAAATCTTAAGGAGGGTTCTATTCCTATATATATCTTGTAAATTAAATGTAATAGAGGTTGGCATTCAGAGGGAGAGACTGTTGGATTGTGGGTACTTTCCTGAAAATTATTATGTAATTAAAGCAGAAGTTTCTTTCTTATAAGTTTTAAGATTCATCACAGTGTTTATGTTCAGTATGTGTTCCTGTATAATCATTTCCATAATTATGTTTTTCTGCTAGTATTTTCTAAGGGTAATTGACATGAATTCATCCATGTTAGATGCTCCTTTCACATTGATGATTCTTGTTATGTGTTAATGGTTATCTTTAAAGAATTCATCCATGTTTGAGGCTCTGTTTTTTAATCTATCTTTGTGTTAGTTCTTCTAAAGCTTCACTGGAGATTCATCCATTGATAGATGTCTGTAGTGTAGTGGGATTTCTTCTCCTTTCCATCTCTCATTTCTTATTATTTATCTAGCTGAACATAGCGCTCACTTTGCCTCAAATCTGTAGAAAGAAACTAGCCTTGACTCCATTTCCCAATGGTACTTTCTCTCTTGTTGTTTCGACCCAGAAAACCTAAAACAAAACCCTAGAGCTACAAAGGAACAATTTGCAACCATATTTTAGGAATTCCAATGGTGTGTAAATTTGGTAATGTTATTTCTTTATGTTAATATTTATCCATTTTACCATTATATTTTCTTTCTAGTGATAATCTCTCTATATTGTAAACATAATTCATCTCACATGCTCTATTTTGAAAGAGATTCTCATGTGTTTGTGCCATTATTCTATCAAAATGAATTCACCTCCTTTTCTCACTTTGATTTTCTCCAATTTCATTCTATACCATTAAAAAAAAAAACTTCAAAATACCTCTTATGCATAATTGCTCCTATTTTTGGTTCTACTGTAAAACTCTGATATCCTAAACCTAGTTGTAGTAGCTCCTTCCTTGATCTAACACCATACTTTCAAACAAAAAAACCCTTTTTCATTTCAAGATAGCCTTAAACCTTTTCATGCAACCCTCTTGGCTATTATTCTTTGTGGAGAGAGCCCTCTTCGACTTGGTAGGGCTAGATACCAATTTAAAAGGTTGCTCTATGGTTACCTCTGTTGGGATTCCTTATTCAGCCTTAGGAATATAGCGGGGTGATAACACCACCAATGTAATGAACTTGTTTAGGGAATGTAGCAACTAATTTAGAGTATGATAGACCTTAATAGATATTGATCTATGTTTTGGGATGATGCCCAAATTGGCCTGTAACACTTAGTTTAACATACTCTGCCCTACTCTAGCCTTGCGTAACCTAGTCTACTCTAGCATAGCCTAGCCTAGCCTAACCTATACTAGCCTAGCCTAACCTATCCTAGCCTTCTATATTCTAGCCTACTCTAGTCTATCCTAGCCTCTCCTACTCTATCCTACTTTATCCTAGCCTAGCCTACCCTAATCCACCATAGTGTAGCCTAACCTAACCTACTCTACCCTAACCTACTTTATCCTAGCCTAGCCTAGCCTATTCTGGCCTAGCCTACTCTATCCTAGCCTAGCCTAGCCTAGCCTAGTGTAGCCTAGCCTAGCCTATTCTACTCTAGCCTAACTTAGCCTACTCTAGCCTAGCCTATTCTAGTATAGCCTGTCCTACTATATCCTATCCTACTTTATTCTAGCCTATTCTAGTCTAGCCTATCCTATCCTAGTCTAGCCTACTCTAGCCTAACCTACTTTAGCCCAGCCTATCCTAGCGTACTTTGGCCTAGCCTAGCCTACTCTACCTTAACTTAGCTTAGCATACTCTGCCCCTACTCTAGCCTAGTGTACTCTAGCCTTGCCTAGCATAGTCTACTCTAGCTAGGCTAGTCTACTCTAGCCTAGCTTAGTCTACTCTAGCCTAGCCTAGCCTACTCTAACTTAATCTATCCTAGACTAACCTAGCTTACTCTAGCTTATTCTATCTTATCCTAGCCTACTTTAGCCTAGCCTAACCTACTTTAGCCTAGCCTAGGCTACTTAGCCTAGATTAGCCTAGAATTTCTTACTTTAGTTTATCCTAGCCTATTCTAACTTAAGCTACTCTAGCCTAAATTTTCCTAGTTTAAGCAAACTTTATTCTAAGCTAAATTATCTATGACCGTCGATCCAACTTTAGCCTATCTTAGCCTTCTTAGACTACTCTAGCCTACTATAGCCTAACATATCCTAGTATAGCCTAGTTTTGCATACTCTAGCCTAACCTACCCACCTTAAGCCCACTCTACCCTAGCCTACTCTAGTCTATCTTTTCCTACTCTAAGCTTACTCTTGTCTAGGCTAACTTATCTATGCCAACAGAGCCAAATTTAGCCTAACTTAGCTCTCTTAGACTACACTAGCCTACTATACCCTAACATAGCCTAGCTTGGCCTACTCTACCTAGCCTAACCTACCCTACATTAGCCCACTCTATCCTATCCTACTCTAGCCTATCCTAACCTAGTCTAATATACCCTAGCTTAGCCTACTCTAGCAAAACCTAGCCTAGCCTAGCTTTCTCTATCCTATATTACATTAACCTACTCTAGCATAACCTTGCCTACTCTACCCTACTTTATTGTAGCCTAAGCTAAGCTAGCCTACTCTACTCCAACCTAGCATAGGCTAGGCTAGCTTACTCTAGCCTAGCATAATCAGGCTTGATTTAGCTAAGCCCAGTCTACTCTATCCTACTCTAGCCTAGACTAACCTAACCTACTCTGGCCTAGGCTAGCCTCTCCTAGCATAGCATAGCCTAGTCTAGCCCAGTCAGGCCTAGCCTATACTAACCTCGACGACTCTTGACTAACATATCTTACTCTATCCTAACCTAGCATACTTTAGCCTGATCTAACCTACTCTACCCTAGCCTAATATAGCCTTTCCTACACTAGCATATCCTAGCCTACTATAACTTAGCCTATCCTACCTTATTATAGTCTACTTTACTCTAGCCTAATCTGGAATAGCCTACTCTATAACCTATCATACTTTAGCCTAGCCTAACCTAGCTTACTCTAGCCTAGCCTAACCTACTCTAACCTAGCCTAGCCTACACTCGCCTAGCCTAGCCTAGAATAACCTAGCATAACCTAGCCTAACCCAACCAAGCCTAGACTAGCCTAGCCTAGCCTAGTCTACCCTAGACTAGCCTACTTTACTTTAACCAAACCTAACCTACTTTACCCAAGCCTAACCTAGCTTACTTTAGCCTAGCCTAGCCCAACCTAACTTAGCCTACTCTAGCCTGACCTATCCTATCCTAGCTTAGCCTACTCTAGCCTAGCATATCCTAACCTACTCTAGTCTAGCCTGGCCTACTATAACCTAGCCTAACCTACTCCATCCTAGCCTAACCTAGCATACCCAAACCTAACCTACTTTAACATAGCCTACTCTAGCTTAGCCTAGCCTTGCCTAGACTAGCCTAACCTACTCTACTCCAGCATATATTACTCAAACCTAATTAAGACTAGCCTACTGTAGCCTAGCCAAAAAAACTCTACCCTAGCATCGCCTAGACTATTGTATCCTAGCCTAGCCCAGCCTAGCCTACTCTAGCCTTTCCTATCCTAACCTATCCTTGTCTAGCCTAGCCTACTCTATACTAACCTAGCCTAGCCTACTTTATCCTAGCCTAGCCTACTCTAGCTTAGCTTTCTTTAAACTACTCTAGCCTACTTTAAAGCCTAGCCTAGCCTAGCCCACTCCAGACTACCTAACTTAGCCTACTCTAGGATATCCTACTCTAGCATAGCCTAACCTTCTCTAGCTTAGCCTATCTTAGCATACTCTACCCTACCCTACCCTTGCCTAGCCTACCCTAGCCTAGCCTATTATAACCTAGCCCAACCTAGCCTAATGTAGCCTGGCCTAGACTACTCTAGCCTAGCCTAGCCTTCTCTAATGTAGCCTAACTTATTATAGCCTAGCCTACCCTAATATATCATATCCTAGCCACATCTACTATAGCCTGGCCTACTCTAACATAGACTAGCCTAGCCTATTGTAGGGTAGCTTAGCCTGCTCTAACCTAGTCTATTCTAAT
Organism: Pinus albicaulis; assembly: GCA_034641835.2. Lineage (NCBI taxonomy): Eukaryota > Viridiplantae > Streptophyta > Pinopsida > Pinales > Pinaceae > Pinus > Pinus albicaulis. The sequence continues at coordinate 1,488,860,339 of CM076578.1, forward strand.
CTAGCCAAGCCTACCCTAGCGTACTCTAGCCTAGCCTGCTTTGGCCTAGCCTAGCCTACCCTATCCTAGTCTAGCCTAGCCTACTCTAACCTAGTCTAGCCTACACCAACCTAGCCCAACTTGGACTATCCTAGCCTAACATAACGTAACCTAGCCTATTTTACTCTAACTATCCTAGCCTAATCTACTCTAGCCTAGCCTATTATATTGTAGCTTAGCCTACTCTAGTTTTCCCTAACCTATCTTACTCTATCATAACCTCCCTAGCCTAGCCTAATCTACTATAGCCCAACCTAGTCTAACCTAGCCAAATCTAACCTACTTTAGCCTAGCCTACTACCTATCTTTGAATGTCCTAGCCAACTCTATCTTATGCTAACCTAGCCTAGACTATCCCAACCAAATCTATATTTCTCTAGCCTAGTCTAGCCTAGTCTATCTTACCCTAGCCTATCATATCCTATCCTATCCTATCTTATCCTAGCTTATTCTATCTTAGACTAGCCTACTTTAACCTACTCTAGCCTAGCCTATCCTAGCCTACATTAGCCTAATCTTTCCTAACTTAGCCTAGCCTAGCTTAGCTTACTCTAGCCTAACATAGCGTACTCTAATCTAGCCTACTATCATACTCTAACCTTTTCTACTCTAGCATAGCCTATTCTAGCCTGCTTTAGCCTATCCTAACCTAACCTAGCGTAATTTAGCCCAACCTACACTAGCTTACTCTAGCATAGCTTAGCCCACTATAGCTTAGCCTAATCTAACTTAATCTAGCCTAGCCTAGCCTAGCCTAACCTAGAATACTTTGGCCTAGCCTAGCTTAGCCTATTGTAGCCTACTCTAACCTAGTCTAGAGTACGCCAACCTAGCCCAACTTGGACTAACCTAGCCTAACATAACCTAACCTATTTTATTTTACTCTATCCTAGCCTACTATAGTGTAGCTTAGCCTACTCTAGCCTAGCCTACTCTAGCATAGCCTACCTAGCTTAGCATACTCTAATCTAGCCTAGCCTATTCTAACCTAGCCAATTCTAACCTTACTTTAGCTTAGCCTACTTCCCATCCTAGACTATCCTAGCCAACTCTATATTATTCTAACCTAGCCTAGAATATCCTAGTCAACTCTATCTTTCTATATCCTAGTCTATCCTAGCCTAGCCTATCATATCATATCCTATCCTATATCAGCCTATCGTATTCTATCTTAGAATAGCCTACTTTGACCTACTCTTGCCTAGCCTATCCTAGCCTACATTAGCCTACTCTTCCCTAGCTTAACGTAGCATAACCTAGCTTACTCTAGTCTAACATGGCATACTAGCATACTCTAGCCTAGCCCACTCTAGCCTACTTTAGCCTATCCTAGCTTAGTCTACTCTAGCTTAACCTAGCCTATCTTACTCTATCCTAGCCTAGCCTAGCCTTACCTAACCTATTCTAAAATAACCTACCATAAACTAGACTATTCTAGCCTAAAATACTCAAGCTTAAACTACTTTGGCCTAACCTAGCCTACCCTAGCCTACCCTAGCCTACCCCAGCCTACCCTACCCTACCCTATTGAATCCTAGCCTAGCATAGCCCACTCTAACCTACTTTAGCTTAGCCTAGACTATGCTAGCCAGCTCTATCTTACTCTAGCATAGCCTAGAATATCCTATCCAAATCGATCTTACTCTATCATAGCCTAGAATATCCTATCCAAATCTATCTTACACTAGCCTAGCCTAGCCTAGCCTAACCTAGCCTAACCTAGCACAGTCTAGCCTAGTATAATCTATCATAACCTATCCTATCCTATCTTAGCCTAGCATACTCTATCATAACCTTCTCTAGCCTAGCCTAGCTTAGCCTAGCCTTGCCTAGCCTAGCTTAGCCTACTCTCGCCTAGCCTAGCCTAGCCTAACCTAGCCTACTCTACCCTAACTTATCTTAGCCTAATCTACCCTACTCTAGCCTAGCCTAGTTTATGTTAGCATAGCCTTGCCTAGTCTACTCTAGCATAAATTAGATTACTCTACTTTAGCCTAACTTAACCTAGCCTAGCACAGTCTAGCCTAGTATAGTCTATCATTATCTATCCTATCCTATCTTAGCCTAGCCTAGCTTAGCCTAGCCTAGCTTAGTGTAGCCTTGCCTAGCCTAGCTTAGCCTACTCTCGCCTAACCTAGCCTAGCCTAGCCTAGCCTACTATACCCTAACTTATATTATTCTACTGTTATATCATCATTTATCACCTCTATATACTTGATGACTTATACATTGGCTTTGGGTATCCCTTTCCACTTGGAATTGGTCACATTTCTCAAAAAACAATATTTTAAAATCCATACACGACTCTGCCCAGTTTTTTCTGCATGCACACATGGGTCCATCCATAGCTCACCCATGTGTGCTATTTAAAATACTAGAAAATATAAAATTTCCCTACTATTGAGGTAGGGTTTACGGTTTTTCCTGTAACTTAACTGCCCTAGTCCGTGGCCTAACTGTTCCCCAACTAAAAATAATAATTTAAGGAAGTATAAATACCCCTAAAGGGAATGGCCTAAGGGAGGAGAGGGAGAATTATTGATATTATAGCCTGTTATAGCCCTGATCAAGTCTGATATCTCCCCTGTGCCTCCTGCACTTCCCAGATTTTTAGGAAACCCTTGTTTCCTTGTGATGATCACCCTCATTCTATGTGACATCCTTTGTGCACCATTCATGGAAGAAGCTTTGTGAGCCTGGGGCTGGACGAATCTAGAGGATGGTTTTTCTCAAGGCCATGGTAGGTCTCTAGTGATTTCTCCACTATTATTTTATGTACATGTTATCAATAAAATAAGTACCACCCTCTTCCTGATGTTCATGTGTCATATGTCTCTTATACATGCTTAATAATCTTGAATAGTTTATTTCAAGTTATCTTTATGAGATCATGTATGCTATTTTTCTAACATCTAGGACATATATGTTTTACAACTAGGTTTTTGTGCTTGTTCTTGGTTGGTTTACAGGTTCTGGAGCATCAGGAGTTGCAGTAGGTTTGAACCCTATGGGATCTACTACAAACGAAGGATAAACGCGTAAGATCTACAATACTCACTTTCTAGTTTACAGCATAAAAGTTGGTAATTTGAGTCCTTGTGATGACATGCCCCTGCTCTGTGAGGGTTATGAACCTAGGACTTTAGGGTAACTTTTCCCGTAACAGAAATGGGGACTCCGTTGGGGATTACATCCATTTAATTCCTAGTTTGGGTTGTTTTATCTATCTTGTAGATTCCCTAACAAGTTAATCACCTTTATAGTCTAGTAAGTCTTTTTCCCAGCCAGACAGAAGCCCTGATCTCTTGATCAGGCCTAAATTTTTCTTTTGTTTCCTTATTTTTGTTTATATATGCTACTTTGGATGTACACAGTCGCGAATGTCCTTTGTATTCTCCAAAATAATATGTGTATATGTGTGTTTATTTGGTTACAGTCACATATACACGCGTGTTGCACACAAAAAACTCGTGTATGCCTGGGAAAATTTTAAAATATGAGTTTTGAAGCCCCGATACTCTTTCCTGTCTATGGTTGGCCACTCCTGTAGTGCCTTTTAGGTGTTTAGACTATGTTTATTGTGACTATATGTCAGTTTCTCTCTTATTCTTGTGAAGACCTAGTCATTTGGTGGTTTTTCCTGTTTTGTGAAATTGCAATTGTGGTTGTAGCACCAAGATCTCTTCCTGGAGTTCTTGGTTGTTCTGACCATTCAGAATAGTGAGCCTTTTCTTGTTTTCTCATCTTGGCCTTATGAATTGCTTCACTTTTGGTTTCTTCCTCTTTTGACTTCTTTGGTTTTCTTATCTTCTTCGGACTAGCCTTTTAGCGAACCTTGAAGTGACCTTTTCTTGGTTTTTGTTCGCTGGAAGTGCGTGCTACTATTCTGAAACAATTTCTTGGGTATTTTTCTTCTTCTTGCTTGTTTGGGTCCCACTATGAAAGTAGCACAGTTGGCTTATCCATTTAGAAGCCTCTTTGTGACTCATTTTCTTGATTCCGGTTCTTGAGTAGTTTTGTCCTTGTCTTTTTTAAATATTTTATTTCCATTATAAGTTAAAATCCAAAAAACATTTCTTTTTTTCCATTGCTTTTGCTTTGATTTCATTTTTATGGTTTTCATACGTTTTGAAGAAATTTGATTATTTTCTTGTTTTGGTTCGTTTGCTTGCTTTTGAAATGAGTCTTTTTCTAGATTTCTCTCTCCTTTATATCAAGTGTATTTTGGCATTTTGTGTGAAATGGAGTTATTTTTGGGACTAGCCTTGCTTTTATGTCAAAAATGAGTAAACCATTTCTCCCTAGAAAATCTTTTTTCTTCATTAGTTAGCGATCCTAGAATTTTCATATCAATGGTAGTTTTTTCATTAGTTGCACTGAAGCATTTTAGTCTTTTTTGATAGTTTTCTGAAGTGTGTGAAGAGTGATTAATTGAAAAGAAAAACAAGTTTTTTCTTATTTAGTTTCGTATAAGGAATTTAGAAATATCTTTTCATTGAAAGAAAAATATTGCATTTGCATGTAGTAGGTTTTCATTGATTTCTTTTGCGTCGATAAACACCATCAGTTTCACTTCTGTATACCTTTGACTTAAGTAACATCCAATTTAAAATCAAGTGCTACAATTAAAATAAACTAGAATTTTCTTGTATTTTTCATTAACCATACACCAACTAGCTAGGTCATAGAGCCTTGGAATAGGTGAGTGGAGAGTTAACTCTCTAATGCCGCTCAAACTGTTAAACATAGAATGTTTATTAATGAGAGAAATCAAATTCCGTTAAGTGGACCGAGAAATATCTACCTCTAGAGAGTTAAGTGTGAGGGAGAGTGAAGGCAGAGAAGAGAGATACCCCCTCTCCTATTTGCTAAATCTTGACCTAAGATCATTCCTCTTGGCTACCAATACAGATTGGTGCCGTTATTTTCATCTCCTAAGGACCACACAGGTGACTATGGGGGGGAATACCCATGGTACTTGAGACAAACATTGCATCACTTTCATCAGTACTTCTGAAGGGTGCCCTTGCAAAGCTAGGGGACTTGCACCAGAAAATTTTGTTTTCAGGAGGTCAACATAACTATTTTTGTTACCTTCGCTAGTAGCCCTAGGGTGTAATTACCCCAGACTATTTTCGGAAGGTCCTCTTATTTCGATTTCTTGTATTTTGGTGTCCGGTCCTAATCACCCGGAGTGGAAATACTTAAAGGATGCTTGACTGAATTTATCTTAGGGAATTTTTTGAGTTTGCTCTTTTCTTCTAGATTGCTTAGCTTCTTATATTTTTTTAGTCTAATTAATCTCATAAAATGGATGGCCGATCGCCTCGTCGATTGAAGAGGCTTCGTGGGATTTATCCTACAAGTGTCGAGCCTTCTTCAGGAAGGCGTAGGAGTAATTCAGTGGATGATTTTTATCCAGTGGTTTCGAATGCAATGGAGAGTGATCCTCCCTCTAGGCTTGTTGTTTATGTCGGTGGTCCTAGTACTAGTGCTATTGTAGAGAGGAGTACTCCACTCATCTCTAGAGTCTTGTTTCCGATAGAAGAAGTTGAAGTCGAAGAAGTTCCTCAGCCTCCAAAGACTCCTTCATCTCCTCTTCCTTCTATTTTTCCATGATGTCCTTTTGTACATTGGGCCCGAGTCTTAAATACCTACTAGTCCTTTTCCATTATATCCCTTTCTTTCGATGGCCACAGCTGGGAGCACATATTTGGCTATGAGCACTGCAAGTGTTCATACTCCTCTTTCAGTTGAAGGAGGAGGTACTATTTCCATTTCGACAATCACTTCTGGTGCTACTATGTTTGGATCTACCTGTATTCCACCTTCAACTGGAAGCACCCAAGCATATGCTTCTCAATCTAGCCCCTTTTCTTTTGGAATGATTTCTAGTGTGATTCCTTCTGTATTGTTTTCCGTTGCTTTAGTTTTCTCTCTGCCTATTCCTTCTATGGCTAGTGGATCAAATTCATTTCAGGGTTTCCCTTTTGGAAGTGGGCATATTCGTCATTTGAGTCATTCCTTAGGATCTCTGCATTTCACCTCTCAAAATAAAGGATTTAATCCTTTCACCCGAGGTCAAGGCAGTAATGTTTTTACGAGATGGAACCCTATTTTTACAGGGTTAAGAGCTAGGAGTCATTTTTTCTCTCGTCAGCAAGGGAAATTTCCTTTCCCTTCAGTAGGTGCTTTTCAGAGATTTTCTCCATTCACTAATGCTTGGAACCCTTACCAAGGGGTTTCTTCCTCTTTTAACACTTCTATTGGAGGGAATATCCCTATTTATAACCCTATGATGGGAGGGGGTCCTTCTCTGAATGTTGGGTCACAAGGTTTTTCTTATGGCTTAGCATTTTCTACGAACAACATCTAGCAACCTGGTGCCTCAACAAATCTATGATACTATTTTCAGAATGTGGGGGATCCTTCCTATTCGGGGTGGAATTCCCAGGCTCCTCCATGCTTACAACTCTTGGCAACTTTGAATTTTTTAGATCTATCGAAATTGACTAAAAATCCTATTTGATATAGTCTGAGTTGGCCTCCGGTCCCCTCTAAACAACCCTCAGACATTCCAAAGTTTTAAGGGAAGAGTAGAGAGGATCCGGCGGACCATGTCACTACTTTCCACTTATGGTTTTTGTTGAACTCCCTTATCGACGATTCGATTAGGTTGAGATTATTTCAACAAACCCTAACTGGGAATGCGATGAAATGGTATATTGAGCTGACAGGGGGAAATTTTTATACTTTTGGTGAGTTGGCTACTATTTTCTTAAACCATTTTTAGTTTCCTGTCCATTATGATGCCGAGACTGATCTCTTGGCCAATTTCCAGCAGGACAAAGCAACTCACATTTCTGATTATATTCAAGAATGGAGGAGAAGGAAAAGGCTAATAAAAGCCCAAATTCCTAATGATTTCCTTCTCGAAAGGTTTCTGAAATATTTGCAGCCAGAATTATCAAAGGATGTATCCATTTCAAGGGTATTTTTTGAATAGAAGGCTATTTTTAGGGCTTAGTAGCTAGAACTGATCTATTCTCAATCTGGAGTCCTTAATAAAATCTTGCCGGATGCTCCTCGCTCCAAGCTAGATTTAGCCAAACCCAAACTTGGTCCTCATGGTGACGGCCTTATCGATACAATTGATAGTGGGATGACTAACCTGCTAAATCAATTGTAGAATTTTTCTATACAATATGCTCTTTCTGGTCAGGCTATGCCTTCAGTGTCAACTCCTTCTTAGCCCTTGGCTATTAATTTCATTCAAGCTTCTAACCCCAGCTTAAATCAACAATCTGATGGGAAGAAGAAGGGATGAAATAATAAGAAGAAAGACAAGGATGGGAAGGGGAATGCGAATAGATCCAATGACCATGTTGGAGAGGGTAAAAGTGATAGTAAAAAGAATATTAAGTTTCCATGCAAGTTGTGCACTGGAGACCATATTACTCACCTCTGCCAAAAAATTTAGGATGCTCAACGCTTGTTAGCTCAGTAGGGTTCTTCTAGCTCCCAGGCTGTACTGACAAAACCTTTTCCCCAAGGGCAGTAATTTCTTGCTGGTGCGAATGAGAATACTGGAGCTCCCTATGCGGGAAACTAGGAAGGGGAAAATCCATCAAGCGTATACATGATGAGTTCTCACACAAATGTCGCTATGATATCTCGTGGTTATGGCGAGGCCGAGTCTTCAAAAGCTAAAGGTGCTGCTAATAATGTTGAGCCATTCCATATAGAGAGGCCTGCAATTGAGCCTATACCTTAGATGTCGAAAGGGTATATAAAGCATATGTCGATCAATCCTAATGCCAATTCTGCCCAGAACTACTCAATTGTAGAAGATCTGGCTCAAATTCCTTGTGCCATGTCTGTGTTAGAGGTACTCTGGTCGTGTCCTACACAAAGAAGTGCATTGATCATTGCCATTGGGGCTGTTGATCCAAAAAAAAAATTGATGATCACATTTGGGATGTCGAATTTCAAAAAGAGACTTCCTCATCATATGGATTTCCAGATTAATTCTACATATCAAAAGTTTAATATATTTCAAACAGCTATAGATGAGGGTTCTTCCATGTGTGTGATGTCCCTCGCATGTTGGAAGGCTATTAGATCTCCTTCAACTGTCCCTTCTGCTACTCTTCTGACTACGTTTGATGGTCATCTCACAGGCCACATGGCATTGTTCCAACTTTACCCATCTGTGTCAAGGGTAAAACTGTCAATATCGAGGTCTAGATAGTTGATGCAAATCTAAACTACAACCTTCTGTTGGGGCGAAACTGGATTTATGAGATGGATGTTATTTCTTCCTCATTGTTTCGCATTTTATGTTTCCCTCACGAAGGGAGAATCATCACTGTTGATCATATGGACTATTCTCCTATAGATCCAAATGCATCTGCTGACTCGACTAATCCCTTGGTGAATTAGGCCAAGCAACCTGTTGAGAATTTGGGGGTTGGAATGTATACATATTTGATGGGTACTTTTTATTTTCCACCTCCTTTGGTTCATATCAATGTTATTTCATCCTCCAAGCTTCCTACTCGGAGAGAGTTATTTCGAACTAATTATATTTCAGACCCTTGGACCTTACCTTCTCCTACCTCCACATTAGAAGAAGCCCAAGTGGGTGTAATGTCATTTCCTATTTCTGCAGTTGAGATTACTTATCGATCTATTGTTGACTCTGTAGACTCCACGCCAGTTTCTCTTTCACCAGAGGAACTGGATGGAGATGTGACTTCGAATTGGAATCTTAGTTCATCTTCTACTCAGGATTGCCTTGATACCACTCTTTCATGTAAAGAGGCCATCCTTGAAGTAATGAATGATGTAGAAAGAATGTTGGATGATTTTCATCATTAGTCCTATTTTCTACCAGATTTGTGAGAATTTGAAACAATTTTCTCTAGCCTTCAGTCTTTTGGTCTTGTTCACCCAGTCTTGAACCCTTTAGCACTAGCACAAGTATTTACTGAAGGGAACATGGCTTCCATTTCTGCTACTAACCTGGTGAACATCTCCAGAGATCCCCAAATTATTGAGAATGTCTTCATTGGAGCTTAATGTTCCCCTGAAGAGATTCATACTTACATCGATCTATTTCGAGAATTTCAAGATGTGTTCGCTTGTTATTATGAGGAAATGCCTAGTACAGATCCATCTATTTTCCAAAATGAGATCAAGACATATGAAAATGCAAAGCCTCTTCGACAGAAGCTTCGTCAGGTCAACCTTTGGAAGGCTACAGCTATCAAAGTTGAGGTGGAGAAGTTGCTAAAGGCGGGTTTCATATACCTCTTTCCATTAACTTAGTGGGTTTCAAATCCAGTTCATGTGGACAAGAAACAAGGAACAATCTGAGTTTGCATCGATTTCAGGGATTTTAATAAGGCATGTCTTAAAGATCATTACCCCACACCATTTATAGATCAGATCATCGATGAGTGTGCGGGGAATGAGATTTTCTCCTTCATGGATGGTTTCTCAGGATATTATCATATCCCTATTCATCTTGAAGATCAGCATAAGACTGCTTTTATTTTCCCCTGGGGTATGTTTGCTTACAAAAAGATGCCTTTTGGCCTTAAAAATGTCGGAGCTATTTTTCAGCGAGCTATGTATTATGCCTTCCATGACATAAAACATATTATCAAGGCATATTTTTACGATTTAACTACTCGTTCTTGCAAGAGAATTGATCATCCTTCACACCTTCATCAAGTTTTTGAACGATGTCGATATTATAAAATTTGGTTGAACCCTAATAAGTGCATTTTCATTGTCACATCCGATCGGATTTTGGGATTTATCATCTCTATGGAAGGGATTAGGGTAGATCCTTTCAAGGTTGAGGCAATACTTCAGCTGCCTCCCCCATAGTCGATATGTCAGCCTCAAAGTATACAAGTCAAAGTCAATTTCTTATAGATATTCATCATGAATTATGTCGATATCACAAAGGGATTTCTAAGGTTGTTAAAGAAAGGAGTTCCATTTTTTTGGGATGACTTTGCTCAACTCTCGTTCGATGCTTTGAAAAAATCATTGACCTCTACTCCATTACTGATTCCACCCGATTATAGCAGGGATTTCCTCTTGTATTGCATTGCAACAAAATCTACCATAGGTATGGTTCTTGTTCAGGAAGATGATGCTCTTTGCGAGCATTTTTCATACTACCTTAGTCAAGGCTTGGTGGGTCCTGAACTCTGGTATTCTCTGATTGAGAAACTTGCTTTGGCAGTTGTCCAGTGGCTTAGACATTATATCCTCCTTTGCAAAACTTATGTTCTGGCGGCAGTTAATCCATTTCAATTTATTATGATTAGGCAAGTGATTGGGGGAAAATACAATTGATGGTTTTTTATTTTTCAAGGGTTTGATCTTGAATTTCTATCTGCCAAATTCAAGAATTCATTGGTATTTAAGGATTTTATTTTTGAGTTTCCCTGTGGAGAAGAGTTTGTTTATGAAGAATCGTTTCCTGATGAGCATATTTTTCTCATTTCTTCACAAGATCCTTGGTACAGAGATATCATTGTTAGTTTGTTTATCTCCAGACTGTGAAGTTTCCCTTAGCTTTTTCGAAATATGAGCGTAGAAATTTGCATCACTTAGCTAAAATTTATTTGATTATCAGTGACACTATATCGTCACGGGGTTGATTTGATCCTTAGCCACTGCTTAACTCTCGAAGAAGAAAAGTTTGTGATGAATGATTACCATAGTAAAGCTCGTGGTGGTAATTTATCTGGGCTTGCTACATCCCAAAAAATCTTGCGTGTAGGATACTTTTGGCCCTCGATTTTCAAAGATTGTGTTGAGGTAGTCAAAAAGTGTCATCCCTGTCAAGTTTATACTTGGAATATGCGCACTCATCTAGCTCCACTCTTTCTTGTCATCACTTTTAGTCCATTCACAAAGTGGGGTATTGATTATACTACTTGTAACCCACCTTTGGCCAAGGGTCACAAGTACATTATTGTAGTTGTAGACTACTTTACGAAGTGGGTTGAGGCTATGCCTACTTTTTGGAATGATGGTGACACAACAACATTGTTCCTATTTAATCAAGTCATTTCTCACTTTGGTATCCCCAAAGATATTGTCACTGACTATGGCAGTCATTTATAGAACAGTATGATGGTTGAATTGGCTCTCAAATTGGGTTTTTGGTAGGAGCACTCATCTCCTTATTATCCTCAAGCCAATGGGCAAGTTGAAGGCGTTAAAAAATCCTTAAAGAATATTCTTCAATGGACAATTGATAAAGCCAGATCAAATTGGCATGTCATGTTGTACCTTGCACTTTGGGCATACCGGATGTTTGTAAAAACTGCAACTGGTTTCACTTTGTTTCAACTAGTTTATGGGTTGGAATCTATATTTCCTATTGAATGGAAAATTCCTTCCCTTAAGCTGACAGTTGAGCTTCTTCCTGACACTTCTAGTCTCGAAGAACACCTTATCCATCTAGAACATCTTGATGAATAGTGCCGAGATGTAACTATGATGAATGAGGCGCATAAGAAATGGGTGAAGGTTCAATATGATAAGGCAGTCAAGCCTAGGGTTTTCTCTAAAGGTGACCTTGTCTTGGTTTAAGCCCAAGAGAAGGATGCCTTGGGGGAAGGCAAGGTCAAATCCATGTGGTATGGCCACTTCATTTTCAAAAAATTCCTGAAAAAGGGAGCTTATGCCTTGGTTGATTTTGACGGGAACAAGGTGGCGGATCCCAGAAATGGGTTCTATTTGAAGAAGTATTATTCCTAGGTTTTGGCCTAGCATTTTCTTTGTTGTATATATTGTATTTTTGTACATGTTTTTTTTTTCAATTTTTGGTTTGAATTTGATGATTTTAATCTTCTTTGGCAGGGATTATTGGATGAGATGAGTCATTTTGGCTTTACCGATGATGCTGGTAGACATACCCAGAACTTGGCTTCCATCGCTTAGGTAATTCACTATCCATTCGGTCATTTGTTAGTTTCGAGAAGTGTCTGCATTGGTCCTGCTTCAAAAAATGTGGCATAGTACACTGTAGTGGTCAACCTACTCTCAGAGGAATATCTCTTGGTGTTGATTTGTTAGTAGTTTACTTAGATTCATAGCTGGTGGTTTCACAATTAAACAACACCTATTGTGTCAGAGACCCATTTTTTCATCTATTATTTTTTAGGGTATGTTTGTTACAATGTCCATTTCAATTATTACGTTCATTCATATTCCTCGATCTGATAATTGGTTAGCATACTCATTATCTAATCAAGCGCTTGATTGTCACATTAATCATTCAATACTTTAAAAATATCAAAACATCATTCACCATTGTACATTTGGGACAATCACATCATATAAATCACTATATATATATATATAGATCAGAGTGTTCAAAATATAAAAAATTGGACGATAATGTCCTACAAAATTAGGGCTTATGCCCGATTATGTCTTTCATCAAAAATAATATTACAGTCATCCGATCAAATCTAAATCTACTCCTAAGGTCCATGCCCAACATTTTTGTTCTGATAGAACACAATAGCAGTAGCTACATGGTGAAATAACTGTGCCCAGTCTCATGGTACTCCAACCACCCTCCTCTGGATAGCCTCAGGAAGGTCCTCTATAGCTACCATGGGTACTTGGCAAGTTATACTCTCCAAGTTTCTCTGGGTGGCATGGAGAGTCCTTCCTAGGTCTTCAGCATCCGCCTCGCCTCTGTGGCTCTTATGTCTTGGGTAGCCCTCTGGTCTCACTGGTCCCATGTGTGCATCACGATCATTAAAATTTTGTAAGTCACATCGTCCTATCCAAAACGTTTTTTTCAGTTTGCATATAGTTTGAAAAATAAAAAATAAAATCACATAATAAAAAATCATTTTTCAATATTACCAATTGTACCTCATGCTACTACGAGTGGAAGAACCAAATCAGGATCTGCTCGAAAATCCATCCCAGCATAGGGATAGTCCTCCACTAAGATGATATGTTCTGCCCACCACTGGAATAACTCATCATCCCATTTGGTTCAAGGAACCTCACTTCCCCCCAGTCTCTTCATCAATTCTTCCCATCAAGCTATCATCGGATCCCTTGGGCTACTGATAGTAGAGATAATCTTGGGCCGAAGCCCTGGGACTCTCTCAAAGAAGAATGTGAACAAAATAGTGTCGTAACCAAAGTGTTTTGTCTTTACCTGCTGGATGGAAGTCAGTTATTTCCTTAGATTAGTCAATAAGGTTATGCACCAATCATAGAGATGGGCTAAGCACTCCATTGTCAGGCTCATGTGAGTACGTGAGGCCTGGTGAAGGGATGGTGACCCTACCACTCTACCAATTGTGAAGAGAAGGATTTTCAAGTACAAGTCCCATAAATATTTCATTTGGATCTGAGTCCCCACCTTCTTTTCACCATCCACACAGTAGATCTGGACATAGTCATCTACATTAATCCCTCTAGTGGGCTTACCATGCAAATCAACTAGGTCTCCCCTCCGGGAAAGTCCAGTGATAAAATTGATGTCTTCCAGCTTGATTCTCAATGGTATCTGATCAATCATAAAACAATATTCATCTGGTTCCCAATGATTGACCAACATCTACAGAAATCGAGTATTGGTTTTCATATTTGACATTTTGAAAAATTTGAGTAAACCACAGCTCTAAAGTATATCTAATGATTGTTGATCCTCCATCACTTCATTCTCAATTGCATTGTGCTCTCTTTCTCTCCAAATGATATTCATCATGGAAAATTTCATCAATTGACCCATTAGATATAAGTTTTTTAATTCCGCTCTGCACATATGCGAATTAATTCGGACACAGTAGCATCTATACAGGAGTTCCTCATGACGAACCCGCATGTACGTAGAGGGTTTCAAAGAAAATATGTTTCCTATGGTAAAAAATATAAAAAATTTCTTGAAAGAAGAATGAAATTGATAAATAAGATGGGTACAAGGCTAACCTGACTGATTTGAGGTGATTCGGTAACCGGCTGCTCTAGAGCTCTTTTTCCACTTCTGCATAGCACAAATGACCAAAATGTGAGTCAAAATTCTTATTTATTCCCAGAATTCAATTTTTTTCACAAATTTCATTTCTGTCTATTTTTTGAATTTTATTAAGGTTGTTTAACCTTTTGGCTTGTAAGTGTTGGGAAAAGTTATTTTCAGGTACATTCTGGTGAATTTGAGATATTTCCAAATTTCCTTCGGATCCATGACCACTAACCTGTCATGGCAGATATTTGATTATGAATTGGCATATAGGTTAGGGAATTCACTTTTTGTTTCATTTCTACATATTAGCCTCCATTTTGATCACTTGACATAAGGTCGATCCCATCATGTCATGACTATTTAACCAATTTCACTTGCCAATTTTTTAAATCATGACTTTGTGTTAGAGCCATCCTTTACATGTGCTTCCTAGTTAGTCCCTTGCTAGCATTTGTTTCCCATGCTAAAATTTGTGTAGGCTTGGGAGTCCTCTTTAGTCCCACCATGACTCATGCGTTGAAGCTTCATTCTTCTTCTTCTTTGCTATCTTTATTCTAGAAATTTACCTTAGTGGCTCCCATCTTTGTCGACTTGTATTACTGCATTGCATATTGACTACTTGTTTATCTTGGCCTATAGCCAGCTTCATTTGGACTCATGTTTAAGCCCTCTTTTGATGATGTATTTTTGTACAAGTTAACTATGCAATCACTTGACACCTTTACCCATCGATGAAACATCCATTTGAGTGTCACTTACTAGTTTTTGCCACTTTACATTGACCATAGGATTGTTCCTATCCCAAGAGCTAGTGCATCTATTTACCGACACTCATTCTATCCATTGTACTATAGAAATTATTTTATTCTTTTTCAGGCTTTGAAATATGAAAAAGAAAAAAAAAATTAAATATTTGAAAAAGAGCGGGAACGGGACAATACTTCCATACTTGATGGCAGCTACAGAGTCAGTTGTGTCTCCCTTGAACAAAGCACAAAAAATCTAAGTCTTTTATCCATTTGGGATGGTTTTAGTTTTTTACTTAGGAGAAGCCATAACCTTGTTATTGAGTCAGTACTCCCCCAGTTGGTTATCTCTTCTAATTATATCGAGGGTTTGTTTCTGCCTCCTGCATGACAAACTTATACAAATTTATCATTTTTTTCCATATTCAACATGAGTCATGCTTTTGTTAAAGGGAATTTAACTTGATTCGGCCTTTCTACGGTGTCTCTTAACTCATTTTTCAGTTGGCCATCCCAGTTTTGTCAGTATCTTGTTCTATCACATCAGCTATTTGGTCCTTTTCTCGTGTTGGTTTGAGAAGGTCTTCATTGACTTCTTGCTGGTGGGTTTGTCTCTTATCGACTTCGAAATATTGCTTTGAGAGTAAACCTAGAGCTGCACCCTAGACCTATTTACATCATTGATAGGTGACCTTGTGTTCAACATTTGATCAACATCATGGGTCTTTGACTGAGTGGTTTCCCTTGTGTTCAACTTTAGCTTACATTATCACACCTAGGATTTGTGTAGTACCTTGATTTCCATTTGACCTTATCGGTGAATATCTCACCTCTTTTCTAGCTTTCATTATTGGTTGGTTTAGAGGGTTTCTGTCATATGCTAGCTACATTTTGTGCATGCCGAAAACGTACTGCGGGTTGTTTACTTCACTCTACTTCATTTGATTCCTTCCAAATCTTGGCCTGTAGGTTACACTCACACTGGAATGATGTGGGATGTCTTATTGCCTTCCTTCCAACAGATATTTTTCCATCGACTTTGAGTCATTTCTCTGGGAATAAGATCTAGAGTCCTTTTGTCAGTACCTTAGGGTTTGCAGTCATCAGTGGCAGACTCCTTCGCTATTGACAGTGAGAATACATTAATGTCTCCTGATTGATATATTTTGTCAAGTGTTCAACTTCAACTCATTTATTCACATTTTTTAGATTGTACTGGGGCACCTTGACACTCATTATCATTATCGGTGGGTTGTCTCATGTTTGTTAATGGCATACATCAATGACCAGTAATCAAACTATTTCTCAAATGGTCGGCCTCAAATCATTTATTCCCATTGTGTAGAATTGCACGATGGTGATCAGTGAAGACCTCGGTTTTGCGTCAGCAATATTTGGTTCACACAGCTCCTTCAGTTTTTTTCCAGTGACACCATCCACCCTTATATATAATTTGCAGTTTTATCATAGCATCATCTTATATGTTGGCACCCGAGTTGCGTGTTGTACCATTTATTCCACCACTTATGATTTGGTACTTGGAGATTCAGTTATGACTTCAATGATCAGATATCTATGCAACGTCAATGATCAATCTTCTATATGTGATACTTGGACATGATTTTGGCTTATACTTCCAGGCAGTGATCATATGATTCACTATGTACTTTAAATTTCAGTTCTAATTGTCTACATATTGGATCCACTCCATACTTCATATGCAGACATGCTTTTATTTCACTAAGCATGGGTATGCTTGCCTCAAACATGAGCTATCTTTCTAATTTCTATCACTAGTTTTTGGCAGGCTGAAATCTAGTGAAGTCCTCTCTAGTCCTCGCAAGGTTCTTTCTCTACACATAAGATATTTCGGCCATCATGTACCCCCTCTAACCTCATATATTAGGGGGATTTTTTTATAGCATCATTTATCATCTCTATATACTTGATAACTTATGCATTGGCCTTGGGAAGCCCTTTCCACTCAGACTTGGTCACATTTCTCAAAAACCAGTAATTAAAATCCATATGCGACTCTGCCCATTTTTTTTCGCATGCACACACAGGTCCATCTATAGCTGACCCGTGTATGCTATTTAAGATATTAAAAAATATAAAATTTCCCTATTATTGAGGTAGTTTTTATGCATTTTCCTGTAACTTTACTACCCCAGCCCATGGCCTTACTGTTTCGCAACAGAAAAAACTAATTTGAGGAAGTATAAATACCCCTCAAGGGAATGGCCTAAGGGAGGAGAGAGAGAATTATTTATATTATAGCCTGTTATAGCCCTGATCAAGTCTGATATTTCCCCTGTGCCTCTTACACTTCCCATATTTTCAGGAAACCCTTGTTTCCTTGTGATGATAACCCTCATTCTATGTGACATCCTTTGTGCACCATTCATGGCAAAAGCTTTGTGAGGCTAGGGCTAGACAAATCTGGAGGAAGATTTTGCTCAAGGTCATGGCAGATCTAAGGTGATTTCTCCACTATTATTTTTTGTACATGTTATCAATAAAATAAGCACCACTTTGTTCCTAATGTTCATGTGTCATATTTCTCTTATACATGCTTAATAATCTTGAATAGTTTATTTCATGTTATCTTTATGAGATCATGTATGCTATTTTGCTAACATATAGGACATATATGCTATACAGCTAGGTTTTTGTGCTTGTTCTTAGATGATTTGTAGGTTCTAGAGCACGAGGAGTTGCAGGAGGTTTGAACCCTATGGGATCTACTAAAAACGAATGATAAGCGGGTAAGATCTGCAATCCTCACTTTCTAGTTTAAAGCATAGAAGTTGGTAATTTGAGCCCTTCTTGTGATGACATACCCTTGCTCTATGAGGTTTATTAACCTAAGACCTTAGGGTAACTTTCTCTGTAACACCTACTCTACCCTACTCTAGCCTAGTCTAGTCTACTTTAGCATAGCCTAGCTTAGTCTACTCTAACATAACTTAGATTAGCCTACTTTATCTTAACTTAACCTACTTTAGCCTAACCTAGCCTAGCCTAGCCTAACCTAGTCTAGCCTAGTCTAGTCTAGTCTAGCCTATCCTAGCCTAGCCTAGCCTAGCCCACTCTAGGCTAGCCTAGATTAGCTTACTCTAGCCTAGCCTAGCCTATTGTAGCCTAGCATAGCCTACTCTCACCTAGCCTATCCTAGCCTAGCCTAGCCTAATCTACCCTAACTTATCTTACCCTACTATAGCCTAACCTAGCCTACTCTAGCTTACTTCAACCTAACCTAGCCTAGTCCACTCTAGCCTAGCCTAACCTAAATTATCCTAGCCTACTTTATCCTAACCTAGCATAGCCTAGCTTAACCTACTCTAGCCTGGCCTAACATAGCCTACTCTCACCTCACCTAACCTACTCTAGCCTAGCATAGCCTAGCCTAGCCTAATCTAGCCTAATCTAGCCAACTCTACCCTAACTTAGGTTAGCCCACTCTACCCTACTCTACCATATCCTAGCCTACTCTAACATACTTTAGCCTAGCCTAGCCTAGTCTACTCAAGCCTAGCTTAGAATAACCTAGCCTATAATAGCCTAGCCTACTTTATCCTAGCTTAGACTTGCCTAGTATACTCCAACCTAGCTTAGCCTAACCTAACCTACTCTAGCCTAGCCTACTTTATCCTAGCCTAGCCTAGTTTACTATAGCCTATCCTAGCCTACTCAAGCCTATCCTATCTTACTCTAGCCTATTATAGCCTAGCCTAGTCTACTCTAGCCTAGCTTTGCCTATTCTACTCTATCATAGCTTATATTATTCTACTTTAGCCTAATTTAACCTAATTTAGCCTAACCTACCCTCGCCTATCCTAACCTAGTCTAGCCTACTCTACTCTAGCCTATCCTAGCCTATCCTAACCTAGCCTAGCCTACTCTAGGCTAGCCTAGCTTAGCCTCCTCTAGCCTAGCCTAGCCTACTTTATCCTAACATAGCCTACTCTTACCTATCCTAGCCTAGCCTACTCTACCATAACTTAGATTACCCTACTCTAGCCTAACCTAACCTACTATAGCTTACTTCACCCTAGCCTAGCATATCCTAGCCTAACCTATCATAGTCTACTCTATCCTAGCCTATACTATCCTAGCTTAACCTACTCTAGCCTAGCCTAACATAGCCTACTCTCCCCTTGTTTAGCCTAGTGTAGCCTACTCTAACCTACTATACCCTAACTTAGTTTAGCCTACTCTACCCTACTCTAACATAGCATAGCTTACTCTAGCCTACCTTTTCCTACCCTAGCCTAGTCTACTCCAGCCTAGCTTAGCCTAACCTAGCCTAGTCTAGCCTAGCCTACTTTATCCTTGCCTATCCTTGCTTAGCTTAGCTTAGCCTAGCTTAGTATACTCCAACCAAACTTAGCCTAACCTAGCCTACTCTATTCTAGCCTAACCTAGTTTAGCTTAGCTTAGCCTACCCTACCCTACTCTAGGATAGTCTACTATATCCTAACCTAGCCTAGTTTAGCTTATCTTATCCTAACCTACTCTAGCCTAGCCTACTCTATCCTAGCCTAGCCTAGCCTAGCCTATGCTAGCTTAGCCTATGCTAGCCTAGCCTAGCCTAATCTAGCCTAGCCTATTCTACTCTGGTCTATCATATCCTGGCCTAATTTAATTTAGCCTAGTCTATTCTACTCTAGCCTAGTCTAGCTTATTCTACTCTAGGCTAGCCTAGCCTAGCCTATTCTACTCTAGCCTATTCTATTATAACGTAGCCTATTCTACTCTAGCTTACTCTAACCTAGCCTAGGCTATTATACTCTAGCTTAACTTAGCCTACTTTAGGCTACCCTACTCTATCCTAGCCTATTCTAGTCTAGCTTATCCTACTCTAGCCTATCCTACTCTAGTGTATCCCTTTCTAGTCTATCCTATCCTGTCCTAGCTTAGCCTACTCTAGCCTAGCCTAGATTAGCCTACTTTAACCTACTGTAGCCTACTCTTGCCTAACCTAATCTAGCCTAGCCTAGCCTACTCTACCCTAACTTAGCATAGCCTACTCTAGCCTCGCATAGCCTAGTATACTCTAGCCTTACCTACCCTAGTCTACTTTATCCTATCCTAGCCTACTCTATCCTACCCTACCCTAGCATAGCTTAGCCTACTCTAGCCCAACTTAAAATAGCCTTCTCTCGTCTAGCATAGCCTAGCCTACTCTATCATAAATTAGCTTAGCCTACTCTACCCTACTCTAGCCTAGCCTAACCTACTCTAGCCTACTTTCACCTAGCGTATCCTAGCTTACTCTATCCTAGCCTAGCCTAGCCTAACATAGCCTACTGTCACATAACCTAGCCTAGCCTAACTTAACTTAGCCTACTCTACCCTACTCTACCCTAGCTTCACCTACTCTATCCTACTTTTTCCTAGCCTAGCCTAGTCTATTCCAACCTGGCTTAGCCTAACCTAGCATACTTTAGCCTACACTACTTTATCCTATCATAACCTAATTTAACTTAGCTTAGCCTAACCTAATTTAACTTAGCTTAGCCTAGCCTAGCCTACTCTAGCCTAGCCTACTACTCTAACATAGAATAGTCTACTCTAGCCTAGTCTAGCATAGTCTAGCCTAGTATAGCCTAGCCTATTCTACTCTAGCCTAGGCTAGCCTAGTCTAGTCTAGCCTAGCCTAGGCTAACCTAGTCTACTCTAGTCTAGGCTAGCCTAGTCTAGTCTAGCCTAGCCTATTCTACTCAGTATACTCTAGCTTAGCCTAGCCCGATAGCCTAGCCTATTATACTCTAGCTTGAATTAGTCTACTCTAGGCCAAAATAATCTAGCCTAGCCTATTCTAGCCTAGCTTATCCTACTCTAGCCTAGCCCAATCGAGCCTAGCCTAGCCTAGCCTAGCCTTTCCTAGGCTAGCTTATTCTAGCTAGGCCTAGCCTAGTCTAGGCTAGCCTAGTCTAGTCTAGCTTAGTCTAGGCTAGCCTAGTCTAGTCTAGCCTAGTCTAGGCTAGCCTAGTCTAGTCTAGCCTAGGCTAGCCTAGTCTAGCCTACCTTATTCTACTCTACTCTACTCTAGCTTAGCCTAGCCTATTCTACTCTAGCCTAAATTAGCCTACTCTAGACCAACCTATTCTAGCCTAGCCTATTCTAGTCTAGCCTATCCTACTCTAGCCTAGCCTATCCTATCCTAACCTAGACTACTCTAGCTTAGCCTAGCCTAGCGTAGCCTACTCTAGCCTAGCCTAGCCTACTCTACCCTAACTTAGGTTAACCTACTCTGACCTACTCTAGCCTAGCCTATACTAGTATACTCTAGCCTTGCCTAGCCTAACCTATCGTAGCCTACACTATCCTAGCCTACACTAGTCTAACCTAGCCTAGCCTAGCTTTTCCTAATCTATCCTACCCTACTCTAGTCTAGCCTAACCTAGCCTAGCTTAGCCTACTCTAGCCTAGCCTAACTTAGCCTACTATCACCTAGCCTTGCCTAGCCTTACATACTCTAGCCTAATCAAGCATACTCTACCATAACTTATCTTAGCCTATTCTACGATACTCCATCCTAGCCTTGTCTACTCGACCCTACCCTACACTAACCTAGCCAACTCTATCCTAGCCTAGCCTAGTTTAGCCTAGCTTAGCCTAGCCTAGCCTATTCTATCCTACCATACCCCTGCCCATCCTAACCTACTCTAGCATAGCCTAGCCTAATCTAACCTAGCCTAGACTCACCTAGCCTATACTACTACAGCCTCTCATAGCCAAGCCTATTCTATCGAACTCTAGCCTAGCATAGCCTACTCTATCCTACTTTAGCCTAACATATCCTACTATAGGCAAGCCTAATCAAGCCCACTCTATCCTACCCTATCCTAGCTTAGCCTAGCTTATTATACCCTACTCTAGCCTAGATTAGCCTACTCTATCCTACTTTAGCATAGACTAGCCTAGCCTACTCAAGCCTAACTTACCTAGCCTAACCTACTATAACCTGACTTAATTTATCCTAACCTAGCCTAATTTAGCTTAACTTAGCCTAGCTTAGCCTACTCTAGCCTAACCTACTCTATCCTAGCCTAGCCTCCTAGCCTACTTTAGCCTAGCCTAGCCTACTCTATCCTAAACTAGTCTACTCTAGCCTAGCCTAGCCTAGCCTAGCCTGCTAGTCTAGCCTATTCTACTCTAGCCTAACTTACCCTACTCTAGGCTAGCCTACTCTAGCCTAGCCTATTCTAGTCTACCCTATCATATCCTAGACTAGCCTAATCTAGCCCATCCTATCATATCCTAGCCTACTCTAACCTACCCTACCCTAGCCTACTATACCCTAGCCTAGCCTACTCTAGCCTATCCTAGCCTACCCTACCCTAAATTAGCTTAGCATACTCTGCCCTACTCTAACCTAGCCTAGGCTAGCCTAGCCTAGTCTAGCCTAGCCTAGCCTAGCCTAGCCTAGTCTAGTCTAGCCTAGCCTAGCCTAGTCTAGTCTAGCCTAGCCTAGCCTAGCCTAGTCTAGTTTAGTCTAGCCTAGCCTAGCCTAGTCTAGCCTAGCCTAGCCTAGCCTAGCCTAGTCTAGCCTAGCCTAGCCTAGCCTAGCCTAGCCTAGTCTAGCCTAGCCTAGTCTAGCCTAGCCTAGTCTAGCCTAGCCTAGCCTAGCCTAGCCTAGCCTAGCCTAGCCTAGCCTAGCCTTGCCTAGCCTAGCCTAGCCTTGCCTAGCCTAGCCTAGCCTTGCCTAGCCTAGTCTAGTCTAGCCTAGCCTAACCTAACCTAACCTAGCCTACTCTATCCTAGTCTACTCTAGTCTAGCCTAGTATAGCCTATCTTAGCATACTATAGCCTAGCCTAATTTAGTCTACTCTTGCCTAACCTAGCCTAGCCTTGCCTACTCTAGCCTAATCTAGCCTACTCTACACTAACTTAGCTTAGCCTACTCTACCCTACTCTAGCCTAGACTAGTCTATTCTACCCTAGCCTAGCCTGACCTATCCTACTCTATCGTAGCTTTGCCTAGTTTATCCTAGCTTAGCCTAGCCTAGTCTTGCCTAGCCTAGCTTAGCCTAGCTTAGCTTGCTCTAGCCTAGCCTAACATAGCATTATATCACCTTGCCTTGCCTAGCCTAGCTTACTCTACCCTAACTTAACTTAGCCTACTCTAGCCTACTCTAGCCTACCCTACCCTACTATAGACTGCTTTAGCCTAGCCTATCCTAGATTACTCTATCCTAGCATAGCCTAGCCTAGCTTATCCTACTCTAACCTACTCTAACATAGCCAACTCTCACCTAGCCTAGCCTAGCCTAACCTAGCCTAATTTAGCTTAGGTTACTCTACCATATTATAGCCTAGCCTAGCCTAATCTAGCCTACTTTAGCCTAGCCTAGCCTAGTCTATTCTAGCCTAGCTTAGCCTAGCGTAGCCTACTCTGGCCTACCCTACTTGATCCTATCCAAACCTAATTTAGCTTAGCTTAGCCTAGCCTAGCCTACCCTAGACTAGTCTACTCTAACCTAGCTTAGCCTAGCCTAGCCTAGTCTATCCTAGCCTAGTCTATCCTAGCCTAGTCTATCCTAGCTTAGTCTACTCTAGTCGAGGCTAACCTTGTCTAGTCTAGCCTAAGCTAGCCTAGCCTTGTCTAGCCTAGCCTATTCTACTCTTGTCTACTCTAGATTAGCCTAGCCTGCTAGCCTAGCCCATTCTACTCTAGTCTAAATTAGCCTACTCTAGCCTAGCCTATGCTACTATAGCGTATACTACTATACCCTAGTCTATTCTAGTCTATCCTATGCTATCTTAGCCTAGCCTACTCTAGCTTAGCCTAGCCTAGCCTAGCCTATCCTGGCATACTCTACCCTAACTTATCTTAATCTACTCTTCCCTACTCTACCCTAGCCTAGCCTAGTATACTCTAGCCTTGCCTAGCCTAACCTATCCTAGCCTACTCTAGTCTAGCCTAGCCTTGCCTAGCTTTTCCTACTCTATCTTAGCCTACTCTAGTCTAGCCTAACCTAGCCTAGCTTACCCTACTCTAGCTTAACCTCACTTAGCCTACTCCCACCTAGCCTAGCCTAGCCTAGCATAATCTAGCCTAATCAAGCCTACTCTACCATAGCTTAGCTTAGCCTATTTTACACTACTCTACCCTACCCTAACCTAACCTATCCTACTCTAGCCTACTCTCACCTACCATAGCCTAGCCTAACATAGTCTAGCCTAATCAAGCCTACTCTACCCTAACTTAGCTTAGCCTATTCTACCCTACTCTATCTTAACGTAGTCTACTCTACCCTACTTTACCCTAACCTAGCCTAATCTAGCCTAGCCTCCTCTATCCTAGCCTAGCCTATTTTACCTTAACTTAGCCTAGCATAGCCTACTCTAGCCTAGGCTACTCTATCCTAGCATAACCTAGCCCATGCTAGCCTACTCTAGCCTAGTCTAACCCAATCTAGCCTAGCCTATTCTCCCCTAACCTATTCTACTCTGGCCTAGCCTAGCCTAACCTATTCTATCCTAGCCTAGCCTAGCCTAACCTACTATATCCTACTATAGCCTAACTTAGCCTACTCTAGCCAAGCCTAATCTAACCTACTCTATCCTAGCCTAGCCTAGCTTAGCCTACTCTAGCCTACTCCAGCCTAGCCTAGCCTACTCTATCCTAATTTAGCCTAGCCTACTCTATCCTAATTTAGCCTAGCCTAGCCTAACCTACTCCAGCCTAGCTTAGCCTAACCCAACCTACTCTAACCTAACCTACTTTGTCCTAGCTTAGCCTAATTTATCTTAGCTTAGCCTAGCCTAGCCTACTCTATCCTAGACTAGCCTAACCTCCTAGCCTACTTTAGCCTAGCCTAGCCTACTCTATCTTAGACTAGTCTACTCTAGCCTAGCCTAACCTATCCTACTCTAGCCTGCTAGCCTAGCCTATTCTACTCTAGCCTAACTTAACCTACTCTAGGATAGCCTAGTGTAGCCTAGCCTATTCTAGTCTAGCCTATCCTACTTTAGCCTAGCCTATCCTAGTATAGTCTATCCTATCTTATCCTAGTATAGTCTATCCTATCCTATCCTAGCCTACTCTGCCCTAACTTAGCTTAGCATACTCTTCCCTTGCCTAGACTAGCCTAGCCTAGTCTACTATAGCCTTGCCTAATCTACTCTACCATAGCCTAGCCTAGCCTAACCTATCCTAGCCTTCTCTGTCCTAGCCTAATCTACTCTAGCCTAGCTTATCCTATCTTAGCCTACTCTAGCCTAGCCTAACTTAGTCTATTCTCGCCTAACCTAGCCTAGCCTAGCCTACTCTAGCCTAACGTAGCTTAACCTACTCTACCCTACTCTGGCCTAGCCTAGTCTACTCTACCCTACCCTACCCTAGCCTCACCTACTCTATCCTAGCCTAGTCGAGGCTAGGCTACCCTAGCCTATTTTCTCCTAGTATATTCTACTCTAGCCTAGCCTAGGGTAGCCTACTCTATCCTACTCTATCCTAGCCTGGTCTACTTTATCTTACATTAGCCTAGCTTAGCCTACTCTAGCCTAGCCTATTATAGTCTAGCCTACTCTAGCCTACCTTTCTCTAGTCTACCCTACTCTTGCCTAGCCTAACCTAGTCTAGTCTTGCCTACACTAGCCTACTTTAGCCTAACCTAGCCTATTATTCTATCCTAAGCTAGCCTAGCCTACTTTAGCCCAACCTAGCCTATTATTCTATCCTAAGCTAACCTAACATATTATTCTATCCTAAGTTACCTAGCCTAGCTTACTCTACCCTACTAAATTTATATGAATTTTTATTATACATGTTGTAGTTGAGACAATTAAAAAAACATGTCTTAAAAAAACATTTACATTGCAATTTAATTTTATACTGTAAATTTAAATACAAAGATAATGTCACTTTACATTAAATATATTCAAAAAAATTTCATTACCCTTTAAACAAATACACCATATTACATCATTAATAAAATATAATATATAATTTAAAACATATTAATTATCTAATATTTGAAATCATTAAAAAAAATTAATGTAATAATATCAATTAAAATAACATTTAAAAATTAAATTAAAATACATAATATTAATAAAAAATTTAAAAAAATATATTTAAAATTTTATATATATATATATATATATATATATATATATATATATATATATAAACTCCACATATATAAGATATTAATGAACAGCTTATTTAAAAAAGAAAAAGCCAACTCAAAGTCCTTTTGGTAAAGCCATTTAATATAAATCATATCGTGTGAAAAAAATTGGATTTAATTATAAGAGAAAGGAAACTATGAAAAATGTATTTTGAGGGCTATATGTTACACCGATTATCACATCGTGAAATTGGATTTAATGATAAGAGAAGGTTTCAATGATAAGAGAAGGGCAACCATGAAAAATGTATTTTGGTTACATCGATTAAATTTTACAACTCACACGAAGCTACTAAGCCTGATAAGAGAAGGGCAGCCATGAAAAATGTATTTTGGTTACAACTCACACAAGCTACTACGCCTTACCAGTATGGATGAGATAATTTGAATAGAATGGAATAGTGATGGGATGAGCCGGAATTACATTAACTAAACAAAAAAAATAGATGGAAAGGATAAATTACATTAACTAATGGAGAAACTAAACAAAGAATGGATGGAGAGAATAATTTGAATAATATCGCGCTGAACTCATACCCTACCGAAAATACTTTCAGAAAATTGAAAGGAAAAAAGTCACTGAAGTCTTAATTGTAACATATTAATTCTCTTAATAATAACTAAGTGGCAGCATTAGTAATTCTCTTGATAATAACTAAGTGGCAGCATTAATAATTTTCATTCTGTGTAGGATGTGAAGTTTTTTGTGATTCTTGATGTGAAATTAATTATCTAAATTTTAAAATCATTTAAAAAATAAATTAAACTTAATAATATTCAAAAAAAAATTATTTGAAAATCAAATTAAAATATATAACATTAAAAAAAAATATAACAAAAATTATTTGAAATTATATATATATATATATATATCGACAACTGAAAGATCTTTTCATAAACCCATTTAATATAAAACCGCACCAGAAACTAGGTTAATTATAAGGGAAGTGTAAATAAATTTTTTTTTATAAAACCATTTAATATAAACCGCATCTTTCTAGAAATTAAGGTTAATTACAAGAGAAATGAAGCCGTGGAAAATAGATTTTGATGGATACATGTTACACCAACTAATTTTTATAACTCGCACCAAATTCCATCTAATTTAAATAAAACTAAACTACAAAGGAATTACGCTAAAACTACAACATAATTCAATAATGGAAAAACGAAAGTTGAACATATTGGAAAACAGACATGCAGATGAAACCACAACAATTAATGGAAGAGAATTAACTCAAAGAAAAACCATAGGAACTCTTGATTTCTTTCATTACAGGGTTGAAGAAATTAACAGAAAAAAAAGGACTAAAGTTTGTTTTGAAAGAAAAGAAAGAAGAGATTAAAGGAAATGTACCTGTAATTGGAGCCCTGCGAGTTGTTATTGACGAGGAACATTGATTAAAACTTCAATTGGAGGTTGCTATCCATCACAACACTACAACAAAACATAATCAAACCAGAATACCCTGGAAGGAAGTTTTGATATAATTGCAATGCATGAAATGAAATAAAATGAAACTACAGCTTCTGTGAAGGTAGAGAGCACAAATGAATATATACCTGAAATTAAAAGAAGCCTATGTACTGAGACATAAAAGTGAGTGTTAGGTACTCCGCCTCCCTTCCTTTGATTACATGCGACATGACAGACTTGGCATAGGCCCAGACTTTGACACCAGACTCACACACAGGTAACAACAAATCACACATTGACTGAGACACACCCAAGAACACAGACCAGACCAGACATAGAAAGATCAGACTAAAGCAGAAGTACATAACGAGGAGGACGTAAATGGTAAATTCTGCAACCTTCGATACGTATATATAGCATTTTGGCCTCCTTCATTAACAATTGTTTTTTTTAACGGATATATTGGCCTCTTTTATTGAACAACTGTGGAAAATTTTAAAATTGGTCTACGGAACTGTTCTAAAAAGTAGGTATAAAAAGCTGGCATGCTTTTCTTTTCTTTTAATTTTGATTCATGCTTTATTTTGTTTTTAAATTTCTTTTAATCTCTGTTTTTTACCTTATCCCTATTAACCCTGTAACTTTTCAAATTTAGATTTACCGTTACTTTTTCAAATTTAGACAAGAATCATATGACTTAATCATTTATGGACACCATAGAAGCTAAAATTTTAAGAGGTTAGAACTGGAATTGTAATTCAACCCTCTTAGATCTGTTGGTTAGATGTATCGCTTTAGTATTGAAATATGAATAACGGCTTATATTAAAATTTAGGATTAAATTAATTTCATTGGTATATAAAATAATAATGGAGGGCTTGAATAAGAAATTATGTTTATCTACACATTATAAATATCTATTTATGTTATTTCTTAAAGGTCCTTAATAAGAATGAATGCTTAAGTAGAAATATCTATTTATGTTATTTTTTGGATTAAATATAGATTAGTTCACTCTAAATCTTTTTTGGAGCATTTAATTCCTTGTGCGTCCTCTCACCTCTCTCTTTGATTTCATGTTTTTAGCTTGTATTTAGTGTGGCTTAGAATCATTGCTTTTGGATGAGAATTTGAAAATGGTGAAATATATAAATTAGTTGGAAGGCCCTTCACATAAAATTGGAAATGTCTATAGAAACAATTTTATTTGAGTAGACTTCAATGATCTTAGCCTTTTTACATAGTTTCATTTTTTTGAGGTAATTGCACCGAGAGGCACAATCTACAGCCCAGTATGACTTTGATGTTGGGTATGTCACATTCTCAAGAAATAATAAATTTTAATTTTTCTAATGTCTGCCAAAGCATTAACCTCATCTTGAATTTTATATAACTTTAATATTTAGATTATATATAACTTTTTTAACTTATTAATGGGTTGAGATTAACTATTAAAATACAACTATGTATTATTTATATAATTTGAATAGATAGTAAATTATATACGTGAATTTGAAGGGATCATGAATTTACCTTTAACAAAAAAATTTACCTTTAACAAAAAAAAATTACCACATTGAGTTTCCAAATTAAGTAAAATTTTAAACATCTTTACTCTTTACTAAAGTCAATACCGTTTCCTAAATCAAAGGAAAATAGTTAATTCAAAACAAACAATCAAAAACCAAAATCTTTTAATATTTCTTTTAATTAAATATTTGTAAAATGAATCTTTAAAAAGAAAACCCATATTCTATGGATAAATTAAAATATTTAAAGACATAAATATTTCCCCATCAAAGTTGCAATATTTTAAAATTTAAATAAATATAAATATAAATAAACATGAGGTATGGTAAATAAATGAAACCTATTTTTATACTTACTCCAAAGCTATGGTAAATAAATAAAAATATATATAAAGATGGTAAATAAATAAAATTATTTTTATATTTACTCCATAAACCTTTTTATATTTTAAAAAGAGGTTTTATTTAGATGAAGCCTATGAGACGAATACCATGGGACAAATTAATATTGATACCATGGGCCAAATACCATATTTATAAAATAAGTATGGTAAATAAATAAATGAAAAAGAGGTATAAAGAGGTATGATAAATAAATAAATATAAAATAGGTATAAAGAGATATGGTAAATAAATAAATATAAAAGAGGTATAAAGAGGTAAGGTAAATAAATATCAATGTATCAAATAGGATTATAAATAAAAATTTAATTATATAACAAGCCTATGGGCCAAATACCATAGTAAGTAAATAAAAATAAAAATAAACCAAAGGTATGGTAAGTAAATAAAACCTCTTTTCATATATATTCCATAATCTGCTTTATATTTACGAATATTTATGTTCATTGATTTACATAACTAAGAAGAAATAGAGAGAGAGAGAGAGTGATAAGGGAGAGATGGAGAGAGTGTGTGTATGTTTAGGGGTAAGAGAAAGAGACAAAGTAAGATGTATGGAAAGAAGGGGGGAGAGAAGAAGAGAGAAGGAGAGGGAGGGATATAGTAATGTAGTTGGAGAGAGAGAGGGGTGGAAAGATGGAGAGAAAGAAAGGGATATGGGGGAACATAGAGGATTAGAGAGAGAGAGAGATAGAGAGAGAGAGGGAGGGAGAGAGAGAGAGAGAGAAAGAGATGGGGGAAGAGAGAGGATTGGAGAGAAAAGAGAGAGGGAGGTAGGAGAGAAAGGGAGAGAGAGGAGGAGAGTGATGGTGATGCAGGAGCATTAGCTCAGAAAAATACTTTGTATTTTTATGAAACCTAGGGGTCTCATGTTTTTGAGAAATTATTAATTTCATGTAAATATTAATATTATTTTTGAGTGATTAAATTATATTTTTAAATTAATTATGTGAGGATTTGTAAATGTTTCCAAATAACTGGAAAACATGAGAGAAATTAGATGAGAGATATCTAAGAGATAATCATGAAGCCTAAGATAGAATTAGTTGCAAGACTTTAGGGATAAATCTAGATTTTAGGGGTGTTGAGATATTTGTGGATTTGTTGAGTTATTCAAGGGATGTGAACCAAAACTAGTTCCATTAAATTTGTATAAATTAATATGCCTCAAAGGCAAAAGAGAAAAAGTGAGATTAAAGTGCAGAATAGAGAAAGAGGTTGTAAGCCTTTGGGCATTTGTAAGTGGCCAATAATTTGGAAATCAGGCCAAGAAGGAGGACTTCCATGTCAGGTTTGCATGATTAATGAAAGAGTTTTATTTTTTAGTTAGTTTCTATTGTATGGTTATGAGATTATTGTTTATGAATTCGAAGACAATTGACTTGATTGAATTTCATAAAGTATTGGGAAATCGATCTGAATAATTGATGTTTGATATTATTAAAATCATATGCAAACTGGCGGAACGTAGAAAGCATTGAATAGGGCGCAATCGCTCTAATCAGAATCTGAATAACTGGTATGCGGAAGAGGCACAGAGTTTTCTCTATCTATTACGAATAGATTAAACTGTGAATCGATTTAATGTGGAACTGCAACTTCATTGGCACAACGTTGTAATAAGAGAGTTAATTTGATGTGGAATTGTAATTTATATAGCGTTGAAACTGGATCGATAGACTGAAGTTTTAATTAAATATAAGTTAAATCTCTGTTGCTGAATGATGAAATTGAATGTCATCGATTTGTGGTTGAATGAAAATCATCAGTGCACAATTGAATTTACATTCTCTATCTAGAGGTTTTTAAAATTCTGTTTGATATGGTGTAATCCTGAATCTCTGGTTAAGAGGTGCATAAGGTTTTTGGGTTAACGTTGAAGACTGTTTGAATTATTGAATTGTAAATACAGAAAGTGGTAAATAGAAATCGATGACACGGCCTTTTGAATAATAAGAGGCAGGCTCTGAAATCGCTAGCATGAGAATCGATTTAAAAGCCCAAGTTAGCAGAAAACGTAGTGTGGAGAATGGGGAAAAAATCTGTAAGTATTTGTTGTTTCTGATGTGTATTATTGAACGTTGTGGAATTTGCAGGCTGGAATTCATCAATTGGATGATCGAAGGGCAGAATTTAACTCAAACATAGAGTAAATGCATTAAACTGTAGCATTTACATGAGGTTGAGTGGCAGCATTGAATGGTAAATGCGTGGATGGTCGATGGTATTGAGACTAATCCAAATTGCTAATACAGGGTTAGCACAAGTGTGGAAGTCGATTGATGATGAAATTGGAAGTTACATGCATGAAATAAATTAATTCAAGACTGGAGGGAGCGATATTGCATATGCATGGTGGAACTTGAATTGAGGAGTTAAATGCAGAGCAGAGCGGAGGATACAAACCATTGATGAAATTGACAGGTTTGATGAGTTGGAATATTGTGGTTCCAGCATTTTATAGATTGAAAATGGTGACTGTGGAATTTGAGAAGGAGGAACGAGTTTACAGAGGTTAATTTTTAATGGTAGCATTGGAAAACGATGCAGAAGTACTGAGAGTTAAATCGGATCACTAAAGTTTGATTGCCAAAGAGCGTCCATTGTTGGATGGAAGGTAAGTCAGTTGCATGGGCATAATGTTATTTTAATTGGAACCTGACTTTTGTATGGATTGCCATGGCCGAAAGATGATGTGATCGAGCTTGGTAAGCTGGATGGTGAAAGGCGCACATATATATTTGCAATCCTGAGTCCGAACAGTGGTATTAATTTGCTAGTTTGAATTTTTAAAACATGGGTAATTGTTGTAGCATTGGTTTAGTTTCTCAATTTAAGAATTCGTGTATAGGTGGAGTTCAATTATGCGATGGCATTGAATTATAGAAGGCTGTGGTAATTGGATGCATAATATTCACATGCTTGGAAATTGGGGAATTGGCTTTATAAAGTTGGAGATTTAACCCAATGGATTTTAATTAAAGTATTTTATAAGACTTTCTGTAAAGGCTTATACTTGTGAAAAAAACCTTGGGGTAAGAGTTGTTGGTTTTTAAAATGTAAAAAGAACCTTGAAGTTTGTTATATCAACATGAGAATGGTTTCATAACCATAAAGTGATAATCATTTTTGAAGATAAATTTTTAAGCTTCCGCTTGTATGATTGCAAATGGGCAATGATTTGAGATGCATTTTGTATATACAGGAAAGTGGATAGATTCTGGGTTTGTAGGGTAGAACCTGCGTCATTGTGGTATCAGAGCTGGAATAGCTCTGTGTGAAGATTTAAGTTTTTAAATTGAATTAATTGCATGTGATGAATAAATGTCAGATTTTGAACTGATGAAGATTGCAGCTCAGGGATGTAGTGCAGTTGAAGAAGTGAAGCAAGATCAATAGGATCTTGAAGATGAGTTGTCAGATGATATTTGACTCTGGTTTGAAAGTTGTTTGTAGAGTTTAGGTTGCAAGCAGGTTGAAGAAAGTCTCAGCGGGAAGAAGCAGATCACAACTGGAGTGCAGTGATGAAGGAGTCCAGCAAGGGATTCTAAGAGAAAGTGGTAGAACCTGGAGATTCAACAGAGGTTGAATAAATTTGTAGATGAGTGAAGCCTGAAGGAGCAGTGGAGAAATGCTCGAAAGGTGATTACCAAAAGACCAGATCCGGAGGAAGGGATTAGTGAGGTAAGTGGAAGCAGGAGATCTTGCTGTTGCAGAGGCTTGGTGCAACTCATGGGTAAGGAACTCATGGCGAAGGAGATGACTACTGAAAGTCATAAAGGAGAGAGCAGAGGTTCAGAAAGAGGCCACAGTACAAAGAGGGAGAAAGATGGCAAGGCAAATGGCATAAGACAGCAGTTGACTGATGAAGATTATGAGAAAGAGAAAGCTGAGATAGCAGTTCATCTGGAATTATTGATGGAATTGTTACAGAAAAATATGAAAGACCAGAGAGTGGGTTGGAACATGAGGAAGAAAGTGAAATGGCAGAGACTACAAGTAAAGAGGGATCAACATATAAACATGCAGTTAACAGTAGAGTTGAAGAAGCTCGAGCAGATGATGAGTTATTGGGAAAATACAGATCAGCTGGATAATGTAAAATCTTGTATTTTTGTAGCTAACGATTGTGATGTGATTACATGTTTTACTGAGGAGGATACGCAATCTTGTGAAGCTGTCACAATTATGGAAAATAATCTTTTAGGAGATAAGTACTCTGAAGAAGAAAGCAGTGATGCTTTTGCTGTTACATTACAAGAGGAAGTTCTTGTGGATGCAGAAGAAGTGAATCAGTCCGAAGCACTGATAAGTGATATAACAGTTGAGACTGTTGAACTTTGTGATTTTCAAACTAAAAGCTTATGTGTAAGTGTAGGGATGATTCATGATGATGAAATGCTTCAGCAATGCCACAGAGAAATTGCATTGCTGGAATACTTGTTGGAGAATTCAAATTATGACAGAGAGATTGCAGACGAAAGAGTTCAGTATAGTGAATGAGAGCTGAAAGATATCATGGAGACAGATGATGTGAGAGAAAGACTAGTTGATATTCTTGAGAATTCTTCAGAGAATTCTTTGGAAAGTTTGGATCAGCATACTGATGTGCTGATTGAAATGGAAAATTCAGGACAGCATACTGAAGTACTGACAGAGGGAAGTAAGGCACTGAGGCCTTATTAAATTTTTTTTAACAAGTGTTTTGTGAATGCAGGTATTGTTGCAGGTGCTGAAAAACATTTGACTCAGTTGGGCAGTCGAATGAAAGAGAAAGACGAGAATTCTGTGGAAATTTCAAATCCATGGGATGAAGAAGTTATGTTGCTAGAAATAATGCTAAATAGTCAAGATTCAGTACAGGAAAATTCTCAATTTCAGAAATGGGAATTACACATGCAAAGAGATGAAGATAGCAGAAAGAAGTACACAATGTACCAGTCCAGTAAGTTGCTGATAGAAGAAGGCAGAGAAGAAGTTTTCTATTTCAGAAAACAAAAGGGCATGGATGATTGGGCAGCGGTAAGAACGGAAACAAGCATAGGAGTAAAAACTGAGCAAGTAAAAATGGAGCGAGTAAAAACTGAGCAAGCCGTCTTAGCTCAGCAGGCAGCAAGAAATCAGCAGTTTGAAGATTTATTGGACAGAGAAATTGAATTAATCAGAAGGATCATGATGAAAGTATTTCAGAAGAAGACATCAACAAGGAAGAGAAGCAGCAGCAGCAAAATGAAGATAGAGACAGATTGTGAAAGTGCAGCGAGTGGAGCAAGACAACATAAGATATGGAGACCTGGAGAAAAGCATCAAACAACAGAAATTGATGATAACTTGCAGAAAAAAGTGTGGGATCCAGGCGGACAAGGACTTAAAACACATGATCAGGAGATCATGATCATTTTCAACCTTGGGAGTCTGATGCAGGAGCATTAGCTCGGAAAAATACTTTGTATTTTTATGAAACCTAGGGGTCTCATGTTTTTGAGAAATTATTAATTTCATGTAAATATTAAAATTATTTTTGAGTGATTAAATTATATTTCTAAATTAATTATGTGAGGATTTGTAAATGTTTCCAAATAACTGGAAAACATGAGAGAGATTAGATGAGAGATATCTAAGAGATAATCATGAAGCCTAAGATAGAATTAGTTGCAAGACTTTAGGGATAAATCTAGATTTTAGGGGTGTTGAGATATTTGTGGATTTGTTGAGTTATTCAAGGGATGTGAATGAAAATTGGTTCAATTAAATTTGTATAAATTAATATGCCTCAAAGGCAAAAGAGAAAAAGTGAGATTATAGTGCAGAATAGAGAAAGAGGTTGTAAGCCTCTGGGCATTTGTAAGTGGCCAATAATTTGGAAATCAGGCCAAGAAGGAGGACTTCCATGTCAGGTTTGCATGATTAATGAAAGAATTTGATTTTTGAGTTAATTTCTATTGTATGGTTATGAGATTATTGTTTATGAATTCAAAGACAATTGAATGAATTAAATTTTGTAAAGTATTGCGAAATCGATCTGAATAATTGATGTTTGATATTATTAAAATCATATGCAAACTGGTGGAATGTAGAAAGCATTGAATAGGGCGCAATCACTCTAATCAGAATCTGAATAACTAGTATGTGGAAGAGGCGCAGAGTTTTCTCTATCTATTACGAATAGATTAAACTGTGAATCGATTTAATGTGGAACTGCAACTTCATTGGTACAGCGTTGTAATAAGAGAGTCGATTTAATGTGGAATTGTAATTTATATAGTGTTGAAACTAGATCAATAGACTGAATTTTTAATTAAATATAAGTTAAATCTTTGTTGCTGAATGATGAAATTGAATGTCATCGATTTGTGGTTGAATGACAATCCTCAACGCATAATTGAATTTACATTCTCTGTGTAGAGGTTTTTAAATTTTGTTTGATATGGTGTAATCCTGAATCTCTGGTTAAGAGGCGCATAAGGTTTTTGGGTTAACGTTGAAGACTGTTTGAATTACTGAATTGTAAATACAGAAAGCGGTAAATAGAAATCGATGACACAGCCTTTTGAATAATAAGAGGACGGCTCTGAAATCATTGGCATGAGAATCGATTTAAAAGCCCAAGTTAGCAGAAAATGTAGCTTGGAGAATGGGGCAAAAATCTATAAGTATTTGTTGTTTCTGATGTGTATTATTGAACGCTGTGGAATTTGCAGGCTGGCATTCATCAATTGGATGATCGAAGGGCAGAATTTAACTCAAACATAAAGTAAATGCATTAAACTATAGCGTTTACATGAGGTTGAGCGGCAGCATTGAATGGTAAATGCGTGGATGGTCGATGGTATTGAGACTAATCCAAATTGCTAATACAGGGTTAGCACAAGTGTGGAAGTCGATTGATGATGAAATTGGCAATTACATGCAGGAAATAAATTAATTCAAGACCGGAGGGAGCGATATTGCATATGTGTGGTGGAACTCGAATTGAGGAGTTAAATGCAAAGCAGAGCAGAGGATACAAACCATTGATGAAATTGACGGGTTTGATGAGTTGGAATATTGTGGTTCCAACTTTTTAGATTGACAACGGTGACTGTGGAATTTGAGAAGGAGGAACGAGTTTACAGAGGTTAAGTTTTAATGGTAGCGCTGGAAAATGATGCAGAAGTACTGAGAGTTAAATCGGATCACTAAAGTTCGATTGCCAAAGAACGTCCATCGTTGGATGGAAGGTAAGTCAGTTGCATGGGCATAATGTTATTTTAATTGGAACCTGACTTTTGTATGGATTTCCATGGCCGAAAGATGATGTGATCGAGCTTGGTAAGCTGGATGGTGAAAGGCGTACATATATATTTGCAATCCTGAGTCTGAACAGTGGTATTAATTTGCTAGTTTGAATTTTTAAAACATGGGTAATTGCTGTGGCATTGGTTTAGTTTCTCAATTTAAGAATTCGTGTATAGGTGGAGTTCAATTATGCGATGGAATTTAATTATGGAAGGTTGTGGTAATTGGATGCATAATATTCACATGCTTGGAAATTGGGGAATTGGCTTTATAAAGTTGGAGATTTAACCCAATGGATTTTAATTAAAGTCTTTTATAAGACTTTATGTAAAGGCTTATACTTGTGAAACAAACCTTGGGGTAAGAGTTGTTGGTTTTTAAAATGTAAAAAGAACCTTGAAGTTTGTTATATCAACATGAGAATGGTTTCATAACCATAAAGTGATCATCATCTTTGAAGATAAATTTTTAAGCTTCCGCTTGTATCATTGTAAATGGGCAATGATTTGAGATGCATTTTGTATATGCATGAAAGTGGATAGATTCTGGGTTTGTAGGGTAGAAATCGCGTTAGATGGGGGAAGAGAGTGTATTGGAGATAGAGAGAGAGAGAGAGAGAGAGAGAGAGAGAGAGAGAGAGAGAGATCAGGGAAGAGAGAGGGAATTATGAGAGAGAGAGAGAGAGTACTTGAGAGAGAGGAGGAGAGAGGGATCAATAGAGAGATGGATTTGGAGGGGGAGAGATGTAGGAAATAAGAAATATAGAGAGTGAGAAGTGGAGAGAGAGAAGGAGTGACAAGGAAGAGACAAACAGAGAGTGTGTATGTTTGGGGCTGAGATAAATAAACAAATAAGGAGATATGGAGATAAGGGGGGAGAAGGAGATATAAGGAGGGAGGGATCGATATAGTAACAGAGTTGGTGAGTGAAGAGAGAGAGAGAGAAAGGGAAAGAGAGGAAGGAAGAGAGAGGATGTGAGAGAGTGGAGAGAGGGAGGGAAAGAGAGATGGACTTGGAGGGGAGGGACAGGGAGGTAAGAAGAAATACATAGAGAGAGAAAGGTGGATAGAGAGAGAGAGAGAGAGAGAGAGAGAGATTGAGTGATAAGGAAGATGGAGAGAGAGGGAGAGAGGAAAAATGGAGGAAAGAGAGATATTAGCAGGAGAGAGGGAGAGAAGGGGAAGATAGAGATATAGATGGAAGGTGAAGAGAGGGAAGAAGAGAGATATGGGGAGAGGAGGGGATTGAAAAAGAGATTGATATATATGGAGTACGAGAGTGTGTGTGTTTAGGGGGGTGAGATAGAGACACGGAAAAGAAGAGATGGAGGGGGATATAGATATGGATGGAGGGTGGAGAGAGGGAAGAATATTTATCACACTATATGGATTGATATAAGTGGAGATGGTGATTTATAATCCTATTTGATTATTTGCACTATATGCATCAATTTTAGTGTAGATATTGTTTTCTAATGATATTTGATTACTTGCACTAGATACACTGATTTCAGTGTAGGTGGTGATTTCTAATACAATTTGATTTCTTGCACTGAATTTGTTAATTTCAATTTATATGTAGATTTATAATTATATTTGATTACTTGCACTAAATGAATTGATTTCAATGTAGATTATTTCTAATCATATTTAATTGTTTTCACTAAATGCATTGATTTCATTGTAGATGGAAATTTCTAATCCTATTTGATTTCTTTGAGTAAATGCATTGATTTCAGTGTAGATTTTGGTTTCTAGAGAGAGATAGAGAGACTGAGTGATAAGGAATATGGAGAGAGAGGGAGAGAGGACAAAAGGAGGAAAGAGAGATATTAGCGAGGGAGAGGGAGAGAAGGGGAAGATAGAGATATAGATGGAAGGTGAAGAGAGGGAAGAAGAGAGAGATGGGGAGAGGGGGTGATTGACAAAGAGATTGATATAGATGTAGTGTGAGAGTGCATGTGTTTAGGGGGTGAGATAGAGAGACAAAAAAGAATAGATGGAGGGAGATATAGATATGGATGGAGGGTGTTGAGAGGAAGGAATGTTTCTCGCACTAGATGGATTGATATAAGGGGAGATGGTTATTTCTAATCCTATTTGATTATTTGCACTAGATGCATCGATTTTAGTGTAGATATTTATTTCTAATGATATTTGATTACTTGCACTAGATGCATTGATTTCAGTGTAGGTGGTGATTTCTAATACTATTTGATTGCTTGCACTGGATGTGTTGATTTCAAATTAGACATCGATTTATAATTATATTTGATTTCTTACACTAGATGCATTGATTTCAATGTAAATTATTTCTAATCCTATTTTATTGTTTGCACTAAATGCATTGATTTCAATGTAGATGGTGATTTCCAATCCTATTTTATTTCTTTGAGTAAATGCACTGATTTCAGTGTAGATGTTGGTTTCTAATCTTATTTGATTGCTTGCATTAGGTGCATTGATTTCAATGTAGAAGTTATTTTCTAATCTTATTTGATTGCTTGCATTAAATGCATTGATTTCAATGTATATGTTGATTTATGATTTGATGTAATTGGGTATATGACGGTACATTAATTTTAAAGTGATTGGATTAACATATGCATTGATTTTAGTGTAAGCACAAAATGTTATTGACAATGTACATTGATTTTTGTGTTATAGTAATTTAACCTATTAATATTGGAGAGAAAGAGAGACAAGGTATCGTGTTTACTACAATAGCTTGAGCTAAAGATTTAAATGGTTAATGATTTAAATTTTCTTTTTCATATAATCGATGAAAAGATAACAAAACTAACAAGGTTGGTAATACGAATAGTAGAAGAAAATAGTTTGAGATTGACCACAATGAAGACTATTTGTAACATGAGTACATTCTTATTATTCACATTTTCTATCTTTCAACACTATTATTGTCACTTTGCATTCAAAAAAAATGTGTCATCATTTTTCATCATTAAAGTTATTAAAAATATTTATCATCTCAACGAACTGAGGTAACTAAGAAGATTTAAAATTAAAATGACCAAATTAATCTAAAAAATATTTAACATATTTAAAATGATTATATTAATATTTGATATATTTACATATTATTGATAAAATTAATCATATCTTCGATATATTTTCCTTGGTATCACACCACTCAAACCATACTAGATCCATCTTAACTTCGGGTCTATCAAGTGCCAAGAGGGATCAAATCTCTCCAGGTGCAAACCTTTCCTCAAGTTTTGCACTAAAAAAACAGGTTTTCACCTCAAGATATTTGATCCCTCTCGGCATTTGATAGATCCAGAGATAAGATGGATCTAGGCTAGTGTATTTTCATAGTGATTAGGGTTGTGTATATTTGATATTTTGATGGAAATCAATTTTTTTCTATTATAGAAATCTTAGTATAGAAATATTAGTGGTAACCATTACTACAAATTTTATGAAAAAATGTGTAGCTAGAATATGGTTTTCAGATTCTTTTTTCAAGTACAAATTCTTCCTTAGAACATGATAATCAAACTATAATTAAGAGGCTTACACTAGAGAATGAAATTTTAAACCAAAATGGTAAGCTGCCAATTTTTCCATAAGAAGAAATAAGGAGGTTGCTGCAATAAGATGTTTCAAAAAACCTTGTAGCCTTTTGATAGATTATTCTAGTTCCAACACTACTATTGTTTTTTTTTTCATTTTTCAAATAAAAGTTTTTGGGAAATTCAATGATTTGTTCTCCAAATTTGTGGATGGCATCCCTAATAAAGCTATTAGTGGTCGACCACATGTTGTCTTTTAGGAACTAGTGTTGGCCTACAAAATTTATTAAAATATATAAAATATGTGCATAATGCATGACCGTAAGGGGGTTTAGGATGTCAAACTATTATTTTCCCTCTATCTCCTCCCCCAACTATTATAACTTCTTTTACAACATACAAAAGGAAGTGTTTGAATTAGACAATGGTTACTACAGCACTACAACACTTTGTGCTATGAATCATTAATCATTTGAAGTGAAGAGGGAGAAATGTGCTCAAAGAAATGAATTCTTAGTATTGTGAATTTATACACCTTTATTTTCCTAGAAATATTTTCTGTAATATGGAATCATTTCTTTTAGGAGACTAAAGTAACTTGTTGGGTTTTCTTCATTGTGTAGGAATTGTTGGCTCTCAAAAACTAGGGGTGATCTAGTACATGATTGGATCTAGATAATAATGATCTCAAATAAAGGAGGCATTGATTCACATATTAAGTTGTATCATTGATTGTTGTACCTTTCATTATAATAATAAGGTATATTTTCTTTCCATCCCTTAAATTTGTGCTTTATTTTTAGAAATTATTTCTAGGTTAAAATGCATATTTATGTTAGTTATATGTTAATTTCATAAATATGTTTCCTAGCATATAGTCATTTTTTCTAGAAAACTAGAGTGATTTCTTTCCATGGGAATTTTTGGTGATGAGAAGCTAGGGGTGATCTCATACATGGTTGGAGCCAAAAAATTGTAATCTTGGGTAAAGGAGGCATTGATTCACATGCTAAGTTATATCATTGATT
The DNA here is from genome assembly GCA_034641835.2 of Pinus albicaulis. Taxonomy (NCBI): domain Eukaryota; kingdom Viridiplantae; phylum Streptophyta; class Pinopsida; order Pinales; family Pinaceae; genus Pinus; species Pinus albicaulis. The sequence continues at coordinate 1,488,901,486 of CM076578.1, forward strand.
ATTGTACCTATTCATTAAATTAATATGACCTCTCTTCTATCCATTCTCTAGCTTGGTGTTTTATGTGTTAAAATTCTTTCAAAATTAAAATAAGAGCCTCATATTTTTTTTTTCTAAGTATGACTAATTCTATTAAGTATAAAAGTTACTGGTACAAAACTGCCACAGTGTCAGTTGTGTGAGTCTGATCATTGGGCTTGATAAACAAGCTATTCAAAGAGTGTCTGGACTGCCCAGAATGGGAAACCAGTCCTTTTAACCATAGAGTCTGAACCGCCCTTGAGAGGGAAACTGATTTAGAGTTCATACAAGCCAAACAAACATAGAAATAGGTACTGAAATTCAATATTCGCTTTTTCAGCTGAGCTGTAAAGTGATATAGCATAAAATTTTCTACAATGATTGAGAAAAAATCCTGTAGAGCTTTGTAGAGGCTAATCATGAGTCGGAGAAGGAGGTTCCTCGATAATCCTACTGCCGAAGACATTGCTGCTGTCATCCTTCCCCGCATCTAGAGCGACCTCCCTGCCAGTGTGCGCCTCCTTCATGCTTTGCTCGTTCTGTGTAAAGGGAGTGGAAGTGGCAGGATCCACCACTCTGCATGGGAAGCCAGAGCCCGGAGGGGAAAGGAGAGTGACAGAACGGGGCGAAGCATGATTAGGGATCTCTTCACGGAGAGTCACAGTAATATAAGTAGTGAGGATGGAACTGTTCGAGGTGCAGTCGAACCTGAGTTCAGCTCGCTGGGAAGTTTTCCGAATGGTGGGACGAGCAAGACTATGAGAGACAGGAGGGGGAGAGCTGCTGGAAGGCTCATGAGCTAAGGGAGGGGAGGGGGGAGCAACTTCAATAGCACCTCATGTTTGGCCATGTCCTCTTCTTCTGTCACCACGCGGGCCATGAGTATGAACGTGAGCTTCATCCGCAGAGGAGGAGCCAGAGCCATCACTGAGAGGGGGGCGACAGAGACCTCGACTGTGACCTCGCCGGCTCCTCATTCTCTCGCGGAGACGGGGCATGTTGACAGGCACTTAACAAAGTGGACCAGGGTAGAAAGGGCTGACAGGGAAAGCAGGGGAAGAGGAAAAGGACGGGGCGCCACTGAGGTTAGCAGAAGGAGCTTGAAGATGACAAATGAGACCACCTGGCTGGTCAGTCTAGATGCGAGAGAGTGAATTGAGACTGCAAAGTGGACTGTGAGAGAAATGAAACCCCGGTAGAGGCTCGAAGCAGGCTTGTAATAAGCAGCGCCGCCCAGTATTTGTCCTCACACTGGCCTCTACAGAACCTAGAGAACAATTCCCTCGCAGAGGAGATGGTGAGCCTCCTCGACCAACATTACCGTTCGAACTATCTCAAATGTGCTCCATTGCAAGAAGAACCGCCATAATAAAATGCAGAGTGAGCCGATCAAGGTGAATAACTGTCGCGCGAGCTGGAGAGTAATGGTCTTCATAAATGCAGGTACAGGGAGCCATATGGGCTACCCATGCAAATGTCATTGGGAACAGCGCGGGGAGCCACGTCCCATCCAACCCTTCAAGCATCCGCATCCAGAATAAAGAGCCTCATATGTTAGTTTCAATAAATTGATTTATTAGTTCTTTTATTGTGTGCACGTATGATACAATGCTTTATGGTATTGTGGTGAAGCTTTCTCACAAAGAATAAGGATTAAATATATATGTTTCAGTGGGTTTTTTTCTTATCATACCTTCTATTTTTAGAAATTTAGGACATTAGATGAAACATATATCTCTTTCAATGTGTTTACCTTTTGATATATCAATGACATCATAGCACCTTAGTCAAGACTAGGGTATACCTCCTTCATAGAGATGTAAAAATCCTTAAAATGCTTACCTCAAACTTATAGTGTTTAAATGATAAAATTAAGTAGTGAATTTACATATCTTGACCAATCAGACTACCTTGCAAGTTTCCCAAACAAAGGGTTGGTTTTATGGTAATCTCAATATTCTCCTTGGATCACCATAACAAGGATGCATTTATGCATTCTATATAGTGGTTGCAACATAAGTAGCAACACTAAGATTTGAAAAATTAGCTATAGCTTTGCTTGGAGTTGGAGTGTGGGTCATGCTTTGATATATTTTGCATAGCAAGCTACTATAGAATTAGTGAACTTAATATGGTATGTCATGCATTTATGCATTTTTCATAGAAAACTATTGAAGAAACCATGGAGTTAATCAAGAATGAATTGACCACAAGTATATACATTGAGACTTTAAAGCATGAATCAATTATTGGTTGCATGGATGCACTATGTCTAGAAATGTAATTCCCATTTTTTTTAATTAGATGTTGTTTGATATAAAGAGAAACACTTATTTATTAATTCTTCATCACCCAACCTTATCTAATTTATGAAGAATGGGAGTTGTATTTTATGAGGCTTTTTGAAGAGTTTTTTCGATTTAATTTTCTTATCTAAGTAAGAATTCATTGAAATCACAAGTTTGATGGGTAAAATCTCCACAATAGAAGTTCCATAGGGTTTCTTAGAGTGTTGAATCCATATGTGTAGTCAAAAAAAGGGTTTAAATAATACAAATCAAGATTTCACCTCAATTTTGTCAATGGATTCTGGCTAGAAAATTTTAAACTCCAAAAAAGTCTCATTAATATTTCAATCCTTAAGAATGAGTTAAAAGTAATGAATAAAACATAACCAACTCTGAGTTGCCAAATGAATTTAATCCAACAATAATATAATAAGCCATTAGAGCATATTAATTAGTGATAGCGCTATGTTGAAATTATGTATATTATGAAATATTATGTAAACTAAAAAAACTTAAAATTCAAGGTTTAAATCCCTTCAAAGTCAAACTAGCCAAAAAAAAAAAATTATATATATATATATATATATATATATATATATATATATATATATATATTAAAAAAAAAACAATTTTACCATAAAAGACAAAATTTATATGCAAAACCAACATTGTACACCATATTATATAATAACATGATGCTCTCACACACAGTAATGCCAAACAAGATATGATGATAAAAAAATATTATTTGCAGAATATATAATTTATAAAATTATGTTGTAGTTTGTTGAGGCTCATTCTACAACTGAGTATGTAGGTGATGTGTAAATATAAGTATGTCACATCTCCAATAAAATAAAATAATAATTAATGTAGGTATAAAACAAAAATGAAAATAATGATATAGATAAAAAAAAAACTAGAATCTGATTCAACATAAAAAAATAGAAAATCTTGCTTCAATTTTCTTTAATTTTCATTTAATTAAATAGTTGTAAAATAAATTTAAAAAAAAAAAACCATATAGTAATGAGAAATATTTCCATGTCAAAATTGTAATATTTGAAAATATTAATTAAAAAAACATCTAATATTAATATATTAAAAGATTAATATTAACACGAACATAAATTGATCTTAACCAATCATTTTTCATACTTCTTAAAGTATAAATCTCTTTTACTATAAAATGAAATTGAGTCCTTCTCAACACTTGATAAATTCCAAAATAAAATGAACCAATCATAATATTGTTATTACTATCACACCACAAAAACTTTTACCACTTAATTGAAAAACAAATTATTCACTAACTCCTCTAATTACTATCTTTTCAAAATATCATAAATTTCCCTGCCCAGTTAAAAAAAATGTTGTGACACTTTCGTTTCTTTATCAAGCGGTGTGTCCAAGAAATTTCAATACCGAAATGAATTTCACTCTTTTGGCTTATGTAGGTGAAGAGTCAAGCCTCGATGTACTGGTCCAGCCACACGTACGCTGTTCTCTAAGATTCATCATTTAGTTGATCCAAACAATTCATGAGTTCGATTATCGAGAAAATTAATGAGACGGCTTGATTCAAACGAGGTGGGTGGTTGAGCGAGCAAATTGCAAAATGAAATCACAACTGAATTGTTAAGCGTTCTCTAACTATAAGATGTATTAGAGCTTTTTTTTTGAAAATTTATTTAATATTTTTTTGTGATCTCTATGCTGTATTGTGCGTAATTATCTTAATGATATAATGCTTTACTTTACATAAAACAAAAAATAATGATAAGATATTTGTTCTATTTGGATTTATTTCTTGTCCTACTTTTATTTTTAGGAATTCAAGTTATGAGATAAACAATTGTCTTGTTCAATGTGTTTATCTTTTGATATGTCTTTAAAGTTATAACCCCTTTCTCATGAATCTAGAATCTATGTATTTTAAAGAAACGTAATTTTGTTTTAAATGTTATTTAATTGACATATTTTGATCCACCAAACTATCTTACATGAAACCCAAATAAAAGTTAAAGAATTGTAAAAATTCTTTAGATGTTTATCTGGTATTTAAATGATATTATTAACGAGTGACTTTACATATCTTGATCAACCAAACTACTTTACATGTTCCCTAAATAAAAAGTGGTGTAAAGGTAATCTTGATATTCTCTTTGGTGATAAAATTCCATTCAACATAACAAGGCTGCATTATGCATTCTATATCATGGTTACAACATAGGTAGGTAATATTAGGATTTGCAAAATTGGCTATAGTTTTCATTGGAGTTGGGATTTGCAAAATTAATTATATTTTTTCTTGGAGTGGGAGAGTATGTCATGTATTGATATATTTTGCATAACAAGCTAATTGAAGAAGTCATGAATGTAATAAGGTGTGTCATGTATTTTGCATAACAAGTTATTGAAGAAGCCATGGACTTAATAAATAATGGATTGACTACAAATATAAGCATCTAGTTGCAAAAAAATAATGGTTGCAACAAATCTAAAAATATAATTGCCATTTTTTTTTATGAGATTTTGTTTGAAATAAAGAGAAGCACTTATTTATTAATTCTTGATCACTTATTTATTAATTCTTGATCACCTAATTTTATCCAACTTATTAAGGATGATGTAAACCATGAATATAACATAGCCAACTTTAAATTGACAAGTGAAATTAATCCAATAATACTATAATAAATAGCCTATGGTTAAACCTAATTAGTGATTGTTTTTTTAAGTGAACTATGAAATTCAAATTTTAAATTCCTTGTGAGTCAAATCAACAAAAAGAAAGAAGAAAATAATATAGTAAATAAAAAGGTTTCAATATTTAAAAAGAAACATAAAGCATTAATGTTAACTAAATGTAAACATAAACCATTAATATCAATATTAATTAATATTAAATTAAATCAATATTATTGAACTTAGAGGGGCATTCTACAACCCAGTATGTATATATTACATTATATATATATATATATATATATATATATATATATATATATATATATATATATATATATATATATATATATATATATATATATATATATATCCTTAAACAATAACTTACATAACCATATAAATAAACAATTAAAAATTTATTAAAAATAAATTTAAATAATATAGATTTAAAATATTAAGAGTTTAATAACACTAAAAAAAAGAGATATAATAACTAAATAAAAGTGTAATTAAACTAGAGATGGTAAATAAATAAAAATAAAAATAAACTAGAAGTATGGTAAATAAATAAATATAAAAGAGGTATAAAGAGGTAAGGTAAATAAATAAAAATATATCAAATAAGATTACAAATGAACATCTAATTATATACCAAGCCTATGGGTCAAATACCATGGACCAAATTATTATTAATACCATGCAAGAAAACATTATTAACCCTAATATTAATATTAAAATATTAATAATATTATTATTGATCTTAATATTAATATTAATATTATTAAATTTAATAATTTTGGATGAATACAATATTAAATTTGTTATATTATAATATATATTAATACACCATGATATATATATATATATATATATATATATATATATATATAAACTCTAGATATATATGGGAGGGAAGAACAAAGACATATGATAGAGGTGGAGAAATTGGGGGAGTGACAAAGTAGAGATGGAGATAAGCTGAAGGAGAGAGAAAAGGAGGAATGAAGAGAGAGAAAGGGAGAGAAGGGTAAGAGAGGGAGAAAAGTGAGAGGAATAGAAGGGTATGAGAGTCAGAGGGAGACATAAATATGGAGGTTGGGGAGAGAGAAGGAGAGAGGGAGGGAGAAGGAGAGAGGACTGGAGGGTAGAGAGAGGGAGAGACAGAGAAGGGGTAATAGATAGGGAGGTAGGAGAGAAAGGGAGAGAGAGGAAGGATGAGAGGAGGAGAGAGCTACGGATAAAGAGATGGATTTGGAGGGGGAAGGAGGGAGGGAATAAGAATGACATAGAGTGAGAAGTGGAGAGAGAGGGAGTGACAAGGGAGAGAGGGGGAGAGAAGGAGAGAGAAGGATAAAGTGAGGGATATAGTAACATAGCTAGAGAGAGAGATAGATTTATGAGGGAGGAGAAAGGATTAGAGGGAAAAGAGAGAGAGAGAGAGAGAGAGAGAGAGGGTGATGGGGGAAGAGAGAGGGATGTAGGAGAGAAAGGGATAGAGAGGAATGATAAGAAGGACTTGAGAGAGAGGTGGAGAGACGCAGAGATATAGGAGGAGAGATGGAGGCATAGAGAGATGTTGTTGGAAGAAGAGAGAGGGAGGGAATAAAAAATACATAAAGAGTGAGAAGTGGAGAGAGAGAGGGAGTGACAAGGGAGATATGGATATAGAGTCTGTATGTTTGGGGTGAGATTAAGATACAAAGAATGAGATATGTAGATCACGGGGAAGATAAGCAGAGAGAAAGAAATATAGTAACAAAGTTGGAAGGTGAAGAGAGAGAGAGAGAGAGAGAGAGAGAGAGAGAGAGAGAGCATGGTGGGAGAGAAAGGAAGAGAGATAGGATGTGAGAGAGTGGAGAGAGGTAAGAAGAAAGACATAGAGAGAGAAAGGTGGGGAGAGAGAGAGAGAGGGAGTGATAGGGAATATAGAGAGAGAGGGGGAGAGGACAACAAGAGGGAAGAGAGATAAAAGTGGGGGAGAGGTAGGGAAGGGGAAGAGAGAGAGGGAGATGAGGAGGTAGTGATAGATAGATAGATTGGAGAAAGAGAGTCTATGTCTTTGGGTTGATATAGAGAGATATAGGGATATAGAGATATAGATGGAAGGTAAAGATAAATAAGAGATATATGGAGATAGGGAGGGAGGGACAGAAATATTGATAGATATGGAATGAGAGAGCGTGTTTGTTCGTGGGGGTGAGATAAAGAGATAAATAAGGAGATATGGAGGGAGATATAAATATATATGGATGGGGGAGAGAGTGAAGAATATTTCTTGGACTAGATGCATTGATTTAAATGTAGATGATCTCTAATCCTATTTGATTGCTTGAATTAGAGTCATTAATTTCAATGTAGATGTTGATTTATAATTATATTTGATTGCTTGCACTAGATACATTGCTTTTAATGTAGATTATTTCTAATCCTATTTGATTTTTTGCATTAAATGCATTGATTTCGGTGATTTGATTGCTTTCATTAGATACGTTGATTTCTGTGTAGATGTTGGTTTCTTATCCTATTTTCTTACATGCACTAGATACATTGATTTGAATGTAGATGTTTATTTCTAATCCTATTTGATTACTTGCATTAGCTGCATTGATTCCAATGTATATTTTTTTTTCTAATATTATTTGATTTCTTCCATTAGATGCATTGATTTCATTGTATATGTTGATTTATGGTTTGATTTAATTGGATATATGATGGTACATTTATTTTAAATTCATTAGATTAATGGCATGCATTGATTTCAGTGTAAGCACAAAATATTATTGACAATGTACATTGATTTTTGTGTTATAGTAATGTGACCTATTAATATTGGAGAGCAAGAGAGAAAAGGTATGATGTTTACTACAACAACTCAAGCTAAATATTTAAATGGTTTACAATTTCAACTGCCATTTTCGTATAATCGATATCAAAAGATCACAAACTAATAAGGGTGACAATAAGAATAGTAGAAGAAAATAGTTTGAGATTGATCACAATGAAGACTGTTTGTAATTGACTACATTATTATTATTCACATTTTCTATCATTCAACACTATTACATTGCCACTTTTCATTCAAAACTTTTATTTCATCATTTTTCATCACTAAAGTTATTTTACAATATTTATCATCTCGACAAACCAAGGTAACTAAGAAAATTCAAAATTAAAATGATGAGATAAATCTTAGACATATTTAACATATTTAAAATGGTTATATTAATATTAAATGTATTTATATATTATTGATAAAATTAATAATGTGTTTGATAGAAACCAACCTAGATACATCTTAACAATGGATCTATGAAACACCTAGTGGGATAAAATCTATTGAGGTGAAAACCTTTCATCAAGCTTTTCACTCATAAAAGAGATTTGCACCTCGAGAGATTTAATCCCTCTCGGCGCTTGATAGATCACGAGTTAATATGGATATATGTTTGTTTAGAATATCTAACGTTATTATTATACCAGATATAAATATTTCATAAATAACAGGAATGAATCAATTACAACATATTTTAAAATACTTAAACCCACTTAATGAGAAAAAAAATTGGTTCATCAAACCACTCTAATTAACCTCCTTTGAAAATATTATAAATTTCAGAAAAAACATTAAAGTTTCAAGGAATTTAAGTATCGAAATGAAAAGCATTTCACACCTCTTTTCGAAAAGCATTTCAAACCTATTTTCTTTCATAGGGCTTATGTCCATGAAGTTCAAACCTCGATTTTCAAGGTATATACTAGTGGAGCCGAATCCGATAAATCCTGCCACTCATATTCATGAATTCCATTATCAACAAAATCAATGAGCCAATAGTTGATTCAAACCATTCATGAGTTAGATTCTTATATCTTATATAATAATATCACCTAATTTTTATGAATGATACTGAGAGAAGGTGGTAAACGATACATTGAAGGAAGTGAAAAAGTGTGAAAGATATAGATGTATAAAATTGGGAGAGGACAATGAACATAGTAAAGGATGGGTGTTGGAGAAATTTGAATGAATATAGATCACAATGGGTATTTTAATAATATCAATTTTTGATTTTGAGATATTAATAAGATTTTATTTTTTTATTTTTTTTATTTTTTATTTTTTTTTATTTTTATTTTTTTTGTGTGGTAGGTTTATACATAAACTTATTTAAGAAGATATAAGTTATGGCTTATCTTAATAGAGTTTTGTATGCTATAAAATATAATTAACATAACCTCTTCTAAAAAAATGAAAAATTATACATTATGTTTCCAATGATCTTGACCAAACTTATACAATATTAGTTGATTGTTGAGATATTTACATCAAATTATCAATTTTTTGTTTTATCTATAAGTATATATTGCCTTTGTGTGGATTCTATGGACTACATATTATGTGGTTTAGAGGTCAACCAATGTTCTCAAATGAAAAGAAAATACTAGATAATAATGTTATAAGCATATTAGATTTTTCACTATGTTAGATTCCTTTACAGGGGGGATATTATATGAACATGATGAAAGGGAGATGACTTGACTTCTTTGGGTTAAATGGATGTATATTGTTTCCTCTTTAAAAAATTTATTGAAGAACATGTGGGTCAAGTGTTGGCCAGAGCAGGATAGTCAGCAAGAGAACATGTTTACAGTGCAGGGTGTGCTTCAGAGTTGAAGCAAGACATTGTAATAGTTTCTCATTCTGATATGGATACTAAAAATCAGCAAAGGGGTTTTTCCTAGTTGAGCTCCCCTATAAATTATCATGTTCTTATGTTTTTAATGGTTTAATGTCATTGCATTTATTTCTAAATTTTGGTTTTCATTTCACAGAATTGTAGATGAAATTTGTAATATCTTGTTTTCAGTTCGAATTCATCAGTAGTAGCAAATTTATATTAATTTATGCATCATATAAAAGCCTAAAAACACAATAAAAACTAGCCAATAGATCTTCTCCTGCAAATATTTTGATTTGTAGATTCAGTGAAGCAATTTTTCTTTCGTGTAGGAAAATGTATTTCACCGGATTGTGATTGGAGTATGCCCTAGAGGGAACCTCAAAATTCATAGTTTGGAAGGACAATATGGAAGTTGTACTTGATGATAATGGAATGTTGGATTAAACCCAAATTGAAATTCCAAAACCAAAAGCATCATATGCATAAAAATTAGCCTACTGGAGGAAGGATACTATAAAAGCCACAAGCATTATCATGGAGGGTGTGAGATACCATATAGTCTCAAATTTACATGGCTAGGAGACTCCATTTTCTATGTCGAAGACCCGCACTGAATTATTCAAAAATAATAGAGATGTCAGGAAATTGGCATTGAGGGACAAGGTCAGAAACATTTGCATGCAGAAAAATGAGACCATTCCACGCTACCTCTCCATATTCACTCAAATTCAAGATGAAATTGGAGGAGCATGAGAAAATGTTCCACCTTTTAAGCTAGAAAACCTAGCTCACCTTGGCCTTCCAAAATCCTGGCACAACTACTAGGACTCTATAAATGGAGGGGACAAATTACCAGATTTGTAGATACTTTGGTATGATTTGGTGCAGGAAGAAATTCAAAGGAACACTAAAGATGGAGTAACATCCAAAGATGAGAAGGATAAGAATTTTTACTTGGTTTGAAGGGAAAGAAATATAAGTGTAAGAAATACCAAAGAAAGCCAGAGTACAGCCAGAAAAATGGCAAGAAGAGGGACCTAAGCAAGATAAAATGATTTCGCTGCCACAAATATGGGCACTATGCAACAAAGTTTCTGCAGAGGAATTATGACAAGAAGCCTTCGAGAGAAGCATGAGGTGAATCACTTGCCTTACAATTTGAATGATAATTCACCAAAATTGCATGAATGGATAGCACTATAATGGGGACTGTGTGGTACTTAGATTCAGGTGCCTTGCTCCATATGAAATGAGCAAATAATTCTTCAGTAGCCTAGAGGAGAAGGATTTTCAGATGCACATAGAACTTGGGGATGATGGGAGGTATAGTACCAAGGGAATTGGAATTGTAACCTTTAAAAGGGAGTCAGGTTCCCATATTCATATAAAATATGTTCTATATGTACCTGGGCTGAAGAAGAATTGATCTTTGTAGTTGTATTAGAGGATAGAGACTATTATGTTTTTTTCAGTAAGGGGAAAGCCTTTATAATATACATAGCTATCATAGAAGTGAAATAGATTGGAGTTAGAGTGAAAAACATCTACAAACTTGAGGTGGAAGTTTGTGTTACACTGAGTGTCAATGAAAAAAATGTGCAGAGTCGATATTTTGGATAACTCTGGCACAAACACATGGGACACTTCCACCATGGGGCCTTAAAAATCATGTAGCAGATTACCACTGGTATTTCAAAATGTACCCTTGATCAACATGATGTATGCAAGGGATGTAAATTGGTGAAATATGTCAACTCTAACTTCTAGGGTTGAGATAATAGAGCAGGAGCAATCTTGGAGTGAGTCGACTCTGATCTATGTCAACCATTTTCTATAACCTTCAAAACAAAACCTATGTATTATGTAAATTTGTTGATGAATTTTCTAGAAAATTTTGGATTTTCTTGATGAGGAAAAAGGATGAAGTTTTTTCCAAATTTATTGAATTCAAAGCATTGGTTGAAAAAGAGACTAGTTAGAAATCTAAAGCCCTGAGAAGTGACAATGGAGGAGAATCTGGTTTGGACACCTTCAAGGAATTTTATGCCAAATAGGATATTAGAAGAGAGCTAATAGCACCCCATAAAACACAACAACATGGTTTGGCTGAAAGGAAGAGCTAAACCATAGTGGGAGAAACAAGAACCATGTTGCCTGATCAAGGTTTTTCATTACATATGTGGGTAGAAGGATGCAACACCGCGATTTATTTACATAACAGGAGTCCTCATAGAATACTTGGCATGATCACAACTGAAGAAGCTTTCTCTGGGAGGAAGCGAGATGACCTTATAACTTGAAAATATAGCAATAACGTATATGGAATACATGAAAATAAAGGGAAATAAGGTGTCAAAATGATGACAATTTAGGGATCCAACAAGTACAATGGCACATTTTGATCCACCTAATGATTTTGGCTACATGGTCACATTTTGTGTGATAATAACTTCATGAAATTTCTCAATAAAATTTATGAGCATGTCAAAAATTCTATATTTGAAAGGCTACTGAATGTGAACAAGGGTGCAATGAGATATGTCATTAACACTTACATAGAGTTTTCCCCCAAGTAGCACTTTTTTGAATCATCACAAAATATTATCACGTGTCTATGTAATATTGTTATGGATTTTTGCATGTGTTTCATTAGCAGTGGGAATGATGCATTTAGGCCTCGGTTAGAGCTAAAAGCCCATGATACATTTTAGGTAATCTTAATTCTCTTCTCCATTCCACCATTGTTCTCTATCTCAAAGTGGATCTTGTGTTATTTTGGGTGAGCATCATTAGTATTTGATTTTATAAAGGAAAATTCATTTGCCTTGCCTAGATCCTTGGTTGGCTCATTCAAATTTTCTCTGAGACACTCCCACTAGATTTCAAATTTCGCCCCTTTTTCAGTGTCACTTTCCTAGTTTTCTCTTGCTTTTAAGAATTGGCTTCTCTATATTATCTTTCTTGGTTTTTCTTTGAGAGAGAGTTTTCCTAATCACCATTGTAAGTAGTATAACTTATGGTTATACCAAGTCTTAATAAATGTTTTTCAGTTGTTAGGTTATTGTGGTAAAAAAATCTATATACATTTCCATTTCAAGTATTTACCATCACTCTTTAAACTCCCATTTAATTTTTTTTTTTACTTGCCATAGGATTCAACATTTTAACGAAATTTTATGGAATAATTTCATCAGATAAAAAAATCTAAGAGGCCTACCTCTTCCTCTTATTGTAAATACTCCTCTTATACTAGAATTAGCCCTAATTGTTGTAAATAATGGTATTATTTTAACTTTAATATTAGATGATGATGTGGGGATTATTGTTGGGATTTTAAATGACCTTTATTAGTTTTAGGGCTTTAACAATATTTTTGAATATCTCTAATTTCATTTTTTTTTAATTAAAATCTTAATATTTGCACTAGGCCAAAATGTTTAATGAATAGTATGGATTTTCTCCATTAAATTCCAAAATTGATAGAATTATTGCTTTAGTTCACTAGGATATTATCTTAAAGTTAAGGCAAGAAAATTTGATTTCTTTAGTTAACTAGGATATTATCTTAAAGTTAAGACAAGAAAAATTGTGAAAAATATCAAAAAGTGGAGAGTCAAGTTATTAGAAAAGTTCATAGTGCTAAAGTGTTAGTTTCATCCACTTATTATAGTTAATATTTAAAGTACTAGAAACTTGGCGTTAGAAATTGTACCATCTATACATTAATGGGTTATATATATATTTTCTTGAATGCTTGTTTTCAAAGCAAATCATGAACAATTTTCACTAGCATTTTACCTTTGTATATCAAAGTGGTCGCCATTAGTAATTCATTAGATCTGTTATGGTAACCTCATATATTGTATCTATATCTCTAGTGGGAGGGGACATAGTGGTCTAACCTATAAATACATACACTATGTTATTATGTATTAATATATCATGTAATTTTTTATATTTTAATTTATTTTAGTGTGTCTTTTCTTTCTCTCTGACTCTCGCTAACTCACACCACAAATAGACAACTAAATATTAATTTTTATTATCAAATTTCAAAACTACAGTGTGGACAATTTCAATATTTACTCCCATTTCTAACTCATCCAAGAAAATATAAGTTCACATATTAAACCAACATCTATAATTAAAATTAATTCGGTAGCTTTTTCAATAGCTAGTTTATCCAAATGATTACAAAACTAAAATTTTAACAAGTCTTTCTACATTCAAATATATATTAACAATGATTAATCGAGGCTTCTTGTATATATTTTTTTAATATTCCAACTTTAAGCTCGTCAATTTTCTCTTTTTAAATAGTTGTCGATTTAATTTATCTAAACATCTAATGATATATACCTATATATTAAAATGATTTTTAATTTTTATAAGAACTAAAATGGTATCCAATATTAATAAAACCAACATATTTAAATACAACGAACATAAATCGTCTACATAATCACTTATATAGTTGAGCACAATATATGTAGAGAAGAGGGATAATATCCTTTAATGAATTCTAACTATAATCCTAGGAGTATGGTAATCCAAGAAAATAAAATCTCACATATTAAACCAAGATCTATAATTAAAATTAATTTGGTAGCTTTTTTGATAAGCTAATTTATCCAAATACTTACAAAACTAAAATTTTAATACGTCTTGCGACCTTCAAAGATATATTAACAATGATTAATCAAGGCTTTTTATATATATTTTTTCAATCTTCCAACTTTCAACTCATCAATTTTATCCCTTTAAATAGTTGTTGATTTAATTTATCTAAACATATAATAACATATAATTATATATTAAAATGATGTTTAATTTTGATAAAAACTAAAATGGTGTCCAATATTAATCGAACCAACATATTTAAATACACCAAACATAAATTGTCTAGACAATCACTCATACACTTAAGCACAAGATCGGTAAAGAAGAAGGATAATATCCTTTAATGAATTATAATTATAATTATAGAAATATGGTACAAATTCTCTCATACTGGTTTGGGTAACTTCTTGCATTTACATAGTTCTTGAAGCATGTAATTGACTATATTCCCTCGAGGAAATATTCTTGTTTTATATAACTCCCTAATTCATTGTTTATTGCACCATTTTTCTACATCATTCCATTTATGATAACTTTGTGCAACAAACATGAGCTAAAAAATTCTCTTACACAACTTATTTTCAAATAAAGCTTGACCTCATAACATTCAACATTGAATATTTGCGACCTTTTAATCCTGAAATATTTAAGACATTAAAATTTTTAATCTAAATCCATTATTTTTATCACTTCTCATTCATGGCTATTTTTCTATTCAAATAAATCTTTATATTCCATATGATGAATACATATGTTTTGGGCTTTCAGGGAATCTCAGACAATAATTATCTAAGCCATTACAATGATATACTCGTTATGGGTTCAGCATGTTACACCAAGGACTTGAACGTAGGTGGAGAGGATAACAAAAATTATCCTAACCACTCAAGCTACATCTAATTGAGTTTATCTTCATGGATATTTATACTAATTTTTTTTGAATCAACCTATTTTTTGCATCAATATTGGAGTCAACGTGCATGTTGCATCAAAACTGTGATTTTCATTTTATATTTCAGTAGCTAATTTGGGGATGTTGCCGGAAGTTCTTGTACCAAAATATGCTCCCTTTCAATGTATGATAATTGTTTTTCACCTTTCACTAAATGGGTACATAAATCAATTCTTTATTTTTTTTTCCAAGGAAAATCTCATGGGGAAACCCAAGGGATGCTTTGCCACATTCATGGATGGCATTTCTAGTAAATCCATTGGTTTAGATTATTGTGCCTCATTGAGGGGGACTAAAAACATGCACTAACCAAATTCCCAACAACAGGTGAAACTTAGTTGATCTAACCCATTGAGTACATATTTTGTTTCTTATATGTAACAATGGTTTTGAATATGTTAAATGATATTTCCAAATTTGATCTTCACTATCTTACCACAACAACACCCAATGTGTGTGATGACTACATCTATAATGTTTTATCAATTTATATCTTTGGTGGTATTATTTTTGAGACCTTTTGTTAACCATACAAATATTTTCCTCCCCTTCTTTATAGAGCATATAACATCTACCAATCGTCATAAGCACATAAGTGTGACAACAACCATAAATTTTAATTATGGTTCTCTACATATGAGGCTTTACTTAGAATCATAATTCCAACTTTTACATGAATGAACCTTATCACCCCTTTGTATAATTTCCCTCAACTGTTAAATCCAAATTTTGGATTTTTAAAAATAATTCAACTTACAAATTTTGGATTTACAATTGTATCCTTATCATATATCCCATAAACAACTAGGATGCATACATTGACACTTTTATTCGTTACACGAATTGAAAAACCTCACTTGTTTCCATAATTTTCATACCAAAATTGATTTTAAGTAATCATTAACATAAATCATACATAAAAATTAGTTAATAACTATGACCACGATCATTCGCTTACCGCTATTTCTATTCATTTGTTATCTAGTGAATTTCCATTCTTAATATCAATTGTGCCTTTAATATGAAGCCAGATGACCTTCTTATGTCTGTAGCTGGGCTGAAAAATAATTCGATCTTTGTAGTTGTACTAGAGTATAGAGGCTATGATGTTTTTTTAGTAAGTGGAAATCCTTTATAAGACATGTAGCTACTCGAAAAGTGAAATAGATTGGAGTTGGAGTGAAAAATATATACAAACTTGATGTGGAAGCTTGTGTTGAACTGAGTAGCAAGAAAAAAAAATATGCAGAGTCGAGATGTTGGAGAACTGTGGTACAGGCACATGGGACATTTACACCATGGGGCCTTAAAAATTATGTCGCAAATTACCACCGGTATTTCGAAATGTACCATTAATTAGCATGATGTATGCAAAGGATGTACATTGAGGAAATATCTCATGTACAGCTTCGAGGGTTGAGATAACATAGCAAGAGAAATCTTGGAGTGAGTCCACTTTGATGTATGTGGACAATTTTCTACAGCCTCTCCAACAAAACCTAGGAATTATGTAATTTTTGTTGATGACTTTTGTAGAAAATATTGGATTTTCTTGATGATGAAAAAGGATGAAGTTTTTTACAAAATTATTGAATTCAAAGAATTGGTTGAAAAGGAGACTATTTAGAAGTTTAAACCCCTGAGAAATGAAAATGGAGGAGAATATGTTTTTTACACCTTCAAGGACTTTTGTGCCAAATAGTTTATTAGAAGAGAACTGATAACACCACATAAACAACAACAATATGGTGTGGTTGAAAGGAATAACATAAGAATAGTGGGAGAAACAAGAGCCGTGTTGCATGATCAAGGGTTTCCATTACATTTGTGGGCAGAAGCATGCAACACCATAGTTTATTGACATAACAATGGTCCTCATATAATACTTGGCATGATCACAAGTGAACAATATTTCTCTGGGAGGAAGCTGGATGTATCTCATTTTCGAATTTTTGGAGCTACTGTGTATTTTCATGTCTCCAAGGATAGAAAGAATAAATTGGAGGCTAGAACTAAGATGGAAATCTTTCTAGGATACATAGAGACTCCACATAATTATAGGGTGTATTTTCCCTTGCACATGGTGACAGAAATGGGTAGATATGTCAAATTTGATGAGGAGGAGGCTATGAGATGCTCTATGGTGTAAGAGGTGAGTATCCTACCAATGGAGGAGCTTTTAGTTCCTAAGGAGGAGCCTCAGATAGAGCTTTGGGATTTTTTAGAGCAGCCATAAGTGGAGGAGCAAACAAGAGGCCAAGTGGATGCACCCACTCAGCCAAATTATACTAGAGAGGGGAGGAAGAGACCCAGTGAGGCTAACAGGTTGGTGCAAGATTATAGGGAGAATATGGGTGCTCCTACATCTTCCCGCAGGAAAAGGAAGTCACCAGAAATATACACTTGTTATATGGCTCTCATGACATAACTCATTGAGTTAGAGCCTCCTTCATTTGAGGAAGTAGTTTTTCAACTAGTGTGGTTTGATGTCATGGTGGAGGAGTATGACTCCATCATGAATAATAATGTATTGAAGGCAGTGTCAAGACCAAGAAAAAATTTAGTGGTTGGTTCCAAATTTATTTTCAAAGTGTAGCATGCAACTGATGGGAGCATCGATTAGTACAAATCCATATTTGTGGCTAAAGGCTTCTCGCTGATAGAGGGAGTTGACTATGTGGAAACCTTTGCCCCTATGGCAAGATATTCCTTGATTGTAACCATTCTAGAATAATTTGCATAAATGTGGTGGAATTTCAATCATATGGATATGAAGACCGCCTTCCTCAATGGTGTTGTTGAGGAATAAAATTACATAGAGCAGCCAGAGGGATTTGAGACTTATGACAGGGAGACACATGTGGGCAGCCTTCAGGAGCACCCTTTATGATCTCAAACAAGAACCCTAATCATGGTACACTCGAATTGATACACATATTACTTGATTGGGATTCAATAAAAGTAAAGAAAATTCCAATCTTTATCACATTGTGGTAGATGGAAAGTTGTGTACCTTGGTATTGTATGTTGATGACTTGATACTTACAGGGGATGAGGAGTTGATCGAATCTTACAAGGAGGACCTTGCAAGAGAATTTGAGATAAAGACCATGGGCTTGATTAGTACTTCCTTGGTCTAGAAGTATGGTAGGTTGATGGTGAGATATTTACGAGTCAAGGGAAGTATTCCTCTTAAATACTTAAGAGATTTCACATGGAGAGTTGAAAGCCTATAGAAACTCCTCTAGCTACAAATTGGAGGAAGGAGGATATGCAGTAGATTCCACCATATATAGTAGCTTGTGGGATATTTGATATGTCTCATGAACACATTGCCCGACATATTCTATGCATCTAATCAACTGAGTCAAGCCATCGTGAAGAGTACCAATTTGTATTGGAAGGAAACAACACATGTGTTAATATACCTTAGAGGAACAACTGAGTATTGGTTATAGTATATGAGGACAGAGGAAGTGAAGATCCAAGGCTTCACTGATGTATATTGGGCAGGGAGTCCATCAGGCTTGAAAGGTACTTCATGTGCTATCATTAGTGTTGGGCCCGCAGTTATTTCCTAGTATAGCAGGAAACATAGATGTGTGCCTCTGAACTCAGCAGAGGCTGAATACATGGATGCAAGTCAAGCAACATGTGAGGCCATATGGATGAGGAAAATACTTGTGGGTCTTTTTAGTCATGAAATGGATCGAACAATTATGTATTGTGATAATAAAATTTGCATTAAGCTCTCTAAGAATACAACATTTCATGACAAGTCCAAGCACATTGATATAAGGTACCATCACTTGCGAGCTTGTATGCAGAGAAGAATTATGATGCTATATAACATTCCAAATGAGGAGCGGGATGAAAATATCTTGACGAAAGAATTTTCAACATGAAAATTCAAATTCCACAGGTGTTGGATAGTGGTGTTGAAAAATCCTTTTCTTGCTAAGAGGGAGTGTTATAAATTGTAGCAAGAAAGGATCAAATTGACTTGTGCCTTAGTCAGCTTGAGTAATTTTATTTTCCACATCAGTAGGATGACTTGTATGGTGGTTAACTTGTGTTACATGGCCTTTTATCCTAGTTAGATAAACTAATTTGAGCTTCTAGGCTTGGAGTAGAGTTGTCCATGTACTAATTGCTAAAATTTGGCAATCTTGTTCAGTTATTTTTAGTTGAACTTAATTATTTGAGTTTAAATAAATAATTGAGTCAGTTGAATGTCAGTTGAATAATAAAATGGTTTTTAACTCAATTATATCTTAGTTAAACTAGTTAATCAGCTAAAAACAACCCATACATGCATGGAATTCGAATTTCCTACCTGGAGTGGAGGAAAAGACACATTGTAATTATCAATTGTATAATATTTGAGTGTACATGATTGGTAATTGAGAAGGTGATAAATTCATTGGGAATTGAACAAGGAAATAGGGAATTCCAATATTATTTAGAAGCTTAATTTCTTCTGAACTGTGCAAGAAAATATGAGGAAGTTGGAGTTTTGAATTAGCTTAGTGTTGGCTAGAGTAGGAAAATCAACAAGAGAACTGGTTTACAGCGCATAATGTACTTCAGAGTTGAACCAAGAAAAGTAGCTGAGGAGTTTTTCCCAGTTGGGTTCCGCTACAAATAATTTTATTCTTGTGGTTTTGATGGCTGCATGTCATCGCATGTGTTTCTAAATTGTGATTTCCATTCCATAGAATTGTAGAGGAAATTTGTAATCTCTTGATTTCAGTTCAAATTCATTAGTAGTAGTAAATTTCTATTAATTTATTCACATACTTAATTCATTAACATAATTATAGATTAAAAATCATAATATGTCCAAGATTCTATTGTAAGTTTACATTGAGCAACACTTAAAATGGTGAATATTCCATTAAAGTGATATGATTATCTATGTGTGAGTTTGTGATGGAGTTTATATTGTGCAAGGATACATCATATCAAGGAATAGAGGAGAGACAATAAAAATAAATATGATTTTAGTTTTTGGTTGTCAAAGGAAAGTAATGAATATTATGTCCTAAATATTCTTCATGATTCACGCCCATCATTATAATATGATAAGAACAATACTAGCTTAACATCGAAAAAATTGAAAAAATTGGAGTTTGATGAATTGTCAAAAATATAAATCTACTTTTATTCTTTTATAGAAATATTTTACTTCACCAATATAGCTCCATGTAGAAATAGAAAGAAAATTGCAATTTCTAATGAATTCGAACTGGAAACAGTAGATAAAAATTTCTTCTACTCAATCCGTGGAAAGGAAAACACACAATAGAAACACATGCAATAGAATACAACCATTACATCAAAATGAACACAAATTTTACCCGGGGAACCCAACTTGGAAAAAACCTACTTTGTTTTGTATTGAATTAGGTGAGAATATGGTTCTATTACAATGTCTGCTTCAATCCTTGAAGCTAAAATTGCACTACAATACTGATCTCTTGCTCTCTAATATTCTATGACAAACAATTAGCAAAAATAGCCCTTAACCTTCCTCCTATTTCCTTGTGCAATGCTTCAAGAAATTATCCCCTAAAAATAGTATAATTCTCTATTTCCTTGCACAAATCCTGAAGGAATTTATCACTTGCTCTAATGAAATTTTTTTACACTCAACTAGTATACAATTGACAATTTCAATGCGCCTTTTCATCCACCTCAACTAGGTAATTGGAATTCCATGAATATTTAGGCCTATTTTTAGTTAACTGAGATATTAGTGAGTTAAGAGAAATCCTACAAGTCAACTAAACTCCTATTTATTCTATTCTAGACTAGAATTTCGATAATTAATTTTAACTAACTATAAATCCACTAGATTTCTAGATTTTAGAAATCAACTGATGCACAATCTACTTCTAGCCTACCGAAATGAATTGATTGATTTAACTAAGTGATTTGGCCATCTCACTCCTGCTAAATGAAACTCAAGTCATCCCACTAATGTGGAAAATATAATTTTTCCATTTGACTAAGGCACAAGTCAAATGAAGCCTTTTCTTGCTACAATTTAACACTCTCTCTTAGAAAGAAAAGGGTTATTAACCACCCTAATCCTGCTCCTATGGAACTCGAACTTCCCTCTTAACAAATCCTTTGTCAAAATGTTTTCTCCCTACTCCTCTATGGGAACGTACTGCAACATGATGAGCCTCCTCTAGACATAATCTCTCAGTTGAGGGTAACTGGTGTTTATATTCTTGGACCTATTTTTATATGAAATTTTGTCACATCTGGTCAATAGGCCTGCAAACTAGATCAATCAAAATCCTCTTACCCCTTTTCATCATCCTTGCATAAATCCCTAAGCATGAATCTCCCTAATCCTTGATTTTTTTCCTCAAACTACCTCATTTCAGTCATTTTAAGGACCAACGAACTTTGTAAGTATATGGACCTACGTTCACCAGTAGTTTTTCACTTAATGGGGTGGGTTTATAGCCTACAGGTTTCCCTATGTTGGGGGTGTGTTGATTCTAGAAATTTGGGAAAAAAAATATTTCTAAAGCTTCCTCTTACAGAAGCTTCCAAGAGTTGTTACAACTATTTACCTCATATAAAACTCTCAAATCCTATCCTATCCTACATTGGATTTTCCACCTGTTGTCCCTTGAGCTCATCCTCCCATCAAGAGTGGATCTGAAGCCTAGATTAATAAATGGATAAGAACTCCCAACTTAACATCCTCTTCTATATATATGTGGTTATCCACAAGCTAGGGGTTTGATTTTCGAGATCGATTCTACCCTCATGATACTATTGTGAAGAGTCATTATTCCATGCATTAGGGTGACATAGAGGTGCACTTTGTGGAAAACAAGGATAAGTCAAATTGGAGGAGCCCTTCTACAAGATCAACTTCTATATTTGGTTGTAATTCTCTCCATTTATATTAATGAAAACAGTTCTTTGTTTTCCTATATTTGATGTTATGATTTCATGTATTTCGATGCCATGTTGATTCACTGAATGAAATTCTTATATGATGCTACATAGATGTCGTATATCATTGGATTACTTTTTTATATTATGTAGGTACTAGTTATAGCAATCAAAGATAATATTGGAGTACAAGCCATGAGAAGAGTGAAGTATATGATGGATTATGGGTAGGATTCATAAAATTATCTATTTAATTTAAGGGAAATATTAGATCGTTTGTCTTTCTGTTGTTCTTGTCTAGGCCACCCAATCTAGCGAAGGTACTTCTGTCTACAGTCATATATTTTTTATAACAAATTGGCGACCATGTTGGGGAAAAATGCATGCCCTTGGTGGTTTCTTTGTCCTTAGTGTTTTTTTTTTCCTCTTCTTAGGACCTTCACTATCATAATCAATCAAGAAAATGCCTAGGAAGACCCTTCATTGAGTTTCAATTGCAATTTTTGTGTCGAAACTTTCTATTTCTTGAACAACGCTCCCTATGGTCTAGGGAAAAAACATTGCATCCATGCAAATCCTTCATTGTGTCTATGTTGCATACCACTGGTGCCTTTTATGCACTTGTGTTGACTCATGTTCATGCATACATTTGTTTTTGTTTTGTTTTTCTCTTTTATCATCTTTGTTCCAACTTCTCTTCCTTGAGTCTTTGAGTGTCTTGTGGTTTGTATTAAACCTCCATTTGGTTTACTTATTTTTTTTTAGTTCCCCCTGATAATGATTTATTTAGACTTTCCTGTGTTATTATCATTAGTTCATTAGAAAAATCATTTTTTTTTTATCATTGAGTGCTTGAATTAATTGATGTTTTAGTCATTGTTCTAAAAAATTTATTATAATTAGTGATTATGCATGCATCTTAGTTTTCAACATATTTGAAAATGAAGAGGAATTTAAAAGAAAAATATTTTCATTGGCATATAGGTTTTTGTGTGTGCATCAACTTTGGAACAGTTGTATTAAAAAAGAATTTCACTTTTCATATTGTTTGCTAAATTTTTGTATGTTGCATACTCTTTGTCTCTTCCCTCCCTTAGATAAATTTTCATTGAAAGAGAAATATTTCATTTCTTCATACTAGTTTGAATTTTAGCGAATTTAGGTGAAACTCATGGTGATCCATAAAATTGAAATTTAATCCTAGATAAATGTTAAAATTTATTGAATCAACCTAAGGAACATTTGTAACATTAACGTGAACATTTAGAGGTCTAGGCTAGGGACATGATCCAACGTGTTTAAATGTAGGAGCTATCATTGTTTTTTAGCATTGTATAATGGGGGTGATATCTATACATAAGTGTATCATATCATACTCCACGTACCATTGGGTATATTGGATGGCGCTCCACGCATGAAAAATATATGGGAGGGCTCTCATTAAATGGTTACGAATTAAGAAACACTACTAGGGACTGCACTTCCACGTGCCATCAAGTATATTTCCCCTATAGATTGTGTAATCTTCCCAATTTTTAGCCTCAAGCTAAAAGGAACATTATAGTTAGCATATTTTTATTTTGTTGAATAAAATGGGTAAGGAGACCCCTTAACCCCTTTTGATGGAGAAATAACACTCCTTATGTGAAAGGAGGAATAATACAGCAGCTAATTTGAGCACCACATGGTGTGAACAGGATTGGATCATGCTTGATCTAGTCATTTTGACCAAAGTCAACTAAGCTGTCTAGATACGTTGAACCTTCTTGGACAACGTAGTTTTAGTGGAGGCTCCACTTGCATGAGCTAGGTGGAAAGTGTGGATGGGACCCATGGTGAGAGGAGTTCATTTTCTTTATAAGGAGGAGGTGGCAGCCCATTTTCATTATGCATTAGCTTATCATTTTCATTGGGCCTGCAAAGACTTGCATCCCCGGGCTGTTTAGCAAGGTTGTAGTGTTCCTGAACCCAAGGGTGTTCCTGGTCGGGAATCCCTACCTCATCCTCAAGGAAGGAGAGGGTTTGTGCTTCATTTCCTCATTCCGGTATTTGGCCAAGTTTACTCCTTTAGCTACAACGTTATTCTGTTGGGAAAAAATGTTGAGTTGCTAAGGGTAGCAACAGAGGAACTCATAGAGTCATTCTTTGGCTTGTTCTTCAGTGGAGATCTTGTATAATATTTGGAGGAGCAGCAAAGGAGACTCCTATGCATCATTTTAGATCTTTGGCACTAGGCCAATCATTCACCATCTCTCACAACATATTCTAGGGCTGGAACTGCGTTATTTTATGCAGGGTGTTGCTGGGAGGGTAATTTGAGCTTATCAGGAGAAGTGTTTTTGAGTAAAAGGGATCAACCTTTTTCTTGAGAAAATTATCAGAGGAGGGCATGAGTATTTCAGATCTGCTATAGCCTCATTCTCATTTTGATTTAGTTGCAGTGACAAGTTATTTGTCACATTTGTACTTTCTCTAGCATTTCTAGCAATCTCTCCTAGATTGGCTAGGAATATTGTATTAGAGCCCATTCTTCTATTCTTGGGCATTTATTTGTATGTATCAGCCACATTTCATGTATTGACATCTACAGCAGAAACTACTCTCATAGAGATAGTGCAGTCACTGCTTTCTGGCATTTTGTGCAGTTGCTGCATCTCTTGTATTTCATGTGTTAATCCTTGGAGATTTATTCCCATTGCATGAGGGGTTTATTCCTCATGATATTTCTGTATATTGTTTCTGATATATTAATGAACATTATGGCTGTATTATATTTCATCTTATGAAATATTCATATTTTCATAGTTTATGATTATGTTCATGTATTGCTGTAAGCTCTCTCTTTGAGCATTCTCTAAGGGACCTAGTTTGGGGAGATCTGAATAACCCATCTAGAGTCAATTATTTGGGCTCAAATTTTGGAAGAGAAGTGTTTGATGAGTTAACAAGGGGATCAAAGCCCCCTTTCATCTTATTTTTACATTGTCTTCCTTATACAACGTCCTCAAGGACCATATTGCAAAAATTCCCGAAAAAGGGATATTACAGTGGTATTGGAGCATCAATCTTAGCTCAGCCTGTGTATCCCATGATAATATTCCATTAGAAGGATAATATCCTCACTTAGAAGAGGAGATGTACAAAGGAAACAAGAAAATAGGAATGACGGAAGAGGAGGTTTCCCTTCTTATTTTCCAGACCCTGGAGGGTATCATTGAAGACCTTCAGGAGATAGAAAGGGAAATTTGCAGAAGGTTTCTGAGAGGGTTTGAAGATGAAGCAAGCCCTAGCTATTATTATGATGGGTGTGAGAATTTAGCCACACATGCAGATCCACAGCGTAGTTCATTTTCCACTTGCACTGTAGAGAGAAAGGAGGAAGAAGATGAGGCCATTGGAGGAGCAACGCTGCAACTCAAATGTATGGCTCATGTTTGGTGGTTTGAAAATTATATTTCATGTTATCATGCAAATGTCGAATCATATGATGGAATCACTAAAATTTTGGTGAGAAAAATTGATGAAAATCACTGTGAATCTCTATGTATCAAAACATCAAACACTTTGCATGCATTGGAGGGAACCATGCAACAAACTCCATTCCATATTTCTGAAGGGGATATAAACATGTATGATGGCTTGCTAAGGGAAAGATCCCCATTGTGTGAAGGGCCCTCTTCCATTTGTGAAGCCATGGAGGTACTTCCTTCAAGAGATGTCCAAGATCTAGGGTCTCTCCTTGATGATGAGGTAATCTCACTTATTGATAGGGATGATGAGCATATGAGATCTAACAACACTATCATACTGGGAAGAGATCCATCACCACATGGAGGTGAAAAGGGAGCCATTTTTTCCATTATAGGAGCCCTTGTGTCTTTACGAGGAGTTCCAAGTATTTTTACATGTGGGAACCATAGCACAATTCTGGAGTCATATGTAGCAGTTATTGGGGATTGTGAGATGGAGGAGGAAGAGAAGGATCAGCATCAAGGGTTGATACACCCTTATCTATTCTAGAAATTCTTTGCACAAGAGAAGGAGACTGTACAACACAGTGAAGAGAGGGACAAATCAGTCCACTTATACATACAGTCCACTTTTGAACTTGATGTCTCACTATATGGAGGCATTCCACCTGGAAGGCCACCTGATCTAGAGTTTGATGAGGGGCATCTTGTCATTTGGTTCACCACTCCTAGATTTTGGAGAGTTGGAGACATTGGATGAGTCTAGCACAATGCAGAGAGTTTGGGATAAATCCGAGGAAGGAAACACTCTCTCATTTTCAGTATCGCCCACTCTCATTAGTTATACTGTGCTGATAAAGTTTGTTGCAGGGATGGAGGATGGAATATTCATGATGCAGGATGACTGCTCCATAGATTTGATGGGGAAGAGGATACTTCTTTTGAGGGAGGACTCTTTCATACATAGGAATGGATGGAGGCCACTCATGCTTACTTTGACCCAGCTTGGGAGAATCCTTTCGGATGACAACTTCTCATGGGAGGCCAACTTCCAAAGGACACCATCATTATTTGAGCATAAGTAGCTGCATGATGGGCATGGCAGCATTTTTGAGGATGAATTTGGCATGGGGGATGTCAAATTAGTAGGCAACAACATGAGGGGAGTATCACATTGCAGATTACCAGCGCTGTCTCTGAGGAGGGTAGATCCAGATTGGAGGTCTCAACTCTTAGTAGAGTACTCCCAGGATATATATGCATGCATGACTCTTGATGGCCCAGATAGAAATGAGAGGTACATGATTGATGAGATGTTCATTTATACCAATAGCAGGATCTTCTTGACTATAGCTTCTAGTCTCAAGGAGAAATTATTGCATGCAGCACATGAGGACTTCCTAGCTATGGACTTTGATGCATATCTTGTCTTGCTAGAGGAGTTTACCTAGGAGGGCATTCAACATGATCTATATCAGCATATGGACAGATGCAAAGCCCGAATTACTTTAGAGAGGTTGGCACAACCATTTCCCTACTCCTTGGAGGTGAGAGAGAGCATTTAGATGAGCCATTTCAGCTCAAGGACCGGAGTACATGGTAAAGGCAGTATATACTCTCATTTTGATTTACCTTTATTTACTTCATATGGGAAGCTTGATGAGCTAAGGATGATCACACCTCCTTATTCTCCCTATTATGATGTACTTGTGGCCCATTGCAGCAATGGGAATGGCTATTTTTATGATGGTTTGTGGGGGAAGCCACATACTTCTTGGTGTGCACTATTGGAACCAATTTGTACTTTCATGTTTTCACCTTATGACATGTTTGTGGCAGAAAAAAAGTGGCTGGTAAATCACTTGTTATCTTTTGTTTTGAGGCAAGCATGGAATGCACTACAGTGGTTCCCCAAGTAGAACTATGATTCACTCTCCTCTTGCCACGTGGCAGCTTGTTTTCATTGTATTTTTCTCCATATGTTACCGATGTTTGTATACTCATGGGAGGATTTGTTTGGAGAGTGGTATTAGAGTTGAAGATTCCCATTGGGAGTATGATTCTTTCCTTTTCACATGTTGTATGTTTCGGGAGGAACAATGGGCACACCATGATTGCCATGTCACTACTTTTCTCTTCATATAGGAGGAGCTATGGGGAGAAAATGTGTTGTTGGAGGAGGCATTCTATGGTTGATTAATTTTGTGGGGAGGCTTGGGAAAATTGTGGAGGCCATGAAATTTTAGCCCAATATCAGCAACCCCCTCAACTTATCATAAATGGAGGGAGAAACTACTTGGATGGAAAGATCTAAACTCTCCATTCAGCCCCAACACATTGCATATACCATGGGTTGAGATTTCTATTTGGATGATAGCATGGATGAGAGGATCATCATTGGGGACAAAATTTTCCCATGCATTTCATCACTCCTACCTTGAGGAGGCCATAGCACAGCAAGAAGGTTTCCACCTACACCTTCTATCTTTCCATGATGTGCACCATTCCGGTTTTCATACTTGGGAGGAAGCATTGGGGGACAGATTTGTTGCAGGATATTTTGAGCAGTGATGGATATTGTTGATGAGGAGGCCAAAAAAGAAAAGGGGGAGGAATTTTGTTCTCTCTATGCAATTTCTTGAGGACAAGCAACATGTGGGAGGGGAGGAATGTGGGAGGGGAGGATTGTAATGTTCCCAATTTTTAGCCTCAAGCTAAAAGGAACATTATAGTTAACATATTTTTATTTTGTTGAATAAAATGGGTAAGGAGATCCCTTAAACCCTTTTGATGGAGAAATAACACTCCTTGTGTGAAAGGAGGAATAAAAAAGCAGCTGATTTGAGCACCACATGGTGTGAACAGGATTGGATCATGCTTGATCTAGTCATTTTGACCAAAGTCAACTAAGCTGTCTAGATACATTGAACCTTCTTGGACAACACAGTTTTAGTGGAGGATCCACTTGCATGAGCTAGGTGGCAAAGTGTGGATGGGACCCATGGTGAGAGGAGTTCATTTTATTTATAAGGAGGAGGTGGCAACCCATTTTCATTATGCATTAGCTTATCATTTTCGTTGGGTCTGCAAAGACTTGCATCCCCAGGTTGTTTAGCAAGGTTGTAGTGTTCTTGAACTGAAGGGTGTTCCTGGTCGGGAATACCTTCCTCATCCTCAAGGAAGGAGAGGGTTTGAGCTTCATTTCCTCATTCCGTCATTTGGCCAAGCTTACCCCTTCAGCTACAACGTTATTCTTTTGGGCAGAAACGTTGAGTTGCTGGGGGCAGCAACAGAGGAACTCATAGAGTCATTGTTTGGCTTGTTCTTCAGTGGATATCTTGTATATTATTTGGAGGAGAAGAAAAGGAGAGTCATGGGCATCATTTAAGATCTTTGGCACTAGTCCAATCATTCACCATCTCTCACAGCACAGTATAGGGCTAGAACTGCGTTATTTTATGCAGGCAGTTGCTGGGAGGGTCATTTGAGCTTATCAGGAGAAGTGTTTTTCAGTAAAAGGGATCAGCCCTTTGCTTGAGAACATTATCAAAGGAGGGCATGAGTATTTCAGATCTGCTATAGCCTCATTCTCATTTTGATTTAGTTTCAATGACAAGTTATTTGTCACATTTGTACTTTCTCTGGCCTTTCTAGCAATCTCTCCTAGATTGGCCAAGAATCTTGTATTAGAGCCCATTCTTCTATTCTTGGGAATTTATTTGTATGCATCAGCCACATTTCATATATTGACATGTACAGTAGTAGCTGCTCTCATAGAGACTACGCAGTCACTACTTTCCGGCATTTTGTGCAGTTGTTGCATCTCTTGTATTTCATGTGTTAATCCTTTGAGATTGATTCCCATTGCATGAGGGGTTTATTCCTCATGATATTTCTGTATATTTTTGCTGATATATTAATGAAAATGATGGCTATATTATATTTCATCTTATAACATATTCAAATTTGCAGATTTTATGATTATGTTCATGTATTGTTGTAAGCTCTCTCTTTGAGCATTCTCTAAGGGACCTAGTTTAGGGAGATCTGAATAACCCATCTAGAGTCATTTCTTTGGGCTCAAATTCTAGAAGAGAAGTGTTTGATGAGTTAACAAGGGGATCCAAGCCCCTTTTCATCTTATTTTTACACTACCTTCCTTATACAGTGCCCTCAAGGACCATATTACAGAAATTCCCGAAAAAGGGATATTACAGATTGATATACTCGCCATAGGTAACCAACGTGGTCACCTCGTATACCGTGATATAATAAAAAAAATATTCGGGGTGATATCCTGCATGTATGTTAATTCCTTGGTTCGCAAATTTTATATTGCAATTCATGGTTGCTTGGTAAACCTTTATGCCAAATTTTACCCCTTTTTTATTTCTATTGTTTTAATTGTTAAAATTGATTAATCCAACATGGAAAAAGAAGCACCCTCTCTCTATCGTTCGAGTAGAATGAAAAATAATCCTCCTCTTCCACCATAGAAACTCTTGGACGTTGTTAGAAACATAAGAATATGCAAACTACCAAATGAGGACCTTCAGGAAATACTTGTTGTCCTCCTCCAAAAATTTATCCGCGAGAATTATCTTTCCCATTCAGTTCTAAGGCCAATATTACATCTACTCTTGTCGGTGAATATGACACAATAGAAGTAGAAGTACCTGAAGCTTTGTTTCTTGAGGTCATTGAATCTCACTTCATTGAGTTTGATACCTTATTACCTGAGGTACCTTAGTAATTTTCACCTATTACTTCAGGACCTTCCTCTTCTCTTCCTTTGTCTCAGACACAACCTTACGCCATATATCTCAGACACAACTGTAGGCCATATATCTTGGACCCGACGGTGAGCCTCTTCCATACGGTCTTCTGAGTATTGAAGAGATACCACAAGAAGAACCTCATCCTTCATCTCCTATTCATTTGAGAGGGTTACATATTTATCTGCATCATCGTTTTCCTTCTCTTCAAATAAAAAGCTCATTTATCTAATTCTCTTCCTTTTAGTTCACCTGAGAGTTTCTTGTGGAAATTATCTTTGGGATAATCAGCCAATACTGAACACGTTATGGTTTCCCAACCTATCTCCACTAGGGCCAAGATATAAAATGTTGCTTCCTCATCCACATTTGCAACATCACCAGAAACTCATCTCTATGGTGGCCCATCTATCCTGCCTAGTTATCAGTCATTGTTTGGTAACTTCTCTGGTGCAAAATCTAGTCCTTGGACTTCTCTCATGACATATGTTTCTAGAATTCCATCTGGAAATTCTTTAATGAGAACTATATTGTCTTCTCCTTCTCATCCACCTAAACCTATAGTTTAACAACATGTTGGTCCTTATATTAGTGGACACCTTCAACAACACAATTCTCGTAATATTGGGTACTCACCATCTAGTGGCAAGTTTCTGCCATAATTCCATCCTCCTTTGGCAGGGGGGAACATGTTGTCAGTATTCATGAATTTAGTGATCAACATTCATTAAATCCACCTTATCTTGGTTTGA
Source organism: Pinus albicaulis (assembly GCA_034641835.2). Taxonomy (NCBI): domain Eukaryota; kingdom Viridiplantae; phylum Streptophyta; class Pinopsida; order Pinales; family Pinaceae; genus Pinus; species Pinus albicaulis. The sequence goes on from CM076578.1 coordinate 1,488,932,655, forward strand.
CTGCTAATGTTATGGAAATATACCTTTCCCATTCAACCTGGTTCATTTATTGGTGCATATGTATATGCTCAACCTATACCATCTACATCCCCAATTCCTACTCATCAATCGATACCTTTACAATTTCAAATCAATGTAAGCTAACCTTTACGGGCTGTTATTTTTAATCACTTTGTTTCGATGGTATCTGGTACTTCTCAGATCCCGTTCACTAAGCCTTTACAAAGTAACTTACTATCTCAAAAACTTGGACAAGGTATCCCTCAAATTCTCATTGGAAAAATTGTGTATGGTATGACACAACCTCCACTAACCTCACCTTATGTGAGTATGATGCACAATCGCACAGGGAAACAATATCAACCTCTTCAAGGTATCCATTACATGCCTTATTTAGGTCAGAAAATCCCAACTCAGCCATTCTATCATTTGAAAGATTATCCTAAGCTAGAAAACAAGGATATGTGTATACTAGTTATCAAAATATTCCTTATTATGGTACCCAAGTTCCTCTGTAATATCCCAAAAGGGAAAATGCAGTAATACTAAAACAAAACATAAGAATTGTAGCAAAGTAAACAATAAATCTAAATACACATCAGAATGCTCAGAAATAGCTGAGCCATTTTATTATTATGGAGGTGGATAAACTAGTACAACAGTGCTCAAAATATGAGACACTCAAGCCAAAGGGATGGCCTAGAATGACCATAAAATGATCCCACAAGAGGGGTTGCGTAACTGATGGACTGCTGGAATGAAAATTACGTTGTTCGTGCTAGAAAATAGTAGGACAATAACTGGCAGATAATAGAAAGTTAGATCTAGGAAGTTCTGGAGCTCTGATGATGCTGAAACTTTAGATCCAGGCTCTATGATGGATACCCAAGATAACCCAGAAAGGATTTCTTAGATCTGTTAATCTAATAAAATCACCCTCTTAGGGCTTGCACTATGTAGCTATTGGGTATGTAGATCTGATGCATGAACTGAAGATATGATGGTTGTAATGATGTGCAATCAGCTCTGTGCAAGAAGGGTTGATCCCTTCACTAGATCTTTGGGCTAAAATATCAAGATCTATCTCCTCTAATCTCCTTCAATGAATGTGGTTGTTGATCACTCAACAGCTTCAGAAAATTGTGCTATAAGTAGGGGAGGCCCTCTAGCCTACTGCAAAATATGTCAAATCAGCTCTGGAATGATGGAAACAATGAATACAATGTGAGGATATGGTCCCTCAGAGGATTTCCAGTTGAAGCACTAAAAACTTCCTTCCTCCAATAGATCTACAAGACTTAACTGCACAATCCTTGAGGGTACTGTTGCTGCATGGAGGTAAAACACAATGGCCTAAATTCTAGATATAGATCCTCTGCTCCTAAAAGTTTTAATGTGATGAACAAGTGAAGGATAAATCCTCCACTGGTTTCTTAGCTGAAATTCTAGAAACAACCTCCTGAAGATGGCACCAATGCCTGATAAGTAATAAAGCCCAATAGAAACCTTCCCAGATTAGGCACTCGAAGTCCCCTATGGGTAAGGGTGGGATTCCTGCTTGGAAACACCCTATTCTAAACAACACTGCAGACTTATATAAACAGCATAAGAGTGCATAGAAATGTCTTAAGAAAGGTCTAGATCTAAACAGATCAAATAAATGAATAATCCAAGTCATGCCTTATATTGTGCCTTCACCTTCATTATATAGATTATTACCCTTCCATAGCCTAGGCCCATCTCATAACTGCATTGTATGTGTGGACATAAGTCTCCATGATTGAGTGCGTTGTCTCTCCATGTCCTTCATCATGTCTACATGTGATGATCACCCTATCCATCATGTGTGCATTGAATGCACTACTTCCTCCATCATGTGTGCATTAGATGCACCACTTCCTCCACTAACTTATCATAAGTGATTTATGATCTTACTTTGAATGCACAATTATCCTAGTTGACCTCTTCAAAGATACTCATTATTTTACATTTAAGATCCATAATCTTATTTGAATATTTCATCCTCCATGATGTATCTCATAAATGGGACATGATCTCCACTCCTTTATCATTAATGAAGCTGCTCCACTACTCCATTATGTAGGTCTAGATCTAAAATATCCACGTACACACATCAAAAGTGGATTTTATTCATCTTTGAGGATTATGGCCTCCACCATTTTATTTACTTAATTAATTAAGTTTATTAAGAACTCTAATATTCCAAATAACATGTGAAAAATTTGGAATATTACAGTCCTCCCTGGAAATATGTTGCTTGTCCTCAAGAAACTGAAAAATTAGATGCTAGAGCACTCTGCCCCCCTCCAAATGGCATCCACAAAACGAAGATCTCCCCATTTTCTGCAATGATTTATGTATGCCCAGCACCAAATTTGCCTCTCTATAATATCTAGAGTGACCTCCAACTGTGTAGCTAGATGTCCCTCCTCAATCATGAAGCTCGAAGTGACAACCATAAGTTGTCTAGCATCCTCCACAATACATGAGATACATAAAGATAGATGGTTCCTTCCACAAAAGGAAAGCTCCAACTCACAAAGCATACCTCCATCCCATGCCACATGAAGTATAAAGAGACTCTTCATGCCTCCATCCTTAGCCCTGTTGGCCTTGTTGGATCTAAGCATCATCCCAACATTGTACAAAGAATAAATAGAGACATATGGGTAGACAAAATTTTCAAATCATATTCTCCCAATAGTAACCACAACAACAATGCTCCTGGCTACCACACCACACCATCAAAATACCAGGTGAGTTGGCCATATTCTCTCAAGAGAATCCATAGCAACAATGTATATTGCTGCCCCACCACATAATCATCAAACCAAGTATGGTTTCCATACTCTCCAAGTAAGATCCATGGCAGGAATGCCTCTCGCTACCATCCTCCATCATTATCATGCAAAGAAGGGGAGTATGTCAAGCCAAACTCTCCCAAAAGTAACCATAGCAAAAATATATCTTGCTTCTTATTTACATTATAATGTAAATAATGGAGTAATAACATCATGATTGACATATGGAATGTCATATCAGCCCAATACAAAAAAACTCCATCATTACACACCATGAGAGCACTATGCCATATCATAAACAATACAAAACACATAAACATGGGAGATGTCATGTGATGGCCAAACTCTCTCAAGGAAAACCAAGGTGAACATGCCTTATTTTGCTGCATTTTGTCATTGATACATAAGGCATGATTCAAGGAAATATGAGTTATTGGGTGGTAACCATACTCACTTAGGAGCAGCCAGCGCAGCCATGCCTCCTTCTTCATTACATGAGTTTTTTTCAAGGCATGGGTCATCAAAATATGTGGTGTTGGGTAGTAACCATACTCACCCAAGATCAACCAATGCATCCATGATTCTTTCTGGCCTATCTCATAGTTCTGCAAGTGGTTTGGAAACCCCTTTCTCCATATCAACAACCATTCATCCCAATCTGGATGATGGATATCATTCTGCAAAAACTTGGTATCCTCCCATTGTAGGACACCAACCTCCTCAAACCTTTGAAGACATTTTCACTCCATGATATTTTGAAGTGCACCTCCAATGATATCTCTCCATGATATCCTATTTTCATCAATGGCCCTCTAAAACCAATAAGTTTTTGGATCTGCTGTAGGTAGAAGTTTCTCCTTGAGTTGTGAGATGATCATTGAGAAAGTTTCATCTAGAAAGGAGAAAATATTCCTCATCTCAATATGTCTATCATCTATCATCTTTACCTCCATTGCTTCATGACTGAAGCCACCTTCAGAGTGCTCTAAGAATAATGGGGTCATCTCATCATCATTACTTCTAAGTGACATCGTTGTATATCTACATGGTGATACATGTGCTGTCTCATGGCAAGGCACAATGATGAACTCATAGTCAGCCATTTTACATAGGATCAGACTCATCCCATCTTCTGAAACTCCACACTTCAACTGAAAGGGTTGAATGTAGCTTAACAATGATGAACTGGGATAAATCTTCATCTCCTCCTTGATCAGATCAAGGGTCCTCTATGTAGTGATATGTTGCTGCTTGAAATCATCATGTTGTTCTAATCCTTGGTCATGCAATGGCCCTGATGGCATGCCCCCATAAGTTTCAATAAGAGGTTCTAAAACAATATGAGATGAAAGTGGAAGCATACCTCAGATCGACCAATGTGTGGGAACCTCTTGCAAGACCACAAGAGTTCCTCCAACCGGGACAACGGTGTCTCCAACTGCTGGTAAGAGTGATGGTTGCTCTTCTATCAATGTACTAGCACTGGAATTTACCTTCTCTTCCTCATGCATCTCCCGAATCATGCATGGGACTTTGTATGTCAAGGAATTAAGACGATCTTGCAAATATTAAAGTGTCTCTCCTCCGGATACAAGTACTTCTGCATCTGGTGATGAATGTAGTGACTCTTTGTCCAGAGTAACAAGAATGACATCCTCTTTTGATTCCTTAGGAAATGTCTCTTTGTGACATGTCTCTGGTTTTCTTCTATCAAACTTCTTTCTCAACCTTTGAAAGAAATTTGAATATTTAGTCACCTTTGTATACTCCATGTGACCAAACCACCAATCATTGGCTTCACCATGAAGATGAAGTGCTGCAATTTGAACAACCTCTCCTTTAGCTACAAGATGTAGCCTAAAGAATGCATCTAAATCCTTCCTCCAAGCCTTTTCAGTGCTTGAGGAAGACCCATAAAATGTAGGAAAATAGAATCTATTATGCCTCTTCCTTCTGTTGCTGTTATAGGATCTTATTTCTTCTTTGAGTTTGAAGATTTGTTGGAGAGTTATATTCCCCTTGAATGCTCTAGACTGTGCTCTGTAATCTTCAAGAAATGAACTGAGAGTCTCATGAGTCTCAAGTTCCATGCTTTTTCTATCTTCATCTCTATACCATTCACCTTCTTCAATGAAAGTGGGAATAGTAGATCTATGAGGAGATATATGATTCTTCAGTCTTCTTTGTTGGTGATAGGAAGTGTTTGGACATTCCTGATCCAATATTTTTCTTGGATCCTTCCTTTTCCTTTTCCTCTTAATTTGATTGACCTCCTAGGAGAGTTCTTGCATGGATCTAAAGAGAAGAGTAGAAAAACTACAATCCTCCTTCATGATAGATCTCTTCTATCTACTTCTTCTTTTCATGAAAAAGGTGAAGTGTCCAAAAGCTGAGCCAAAGATCATGCTCTAATACCACTTTAATATCCAAAAATTGGGAGAGCAACAATATTGAACACAAAAATGGAAATAGCAGTGATAAATCAATGCATAAAATGTAATAAAAACATATAGCCATTATATTAATATCATAGCAGCAAAATGTGTACAATATCTTGAGGTAAAAGTCACTCAAGTTAGGCAAAACAAGCCTCAAGAGAACAAGTACATGAAATATGAAGAACATTGCTAAAAAATAATTCCCCGGGCTAAGACAACGCACTTTTAGTGGATATAACTGCTGCTGGGAAATTTCAATACATGGATATGATGTTATATAGCTAAAAAGGTGATGGGGATAGAGATCTATTCTCCCAAGCACATTTCCAAGGCAACCTAGTAAGGGTTTCCGGAAATACCCCAAAATGTAAAATGTTGGAATGCAACCCTAGGGCTGAATAGCAGCTGCAACTGAATACTGGAAAGGAGGTGGCTGAAATGGATATAGAAATGTATGAATCTCCTTAAATAGATCCTCCAAGTGAAAGGTTGATCCCTTCCTTGAAGATCTCACCCTCCAAATCAAGCATTGAATCCTCCACTGCAAATGCTCACTAAAACAATGCAGTCTATGAGGGGATATGCACTGTAGGAGATTAAAATAGGTTGGATTGGTGTCAAAATATGAAATAAATCCCAAGGAACTTCTTTTCAATGCTCCCAATGGAAATAATGCTTCCTCTACTAAAAACAAGCTTAGAAACTGGGCCTACAAACCCTCCACTACTTCTACCTTGCAACACGACACAAATCTATACAGAAACTGTGCTATAGCTAAAGAATGAAGCTTGGCCTAATGCTAGAATTTGGAATATGTATCTCAATAATATCTCCTGAGTGGGGACTCGAAGTCCCCCAAGGATGAGTGTGGGATTCCTGCTCGGGAACCCCCTTGTACTAAACAGTACAACAGACTCTGCTAAACAACAAAAGCATGCATAGATATGTCGCATGACAAATCCAGATCTAAAAAGATCAAAATAAATAATATAAATCATGCCTTCTATTGTGCCTTCACCTTCATTATATATATTGTGAGCCTTCCATAGCCTAGGCCCATCTCATAACCGCGTTGTATGTGTGGACATAATTATCCATGATTGACTGCGCTCTCTCTCCATTTCCTTCATCATGTCTACATGTGATGATCACCCTCTCCATAATGTGTGCATTTAATGCACTACTTCCTCCATCATGTGTGCATTATATGCACCACTTCCTCCACTAACTTATCATAAGAGCTTTATGATCTTATGTGGAATGCACTATGATCTTAGTTGACCTCTTCAAAGATCCTCATGATTTTACATTTATGATCCATGATCTTATTTGACTGTTTCATCCTCCATGATCTATCTCATAAATGAGACATGATCTGCACTCCTTTATCATTAATGAAGTTGCTCCAATACTCCATTATGTAGGTATAGATATAAAATATCCACATACACACATCAAAAGTGGATTTTATTCATCTTTGGGGATTATGGGTCCCTCCACCCTTTTATTTACTTAATTAATTAAGTTTATTAAGAACTCTAATATTCCAAATAACATGTGAAAATTTTGGAATATTACATCCTATTTATCATAACCCTCCTTATTATGGAATGGAAGTACATGTTTCTCAAGCAATCCCATCTTATCCAGGTTATCCTCCAAATTTTAACAGGAAATTGTCATTTGTGGCTAATCTTGAATTGTGAGATTCGACTCAGCTCATGAATGACCACATTACTCATTCTCCTTAGTGGCTGATAATTCCTATAAAATTTCCTTCTTATATTCCCAAATTAAATGGGAATCCTAGAGAAGACCCTTCCACACATCTAATGACTTATCATATATGGTATTCTTCAAAATCCCTTAATGATTCAATTCAATTACGTCTTTTCCAATGTACACTTATAGGTACCACAACTAAATTGTATATTAGGTTACCTAGTTACCATGATTTCAGTTCCTCAGCCACTACCTTCCTTACACATTTCTAGTTACTTGTCAAATATGAGATTGGAACAAAAATTTTGACCAAATTCAAACAATCAAATTCCACTCGCATCTCATATCACATTCATGAGTGGTGTCGTCATTGTTGGTTGGTTAAAACATATGTTCATGATCAGTTTTTAGCAGAATGGCTCACTAAATATCTATTGGAACCTATAATAGAATATGCGGCTAAAGGTGGAGTCCTAGACGAAGAGAAAGTAATTTATCATCACAATATTTGGATATTTTTTATACCAAATCAAGCATGCTTTACGACAAAATACCAAGTGCTCTAAGACCTTCGAACATTGTTCCTCAACTTCTTAGAAAATAATCTCATGTTGTTGATGATGTGATTCGTTCTACTAGTTCGTAATCGATGAGTAAACCATTTGGTGTTTTTGTCGCTTCATCTTCCCAAAACCCTCCATCCAATCCTCCTGTGGCTTATAATTCTGAGATAAATGTCGTTCATTCTGATAAAGGTGAATATCAACAACAACCAGGAAGTAAGAAGAAATGTAAATTCAAAAAGAAGAAACATTATTCATCGTAGTATAAAAAAACAGGTTAGTCCTCTGATGAGAAACAAAACCCTCATTATCCATGTTTGATTTGTAATGAGGAGCACTTTACTCATGACAGTCCTCACTGCATGGAAGTGAATGAGCTTTTGATATCTTCCACTTTTCTCACTATGTTGAATGACCAATTTCCTAATCATGAAACTCACATGGTTGCTCAGGACCCTAATTCCTCTAACACAGTTTTACTGCTTTCATCCACAAAGACTAAATATGATATTATGGTGGCTACCTGAAATAAGGACTATGGTAATGCAAATCCTTCAAATGGTCAAGCTACTGGTAAACTTTCTAATTAGACATCATCTTCATCAGATCCCACTCTGCATTTAATTCCTACATAATTAAGCATTGAGCCTTCGAAGGCCATTATTCATAAATATGATTTCAACCCTTGTGTGAAAGATGCCAAAAATTATAGTGTATTTTAATACTTGGCTCCATCTCAATCAACTATGTTGACTCTCGAGGTGTTGCAAAATTTTCCTTCCCAGAAGAAGTATTTTCTTTTTGCTATCATAAGTGTTGATCCTTTAGATTCCAACCTAATCGTTTTCAAACATGATAACTATTTCCCTCGACTCCTAGCTCAATTTTATTTTATGATCCATTTTTTCATCCACGGTAAAGAAATTCATCATTCTATTGTTGGCGAGGGAGCCTCCACCTATATCATGTTTTTTTCTTGTTGGAAGGCGATTGGTTCTCCTCAACTAATAAAATCGTCCACCATAGCAAAGTGTTTTGATGGATGAACATATAAGCCATGTGGTATTTTGAACTTCTTATAAGTGGAATTATCGAGAAAAACAATATCCATATAAGTTGAAGTTATTAACGGACCCCTTGTTTATAATATTCTATTAGGTCACATGTGGGATTACACTATGACTATTGTCATTTCGACTTATCTCTATATTATTTCCTTTCCTCACAAGGGTGGAATTCTGGCCATCGACCAACTCACCTTCTTCCCCTTCGATTCTCATGTTACACAAAGTTTCCCTCTTGTAGGGGAAACTCTACACTCTTATAGCATGTCAGGGTTGGACTACTTAAGGACTCCTCTATTATGGGAAAATTTTCTCTCCCTCCTCCTTCATTTCTCTACAACTCACCTTTGGTTTCTTATTTCAATATGATAAATTCTTCTACTATTCCAACATATCCATGGATAGTACCAGATGAACCTAAAATCAATAGTTTTTGTGACCGAATGCTTCTTAGCCTCATGGAGCTTGATTACGAGGCCATCTATTTGGCTTGTGCAACTTATTATGATTCCTTCTCTTTGATTAATTGGGTTAATCATTCACTAGATTATGGCACATCATATGATATATATTATTTGCGGGAAATAATTTCTGCAGACAGAAAATATCCCTCTAGTCTTATGGGAGGATCTAGCAACAAACAAGACAAATATATGCAACCTTTCCTAACTTATGCTAGAAAAACATGAAGGAGGATAGGTGTCCTACCTATTTTTGATGTTAATTCCTATCTTTGGTGTCAACCTTTCTTATTTTGCTTCCACGCTCATGATATCCTCTCCATTGGTGAAGATGAATGCCTACAAGGAAAAATTAGTGGAGACAACAAATGTATACCAAGCATAATAGTTTCTAGAGCAAGTGATGCAATTGATAAAGGAACATTACATTAAATAGACAATAATTAACATATTTACGGAAAGGAAATACATAATTTATTATTAATAGAATAATAAAGGGATAAATACAACCGGAATCCTTGATGTTGGATGCCTCCTTCAGGTGACACTACAAGTCCTAGTCTTCAGCTTAAAACAACTTCCTCCTTTGCAAATGGGAAAAAAATGGTCATGATTCAGCTCATAGGATGGAAACCAAACATTAGTGGATGGTAGGGGTTTCATTTATAGGGAAGGAGAGGCAGTTGAGGATCCATAAAATGTGGGAGGAGTTCCACATATTAAGGGAAAGATCCATGGAAATAGGATTCATGGCCATGAATGGGAGATCTCATTCCTATCTTCAACTACATGAAACCATGTCGTCGTTCTCAAGCCTTCTACTAAGGGAAACTTCTCCTCCATTTTGGTAATAACTGCTTGAAGAGGGAAAACACATATTTTCCTAACAAAATTTGTGCTGCCAGTGATAGAAATAAGTAGTGCAAAAGGTGCCAAGTGTGAGTCATCAACTATGAAGAACATGTTGGGCTTGTAAAACAAGGTTCTTGACAAGCTTTTCAGAATATTTCAAGTCAATTCTTCTTCCACTTCCTCAGGGATGTTTTAAAATTGTTTCATGGAGAACATATTTTGCGAGACTGGTGGTATGACGACACAAAGTGGAGTGTGACAAAATAATTTATAACATATGCCCCTTATGTTGGAATTATGGTACATGTGTTATCCTTGATGGAAACTCACTAGTAACAAAACAATTCAATGGTAACCATATGTGTTCACAAATCAGGTCAAAGGTTACAGAATGAGGGGACAGAGGTTTGCAGGTTAGAAAGAAAAGTTTGATTAAGGTGAATGTTTGAAGATCTATACGCAGGTTAGTCAAGGCCAAGTCGCATACACATGTGGGCATGAAGAAGGCAAGTCGCATACATACTGGCACACTAATTCATTAATACCAAGGGTCTTTACCATGGTATTAGACCACAATATTAAGCATAGTAGTGGTTATTTGATGCCATCTAAGATTACCACTGACACTAGTGTGGTTTTGGATCATGGTATTGGATAAGGATCTAACTATATAAGGAGGTGAATATCAAAGTGCTTAGTGTGCATGTATAAGGGTGTTTGATGAATGCTTCAATCTGAAGTATATTTGGATTGTAAGGACTATAGTTGATTAGTTGATCTGAAATAATAATGCACCAATGAATACAATGATGGATCAGGATCATGAGACCTGAAATGAATTTCCATTGTATGATCTGCTCATATATTCACTAGATCTAAGTATTGATGCATTTTTTTATTTGTGAATGTTATGATCTTGGTCGTTCTAAAGTTTTGAAGAGATGCACAATTTTAGGTAAAAATTTGCAGATCTGTATGCAAGTTTGTCTTAGTGAAGTCAGTATACACGCATGTTCATTTCATAAAATTCATGTACATAAAAGAAGGAAGAGTTTCTTCTTATAAATGATTGATCTATTAGATCAGTATTGTTGTATGTCTACTATTTTTCAATGATGTCTTTATGTCAATCTAGGTTGAGTGATAATGTCTGAAGTAGAAATGATTGAATGATGAAGTTAAAATTGTTTGCATGTTGATTGGTTGAAAATATTCTTGATGATGATAATTGTATGAGGATTCAAATATCTATAAGTTACATGACTATGTTCAATTTTTTGACTCATTCAGAGTAACAATTTTAGAACTTATTATATTGAGATCCGTACAGAGGTTTCTCTGTAGAAAAGCGCGACACAGGTTTCCATAAGTGAAGTAGTTTGTACCTTTTGGTTTATGAATGATCAAGGTTTTCATAGATTCAGTGTGTTGATGCAATATTATGAATTATGTTTTGTGTTCGGGCTACAATGGTCTCACTGTTTTGTTTGAATTAAGTTGGTGATTGGTTAAGTGACTATTTTCTTCAGTGGTAGGATTAGTATCCAAGTGACTGGTGACTGTTTGGTTCAGTGGTTGTTTTCAAAAATTGGATGAATTATTTTGGTAAAATAATTAGTTTCAGTTTAGATATTTGGCTTATATAATTTTAAGGGATTCAGCATGGATTATGTGATGAAAAGTGGTCAACAAGTTGTGATGTATTAAAGAAACTAGATCTTGTATGAAAATTTATGAAACATGGTCCACGGATGTTGCTGAGGGTTGGAGCCTTCAGTCAGGAAGTAGAAGCTTCCTGCCAGTAGTAGTTGGTGATCATATAAGGGGGTTGAAGCCCCCTTCCAGTCGGTGTTGGTAAACAAGATCAGGGGTTTGAAGCTCTCGTCCAGTAGGAGTTGGAGAACGAGTGAAGGTTGTAGCCTTTAGCAAGTGGGTTCCTGCGTACTGGAATGAGTCTACACTAGTATAAGAATGTAAGAAGTTTTTTATAATAATAATATTGAACACTGAGACGAAAGTAGTGGTGGTTTTCTCCCACATTTTGTTTCCACCTTAATTCCTGGTGGTCATGTGTGTTGCTTATGTGTGATGCTTTATTCTATTCTTACTTCACATTCTTACTTCTTATCAAATTTATGATGAATATACTACATTATGGTTTAACTTAAACAAATAAATAATTAGTTGATTTATAATTTTACTAAGCATATGCTAGTTTACTGTATACAATTCATGTACATATTCTAATTGGATTCATAAAAATCATGTACAAAATTCAGAATAGAAAATATTATTGTGATTTTTTAAAATAATGATTCACCCTTCCCTCTTAGTATTTTTCCCAACAATTGGTATCAGAGCAGGTCCTTGAGAAGAAGCTTGATCACTTGAAGGAAGATCTACCAAGATTAGCAATAAATACAGAACAACATCTATCAGACCACCACTCTTCAATGGAAATAATTTAATATTCTGGAAGACAAGAACAAGATCCTATCTTCAGCCTCTTGGAGAAGATGTTTGGCCAATTATTGAAGGAGGTTACCAATATCCAGCCACAATTCCCATAGATGCAACAAAAAAGAAGACATATGAAACCAATGAAAAAGTTGTCAATGCATTATTGGGAAGCCTAACCGAATCATAATTTTTCAAAGTTATGCAGCTAAATTCAACAAAGGAAATATGGGACAAAATCATCCAAAGCTATGAAGGTGATAACAAGGTAAAAAGTGCTAAACTCCAAACTCTCATAACTCAATATAAAACTCTCATAATGCATAATGATGAGAGTATTGCAAGTTTTTTTCTATGTCTAGATGATATTGTAAATCGTATGAGAAATTTGGGTGAAGAAATAAAAGACACAACTTTAGTAGAGAAAATATTAAAATCTCTAACTCCTAAATTCGAGTCAAAAGTGTCTCCCATTAAAGAGAATAAGGATCTGCATACTCTTACTGTTGTTCAAGGTCATGGGATCCTGACTTCTTTTGAAATGAGAAAAGTAGGTCCCTTTAGAAGTCGGAGTAGCCACATTTAAAGTAACTGCAAAAGGAAAGGAAATGGAAGAAAACAAGGAATCACAATATGAATCAGAATTAGATGAGGTAAATTTTGTAAAGAAAATTCAACTTGGCACCAGAAGGTTCAGAGGTAAGCTTCCTTTCAAATGTTTTTCTTGTGGTATATTTGGTCATTATGCTACTAAATTTCCTTATAAAGACAACCACGACAAGGGGAAGGATATTGCTAAAGGAAATAGGAAATGGTTTGACAATAGGAAAAATTATTATACTCATGAAGATAGTGATGGCTTTTCAAATAGTGAAGAAGGATCATATGATCAAGATCTTAAACTACTCATGGAATTTGAAAGAAGTACAAGTGAGTGTGATGAAAAATTTGTGGATGCTTTAGAGGAAAAATATTTCTTTGAATAAATTACTCAAATTAAAATATGCTTGGAAGAAAAAAAAAGTATTCATAAATACTTTAAAGAATCAACTCATAGAAAATGAGAAGCATAGTGAGAAGTTAAAATGTGAAATAGTAATTCTAAGAAAGGAAATTGAGAAAATAAAAACTATATATCTTAGTTTTTCTAAAGGATATGAAACCTTAGATGAAATTATCAAGGTAAAACACTCCCATATTATGAAGGTAGGTGTTGGATACATTTTAGAAACATCACAAACAAAAAAATCCTCAGCCACAACTAGAAATTATCTAAATGCAACAAAATCCAGTCAGCAAATTTTCAATCTTCACCAAAAGAATAAAGACACTTCATTGGTAAATCATGTTCACTATAATCCAAGGATGAAAAATAACAGAAGCATCAGTCAAAAGGTAAACAACACTAGAATATTCTATGATCACAATTTTTTTCTTTAATGGAAAATGTTTCTCATTTCATAATTTTGGTCACAACGATGCTCAATGTGTTGCATACAAAACCATAATTAATATAGAAGTAAAAAAATAAAGAAATGGGACATGAATCAAGAAGAACACCTATAATAATTTCTCACCTCTAAAATATGAAATTGAATGCTCATTTTTCAATAATTTTGGACATGAGGAATTTGAATGCTGGATAAAATTACACCCAACATCTCACGAGAAACTATTAGCAAATTCTAAGGTATGGAAAAGGAAGGAATTATAATAGGAAAGGTGTGGCATAAAATTGTTTGCAAAAGGACAAGAAAATCAATGGTACATTAACAATGGATGCAAAAAACACATGAGATGTGATAAAGATAAACTTGTTTCATACAATTCATTAGAGAAAGAAAAAATGTCATTTTTTTAAATGACTCACCTGGTGTCATTAAGGGAAAAGGATCTATTTTTATAAAAGAAAAGGTTAAAGATGGAAATTTTATGTATGTTGATGGATTAATAAATAAGTTTTTGGGTGTTAGCCAAATGTGTGATCAAGTAAATGTAGTAGTCTTTAGATCAAAATAATGAGTGGTTCGTGAACTTGACACCAGAAAACCCATAATAAAAGGAACAAGAACTCTGAATAATCTGTATATATTGAAAGGTGGGAAAGAACAATGTTACCTAGGCATAACAGAGGAAAATTGGTTATGGCATAGAAGTTTGGGACATCTAAGCTTCTCTCAAATAATAAAATCAAGCAAGCTCAAAGTTGTTCGTGATCTTCCCAACATCACCCTACCAGAAATTACCATATGCAAGTCATGTAAATTCATTAAGAAAACCATAGTTCAGTTCATTTCCGAATAAGAATCATCAATTAAACCTATTGAACTTATACATACTGATCTATGTGAACCAGTAAGGAAAAATTCACCTCGTGGAGAACAATACTATATCTTATTTATTGATGATTTTTCTAGAATATGTTGGATCGGTTTATTGAAACACAAAGATGAAAAAATTGATAAATTTAAAGTCTTAAAAAAATTAGTTGAAAATGTGTTAGATATTAAAATCAAATGTCTCAGATATGACCAAGTAGGATAATACATATAATATGAATTCTGATATTTGTGAATAACATGGCATAAAAAGACAATTTTCTGTAGCCAGAACTCCTCAACATAATGACGTGGAAGAAATAATGAACAGAAAAGTTCAAAAAATGGCTTGTGTTATGCTTGATGAGTCTGGAACTCCTGACACCTTTTGGGGTGAAGCTGCATATACCACAATAAATATTCTCAACAAGGCTCGTGTTCATGTAAACAATGATAAAACTCCATATGAACTTTGGTATGGTAAGCCACCTACTGTAATTCATTTTAGAGTATTTGGAAGTAAATCTTTCATAAAAAATAATGATGAAAAACATAGTAATTTTGAAGCTAGGGAAGATCAAGCAATATTTTTTGTATTCATCTAGAAGAAAATGATACAAATGCTACAATAAGAGACTTTGAATAATTGTTGAATTTATTGATGTTGTGATTGATGAACCATGCACATATCTCAAAAAGCTAACAATGAAAAAATATGATGATGATGAAGAATTTTTTCCCACATCAAATATAAATGATATAGAAGAATAAACTTATGAATCAGCATAAGAAGACACATATGATAATGAAAAGGCTTCATCCAGGTATGTTCAAAAGAATCAACAGGAAACTAAAATTCTAGGAGAGAAGGAATATGGGGTACAAACAAGAACAACTCTTGTAGGATATCCTAGTTATCTATCTTTATTGTCCACCATTGAACCACAAAATATAAATCAAGCTAGTAAATATGAATGTTTGGTTAAGGGCATGCATTAAGAATGTGATCAAATGGAAAAGAATAATACATGAGAATTGGTTCCAAGGCCTCATGATAAAAATGTTATCGGGACAAAAATGGATATTCAAAAATAAGTTGAATGAAAATGGAGAATTCATTAGAAACAAATATAGAATTGCTTGTAAAGGTTATGCTCAACAAGAGGGTATAGAATTTGAGGAAAAGTTTTCTCCAATAGCTAGAGTTGAAGCCATAAGAATGTTTCTTCCATTTTCAAGTTTTCACCATTTCAAAGTTTAGCAAATGGATGTAAAATTTTTTGGGTATGGAGCCTTATTAAATTTTTTTATTTAGATGTATCGCCGCGTTGAACCCATGTTCTTAATGAGGTAGAAACTATGCTCGTTGTTTGATTGCCATCATTTTATCGCCCTCAATGCTAAAAACAGATGTAAAATTACCTTGTGAAATATTGTAATTTCGTAGTCAATCTCGATTGTTCATTAGGTGGATGATATGAAGGTAGAAGTTATGTTTAATTTAGGGTTTTTTTTCCCTAGAAGGCAACCCCTCTGTTTTATGAGGGTATTTTATTGTGGTTGTGTATTGTGTGTATATTTTGAGAAAGAAATAGGAAGGGGGACTGTGAGAGAGAGTAGACGATATTACAATGGATCTGCTATAGGTTATGTCTCTTCATTTTGCTGGATATTAAAAGGAAGGACATGATGTTTCCATGGATGTAGCCCAGGTTGGGTCAACCACATATCTATCTCTCTCTTGTTTTATGTGTTATTTCTGTGTTTTTGTTTCCGCATATTTTATGTATTCCATTCCTCTGTAAAATCTATTTTTCTAACAAAATATGCATTCCTTAATGGAGATTTGACAGAAGAAGTATATATTGAACAACCAAAAGGATTCATTTTAGGGAATGATGAAAACCTTGTACGAAAACTCAAAAAGGCTTTATATGGGATAAAATAAGCCCCATGGGCATGGTGTTATCATCTTGACAAGTATCTTCAGCAACAATGTTTCACAAAAGGATCTGCAAACAATAACCTGTAAACAAAAATTGAGGATGATAAATGCTAATTATTGTAGTCTATGTTGATGATGTCATCTTTCGGAGTAATGAAGAAACTATGAGTCAAAAATTCACTTCTATTATGAAAAAAGAATTTTAAATGTCATTGCTTGGGGAACTAACATATGTTCTTGGTTTACAAGTACAACAAGAAAAAGATGACATCTTTCTCTCACAAAAATATATCTCAAGCAGATTCTAAAGAAGTATGGGATGGAAGAATACAAACTAGTATGTGCTCCAATGATGACAAGATGTAGCCTGAGCTCACATGATGAATCTCCCAAAGTAAACCAACCAAAGTACAGGTCTATGATTGGAAGTGTAATTTATCTAACAGGTACTAGACAAGACATCATGCATGCAACTGGGATCATTGGACATTTCCAAGACAATCCAAAGGAAACACATCTTCAAGTAGTTAAGAGAATATTCAAATATCTCCAAGAAACCCAAGAATTTGGCTTATGGTATCCTAAAGATGTAGATCTTACCCTTCATGCATACACTGATCTGGAACAGGCTAGAAATGTTGATGACCGGCAAAGCACTAGTGGAGGTGCATTTACATGGGGCCCCAATTGGTATCTTGGTTTAGCAAGAAACAAAGTTCTATTGCCTTATCTACAATGGAAGCATAATATGTGGTTGTTGCATCTTGTTGGACACAAATCCTCTAGATGATGCAGACATTAAAATATATTCAAATCAAATGTTATCCACCCATATCCATCCTATGTGATAATACAAGTTATATTCATATTTCGAAAAATCCTGTTATGCACTCCAAGACCAAGCACATTCATGTTAAGTATCATTTTCTACGAGAATAGGTGCTTGAGAAAAAGGTTAAATTGGAGTATGTTCACTGCAAAGAACAAGTTGTTGATATATTTACTAGACTTGTCCCAAGAAAAGCATTTGAATATCTTAGATAGAAACTGGGAGTTGTTTCTACGTATTTTTTCTATTAATCAAGTCTGCTCATTCTACAGGTGAAAAATTTAGAAGTTTTCTTTCTGTACATGGGTTTCATGAAACATAGTCAAGTATATACATGAGTTTAGATTCAAACAAGACATATACATCTCTAATCATAAATACTTGGGTCCAACTAAATAACAATATCTGATATGCTTATCGTTATGTGGAATTCTAATCTACGGATAAACTAGTCTTCCCTGAGTGTATTCTTCCTTCACTCAAAACAACAGAAGAAAGGTAAATGTCATTTTCTCTAAAATAGATAGAAATGATAGGAGGGATAAAGACCTACTTGTGATACTTCTCTCTCATTCCTCTTCTATTGTCGTTCCCATCACTCTTGATCTAGATGAAACCTGCTTGATCAATACCTACAATCAAAGACAAAATACATAAATACATTCTATCTACCTTAACCAAATTGAACCAATTAAATTTTAGAATGCATACACATATTGAGAATACATTCACAAGATATAATTGCATATATGAGAGAAAGAACAAATATCTTTATTGAAATAATAGGGGGAGTAGATTACAACCAGTGGATCAATTCGTAGTCAACCTACTCCAAATTCATTCCATCCTCATCACACCAATCATCATCTCAGAAGCATAAAATTACGTCAACTCTCAAGAATTGAGAATCCAACAGCATAAAATTACACAAATTTCTTCCTCCCTTGCAGTTAGATGAGTGCTAAATTTATAGGGAAATTGTAGGTAGTTTATCAATAAATGATATTGAATGGATTTCTAATAATAAATGAGACATGTTTCCAAGCTCAATGGTGATGGATGAACACATGTATTCGAAGTATGACACCTATGAACTCTTCTAGAAGGCACTGGACATGTGGAGATTCCTGGAAAAATGATGATTTCACTTCGAGGAGACCAATGTACCCTTAAGTGTCAGGAAGTTCTTTGCAGAGCACCCTTTCATGGGGGGTAATAACTTTGAAATGCACTTAGGCCCATTCAAAGGAGCATTGATGAGTCAATGGGTCATTTTAACTATAATTCAAACATTGAAACTCTCATGAATTAAATCCATCAATGGAATGAATTCTCTAGGGAATGTAGCAACTAAATTAGGGGATGATAGACCCTATTCATATTGGTCTTAGGGATGATGCCCAAATTGACCTATAATAGCTGCCCCATAAAGCATGAAGTAAAAAATAATGATAATATTTGGATGAGATGCTTTACAGTGTGATGAGTAGGATCTGAAGCGGACTTTGACTTGGATCAAATTTGAAATACATTACATCATGATACCTCGTACATCTTGGAAATGAATTGTTGAGCGAGGCATACCCATTCTCAGCACATAAAGTATCATAACACATACATAAATCAGAAATTAGTCTATAGATATAGACATGCCTACAGATATAGGCCCATGATAAGATGACCATCTATATGTAAAGCCATGGTACGGATGATGTAGTACAATTCCTGAAATCAAAGTCCAGATGGATGAAACTAGATTTGGGGTCTTATATATTTTTTACTCGATTTTTCAAGTACAAGTGTAACGATGCGAATATGTTATGTGTAGTCGAACATGGGAAGACATAGTATGATTACTAGTCGTTGATGTAAGTCGTTAACAGATGCAAGAGAACCCATCATTGATGTTTAATGGCTCTCAAGGTACTACAATACAATTCACAAGGCATGAATAGATGATTTAATGTCGAATGTGAAATAAAATATTTTAGACGAAGGTCTATGATGTCAAATTATTTTCAGAAGTGAGAAACCTGATGTTGATGTAAGAAAACTCCAAGGTACTGGAAATATGTTTCTAAGTCAACTTCCTGGATTATGAGCTGATGTCGATAGGAAGAGACTCCTCGTAGATACGACATGAAATGGGAGTAATTATTTTGGAGATAAAATGTGACTTTATCAAGCAATTTTTAGGGATGGAGGTCATGAAAATGAAGGTTTATGAGTATTGCAGAATATGAGTAATTACTGGATGACTTCTCTTGAACATATCAATGACACTAAAATGAGTTGGCAACATTGACCCAAAACCAAAGTGATGGATGGTATGATAGACCGTCAAGAATATTACCCAACCCAAAGCCATGGAAAGGAAGTGAAAGTGTCATGTTCAAGAGCGACCTACTACCATAAAGTGTTTTGTTCATTTTCCCAAATTTTCCCCACTCATCACTGACGAGTACCTCTATATTTTGAACAAACTTGAGGAGGGTAACATATTCTTGATCTATAATTCGACCCTTTGGGTGAAATCCATCTCTATTCGATGATTTAACGAGTCTAGCTATAATGAAACTCGATCTTGTCATGATCATACAAGTCTATTTCTATTTGATGTGTTAACGAGTATAACGTCAGTGAAAACTTGGTCCTTTTTCATGTTTAGAGAGTTTTAAAAAGGGACGAAAAGAAAACTCCATGAGTCCTTTTTTGTATAATTTTTTCTCAGGTCCAAAAAAGTGTGAAATGATACATGAGAAAACCTCCTAGTCATGTTCGACTAAGGTGTTCCTTTTTCGTAAATAATCAATCTCACTCCGAAAAAGGGTTAAAATTATACTGAGTAGATGTCGTTTCATTTCCTTTTACAAGATCTAAAATACAAGTTCTCGAAAATATTTTAATATTAATAGAGTTTGAAAAGAGCGAAAAGAATACTCTAGGGGGGTTCATTTTCGCGTTTAACAGAGCTCGAAAAAGAGATAAAAGTGTGCTTTGAATTCCTTTTTCATGTTTAACAAAGCTCTACAAAAGAGGATAAAAGTATGCTTTGTGATCAA
Source organism: Pinus albicaulis (assembly GCA_034641835.2). Lineage (NCBI taxonomy): Eukaryota > Viridiplantae > Streptophyta > Pinopsida > Pinales > Pinaceae > Pinus > Pinus albicaulis. Next base: position 1,488,953,188 of record CM076578.1, read on the forward strand.
ATCATTTTTGAATAATTGTGCACTTCAAACTCAATGTATCAACTGTAAACCTATTCAGAGAACCATCAAACGGATTAAAAATACTTGTTTCATAGTAAAAATGAACAAAAACTATAGTCACATCCTCAGATATGAACAAAGTAATCAAAATGACTATTAAAAAGAAGTTTTTCCATTTCATTTTTACCATTCCATAGTTACTTTGAAATTTAGAAGCTCTGAACATGTTTTTCCCTCGAACTTCAACAGTCGATTGTGATAGTTTCAATGGATGATTTCTCGCGCCGTATGATCCAAGGTGGAGATCTGAACCTTCTCTTTCTTTTAATTTCATTTTTGTTTCATTTCATGCTATTTTTTTTTTTGAGCCCCATAGGGTAAATATATTGCGTTATGAGGGAGACAAACCCTTGCATGTCGAAAAATGTGTTACAGAGCACTGAAATTGAAGCTCGGATGCTCTGCAGTGCTCTGTCTATAGGCCAGGGGTGCGTTGAGCGCATTCCACAAATTTCTTTCTTGTTGTGTGCTGAAATTTTCCCAATTTTTTTTCATTAAATAGATCCTAATGAAGCTTATGGTTGGCTTTTAGGTATTGATCAGATAAAAATGACCATTACATGGCGAGAAAGAGAACATCAAGAACAAGACATGATTGCCTTAAATGATCCTGGCATTGTAAGAGCCCTCAAGGATTGTGGGTTATTTATGTATTTCAGATTATCAAGGATGTGACAACATCTTGAACTATTAGAGTTCCTAGTTCTTTCATGGGATCCCGCATCTCATGAATTTCATATTGGGGAAAAAGTGCTCCTAATACTAGTTGAGGATGTTTAATTTCTTACTAGATTATCGAGATGTGGTTCTCTTGTTTCCCTCACAAGATCTGCTCTTGGAGGTGAGACAGTGAAGGACTACATATGCTAGCATTTTCAGCTAGGTACTGAACCTAGAAAAGATGGGAATATAAACATTTTTGATGTGCGTGATTTGCCTTCGAGAACTATCCTTTTCACTATTACAAAAATTTCTAGATCTATGACACTACATGTCACAAACTGATCATATATGTAGTATGCTCTCAAGTGTCTCAAACCGACATTGTTCAATTGGGATGAAGAATTACTCTTTCAGATGAAAGAAAAACTGACTAAAGAAAAGGGTGGCAGAAAAAATAATTTCAGTTATGGCTCGATCCTGATTTCCTTTATTTTAGGGAAAGATCCATTGATGCAGCCACAACATGTGACATTGAGCATATTTGGTCCTAGAGATCCTTGGATGCAGCGATGGGTCGAGTTGATGGCTAGGCATGTTGGTCAATTGACTATCATATTTTCTACTTCTTTCTTTGCCCGGCTCCGATGATAGATTATAACCATAGAGGAGTATCCATAAGTAGGCATAGATTTTTGTGGAGATACAGATTTGATTTTACCAGATGGTGCTTAATGGGGTACAATGGGTAAAAAAATTTTGACCATGTTTTTTATTTTAAAGTTTCTACATGTTTTTGTATTTTTTATGTTTTCCAAGACTAAACTAAAGTTTTTATGTACACAGATGTGGGTCACGTTCAACTAGTGGGTCGACCAAAGCAGGCAGAAGATGAACCAACAGAGAGGACTATCGGGAGATAATACCTTTGGGATTTAGATTTGACCGAGACTCTTGAAGAGTTGCAGCAACATGTTGAGGGATTGACTCTTGGGATACCAGATGTCCAGATCAAGAAGTTACCTATGAGGCTACAATGCCATACTATTGGTGTTCCTAGTCATTGGATGAGGCTATTACACAAGATAGCTAGAGTGGTTGCTTGTTATCATGAGCATCACTAGTTTTACGTTTGAAATTTTTTGATACATTTTGAGGTCAGATGACCAATGTGTCTTGGGCACAAATTTTGTAAAAACCTAAACTATCTATCTATTTTATTTCAATGTTTTCTTATGTTTAATGCGCAATATTATTCAATTTTTTGATGTGAATTGAAAGTGTGTCTTTCATGTTTTGCAAATTTCTGTTGAAAACATAATTCGCTAAGGAATCAGTCAATGTGTTCAAGTTTCAAGAAATGTGTTGATATTGAATGTAATCAAAATGTCTTTTCAAAATTCAAAATCTAAGGAACATACGATGAAATATTGGACTTCGGACGATATAGACACTAGTAAGTTGTATAAAGACAAGTTGTGAGTCTAACCTAATGATGATACAGTTAATTCCAAGTGAAATGGCATCAGAGAGAAGTTCGATCAACGTGCTATACTTGGTGACATTGTTTGTTGATCAACCGATACAAATCCCTTGAAAACTCACTAACTCGCTAATTGGAGTAAAAATGACCCATGTTGTAGAGGATAGGTTATGTGTACTATGACTAGCACCATCGGCGTACCCAAAAAATGGTTCCAAAGATTTAGTCATTTGCGATGAAATGTAAAGTGGATTACTAACTTCAAGAAAACTCTAAAAAAATAAACTAAGAAAGTAAATGAAAATCAAAGCATATATACAATATGATACAAAAGTTTACTATGCTCAATTAAGCATATTAATGTTTAAGATATAACCCATTTCGAGGTTGCGCCAATGGAATTCCATCGTAATCAACTAACACGTAGGTACCCTTAGCCATTTTTTTTTTGAAAATTTAGGGTCCATGCCATAGTGCCTCAAATTTTCATGTTCCTATCGAATCATCTTCCCGATCATAAAGCTAGACCAGGTCTCCCTCTGAGAATATGCGAGGATTGACATTGTGGTCATATTGCACCTTGATTCCTCTCTTATGTGCTTTGTTGGCCAATGCAGCTTCACAATGTGTTTCATCTAGATGGATGAGGTTAAAAAGACACACTTCTTCATTACAAGTGTCAGGTAGCAGGTCAATAGCGAGTTTTAATGACAGAATTTCACATTGGATTGGTAAGATAGCATCTAGACCATACACCAACTAAAAGGGAGTAAATTTGGTCACCTTTCTCACCGAGGTTCGATATGCCCATAAAGACGATTACATGATTAAATGCCAATTTCATTTATGAAACCCTATCATTCATTGAAGCATTTTATTAAGGATCTTGTTAATGGCTTCAATTTTTCCATTAGATTGTGGATAATAAGGGGTAGAACTATCATGCAAAAATCCTAATTCGGAACTCAACTCATTCATTATGTTATTGCAAAAATTATTACCATGATTTGTACCTATATCTTGTGGTCCACCAAATCGAGAAACGACATGATTGAAAATTAAAAATTTAGTTGTTTCTCCTCTATTATTAAATGTACGCATCACTTCAGCCCACTTGGTAAGGGAGTCGATGACGACAATAATATAACCATGCCCCTCAGTCGAACAAGGGTTGTGGGTCATGAAGCCAATGCCCCATTTTGCAAATTGCCCCATAGCGATGACACAATGCATTGTTGTTGGTAGCATGCAGATTTTATGATCAAATATCTAGCACGCATGAAAACTTCTGACCGCGAGAATGAAGTCGTAGAATATGGTTGGCCAAAAGTAACTGACGTGAAGAATCTACTGCATGGTAGCATAACTAGAAAAAGTTCAACCACAAGCACTAGCATGACAATCATTCAGAACTTTCTCGGCCTCCTCATGAGTGAGGCACCTTCTTTAAATTGTATCGACATAACAATGATAAAGTGTATCGCTGACAATCAGATAAAATTTGGCTTGGTATCAAATACATCGCTATTGTGAGCAAGAGGTATTGGGCTAGAAAGTTTGGATTTTTAGATAAATGATAAAATCCCCATACCAAGGGTCAAATGACCTAATCAGAAACAAAGGCTCATCTGGAATTCATGGTTTCAATGTAGTTTCAATACTATCAGAGGGAAGGTTGCAGAGAAGATTAGCGAAAACCAAAGACTTCTTTGACTTGGATTTGATGAATTCCAAATCAAATTCCTGCAAAATGACGATCCATTTTGAATTCCCCCCCCCCCCCCCAAAAAAAATTGACATGACAAAATGTATGTCATAGGGTTGCAATCCAAAATGGAAATGGTCTTCTAGAGTAGGATATCATGGCAAAATATTTGGACAACTTGAACAGCCACCAAGGCGAGCTTTTTGATGTATGAGTACTTAAATTCTGTATCATTGAGATTACGACTCAAATAATATACCAGATGTTCTATCCCATCTTCTTCTTGGACTAAAACCATATCAATGGTTGTATCTGCAGTGACGAGATATAGGAAATAGTCACTCTAATAATTAGGGGGATACATTAATGATGCTCAGATCAAGGTATGTTTAAGAGCATCAAAAGAATATTGTGCAACCTTATCCCAGTCGTAGGGAATACCCTTTTTCAAGAGAAGAGTAAATCCTTTAGCCATTTTGGCGTAGTTGGGTATGAACCTCCTTAGAAAGTTAGCCTTTCCTTGAAGTCTTTGTGATTGAAGTAAGTTTGATGGCGTACGAAAATCAAGAATGGCTTGGACCTTCAGTGGGTCAATTTGAATTCCATATTTTGAGATGACAAATCCAAGAAAACGACTAGAACCAACACAAAACACATATTTGTGTGGATTGAGGCGTATCTTGCAGTGTCGGCAGCGTAGAAATATAGCTCTCAGATGCATTGGGTGATCAGTCCATTTTCGTGAATGCTTGGGTAAATATTCTAGATAAGGTTGAAAAATGTGCTTAATTTCATGGAAATCATAATCCATTTCTCTCTGAAATGTTGCCCCGACGTTATTTAAACCAAATGGGAGTTTACAAGAACTAAATGCGCCCCAGGGACAGATGAATTTTGTCTTATATTGGTCCTATGGGTGAATATTGATTTTATTGTAATCATAGAATCCATCCATGAACGAAAATATTTCACAGCTAGCACATTCATCAATAATTTGGTTGATAAATGGAGTAGGATATTTGTCTTTTGGACAAGAAATATTGACATCCTGATAATCAATCCACACTTTGATTGTCCCTTATTTCCTCATGATAGGAACAATGTTGGAAACCCAATCAGTAAGCGTAATAGGGTAAATGAGACTAGCATGCAAACAAAAATGAAGTTATTCTTTAATAGTAGCAGCCTTTTTCGGATGAATAGGATGAAGGTGTTGACGGACCGATTTGACATCAGGGTGCATTTTGATTGTGTGTTCAAAAATACTAGAATTTATGCCTATAATTTCCTCATAAGACCAAGAAAATGCATCTTGGAATTTACGAAAAAGAGAGAGATAAGTGTCAAGTTCGAATGTAGAACAATACACACCGACATGAATGTTTTATACAACACCAAGTTTGGTCAAAATATCGATAGAAAATGTTTCTTCAATATTTGACAGGTTTCACTCGAATTCGATGGCATTAATCAGAATAGAATTAAGAAAGAAATCAAAGAGCATAGGGCGATATAGTTCAATAATAGTATCTTTGTTGTAATATGGAAGATGGTAACGATGATGATAATCGTCTCATGGTTCTCCTTCTGGCATCATGGCTTCCAAAATGCTCTCATCAATCAAGAATGTGGATAAAAAATGATCAGAAGGAGTTCCAAAATCTAATGAACGATCAACCCAAACGATCGGCTATGATGGATCAAGATGCGTTGCTTAAAAAAAAAATTGATTTCTATGCAAGCTCAATTGGGCTTGGCGACATAAATTCACCCAACGTATCAACTTCAGAATCATTAGTAATCTTCCTTAAGTCAGATGAAGTGGAAGATATCATGCAGCAGGTATCTATATTCGCAATTTCCGCCGACTTCATGGGCGACGGTAATGAGAAGGTGCCCATTAGGGAAGAATACTTAAAGAGCCCTACACCAATGTTTTGAAGTTCTATCAGGGGTGCATAAACTAACATAATTCTTATAGATACCTGGGAACTAGAGGAAAAGAAGGAGATTTGGTTAATAACTATGATGGCACCTTTATGAGGGAAGGTGATCATTTGAAAGTAAGTAGAAATGATCATAGTAATAGTGTAAACCCATGGCCTTCCAAGTAATATGTTGTAGTCAAGGGGTCCTTCAACGACCTCAACTTCAATAGTTAGATTTTTTCCCCCTATTTCGACATGCAGGTTATTGATAATACCACAAGGCTTATATGTACGACCATCAAAAGCTTTCAACGTCATAGGCGATTGAGATAAGCGAAGCGAGCCAAGTGGCTTCCAGAAATTGATAGACATAATACAAGTAGATGCTCCCTCATAAATAATATATCAATGAACGAGGAGATTTAGAACATTTACTTGTATTGAAAATGCTAATTCAGTTGGTAATTGTGGCACATAGCCCGTGTCATTAAAGACTACAAGATTAGAATATTTCAGGTCGATTCCACCAATATCTGACAACAAAGCTTGCTCCTGGGAGGGACAATTTTTAAGTACCTCAAGCATCGACATAGCTGAAGGTGACTAAGCCAAATATTCAACTATGTTATAATTTTGAGCCATATGAGGTCAATGATTGAACGTTGATTTATGGACGACTCCCTTCGGTAGCTTTATTGTTAAGTATGAAATAGCAAGTGGAAGAATTCATGGTAGGGGTAGTAGGTTGATCAGTAGCCTTAATATCATAATATTTATTTTGCGTAGTCACTAAAACATCAGTTTTTAGCTTTGTGATAGATAGCATAAGAATTTGGGAACTAGAAGGGGGATCTGTAGCAACTATGTTTGTGTCCAGATTCGGAAAAGGATATGTCAATATAGAAGATGCAGGTGAAGTCTTAAGAAGATTTGAGACTTCAAAGTGGTGAGGACATTCTCACGTAAAGTTCTCCTCATTACATATCAAGCAAGGGTAACAAGGTTTTCGAGAATTTCCAGATTTTTGATCAGATGATCGTTCCTGTTGGGGTGAATTTTGCTTTTTCTTTGCTTTCCCATTTTTCTTGCTTCCGGGTTTCTTGTCACTTTTTCCTTTGTCAGATGACATGGCATGTATTTTAAAATAATGCGCAGGATCAGTTTCAGTAGAGGTGTGAGTGTTTACAGAACCAATCATATCATTGTCAGCATGAAAGTCCTCTCTAGATGGAGGAGGAACAACAAAATTTGATTGCGGTGCATTTGGAATTTTCTCATAGAGCATGTTAGACTGAGTATAAATAAAATCTAAGTACTGGGCATGAGAAATGACTTTCTCTTCAGTGATGACGTCGCCTTTAGCTACACCCTCGGTGATAGATGGAAGCAAGGACTTAATAAACCACTCATCCAGGAGTTGATCAGGAACAAATGTTTTGACCATTTGATGATGATGATGCCACTCATGAATATGATCATAAATGTGAGTTGTAGTTTCCTTTTTAAATTTGGTCAATAGTTACGTTCCAGTTTCATATCGTATAGGTAACCGGAAGTGGGCTAAAAAGGTAGTGGCTAGGGCAGTGAGGTTATCAAATGAAGCTCATGGTAATTCAATATACCACTTCGCAGTCGAACCTGTAAGTGTACGCTGGAAAAGATGTAGTCTAACAGATTCATCATTTAAGGAGTCTGATGAGCACCACAAATTATAAGTCATAACATGAGTTGGCGTGTCTTCTCCAGGGTTTCCATTTAATTTAGGAATTTTGGAGGGTAATTTGTGTGGAATTACCAACCACTAAGGAGAATCGTTGATGGGATCATTGGTAATCCAGTTTAAATCAGGTAATTATAATGTTGTGACAAAGGGCAATTGTTGATTCAAGTCAAGTTGAGCATAACCAAGATAGGATGGAATTGCTTAAGTAACAGGACTTTGTGCACCAGCATAAGGCATTTGTTGCTGGTAACCCAGATAGGGGTTATTTTGATGGCCAAACACATGAGGGATGCGTTTACCAAGACCTGGATAAGGTAGTTGTTGTTGAAATGTTAATGTGGCATTTGAGGTTGTGGTCGCCAAGATGATTTCCCACCAAAATTATAGCACAAACCATAATAGATTGGACTCTTTTGTGAATAGGTAAAACTAGTAGGATCTTGTGACATCCCATAAAAGGGTAATCCAGCCTGTGGTTGTAAGATTCCAGATACAGGTGGTTGTTGTAAACGAGCCAAAGGAGATGGCGTCTGGAGGCCCAAGAATTGAGGGTAATGGGTTGAAGGACCTACCTGAGATGGTTGAGGTACAGCCAACTGAGATTGTAAATTGGGTGATGAAGTATTAATAGGTGGGGTAGATGTAGGTGCAACAACTTGAATCGGTTGGTATGAATGCACTACCGTTTGTCGTTGAATGGGAAGGATAGGTTGCCACTGACAAACAATCATTCCAACATTTGGGTGACCATAAAACGACGAAGTACTGTCTAAATTTCTGACCATGGGTTTCCCCCCAACATGAGGAGTATAATAAGATGGAATATATTGATCTCCAAATGGTGGGAGTCCATTCAAGATTGAACTGGATGGAATGTACCTAGATGGACCAGCTTGATGTTGAATAGAAGATGTGTATAATGGATCAATTTGTTCAATACTCATTAGATTTGTACCATATAAGATACCAGAAGATGACATGGGTGAATTCCATGGATTTCAGGAGGCACCAGAGTAGGTTCCAGATAATGATTGGTAACCTGATGGGATGGACTGACCACCATAAATATGTGACTCGGGTGACGTGGTAAACATCAACGAGGTAGCAACATTAGATGTTTTCGTGGCTGTAACAAATGGTACAACTAGAGATGTTGACTCAGCCATGGTAAAATGACCCACTGAATACCCTATAGGATCTACGGGAACTTGTATTGAAATAGGATCAACTGAAGCATTATAAGTTAATCAAGGAATAGATTCGTAAAGATAAAGCCCCGACCCAAAATGAGTTGGATTTTAAGGTATTTCTTCTTGTTGAGGTTCTTCCTCAATCGAAATCAAACCAGGTGGAATAATTTCACTGTCAAGCCCGAGATATACCTCAGGTGTTTGACTACGCAATAAAAGGGAAGACTCAATGGCTACGAATGATTAAGGAGTGACCAATACATGAACAACTTCTTGTTGTTTGACTTCAGGATCTATATTTTCTGGTAAAATAATGATGGGATCTGGATCAACTTCCAACTGAACAACGTCAAGTTCTAGATGTATGGTCTCACTGATTGGAACTTCAGTGTCAACAGGTAGAGATGAGGACTCTGTTTCGACGATAGTAGATAAACCAAGATGTGTAGAAATGACTCGAGATGACTCTGGTATATGTGATGAACATGATTCACCAGAGGTACTGATGGTACTGGATTTAATATAATGAGGTTGCCTTCACCAACTAGAAATGGCTTCTGGTGGTAAAGGTGGTTTAAGCGCTAAACTATGTGAATGATGGGGAAAGGTTTGTTCTTCTTCCATGATGAATGATTGATTTTATTAAAAAACAAACAAATAAATAAATAAAAGGGTGATACTAGGCAAAAGGATGACCAAGTAATTGTGAACTACATAATACCTCCTGACGAACCAAGAAGTACAGGCAGGTAATCTCCCCAAATTTTGTGTTTTATGTATCATAAGATACAAGGTTGTTGACTTAGTTACTTATGGATGGTAAGCAACCTAAATTTTTCCTCCCAAACATACCTGAAGGTATGTGGAGGCCCAAGTCCATGTTAGAATTGTATGATGCGAAACCGCATAGTGAGAGCACCCCCTTATACTTTTCATACTAGAACACCGCCCTATATACCTGAAGGTACGTGGACAATTTCCGATATACTTACATACGTGGAGTGGGATTTCACACTTGCAATGTATCAAAGATAAGTTAGCGACAGTTTCTATGTTTAATGATATCAGAACGCGTCTCTAGCCTAGACCTTCTAAGTGTTATCTTTAATGTTAGAATACTTTCTTAGGTTGATATAGGTGAATTTTATGTTGATCTTGCTTAACAGTTTATCTTTCAGGTTCACAGCAGATGTAATGGGAAATTCCTAAAATTCAAACTAAATTAGAAGCAATATTTTCAATTCAGTTTAATAATGAAAACCTTAGCTACTAAAGGGATAGAGTAATCAGATTTTTAGCATACATCAAAGAGCAAAAACTAAATTCAGATTTCCCTAATCTATTCCTATGCAACACTCGAAATATCTAATGCATATGCATGTTTTTCTTTTCAGTTTCCTTTAATGTGAATGAGTAAAAAGAAACTAAATGCACAAATCAATCAAACAATGTTTTATTTTCGAGAAATGAGGACTGAAACAAAAAATTTCTCTTAGGAAATGAAGACTGAAACAACAATTTTCCTCTTTGAAAATAGAGAATTGATCTAATGAAAAAATTACAACTTTGGATTTAATTTGACAATGATAAAGAAAACAGCTAATGAAAAAATGACCAAACAAATATCCAAAGGAGGAAGAACAAGTAATTTTTACTGGTCTCTAAGAGTAATCAGACATCTAAGAATACAACAATCAACTGGATGAAACTGAATGCAAAGAAAAATTATGATATAATTTGGCTAGCTTAGGGGGGAACGCACCCCTTAAGGGAAGACAGTGCATTGTAGAGCACCTCTGAATGGGAGACAGTGCTATGTAGAGCACTGTACCCTAACCAACAGTGCATTGGGCGCAGTAAAAATTGAAGATCAAGCATGCTAAACACACTTCTAAGGAAAAAGTACATTCAAATGATTGAATACATGAAGTAAAGTCTAATTTTGATGGTAAAAAAAGACAAAAACACCAGGAATGATGGATTTCTCCCCAGTGGAGTCACCAATATGTTATGCGGAAGTCTAATCTATGGATAAACTAGTATTCCCTTAGTGTGGTTTTCCTTCACTAAGAAAAACAGAAGAAAGGTAAATGTTCTTTTCTCTAAAATAGACAGAAATATATAAGGGATAAAGACCTACTTGTGATCCTTCACTCTCTTTCCTCTTTTATTTTCATTCTCGTCACTCTTAATCTAGCTGAAACCTGCTTGATCAATACCTGCAATCAAAGACAAAAGACAAAAAAAGACATACATATATACATTCTATCTACCTTAACCAATTTAAACCAATTAAATTTGAGAATACATTCGCATATTGAGAATACATTCACAAGATATAAGGGAATATATGAGAGAAAGAACACATATCTTTATTGAAATAATAGGAAGATTAGATTACAACCAGTGGATAAGTTTTTCATCAACCTACTCCAACTTCATTATGTCCTCATCACACCAAGCATCATCTTAGCAGCATAACAGTACTACAGCTCTCGAGAATTAAGAATCCAAAAACATAACATTACACAAATTTCTTCCTCCCTTGCACTTAGATGAGTGCTCAATTTATAAAGAAATTGTAGGTAGTTTCTTAATAAATGATATTGAATGGCTTTGTAGTAATAGATGAGACATTTTTCGAGGTTCAATGGTGATGGATGAACACATGTACTCAAATTATGACACCTATGATCCCTTCTAGAAGGCACTGGATATGTGGATATTCCCGGAACAATGATGATTTTTCTCCCAGGAGACCAACGCACCCTTAAGTGTCGAGAAGTGCTTTGCAGAGCACCCTTGCATGGGGGCAAGTGCTTTTCAATGCACTTAGGCCCATTCAAATGAGTCATTATGAGTCAATGGGTCATTTTAACTATACTTCAAACATTGAAGCTCTCATGAATTAAATCCATTAGTGGAATGAATTCTCTAGCGCATGTAGAAACTGAATTAGGGGATGATAGACTCGGTTCATACTGATCTTAGGGATTATTCCCAAATTGACACATAACACTTATTTCTTCTATTTACTATTCACAGGTGATTACTATTCACAGTTGTTTCTTATAACTAGTTTTGAGCTCTAGGAATTGGTTCAATTTGTCATTTATGCTTTTTCTTATTAATGAAGATAAGAAAAGTCCATGTTGGAAAGTTTCTTGTATGTAACCCCACTTGGTTGGGTGGTTGATGTAAGGTCTTTTTCGGCTACGTCATAGTGTCATATATTTTAAAGACTTATGAAACATCTTCATATGCTAAGGGGGAGCATTGGTCCATCCTTTTCCCTTGATGTCAAATGGGAGACTATATTTGTGTTTGACTATGGTGTATCTTTTAGGTATCTTCAGGATATGGTGATCAAACACCAACATGGTTTCCATCAAATCCAAATTGGGATATTTTTGGCATTATGGTAAATGTGTTGTCCTTAATGGAAACCCACTAGTAACAATACAATTCAATGGTAACCAGATTTGTTCAGAGTTCATTTCAAAGGTGTCAGAATGATGGGACAGAGGTTTGCAAGTCAAAAACACAAGTTTGAAGAAGGTGAATATTTGAAGATCTATACGCGGGTTAGCCAAGACCAAGTCACATACACACATAGTTATGAAGAAGCCAAGTCACGTACATACTAGTGCACTAATTTATTAATACCAAGAGTCTTTACCATGGTATTAGCCCACAATATTGAGCGCAGTAATGGTTATTTTATCCCCTCCAAGGTTACCACTAGCACTAGTGTGGTTTTGGCTCATCGTATTGGCTAAGGCTCTAGCTATATAAGGAGGTGGATATCAAAGTGCTAAATGTGCATGTATAAGGGTTTTTGATGAATGCTTCAATATGAAGTATATTTGGATTTTAAGGGCTATAATTTATAAGTTGATCTGAAATAATAATGCACCGATGAATACAATGATGGATCAGGATCATGAGACCTGAAATGAATTTCCATTGTATGATATTTTCATAGATTGACTAGATCTAAGTATTGACACTATCTCTGAATGTTATGATCTAAGTCATTCTAAAGTTGTGAAGAGCTGCACAATTTTAGGTTAAAATTTGCAGATCTGTACGCAGATTGGTCTCGGTGAAGTCACATATACACGCAGGTTTGTTTCATCAAAGTCACATACATAAAGTAAGGAATGTTTTCTGCTTATTAAATAATAATAAATCAAATCATTGATGTTGTATCTCTTTTGTCTATCAATGATGTCTTCATGTTCATCTGGGTTGAGTGATAATGTATGAAGTAGATTTGATTGAATAATGAATTTGAAATTGGTTGCATGTTGATTGGTTGAAAATAATCTTGATGTTGTTAACTGTATGAGGGCTTTGAGATCTATAAGGTAAATAACTCTGTTTAATTTTGTGATTGATTAAGGGTAACAATTTAGAGCTTAGTATATTGAGATATGTACGCAGGTTTGTCTACAGAAAACCACGTTTACATGTAGGTTTCCTTAAGTGAAATAACGTATACCTTTTGGTTAATGAATTATCAGTGTTGCAGTTGATTCAGTGTGTTGATGTTGTATTTTGAATTCAATTCTACGTTTTGGTGACAATTATCTCACTGTTATGTTTGAATTAAGTTGGTTATTGGTTAAGTGATTGTTTACTGTGATTAGTGATTTTTTTGTTTGGTGGTTTTTTTCAAGAATTGGATGAATGGTTTCAGTAAAGTAATCAGTTTCAGTTTAGATATTTGGCTTATATGATGTTAAATGGTTTAGCATGGATTTTATGATGAAAAGTGGTCAACAAGTTGTGATATATTAAAGTAGGTGGATCCAATGTGAAAATTTATGAAACATGGTCCATGGATAGTGTTGATGGTTGGATCCTTCAGTGAGGAAGTCGAAGCTTCGTGCCAGTAGTAGCTGATGATCAGATTAGGGGGTTGAAGCTCTCATCTAGTGGATGATGGTAAACAAGATTAGGGGGTTGAAGCTCCATTCCAATAGGAGCTATAGAGTGAGTGATGGTTGTATCCTTCAACAGGTGTATTCCTGTGTACTGGCACGATTATGCACCAGTACAAGAATGTAAGAATTTTTTTATAATAATAATATTGAAGACTGAGAGGACAACAATGGTAGTTTTCTCCCACATCGAGTTTCCACCATAAATCTTGGTGTTCATGTGTGTTTCTTATGTGTGATCATTTATTTTTTTCTTACTGCACATGCTTACTTCTTATCAAATGTGTAATGAATCTCTTACATTCTGGTTTAAGTTAAAGAGATAAAGAATTAGTTGATTTATAATTTTACTAAGCATACACTAGTTTCTTGTACAAAAATAGTATACATACGCTAGTTCGCTTCAGTAAAGTCATGTACATAATTCATAAAAGAAAATATTATTGTTAGTTTTTTAAATAATGATTCATCCCCCCCTCTTAGTATTTTTCCCAACATCGTAAAGCATGAAGTCAGAATAGGGAGTGATGGCTGAAGTGATTTACAAGCAAAGGAAAGGACTGAGAGAACCATTGTCAGGAGACCTGCAAACCAAACATAATACAATATATCTTACACATATGATGTAATTATGCCTAACAATACATCTATGAGCAAGCATCTAGCAATACATGGATCCACAACATCGACGCAACCATCTAACTAGAAAGGATATTGTTTATCATCACTAATACATGTATCCATGGCATGGGTGCAACCACTCGAGTATAAAGGATCATGTGTACAATCATGAACACTGAATAACTCCATGCAGCATGAATTTATCAAATGAAACCCAGGGTCTTCAACTCTTTCTCAATATGACCAAACTACGAATCTGACCATGTGAATAGATGTGTTCTAGTAAAACATAGTAGAAACAACTTGATTATTGGTCAATGATGTAAACCATTAACAAGTATGATAGAAACCTCCAATGATGACGATGGATCTCAAGGTACAAAAATACAATCCACGAGTGTGAAAAATGAGTTTAAATTTGAACACTTGCAGAATGATTCGATCAAAGGCCAATGATGTGAACCTATCGTCGAATGCGAGGAACCTGCCATTGAGGCATGCAAGCTCCAAGGTACTGAAAAGGGTTTCTAGATTAACTTTCTGGATAATGAGTTGGAGTCAACATGAAGTGATCCATCGAAGGAGGGTCATAATGTTTCCCACATCATCGACATGAAACATAGGATTTTTCAAAGTTGGCAAGAGTGATTTAGGATTGATGCAGAGAAATTCAAAGAGGGTATAGGTGTTTTGAAATTTTATACGTGACTTCTCTTTAACATATCAGTGACATGACTACATAATTTGGCAGCATTTGATTCAAAATAGGATTATAGGTCATGGTGAAAATGTATAATGGAATTAGAGGCAAATGGATTTCCCAAACCACGTAAGACAAGTGATAAAGTGAGGATGTCCCAAAGCCAACACGAGATACTTATAAGTTTCATGTTCAAGAGTGACATACCACATTTCACACAAAATACAAGATATATGTTTCCTTCCATTTTCCCCACTATTTCTAGCAAGTGCCTATTTATTTTTTATCTCAATCTTGAAGAGCATACCATATTATTGTCGTAAAATTTCATCCTTCACATGAATCCTGTTGAAAAGTGAACAAGAAATGTGTGTCAAATTTAATTTTCCCTTAATTAAATTGGACAATAAATTGTAATATTATCTCATAATCACTTGTAATAGTTAACTGAGTGTGATAGATGCAGTTAGCTCATGAAATTCGAGTTGAGGGTGGTTGGTGAGGCATGTAGAGTGATTCTATTTGTTTTAGAGTCCAATTTGCAGTTAGTGTATTAGTTTAATGCATGAGAAATCAGTTAACTCAATTTAGTGAGTTAAAGTAAGTTTAAGTAGTTGTAACTGATTGTTGCACTAGTGAGAGGTCAAGTGAATTAAATTAGATTTAAATCACATGTAGTTATATGTCAAGTGACTGATGATTTACTATTAATAGTTGCATGCATTTCAGTTCTGATGAAGACCCAATTGAGACAGAGGTTAAAGGGATGTTATCTATCAGTTGTATTATTAGTAAATTGTCTGTGCGCAATTAGAAAACCATAGGATTTCCCATGATGTACGACGTAGTTTTAGAAGGTTGAATTTCCTAATTAATAGGGATCAATTTTTATTATAATTGTGCAAGTAAGGTATGCAGAGCAGAGGCAAGAAATTGGCTAAGTGTTGGTCGATTTTTTTTGGATCAATGTGAGACAGTTGGTAGAGTGCAACAGACTCTTGTGAGAAGAGTGCATTGTATTGTTTCATGATTCCTTGGTTTATTATACAATAAAGATAGAGGGGTTTTGAGAAATAAGATATCCCCAGGGAAAATGTCTGTGTTGTGCAACTAATTTTCTTCTTTCTCTTACTTGGTGTGATTATGCGATCGTGTTTAATTTCTGCAAATTAATTGTAGAAGGATTCAATATATTTCTCTAGAATATTACATGATCGGATTGAATCCATTGGTATACATATTTTTCGCATAATTTCTACCTGGTATCAGAGCTCCAGAAATCACTATAGTGGAGAAGAAATTGAGCTTGTGTTGAACAACATTTGAATTTGCAAAAATATTCTTTGGTGTGACAGGCAGATCAAGATGGCTTTCAATGGATTAATATTGTAATATGCACTTAAGGGAATTTCTAATTATAATGAATGGAAATATATAATGGAGGCAGTTCTCAAGGACAATAGGTTGAAATAATTTATCGACACTCATATTCCAAGGCCCGTAGCAAC
Source organism: Pinus albicaulis (assembly GCA_034641835.2). NCBI lineage: Eukaryota > Viridiplantae > Streptophyta > Pinopsida > Pinales > Pinaceae > Pinus > Pinus albicaulis. The sequence continues at coordinate 1,488,969,712 of CM076578.1, forward strand.
AGACACTGCTCTTCTTGATGCTTGGAAAAAGAAGGTTGCAAACGTGAGGAGGATCTTATTAGAGGGAGTTTGAGATCATCTTGTCTCGAGTCTCCATGGAAACGTGACTCCATATGCAATTTGTAAGTCCTTGATAGATCTATTTTAGAACAACAGTCACCACAAAAAATTGGCACTCAAGGACAAGATTAGGAAAATGAAAATGGAGAAAGGCAACATTATTCCGAAATACTTGACCAATTTAATCCAATGTCGATATGAGTTTATAAGTGTAGGGATTACTATATCGGATGATGACTTGGTAAGCCTAGCACTTCTAGCCTTCCTAAGAGCTGGCATATTTATCATGACTCTGTCAATGGGAGGGAGAAGCTACCAAATTGGGAGTGACTTTGGTACAAGAATAATTCAAGTAGAATACTAAGGATGGATCCTCATCCAAGACAGATGATGAGAAAAATTGTGCCTTGGATGGTAAGGCAAAGAAGGGGAAGGGAAAGAAATCCTATTCCAAATATGAGACCGGTAAAGAAGGCAAGAAGCATGACATGTCCAGAGTGAAACTTTTTCATTGTCACGAGCATGGACATTATTCCACTAATTGTCCACAGAAGAAGAAGAATAACAATAAGGCTTCAGGATCTGCAACGGGTGATGGTTTGGATTCATAGTTTGAGTTGGACTTATCACTCATCGCATGCATGGTTTCTACTGTGATGGGATCAAAGTGGTACTTGGATAGTGGTGCACCTTTCCACATGATGGGAGACAAAGAACTCTTTAGTAGCTTGGAAAATAAGGATCTTCAGATGCACATCGAGATGGGTGATGACGGGAGGTATAACACTACCGATATTGGTACATTACTTTCTAGACACAGTCAGGTAAACCTTTCTTATTAAAATATGTCATGCATCTACCAGGCTTGAAAAATAATTTAGTTTGAATTGATATGTTGGAGGATAGAGGATATAATGTGGTTTTCAGTGAAGGGAAATCATTTCTTCATCACAAAGCCACAACACAGGTTAAGAAGATTGGGTTCATGTGAAGAACCTCTACAAAATTGATGTAGATGGCTACACAACATTGATGAGTAAAGCAGACAGAGTGGTGAACCAGGATAAGTGTGACTTATGGCACAGGAGATTGGGCCATCGACACCACAGTGCTTTGAAGGTCATGCAACAGATTTCTACAGGGCTTACAAAGGGTACTTTTGTGCAGATAGACAGATGCAAGGAATGTACTATGGGGAAGTATACAAATTCCCCTTTTCACGAGAAGGAGAACCAAGTAGAGGAAATCCTTGAGATAGTTCACTCATATGTGTGTGGATCATTCTCTACAAATTCTACAACAAAGTACATGTATTATGTGATTTTTGTTGATGATTTTTCTAGAAAGTGTTGGATCTACTTCATGCAAAAGAAATATAAGACGTTCTCAAAATTTTGTGAGTTCAAAGCACTGATTGAGAAAGATACAGGGAAGTAGATGAACGCTCTAAGGAGAAACAATGGTGGTGAGTACATCTCAAATGAATTCAATAAATTCTGTGCCAAAGAAGGAATTCAGAGAGAGTTGATTGCGCCTCATAACCCACAATAGAATGGGATTACAAAAAGAAATAACAGAACATTTGTAGGTGCGACAAAATCTATGTTACATGATTAGGGCCTACTAATGCATCTATGGGTAGAGGCATGTAACACAACGTCATTTGTGAAAAACCATAGTCCTCATTGGATACTTGGCATGAGTACACCAGAGGAGGCTTTTTCTGATAAGAAACCTGGTGTTTCATATTTTAAAAAATTTGGCTCATTTTTCTATTCCCATGTGACCAAATATTCCAGATAGAAGCTAGAACCAACAACAGAGATTAGGATATTTGTGGGGTACATTGATACTCCCCAAAACTATCGGGTGTATTTTCTGAACAGCGGGATGAAATTTGTCAGGTGGGATGTAAAATTTGATGAGGATAAATCCATGTGATTGTCCCTTGAGAGTGAAATTGATTTGCATGCAGATGAGGAACTCTTGGTTCCAAAGGATGAACCTAAAGATGTGGAGCACCCACATGAGGAGGATCATGGAGTGGCAGAAACCACTCATGCAGAGCCGTCCACCATACATGGTAGGAGACGCACCACAGAGGCTGACAGATTGAGACTTGATGCTGCAAAACATGTAGGAGCACCTACATCATAGCGCAGATAGATACAATCACCAGATAGGTATACTAGATACATGGCTCTTATGAGCAAGTGTAATGTGACAAAACCATCCTCCTTTGAGGAATCAGTGAAACAACCAAATTGGTTTGATGCTATGGTTGACGAGTATGACTCCATCGCCAGGAATAGTGCATGGGATGTCCCAAGACCAGTTGGGAAGTCAGTGGTTGGATCTAGATGGATCTATAAGGTGAAGCAGGTAGTAGATGGGAGTGAGGAGAAGTAAAAGGTTAGATTTGTAGCCCGAAGATTCTCACAAGTTGAGGGGATTGAATATGAGCAGAATTTTTTTCCAGTTGCACGGTACTCATCGATTAGATCTATGGTTGCACTCTTAGTGCAGATGGGTTGGAAGATACACCAGATGGATGTGAAGGCTGCATTTCTCAATGGAGTTATTGAGGAAGAAGTGCACATTGAGAAACTAGAAGGTTTTGAGACCTTTGACAGGGAGTCGCATGTGTGCAGACTCAAGAGAGAATTGTATGGGTTGAAGCAAGCACCTCGCACTTGGTACACTAGGATTGAAAGCTATTTCACCAGGTTGGGCTTTAGAAAGAGTGAAGCAGATGCGAACCTGTACCAGATTATGGTTGATGGTAAGATTTTTATTATCGTACTTTATGTTGATGCTATTATTCTGACAGGTGATGAGCAGCTCATAACTTCTTGCAAAGAAGATCTTGCAAGAGAGTTTGAGATGAAAGACATGGGACTCTTTCACTATTTCCTTGGTTTGGAGATATGATAGTGGGATGGCGAGCTATTTTCTTCTCAAGGAAATTATGCAAAAGATATTCTAAGGAAGTTCCACATGGAGAGCCGTAAACCCATGGAGACTCCTCTTGCAGGAAACTAGAGGAAGGAGGGTGCTACTTCAGGTGAGGTAGTGGACACTACTATTTACAGGAAGCTTGTGGGACGTTTACTCATGTAATTGGTGAACACACGACGAGACATATGCTACACAGTTAACTAGTTTAGTCAAGCTATGGTTAAGCCGACCAAGCTATTTTGGAAGGTGGGGAAGCATGTCTTGAGATATCTCAAGGGCACTACAAAGTATGTATTATGGTACAAAAGGATACAGAGAGTGAAGATTCAAGGCTTCACCGATGCAGATTGGTCTGGCAGTCCATTAGACAGGAAGAGAACATCAGGAGGGATCTTCAACATAGGACTGACAACAGTTTGTTGGTACAATAAGAAGCAGATATCAGTTGCACTCAATTTAGTCGAGGCAGAGTACATGTCTTCCAGTCAGGTGGCATGTGAGGCCATCTAGATGAGTAAGATACCTGTTGGTTTTTTTTTCATTAGATGGATTTGACGTTGATACATTGTGATAACCCGAGTTTCATAAAACTCTCGATTAATCCAGTCTTCCATGATAGGTCCAAGAATATTGACATATGGTACCACAATTTTAGAGATTGTGTTGAGAGACACATTATGTTACTTCAGTACATTCCCACTGAGGATCAGGATGCAAATATTATGATGAAAGTGCTCGCCAAGAGAAAATTCAAATACCACAGAGGAAGGATCGAGGTAGTTGATAATCCCTTTCTTTTTGAGAGGGAGTGTTGAAAAGTCAACAAGAAATGCATGTCAAATTTAATTTTCCCTTAATTAAATTGGACGATAAGTTGTAATATTATCTTATAATCACTTGTAATAGTTAACTAGGTGTGATAGACTCATTTAGCTCATGGAATTCAAGTTTAGGTTGGTTGGTGAGGTAGGTAGAGTGATTCTATTTGTTTTAGATTCCAAGTTGCAGTTAGTGTATTAGTTTAATGCATAAGAAATCGGTTAACTCAACTAAGTGAGTTAAAGTGAATCTAACTAGTTGTATCTAATTGTTGCACTAGTGAGAGGTCAAGTGAATTAAATTAGATTTAATTCACATGCAGTGATTTTTCAAGTAACTGATGATTTACTATTAATATATGCATGCATGTCAGTTCTGATGAAGACCCAATTGAGATAGAGGTTAAAGGGTTATTATCTATCAGTTGTATTATCAGTAAATTTTTGGTGCATAATTAGACAACCATAGGATTTCCCATGATGTATTGCACAGTTTTGGAAGGTTGAATTTCCTAATTAATGGGGTTCAATTTTTCTTAGAATTGCGCAAGAAGGGAAGGTCGAGCAGAGGCAGAAAATTGGCTAAGCGTTGGTCAATTTTTTCTGAATCAGTGTGAGGCAGTTGGTAGAGTGTAGCAGACTCTTGTCAGAAGAGTGCATTGTCTTGTTTCATGATTCCTTGGTTGATTATACAATAAATATAGAGGGGTTTTGAGCAGCAAGCTTTCCCCAAGAAAATATCTATGTTGTGCGATTGATTTTCTTCTTTCTCTTACTTATTGTGATTGTGAAATCGTGTTTAATTTCTGGATATTAATTATAGAAGGATTCAGTATATTTCTCTAGAATATTTCATGATCAGATTGAATCCATTAGTATACATATTGTTTGTATAATTTATACAAATCCATCGTAGTATTTTTAATGAGCCCTAGGAAGGAGTAGCTCGGTCTCGTCATGGTGACAAGTCCTTTGTCGTTTTAGTTTTAAGAGTCCAACAGAGTCGGGGGGGAGGGTAACCTGACATATTTTTCATGTTTAGAGAGTTTGAAAAAGAGGAAAAAAGAAAAATCTCAATGTCCCTTTTCGTAGATAGTCTATTGAATCCGAAAATGTAGAAAACAATATCCAATAAAACCTCTTAGTCATGTTTGTTTAAGGTATTCCTTTTTCGTCATTAGTCTATCTTAGTCCAGAAAAGGGTTAAACTTATACTAAGTAGACAAATTTCCATATACTTTAACGAGCTCAAAATTACAAGTGCTCAGAAATATTTTCATATTTTGGGAGTCTCAAAAGAGATGAAAGAGGAATCCTCCTAGAGGAACAAGTGGTATAAAGGGTAGCAACTGGTTTCAGTGATGATGGAACTGCTCAAAACATGTAGAGGTCAAGAGGCTGTCTAACAATACCACTCATCGTAGTGACTCCCTAGACAAGGGTAAAATAATCAAGTGAAAGCGTATGATCGTCCAAGTATATGGTGACGAGGGAATGAGAAAACCAAGGCTCCTCTAGAAAAAGTAGGTTGGTATAAAGGGAAATCACGAGAGGTGTATAGTAATGGTTTCATTTTTTACACAAACTTGAAACATGGGAAACTATGCTTGAGAACCCTTGAAGATGGTTTAATGTTTACACAAACTTGAAACATAGACAAACTATGCTTGAGAGTGGTTTCATTTTTACACAATCTTGAAATAGAGACAAATTATGCTTGGAATAAGTTTGGATTCTCCCCAGAATAATGACTCAATTCAAGGTACATATTCCCCAAGCTTCATTTCATTCAGCTAAGTAGACTATAGGTTACTAACAAGTGGATGGAGTTAAGGTTCATTTAAGAGATGAAGTGAAAGACTTGACTGGGAATATATGAGATATAATCAAGAACTCGAATTAGAAATTGGATTGGTTTCATTTTTTAATGAACTTGACACAGTAACATAACTATGATCATAGGGACCTATTTCATTTTTTTAACGAGGTTGACGTAGTAAAATAACTATCCTCATAGGAGACTGTTTCATTTTTTAACGAGGTTGACACAGTAAAATACCTATCCTCATAAGGCCATGTTTCATTTTTTAACGAGGTTGACACAGTAAAAGAACAATCCTCATAAGGACCTATTTCATTTTTTAATGAGGTTGAAAGGGTAAAATAACTAACCTCATAAGGACCTATTCCATTTTTTCAGGAGGTTGACACAGTAAAATAAAGATCATCATAAGGACTCGTTTAATTTTTTAACAAGGTTGACACAGTAAAAGAACTATCCTCATGAAACCTTGATTCATTTTTTAACGAGCTTGACACAAGAAAAGGAACTTTTCTCCAGAGACCTTGTTTAATTTTTTAAGGAGCTTGACACAAGAAAAGGGACTCTACTTTGGTACTTTGTTTAATTTTTAATGAGCTTGACAAAAGACAAGGAACTATGCTTTGGATGCCTAGATCATTGTCCATAAGAGGTCATGACTTCCAAGAGGTTCTCATCAGATGGGATCACAACACTTTGGAAGGGATACATATCAAGGGATATAATGGAAAGATCAGGATCCAATGCCCCCAGTACATGATGCACTATATCACTGACTAGATCGTCAATAGACATGGGCATGGAACATGTGGCCACATAATTAACCTGTTGTGGGGAAGATACCACTTGCATATAAGGAAAAATTAGGGATGTTTGTTGATTGGGAGTCGGATTAGGACCAATGAATGAAAGTTTATCAATGGTCACAATTATTCCTTCATGCCGGAGACACATATCACACAAAAAATAGAAGATATAAGAGCTCCCATGACATAAAAATAGTCACGTCCAAGGAGTACATTAAAATCTAAAGGGCCTTGGACAACCATCACATCGATATAGAATATTTTTCTCCAAAAAGTAATAGGAAACTTAGGAAGGATCCCTAATGGTTGATTGGTTCCTATGTTAAAAACCAACAAATTATAGGTAACGAGCACAAGATGTGGAGAGCCTAAAACTTACCAAGTAGTTGAGGACATAATACTAACATATGTTCCTTCATCTATGATTTTTCTAGGTATGACCACATTATAAGTGTTGAATGTGATATTAAAGGGCGCATAAGAAGGAAGACGATATCCTTCTAGTCAAATCCAGTCAAAATAAGGGACAATATTACTTGGAGTGAATGTCGTGGGAATGGGAGAACTCCCCCCTTTTATTATGGGAATGGGAGGATCGCCCTCGTGTACCTTGGGAATGGGATTATTTCCCTCTAGTTCGTTCAAATATGAAGAAAAAAGAAGAAAATGAGCAGTATGAAGTTCACTCTCTATGGGAAAGGTATGATCAAATGAAGGTGGAATCAAGTCAACCATCTTCTCAACCAATGGTTGGTTTGGAAAAGACTCATGGGATTCACGTTCAGAGGGAGTGGGATTGACTAGAGATGAATACTCTTCAATGCCTCCATCGACTATTGGAGGATCATGGGAATTATTCTTGTAACTAGCTGGAAGAAAAGGTTGAGAAGCTGTAAGGTTTTCCAACACTTTTGTGGCTTCATCTGTATAAGGACAAAGGTGAATGTGATGATTCCCTTCACATAACCTATAGGGAAATTTGACTTTACACTTTTTCCAATAGACCTTATTATCACTAGTTGAGGGTTTATCACCAGCATGATCTCCAGAGGCCGATGATAAATTCTGATTTGACCCTGTGGACCACATTTATAACACCTTGGGAATACCAGGACAATATCTAAGAAGGTGGTCACCCTTACATAACCCGCAAGGGAATTTGAGTTTGTGGGGTTTATTGGAAGTTTTTCCCTCATAGGCTACATATGTAGCAATGGTTTCTTGGTTGGCCCCTTGCTTATTTTTCTTCTTCTTCTTCGTCATTTTCTTCTTCTTCTCTGCTTTTTGGTTACTAGGATCAAAAATTTCACCACACGAGAAGGAAGAAAGGGATGAATAAAAAACAGGTGAAGAAGGAAAAGGGTGAACTATAGGATCAAAATGAGGTTTTTTTTGTTTAGGTGGAGGAGAAATCAGTTGATAAGAAGTTTGGACATGCGGAACCATAGGGGTCAAAAATAACCAAACTAGCAAACCAATGGTAAATACGGGAAGGGACAACGTTGCCATGTAAGGAGAACCAATATTTTCAAAAGGAGGAAAAGGATCGAGATTCCCATAAGAGAGGTTTCCTTGATTGGTAGACTTGGGAAAATTTTGCATTAGTATCAATCTAAGATATACTAAGGAGGTGTTCCACGAAGAGGATGTTATTACGCAGTCAATTAATTTTAGAAATTAACAAAAAATAAATCAGAAATAGGTAAGCTAGACATAAAGGTTTACCAAGCCACCATGAACTGCAATATACACATTAGATAACCACGGACTTAATGTATGACATCCAATCTCCCTGAATGTTGTGTTTGGTATAGGGGAATCCCAAAATATATTTGATGATATGTGGGAGTGCAGCCCTTAGTAGTGTTTTCTCATGTGTAATTATTTGATGAGAGTGTTACCATATAATTTTCATGTGTGGAGAGTTGTCTGATGTACCCGAAGGTACGTGGAGAACAATCCTATACACTTACGTATGTGGAACGAGATTTCACCCCCAAAAAGCAACACTGGAAAACAATGACAACTCCTACGTTTAACAATGCAGGAATACGTCTCTAGCCTATACCTCTATATTTTTTCGTTAATGATCCAAATTATCCTTAGGTTAATTGAGATAAATTTTAATTTGATCTTCAATTATGTTTTGGTTTCAAGGCTCAAAAGTCGATGTCACCTGAACACACCTGTGATGCATCTAATACAAAGAAAAATATATTTTCATTTCAATGAAAGCTATCTAGTGTAGGGAATAAGTGAAAACATTTATGTGACAATCAAAGGTGTAGCAAACAAGAGCTTCCTAACTATATATTTCAACTTCGCATTTCCCATGCAACAACCAAGAAGTAAATGAATTTCAATCCACTTAAATTCACCTACATGAATTTTTTCTTTATTTTTTAATGAAGATGCACTTTTCATATTTAAACACCAAGAAATGTAATCTATGCTCAATGAAAATATCAAAAATAACCTTCAAATTTAATGTAATCTAATGTTATTTACAGAAGTAATGACAAATTTTGAGATGAAAGCTTAAAAAATTCAAATGCAATTTATTTCCGGTTTCCAAAATAACTAAAATTCTCATCAAACAGACATGTAAGTAACAAAATAGTAAATTCAATTACCCAAAGAACCTAAGATTCACCTGAAGCTAATTTTCACTACTTGGACATGGAACACAATTTTGCAAACCAAAAATAATGAGAGAAAGACATCAAAATGCTAAGCACACAAAGCAGGAAGAAGAATCTAGAGATCAATATATCCTAGAATTTTATGCCAAAACCCTGAAAATATCAATATTTTGGACCAACGCTACTTTACCCTACAAAATTTGTGTTGACAGGGTCGTCAATGCTACTTAACCCAACAAAAATCCATGCTGGCAGCACACTTTTTGTCAGATAAAAACATGTTGGCTGGAAAAGAAACTATATCAATCCGGGAAGACAGTCGAAACCAAATTTTTAAGCATGAATATTATCAGTAAAATACATGCTAACAATGCATTGTTTTAGAAAACACACTAGTCAAGGAAAGCTTAGGAAGAGACAATAAAAATCGAAAAGAAATCTAGACTTGAAACTCTAAAGAGCATACTACACAGAATGCAAACTTATAAGAAATCAAAATGATGGTCTATAAGTCGTTTGGAAAAGCTAATCGAAAAAAACCAAAACAAAAGGAGGTTTGAAGGGTTATTGGCTCCCCAGTGGAGTCACCATTTTTTTGTGGATGCAATCCTTTCTGCAGATAGAAACAATCCCTTTGGTCCTATGGGAGGATATACCAACAAACAAGAAAAATATATGCAACCTTTCCTAACTGATGCTAGCAAAATAAGAAGGAGAACAGATGTACTAACTCTTTTTGATGCTATGCATGTATTTGGTGTCAGTCTTTCTTCCTTTCCTTCCATGCTCATGATCGCCTCTCTATTGGTGAAGATGAATTCCTGCAAGGAAAAACAAGTGGAGACAACAAATGTATACCAAGAATAATAGTTTCTAGTACAAGTTATATTTCACATCAAGGAACACTACAATAAATACATAATAATTGGCATATTTATGGAAAGGAAACACATAATTTTTTATTAATAGAATGATAAACGAAGAAATACAACCATAAGCCTTGATGCTGGATGCCTCCTTCAGGTGAGAGTCCAAGTCCTAGCCTTCGCCTTCAAAAAACTTCCTCCTTTGAAAATGGGAAGCAATTTGGCATGATTCAGCTCAAGGATGGAAACCAACCATTATTGTATGGTAGGGGTGTTATTTATAGCGAAGGAGAGGGATTTGATGATCTATAAAAGGTGGGACGAGTTCCACATATTAAGGGAAAAATCCATCGAAAGAGGATCCATGGCCATGAATGGAGGTCTCATTCCTATCATCAACTACATGAAACCATATCGTTGTTCTCGAGCCTTATAGTAATGGAAGTTTGTCCTCCATTTTGGAAAGAACTTCCTAAAGAGGGCCAACACAGATTTTCATGACAAAATTTTTGCTACCAGCACTAAACATTAGTAAAAAAGGTGACAAACGTTAGTCGTCAGCTATGTAGAACATTTTGGGCTTATAGAACAAGGTTCTTGTCAAACTTTTTAGAATATTTTGAAGTCAATTCTTCTTCCACTTCTTCAGGGATGTTTTAAACTTATTTCATGGAGAACATATCTTGAGACACTTGTGGTATGACGACATAAAGCAGAGTGTGAAAAAATATTGTACAACAATATTCTCTCGCGTATTCGCTATCAATGAGAGCATCATGGAGATCATGATGCCAAATTGTGCACCCTAGGATGATCATCACCATTGTTCCTCCTTATCAGATTTGGTTGAGGATAATCTCAGTGATTTTTATCTACCCAATATCATCAAGTCTTTTACAAGTTCTATTTCCATTCACAAAATCGATTCTAAAAAGAACCTTTCTAATATTGATGAGATGATACCAATTGATATCTATATTAAACTGGGTATTGTCGAAAATATACACATTGGTGTGTCTTGTTCTCCAAATGAGATTAATACCTACAAAGACCTATTATAGGAGTTTCAAGATGTATTTTCCTAGACTTATGAATAACTTCCAAGTATCGACCCAAATATAGTGGTCCATGAGATTAATACGTATCATGATGGTAAACTAGTCTAGCATCACCTTAGTCCGATCCATCCCAGGAAGGCTGTCGCGATCAAAGATGAGGTTAAAAAACTTCTTCATTCTGGTTTCATCTACTGTGTTCCTTTGACTAATTGGGTGTCAAATATCTTTATTTTCATGAAGAAACAAGGGAAAATCTGTGTATGTGTCGATTATCAGGATGTTAATCACGCTTGTCCGAAAAACAGTTATGCCACCCCCTTTATCGATTAGATTGTTGATGGTTGTTTCGGTTGTGAGATATATTCTTTCATGGATGGTTTCTCCTGCTATAATCAAATCAACACTCTCCTAGTGCATCAACCTAAAGCTACATTTATTTGTCCCTAAGGTACTTTTTCTTACCTAAAACTCCCTTTCGTTTAAAGAATGTTGGGGATACGTTTAAATGAGCCATGGAATACACTTTCGTCAAAATTAAACATATCGTGAAACCTTATTTAGATGATCTCCCTGCTCATTCTAAACATCGATCTGATCACCCGATGCATCTTAGGGCCATTTTCCCACTGTGTATACACTATAATATTCGACTTAATCCTCACAAATGTGTGTCTTGTGTTAATTCTGGTCGACTTCCTGGATTTTTCATTTCAAAACATGGAATTTGTATCAATCCTATGAAAGTTCCAGAAATCATCGATCTTCCCGTGCCTTCCTCTCTCATTCAGCTTCAACGACTCCAAGGGAAAGCTAACTTTCTACATATTTTTGTCCCTAATTATGCTAAGTTAACAAAAGGATTCACTCGCCTTATTGAGAAATGGATTTCCTTCCATTGGGATAATTTTTTTCAAAAATATTTTGATTATCTAAAAGATGTATTAGTTCGGGCATTACTGTTATATCCCCGTGATTACCAGCGTGACTATTTCCTATATCTTGTTGCTGCCATTACTACTATAGTAAGGTTATTGGTCCAGGAAGATAATATAGGGACTGAACATCCCATCTATTATTTGATTCAAAATCTTAATGATACCGAAATAAAGTATACCCACATGGAAAAGTTAGCTTTGGAAGCCGCTCAAGCCATCCAAAGGTTTTTTCATTCTATATTACTCCGGAAACCTATGGTAATTTTAGATTACAACCCTATGACATATATATTTTCATGTCAATTGTTGGGGGGAAATAATCTAAATGGATCATTATCCTGCATAAGTTTGATTTGGAATTGATCAAATCCAAATCAAAGAAATATTTAGTTTTTGCTAAGATAATATGCGACCTTACCTCTACTGATTCTGAATCGACGTCTGAAGATTCCATTGCAGATGAGTATTTGTTTCTTATATTTTCATCTGAACCATGGTATGGGGACATTATTATATATCTCGAGACCCATTCTTTCCAGTCTTATACCTCTCCCTCTAATCAGCGACGTATTCGATACCAACCCAATAATTACATCATCTTCAGTGACACCCTTTATCGTTGTGGTATTGATACGGTTTTACAAAGGTGCCTAACACATGAGAAGGCCAAGAAAATCCTTAATGAATGCCACTCAAGGGCATGTGGTGGTCATTTATCTGGATATGCCACCACACAAAATATCCTCCATGCTGGTTACTTTTGGCCCACCATATTTCGCAATTGTATTCTCATTGTGAAAAAGTGTCATTCATGACAGATTTATGATCATAAGACCTATGCTCCACCAACTCCAGTGCATCTTGTTATCTTCATAGGTCCTTTTGTGAAATGGGCTATCTATTTCATGACATGTAACCCTCACTCAGTTGGGGGGCGTGGCTATATAATTTTAGCGGTAGATTATTTTATTAAATGGGATGAGGCGATGCCTAAATTTAATAATATTGGCAAAAAGAACGAATATTTTTTCTTCAATCATGTCATCGAATGGTCTAGTGTTCTGCAGGCCATAGTCACAAACCATGGGAATCACTTTCGCAACCACATGATGACCAAACTTACTGCCAAGCTAGGAATTTCCCATGACAGTTCCTCTCTACTACCCTCAGGCTAATGGGAAAGTTGAGGCCATTAATAAAGTTCTCAAAAAAATGATTCAAAATATAATAGGGGTCCATAAATCAGACTAACATTTGCTTATTTATGTTTCCTTGTGGGAATACTGAACCTTTGTTAGGACTGCTACTGGATTTACTCCTTTCCAACTGGTTTATGGTCTCGAAGCAATCCTCCCGATTTAATGTGAGATTCCATCACTGAAACTAGTTGTAGAACTTCTTCCTGCCACTTCCATAGATTAGGAAAATCTCTTACATCTGACTCGTTTATATGAGATGCTTCCATGGCTAATGAAGCCTATAATAAATGTATCAAGCCACAATATGAAAAAAGTTTCAAGCCTCGTGTATTTTTGGGAAGGAGACCTTGTCCTTATATATGACCAAGAGTATGACAAATTAGGATCAGGGAAGTTCCAACCGATGTGGTTAGTTACATATATTTTCAGGTGCGTTCTTGCTAAATGGGCCTTTGAGTTGGTCGATTTTGACGAAGTCCCACTGGTGAATCCTAGGAATGGGTTGTACCTAAAGAAATACTATGCTTGATCTCATGCATAGTACATTGTGTACATATTTTTATAGATATGTTGAGTGTGTTTGTAGTGTGTCTCTTTAGGGTATCCTATGGTTTCTATTTGTCCCATTTACATTTGGTTTTCAGATATCAGTATCCCTTGAATCATACGTTGGTTATGTTCATGGTGCTAGTCGTAGTAGTCATAATCTATCCTTCGTAGTTTACGAGGGATTTGTATCAATTGCTCTTCCAATAACATCGCTAAGTATAAGGAAGCAGTCAAGCTATTGTCTTATCCTATTTCCTATGGTATCCATTGTCTAGTCATCATATTTGACTCACAACTTGTGGTACTACAATTGGTTAATGTCTTTTCAGTCAGAATTCCCACCATTCTTCGCATGTTATTAAGGGTTCGCATTCTAGAAAGAAATTTTGATTTCATCCAATATCAACATATTTCTAGAAATATAAATATACTGAAATATGCACTAGCTAATCATGTTTTAGATCAAAATTTGCAACAAATGTAAATAAGTTTCAATACACATCACATCCATTACAAGAAACAATAGAAACATAGAAACATTGAAGATATATATATATAAAGTTTGGTTTTACAAAATTTGTGCTTGAGACACATATGGCCACACATCCCATATCAAAAGCTATATGCAGATATGACTATGAACGTCAATATGCATGAGCTATATTGTGTAGTGGCCGACCAACACGGATAGGCACTCCAACAGTGTATCTATGAAGTCACATAGGAATCTGGCCGACCACGGTCTCATCTATCCCGTGTGTCAACCCCTCCATGTAGCACTTCACCTTTGTTATGGTATCAACTACATTGAGATCCATTAATGCATCTCGTCCTACTACAACAACCTATACTAGTGCTATTTCCTGTTGTGGATCTCCTGCGTGATGCATATATGAAGCTCCTATAGGTTGAATGGGCCCAACATATGCATAAAAAAATCAATAGTGTAGTCTCGGAAACATAAAAAAACTCTAAAAACTTAAATGGTTAAAATATCTTACCCATAGCACCCCATTTCTCACCCCAAGGAAGCACAAGCTTAAGGTTATCACGAAAATTCACCCTTGTGTACAGATAATCATCTATCATAATGAACTATCTATGCAACCACCCGAAAAAAGTTGGTGAGAAGCATATCGTCGATGGACCTGCATGTAAGGACATTAGATCTATCCACCTCCTCATCTGTGGAAACCTTGGATAGATGGGCTTAGGCGTGATATGTTGAGGCTGTAATAATTGAATCCGCTCTAGCGAAAAATAGATCAATATTTAACCATAGCCAATGTTTTTGAATTTTCCCTCTTTATTTAGACAATTATTCTTTCATATTGACCAACACCCCCTCACTCTAGTCGAATAGTGTTAGCTCCAAACACTCTAAACCATACTATGTATGATATGATAGCTACATGAAGTGTTGCGCAGTAATCCAATCTGTAAATGCTAAATCACTGTTCTCAGAGGAAAACAGGTCACAAATCTAGTACTGATATTTCCATCCTATTGTAGGGAAACCCAATACACCCCATTTTTTACTCATTTACTTCAAATAATGGGGACCATTTCTATTAATTTATGGCTAAACGCCTTTTATGATTTTCATTAAGTTAATTTTCGTACAAGTTTCCCATATTTTTATTTTTGTCAGATTTCTATTTTGATTGTTTAATTGAATTCAACTTTTAGCAATCTTTACATCGATACTTGTTTTTCTTCATTTGGTTAACTGGTTTGAAAATGAAACTCCTTTAAATTTTGATCATTTTTGTTGCCAACATTAAAAAATGTATAATATTTCAATTTTTACAATTAAAATAATCATTCATTGTAAATATTAACTCTTAGTTAATTTTTATTATTTTTTTCATTTTTCATAACGGTCCAACAAAATGACCCAGCCAAATTTTAGAACAGTTAAAATATGTGTTTTCGAGATCTCGCTAATTTATTTTAGTTTCTTATTTTAAAACAAATTACAAAACTCAAAATCTGAAAATTGCAAAATAGATGTCGTTCATTTTGTAGAATTTCTAATTCTACGTGAGCCCCACTTCACATCACCTTCTTTCTTCCAAAATCCCAATTTAAATAACGTTGAAAAACAAAAAAATCGAAATTTTTTTTATGCTCTCATTTAAATTTTTGAAACACTAAGTTTTATACACATAACTACTTTGATTTAACATAAAAGTTTGGTTTTCACCTTATAACTACTGATCTCCATCTCCTTACCTCACGCTTACATCGCCCTCCACTCCACCTTATCCCTCCACCTCATTCTCCACTCACCCTCCTTATCACTCCATCCCATCCTCCATTAAAGCTCCCCTCCATTACCATTAACACTCATGGCTACGTAATGATTACATCACCCTCCACTCCACCTCACTCTCCACTCACCCTCCTTATCACTCCATCCCATCCTCCATTACCATTAAAACTCATGGCTACGTAATGATGTTTGGTTTTTGTTATAAGTTTTAAAAAATATGGTTTTAAAATATAATATATGTTATATTTATATTATAATATATATTATATTTATATTATATTATAATTTTAATATAATTTAATTATAATATTAACATAATTATATTGTATTTTAATTAATTTTGAAATCAATTTTTTTAATTAATTTAATGTTGTTTATAACTATTTCTTAATTAATTAATTTAAAGTTCTAATTACAATTAAATTGGTATTAATTAATTAATAATTGTAATTAAATTTAGGATTATAATTTTATTTAAAAATTTTATTTTTAGTCCATGCAACAAATTTTTCAAAATTCTAGTAGTTTTGACTCCTCAACTTTAGAAGCTCATAAGTTGAATTTTTTTTTGTCAATGAGACATATGATGTCTCGTTGGATAGATAAAATCATGCTGAATATTTTGTTGGTAGTTTAATTACTAAATTCGATCACTTAATGGGTCTAAAATTAAGCATAAGAACAAGCTCCAAAATTTTAAACAAACCTAATTTTTCTGCATTTCCATTCGCTCACGACTTCTACTGAGTGCAGATTCATTTGTCTAAGTTCTCCCTGACCAATAATATATTCACAAGCATCAATAGAAAGTTCATATTTCTTTTCATTTAATTATTTAATTAAGTTTGATAGGAGATATTTTATTCCATATTGGGTATTTTTATTTTTATTTGCATTTTTAATTAATTTTTGCAGGGAAATAATTGAAGAGATGAGGAGAAAAAAATCTCAATCAATGAGAATGCTCCAAAAAGAGAAGAATGATATTCTGGGCCAAGGAAAATTGATTGAGAAAAACTATTTTTCAACAAATTTCCTATTGAAATTATTGTTGTAAAATTATATATAGTAGATTGTAGAATGTATTAGGGGCTTCTCTTCTCTGCAATTATGGAATTATTGAAAACCACTATTGTAATGAGGATTTAGAGTTATAGGGGGAGTGGGGATTCGAATCCTGGGGGAATAAGGCTCGATATTTCCGTGTTTTCATCTATTTGTAGAGAAACTCCTTTTTATCATATACTATTGTCGTAAGGAGGAGATCATTTTTGTGAGCAACGATCGATTGCAGGCCCATAGCATTGTGCACCACTCTCATACTATGAGGATATATAATTTGATTTCATTTATTAATAAAGGTTTATTTCAGTAATGATGTTTAACACTATTGTTTACAAAATTTAATTGAAATTAATTCTTATTTCAATATTTCAATTTATATTTCAAATGTATGAGTTAATGATCAAATTCACACACTATGGTTGAATCTTGAGCGTTAATTCATATATAGGCCTGCTTAGACTATTTTACAGGCTTAATTTTAGATATAATATGAAAACTGAAGTTTGCATAGGAACAAATAGTGATAATATTAGATCTGCAATCTATCTTATAATTTAGGATAATAATTGTTATTTTGCACACACGATGTATTATTCGAACTAATTCAGTAATTCATCATGAATCCTTTTAGTTCTTATGCATATGATAAACTGGATACATTTTCAATAATCTCTTTTGTAACTATTTACTAAGTGTTTAATTTTTCGTATATTTTTTAATGAGAAATCAGATCTTGTGAGCTATCCCCTTGATCTAATTCTTTAAACTTAATTCCAAGTCTTTAAAGCTTATTTTCCTCATTAAGTTAATTGGCTCTTGATTGAGAGAAGGATTTCCCTTTCCTTCAATCGAGATATGTTAGATTAATTTCACATTAGATTGGACCTTGCATGTGTTATCATAGCTTTTGCATTCTAAAAGTCCTCTTTTTAAGAAGCTAAACGTTAGAGTGGCTTGGTTGTGTCATTAAAACAACTTAAGGGTCATTCTCTTGCTTGATCAACACGAAGAATTAATTTGATGTTCATGCCTATTGTTAACTAAAGAGACATATTAAACTGATAGCAACAGGGAAAATGTAACTGGACCTAGTTTAATCAGTGAGAACAACCATTCCAAATGAAAAATGAGTTTCTTTAAGGTTCAAACCAGGTGGTTTCCCTTATAATGTTTTAGGTAGAGAATTTTGAGCCTTCAACATTTTTAGTGTTAGAAGGAGGGCATGAAGACTTGTTGTACTTTTTATTTTTTGTACTTTTATTTTTTATTTTAATCACAATGGCTCCTCTTAAACTTCCAATTTGGAGTTGTATCTCTGGACATGCATCTACCAATACTCCACCAGAAGTAGTAAGACAATTGTCAAAGGTAAAGGTTAATGAAAAGATAAATGTTTCTGCATTTAATCATGCCTTTCAATTTTAAAAAAAAAATTCAAATTCTACATTTCAATGAATTGATGAAGGAATTTTATGTAGGATTTTTACTCTTACATTCTCGCGAGAATCCATAAGCTGGTGTCAATCTCTTCCAGTTGTCTCTATTCACAATTGGGATCAATTTATCACACTTTTCCTTTGTAAATTTGAAGGTTATGATTATGAACATGTATGTGATTGTTGGCAATATGATGCAGAGTGTTGTCCTTGATGACAACCCACTGAATGAAGATGAAGACATGCGACTGTTGACATGTGTTGTCCTTGATGGCAAACCACCTGATGAAGTTATTCTTGACTTGATGAGATTGGTAAATGATGTAAATCTGATTTGATATGATGTTTGTTGACAATATGATGCTAAGTGTTGTCCCTGAAAGGCAACCCACTTGATGAAGATGATGGCAACTTACTTGATGAAGTTGTGCTTGATAGAATATGGTTTGATGAACTAATTCTGATGTATCTACAGTGTGTACAAAAGGCAATGAAGAAAGGAATTCAGAATGTGCTCAAAGTATGATGAAAAGAGTATGTCTCTATGCATACGCGGATCTGTCTAAGGGAAGTCGCGTATGCATGCGGAAAAGAATGTTCCAAGTCGCGTATGGGAAAAAGCGCTCAAAAAGTGCAAAACCATGGGTAACCACCATGGTATTGACCCATTGTATTGGGTAATGATCCGCCTAATTAACCCCGTCCAGGAATACCATCGGATGTAATGTGGTTTTGGCTCATGGTATTGAAAAAGGGGCTCATGGTATTGAAAAAGGATAAACCTATATAAAGAGAAGAAATTCATTGTGAAAATCATGAGTGTGGGTGCAAGATGTCTGAGCTTGAATGAATACTTCTCTATGAAGTATATCTGTATGGAAAGGGTAAAGGTTTGATAATAGATCTGAATCTATGATGCACCTATGAAGAAATGATGAAGCGAAATATCTAGATCTGGAATGTATTTGTATCTGCTAGATCTATTTATGGAAGGCTTAGATCTGAAATAAGGCGAACATCTGTCTGAAGTAAAAGGGTAAATCTGAACTGAATATCTGATCTGAAGAAATATGCTGCTCTATAATGGTTGAAGATCTATACGCTAGTTCGGCACAGAGGAAGCGCGTATATATGCGGCTTCACTGAAGAGAAAGCGCGTATGCGCAATGAAATGAGCTCTGTAATATGTACAGAGGTATACGCTGGTTTATGTGAAAGGAAGCGCGTATATACGCAGCTTCGCTGAAGTGAAAGCGCATATGTGCAATGAAATACATACAGAGTTATAAGCTAGTTTGTGTGGACGGAAGCGCGTATATACGCGACATCAGTGAAGGGAAAGCGCGTATGCAAACTAGGGTTTGCTGAAGCAAGGGGTATGAAATATATGATCTGTTCTGCTGTGTTTCTGCTATCTAATCTGTGTTGATAAGTATCTGTTGGTGATGTATGTTTGTGCTTAAAAGTATGGAAAGAGTCCAGTCTGGAAATATGATGAAATGTGGCCTGCAAGTTGTGTTCTATTGAAGCTGTTGGATCCAGTGTGAAAATTGATGAAACGTGGTCCATAGAGGTGCTGAGGGTTGTAGCCTTCAGTCAGGGGGTCGTAGCTCCCTTCCAGGTGAGGCTGGTAAACGAGATCGGGGGGTCGTAGCTCCCTTCCAGGAGAGGCTGGTAAACGAGTCAGGGGGTTGGAGCTTCCTTCCAGGAGAGGCTGGTAAACGAGCGCAGGTGGGTGCCTGCGTGCTGGTCAAGTCTGCGCCAGCACATATGTTGTAATATGTTTTCTCTATAATAAAATATTGAAGGCTGAGCAACTGCAGCGGTGGTTTTCTCCCGTCTTGGGTTTCCACCTAAAAATCCCGGTGTTCATGTGTGATGCTTTGTGTGATGGTTTATTCTGTTCTTACTGCACATGTTTACTGTTTATAGAACATCTAATGAATGAATGATGGAATGATATAAGTGAAGAACTAATGGCATAATTAGATCTCTGTGTATACGCGAGTTTTATGAAGGATATCCACGTGTATACGCTATTTGGCTTCATCAAAGTAGCATATGGGTTTTAGAGCATGAAAAAGTAAAAAGTTTGAATATGCTGTAAATACTGATTCACCCTCCCTTCTCAGTATTTTCCCAACAATTGGTTTCAGAGCAGGTCCTTCTGCAGAAGCTTGATCGCTTGAAGGAGATCTGTAGCAATGGGAAGTCAAGAAGGAGTGATGTCTATAAAGCCACCTCTATTCAATGGAAGCAATTTGATATTCTGGAAGGTACGAACAAAAGCATATCTGCAAAGTCTTGGTGCAGATGTATGGCAATCGTGGAAGAAGGTTATCAATACCCAGCAAGTATTCCTACTAATGCAGCAGAAAGGAAGAAGTATGAAATCAATGCCAAAGCAGTGAATGTCTTGTTAGGAAGCATGTCTGAATAAGAATTTGCTAAAGTGATGTAGCTACATTCAGCAAAAGAAATATGGGACAAAATCATTCTAAACTATGAAGGAGACACAAAGGTAAAAAGTGCAAAACTCCAAACTCTTAGAATTGAATATGAAAATTTGAAGATGCATAGTGATGAAAGTGTTGCCAGTTTCTTTCTTCGTCTAGATGATATTGTAAATCGGATGAGAAATTTGGGTGAAACCATAATTGATACTACTCTGGTGGAAAAGGTCTTAAGATCTTTGACTTCAAAATTTGACTCTAAAGTTTCAGCTATTGAAGAAAGGCAAGATCTGCAAACTCTTACTATTGTTCAATTACATGGTACTCTGACTGCTTTTGAAATGAGACAAGGAGGTTCTTCTCAAATAAGAGAAGCTGCTTTTAAGGTATCTACAAGAGGAAAAGAAAAGGAAGTTTTCAAAGAATCCAGTTATATATCCGATGAAGAAGAAGCAAATTTTGTGAGAAAGCTCCAACTAGGTACTGGAAGATTCAAAGGTAAGCTTCCCTTCAAATGTTTTGAGTGTGGAAAAGTTGGTCACTATGCTGCTAAATGTCCTAATAGAGAAAAACATGGTAAAGGGAAACAATTTGAAAAGAGAAAGAGTTATTATGCAAAAGAAGATGATGATGAAGTGTCCAATGAAGAAGAAGAAGATTATGACCATGATCTGAAAGTGCTCATGGCAAAGAAGCAAAAGAAGAAGCCTACTCGAAACAAGGAGATCTCTCAGAAAACATGGTTAGCAGAAATTGAAGAAGATGAATCAGATAGTGATTGGGGTCATCCCTTGAATGATCTTATTTGTGCAAACAATGGCGAAGACAGTGAAAGTAAAGTTGTGGATCTAGAAGAAGATCTC
This sequence comes from Pinus albicaulis, assembly GCA_034641835.2. Classification (NCBI taxonomy): domain Eukaryota; kingdom Viridiplantae; phylum Streptophyta; class Pinopsida; order Pinales; family Pinaceae; genus Pinus; species Pinus albicaulis. Next base: position 1,488,991,517 of record CM076578.1, read on the forward strand.
AAGGTTAAAGTTGAAGAACTACAAAGTTCATCTAAGATGCAAGAATCTATCAACAAAGAGATGATCTCTCAAATGGAAAAACAAATAGAAATGTTGAATGGACAGGTGGACAAGTATCAAAGGTTTCATACTTATGCATCCAATCGAATTAAAGAACTAGAAGCAGAAATCAACGATCTAAATGCAGATCTCAAAAAATCAAGCAAGAAGAATGAAGGACTTGAAGCTGCAATCATCTCTCTACAAACAGATCTTGAAGCATCAAGTAAGAAGATTGAGGAACCTCTACAAAAATTTGAAAAGGAAGGTCTTGAAGCAGAAATCATCTCTCTCAAAGAAGATCTGGAAAAATCAAATAAGAAGAATGAAGAGCTGGAACAAACATGTGAAGAAAACGAAAATTGGCTGAAAGAAGAGATTCTAAATCTGAAGGATCGAGTAGAAGATGGAAGAAGGAAAGAAGAAAGCATGAAAAATCAATGTCAAGCCTTGGAGGTTGAGGTAAACATTCTCAAAGGTAAATTAGAAGAAAAGGTAAAACTTTTGAGGTTTCATGATAGTACTAATATTTTGGACAATATTCTAAGTAATCAAAGGTCTCCTGCCATCAAACTTGGTCTTGGTTTCCATGAAACTGTTAAAGGAGAATCTAGCTCACAAGGAGGTGCTAAAGAATCAAAGGACATCAATGCAAAATCTGAAGTGTTGAAAGAAACAAAAGATCAACCAACAATCATGAACTCTCAAAGGAATTTATTCAAGAATGTTGAGTGTTTTAAATGTCATAATTATGGGCATGTTGCAGCAAATTGCAGAAGCAGAACAATTCAGCCACAAACAAACAGATTCTATTCAGAAAGGTACTCTGATAGCTTCAAGGGATATTGTTTCTCATGTAACAAGTATGGACATAAAGCAGCTGATTGTAAAAGGAGGAAGATTAGAAATACTCATTATGATTCTTATGGTTATTTTTCTGGACATATGAGATGTTATTCTTGTAACAAGTATGGACATGTAGAAAAGGAATGCAGGTTGAACAGATATGAGAAATTGGATAAATTCCAGCACACAAATAGAAAGTTTAAACAAATCTGGAGAAAGATGGAGGGATGGAATAAGAATCAATCTAGAGAAGAAAAGGATTTTTTTGTGGATGCTCTAGAAGACAATGATTTTCTTGAAGAAAACACTCAATTCAAGATGGAGGACCGATAAAAAACGTAGGGAATTCTGACCCTACTGCAGTCATCTACTTCTGAAGCTGACTTTTCTTATTGACTGCAGGAATGATGTGGGATACATTATGAGATCTAGTAATGTATCGTCACAAGGGGAGCAATGCATGATGACTCTCATGGTTGATTTGATTATTTTGGTTATGTTTACTTCTGACAGCGCATCTGATGTGGAAAGGACAGGTACAGGAGGTACAAACTCAAGAGGAAATGAAGGAAGATGAAAATTTTCTATGCCTCACTTTCCATACGTGGGTTCTATGAAAAAAAATCGCGTATAAACGCGAGTTCCAGCAGACACAGTCGCGTATGCATTGAGGATAAGAGAATTTGGATGACAACTGAAGATCAGGAGCAGAGGTTCAGGGGGAGCATCAGTCTGACTGTTAATAACTGTTGCACAAGTTAAGAAGGAGCACTAGTCCAGGGGGAGTAGCAGGTTGAATTCTAATGATTGCATTGTTGGCAATATGACTATTTATTCTTGGTTTTTGTGATACTCATGCTCAAATGATGATGGCTTGGTACATGGTTTATGATGTTGAGACGTTGAATGAGCTGTGTTTACTGCTTGCTGAAGTTTATCTGTTGGATAAATTGGAAGTATTATGATTCAGAGATAAGAATAGATCATGCATAGTTTGTTACTATGGCTGAGATCTTTTCCTACATATGTTACTTCATGTTAAATCTTGAAGATCTTGGAGATCATGGTGATGTAGGATGGTGGTGGACCACATGAATGATTGTTTGACACTTGTGTGAAGATGTTGTTCTGGTATGATAATCTCTCTTGGAAAGATTGTATTGATGCAGCAAAGAATCTGAAGGCTTGGTTACTATTGTGCTGATGCTACAACCGTTGGATGACGCTTGAAGACACAACTACACTGTTCTATCTATATGTAGTCCAGGGAAGCATTCAAATGTCTCAGAAAGAAGCTGAACACTATCTTTGCCTCACAGAGAATCAGATCTGGTTGAAATTTAGAAGATGGCTTGGGATACTCGGCTTTCCTGAAACACAGTCGCGTATATACGCGAGTTCATGCACAGAAAACCGCGTATGTCTGATTGCTGACAAATTTTTGCTTGGAGTCAGCTCTCTTCAGCACAACTGCAGTGCTGCTTGTGTTCAGGATGCACAAACTAAGGGGGAGCCTTAGTCATATGGAAAGGATGCTTGGATGCACAGTTTCAGGGGGAGCAGTGACATTGCTGAGTATAATGCATTGATGGCATTATGATGATTCTGAAATATGTTCTCTTTCTTGAGGACTTTCTGGTGTTGGTCTTAAAGTTATATTTGTAGTTTGATGAAAAGGTCATGTTGAGACCAATGATGTAAAATTGTAATATTCACTCATGTAAGGACTTGTCTAATTTGTAAACCCACTTGGTTGGGTAGCTGAGTCAAATTTTGTAAACCCACTTGGTTGGGTAGTTTTGAGTCTCAATTGTAAATCCACTGATGGATCTTTGATGTAAGTATGAGTCTTTGGTGATAGGAAGTCTATAGAGTCATGTACTTTAATGAAAAATGTGTTTCAAGATTCAACATGAACTCGTAGGGGAGCTATCTATTCAAAAGATATATCGACCCATTAACGCTTCTTCCACATGAGGAGAAAAGGGGGAGAGTATAAGTTGAGCTTTGATCCGCCCTTGCCCTTGATGTCAAAGGGGAGAGTGCAATGGTGTTTGAATGAATAGAAAGAATGGTGTCACAAATGGAGAGAGTGACATGGTGTCATAGTAAATCTGATGTACCTATCTGTTGTGGTAACCAAACACCATCGTGGTTGCCATCAAGTCCAAAGGGGGATATTGTTGGAAATATGATGCAGAGTGTTGTCCTTGATGGCAACCCACTGAATGAAGATGAAGACATGCAACTTTTGACATGTGTTGTCCTTGATGACAATCCACCTGATGAAGTTATTCTTGACTTGATGGACTTGGTAAATGATGTAAATCTGATGTAATATGATGCTTGTTGATATTATGATGTTGAGTGTTGTCCCTCAAAGGCAACCCACTTGATGAAGATGATGGCAACTTACTTGATGAAGTTGTGCTTGATAGAACCTGTTCTTGATGAAGTAAATCTGATGTATCAACAGTGTGTACAGAAGGCAATGAAGAAAGGAATTCGTAATGTGCTCAAAGTATGATGAAAAGAGTATGTCTCTATGCATACACGGATCTGTGGAAGTCGCGTGATGCACGCTGAAAACAACGTTCCAAGTCGCGTATGGGCAAAAGCGCTCATAAAGTGCAAAACCAGGGGTAACCACCATGGTATTGACCCATTGTATTGGGTAATGATTCGTCTAAATGACCCAGTCCAGGAATACCATCGGATGTAATGTAGTTTTGGGCTCATGGTATTGTTTTGGCTCATGGTATTGAAAAAAGGGGCTCATGGTATTGAAAAATGGTAAACCTATATAAAGAGAAGAAATTCATTGTGCAAATCATGAGTGTGGGTGCAAGATGTCTGAGCTTGAATGAATACTTCTCTCTGAAGTATATATGTATGGAAAGGGTAAAGGTTTGATAATAGATCTGAATCTATGATGCACCTATGAATAAATGATGAAGCAGAATATCTAGATCTGGAATGTATTTGTATCTGCTAGATCTGTTTATGAAAGGCTTAGATCTGAGATGAGGCGAACATCTGTCTGAAGTAAAAGGGTAACTGGAACCGAATATCTCGATTCAAGAAATATGTCAGCCTATAATGGTTGAAGATCCATACTATTTTCAAGTGTGTTGCTGCATAAGGACACTCGCTCACCGAAGAGAAAGTTATTAATGAAATGAGCTCGTAATATGTACGCAGGTATACGCCGAAGCTATGTGGTTCAAGCGTATACACGCGGCCGCTAAAGTGAAAGCGCGTATGTGCAATGAAATATACACTGAGATATACGCTGGTTTGTGTGGACGGAAGCGCGTATATACGCGACATTAGTAAAGGGAAAGCGCGTATGCAAACTAGGGTTTGCTGAAGCAAGGGGTATGAAATATCTGATCTGTTCTGCTGTGTTTCTGCTATCTGATCTGTGTTGATATGTATCTGTTGGTGATGTATGTTTGTGCTTAAAAGTATGGAAAGAGTCCAGCATGAAAATATGATGAAATGTGGCCTGCAAGTGGTGTTCTATTGAAGTTGTTGGATCCAGTGTGAAAATTGATGAAACGTGGTCCATGAGTAAGTTTGTAGGCCAGCCTTCACGGGGGGTTGTATCTCCCTTCCGGTGAGGTCAAACTGCATCTGTGGGTCGTAGGCCCTTCCAGAGAGGGCCGGTAAACGAGTCGTGGGTTGGAGCTCCCTTCCAGAGAGGTCGGTAAACGAGCCAGTGGTGCCCAGCCGTAGAGTCCGCACCTCAAAGACATATGTTGGAAGATGTTTTCTCTATAATAAAATATTGAAGGTTGAGCAACTGCAGCGGTGGTTTTCTCCCGACTTGGGTTTCCACCTAAAAATCCTGGTGTTCATGTGTGATGCTTTGTGTGATGGCTTATTCTGTTCTTTCTGCACATGTTTACTGTTTATAGAACATCTAATAAATGAATGATGGAATTATGTAAGTGAAGAACTAATGGCATGATTAGATCTCTGGGAATACGCGAGTTTCATGAAGGATATCCGCGTGTATACGCTATTTGGCTTCATCAAAGTAGCGTATGGGTTTTAGAGCATGAAAAAGTAAAAATTTTGAATATGCTGTAAATACTGATTCACCCCCCCCTCTCAGTATTTTCCCAACAGTGATGAATTCAAACATTTACGAAGATTTGAAAATGAATCTTTCATGGATTTTACCATTAAATTTCATTTAAATTGTTTAAGATTCAAAGTTGAAAGCAACCCTTCATAATTTGGATTAATTTATTGGTTTGAATGTTATTTTTCTCTTCCTTGCATTCCCATCCCATATGAAACACTTTCAAGCTTTGATGACACTCTTTCAACTCCTAGTAATATTATCAAAAATTCTGATATAGAGGTGCATATTAATCATGATGAAGTGGCCTTAGCCATGTATGATAATTTCTTAAATTTAATACACACCTCTTACGATATTAGTGGTAATCATGCTAATGAATTATTCCCACAAATCTTGGAATAATTTGATAATCAAATGCAAGAAGATACTAGTAATAATATTAGAGAAACCATTGCCTTCAAATCTGAAAATCATTTTGCAATAAATCCCAAAAATCAGTTAATAAATCAACAAGTACATGAAGAAATTCAAGTTTCCAATAATATGCAATCTGTTGTACAAATTTATGAATTTGATCATGTGGATCAAATGCCAAATTCATGGCATCCAAACAGCCTTCTTCAAGAAATAATTAAGAGAGAAATTAATGATCATAAATCTCAAATTTGTAATAAATAAAATGCACAAGAATTCTCAAACAGAGACATTTTCAAATTCATTGTTTATGAATCTCATTTTCGCCTCTATCCTGATATTTTTGCTGATAGCAATTTATCCCCTATTGACATTAATTTTATTCTAGAAAACAAAGAGGTTGATATAAATTAATTGCCAATTTGTTTTTATCAAGATAGAGAATCAATCATTGATCATTTTTCTGGCATTAATGAACATGTGCTCCATATTCCTTCTTGTTTTGATACATCGGATGAGATTCAAGGGAACTAAAGATAATGTTCTGAAATCATTTATAATACTTATTCTAAAATTGATGATATTGATTTTTATTATTCTCAATTGAATCCTCATCATTAGATATTTTTTATATATGGTAATGAAGAACACTCTAATTCAAAAATTGTTCCAACCAATTCTCATTCTCAAGAAAAAAATTATCTTCAAGATTTCATCATTCAAGAATCAATGCCAATTGATGATTCTAATGATGATTAAGCTCTCATTCCTATTCATACTCATGATATTCTTTCTAATTCACAAGTTGGTGTTGGAAATCATTCTAATTGCATTATTCCAGGAAATCCTTGTGAAAAAAAAAACATTTCAAATCAGTCCCAATTGCGTTGTAACACTAGTTGTACCAATAATGAAACTGATTTGATTTTATTGTTTTTCCCTCACTTATTTAATTTAATTTAATATTTTTTTTCTATTTTCATTTTTCAATTTTTAGATACCTTATGCTTGCATATTAAGTAGTTCAATATTGAAAACTCAATGGATGAATTGGCTGAATGAGAAAATGAAGGTTCAAATCACAATCATGAACATCAAGAGTTATTTCTCTTCCAATTTCAATTGATGCTAATCTCTTATCAATTGCTTATTTGTTCTCAAAATTAGTGCCAACAAGAGAGTCTATTTTCACAATATGACCAACAATCTAATTCAATTAATGATCTTCTATTGAATATAGCATATTTCCATCCATTTTTATTTGACCCATTTGAAAGATATTTGGAAAATTTTATTTCACACAAGATTATTAATAATTTAACATACATACATAATACTAACAAATTTTTACAATCCATTCTATCTAAAATTCCATTTTAACAATTTGACATGTTATCCCCTCTTTTGAACATCTCCCAATCATTAATGGAAATCCATCTAGATTTCTATGATTCAATTGAAATTCAGCTGAAAGGGACATTTAAAGAGAAGGTAATTGTAAATATGTTTCTTTATATAAGTAGATTAGCAATTAGTGTACATAATAGATTCAAATTTATTTTTACTCATTTAACTATATTTTTGTTACTGATTTTTTATCTATACATACATGCAAGACTTAAAATGAGAGAATGGTTACATTGGAAATATGACTATACCTAGTCATGTTTCCTTCCATTCACTTAGCAATAGGAATATATTAATTTAGATTATATTTCTTTAATGTTTGCATTTATTTCATTATTTCAGTTTTTTTAATAATAAAGTAATGAATCCAAGTTTTTGGAATCCCCCTTCATTTGCTGGAAAAGTGACATAGAACATATCACAAGCTTACAAACCACTTGATTCTCTTATTTTCGCAAAACTTCATCACATTAATAATGTATGAAGAAATTCCAAAAATTTTCTATGGCCTGGTAATCTTTGATTCACGAGTACTTCTGAAAATCTCATTTTCACCACTTTTGACCTCCAGTGTAAATTTGAGGTGGATGCAATTTGAAAATTCGTTACTTATAATTTTAGACTGAATAAATAGATGGCATTGAAAATATGAAAATTTCGAGAAATGCATGGGAGAACTTGAAGATTCATGAGGTAAATTTACAGTCAGTATTCTTCCAGATATGCAATTTACAGGTTCATCATTATCTATTGTTAGTTTTTCTCTTTTATAGTTTATTTCTTATTTTTGTTTTGTTTCTTTTTGCATATCTTCATTCCCTTGATTTTGGAGACTTAAAATAAGAAAACAGTCAACCATTTCTAAATATGTAACAAGTTCAGGGAGGTATTTATTGTTGTGCTAGAGTTTGAGGATTTTTTAACTTTTCTTATATTCATTAAAATCCTGTTAGACCTTTAATTCATTATCAGAAAATTCATATTGGATAATAACAATATTGCAACTCTCCTCATCAGAAATTTTTATACATATTTATTTGATCGAATATTTTCGATAGTTAATTAAATTATTGAAGGGGGTTTTATTAAAAAGAAAATTTGACTCTAGCGCTTTATTTTGAATTAAATACTTTTAGAGTTTTCAGCCCGACAAAAATTCCATGTCGCATATCATGAATTGCACACTGGAGGTTTTCAATTGAGCATACTCCAAATATCTCTAATCTCCAGTATTCCCATCCCCTCTGATCTATGATATTCCTTTCCTCCCAATATCACCAATCATCCATATCACAAAACCTCTGTATCACAACATTCGATTTGAAGAAACTCTTAAAAATCCCTAATAGGAAACCTCTGATAAAACCCCCAAAACCTATATGACATTTAAATCCATTATTAAAAGGATATCGAACCCATTTATAAATAGGAATTTTGGTTGGCGCATATGTTTAAAAGTTTTGATGTCTCGGATCTGATACGAAATTAAAATCTACATAATAAAACTATCGGGTCCATTCCATATCGCACATCAGCATATCGAAAATGTTACATCCCATACTCATTTCGAATCTTTTGATCACTGATCTCAGATATTCCCAAATCTTTGATCCTTAATAAAATTCCCTCTACTCATATCGGAAATTTCATATTGCAACTTCCAATCATTGTTACCCTTTCACACCTGATATTAAAACTTCGATAAAGAACCTGTGATATCCCTTCCCGCTTTTATTTTTAATTGTTTCTTAAAAATCCTATCGTAAGGTGGGAAGATGGCATGTTTCAAAGAAACAACTATGAGATTTCTTCTAAATTTTTCTCTGATGATGCTTACGTGTGTAGAAGCTCGGGAATTTATGTTTTTTATTAGAAATATGAGTCAATTATCATATTCTACCTCTCATCAGTGTAGCTAGAATGAAATTTTCACACTCATTATTTCTCTAATTTTCTATCAATGAAGGAAAATTCACATGAAACGCTTGTAACGAATGATTTATCCATGATTTTATCTATGCGTATTCCAAATCTTACATTTTTCCAAGTTGAGATAAAACCATTGCATCACACTTGCCATTTTTTCCCATTAGTAATATTCCTTTCTTCCGAAGGGACTTAGAGCCTCTAATTGATGAATTTAGAATCCCCATCCTATGCTTTTCATTTTTCAAGATTTTCCTCCTAATTTCAAATTTTCTAGCTCATTGGATTCTTGGGTTTGTATTATATCGCAAGTATTTAAAGAAAATTCTGACATTTACCTCTTCAATGTCCACATTTGCTTTCCCTTTACTATCTTTTCCATTACATTTAGAAAAGGAAATCGCCCTTACTTCACCAGCTTCATTTGAATTTTGTGGTATTAGAGTTTTGTAAGTTAATTTCGTCTTCAGAAAAGGTTTTTGAGATATTTTACACTTGATTTATTCTCATATATATTAAATATTGAATGCCTCTCCTTCGAAGCTTATTTTACAGGTAAATGTAAATATTCTTGCAATATTTTTTACAAAACTTCAAATTATATGAATGAAAGTCATCACAATTACTTTATAACTCTTATGAAGTTTTTACCCCCTATACATGAATGTATGTTGTAGTAGAAATTTTTTTTTCCTACATTATAAATATAACAAGAATTCATGATCGGTCATGATCAATATCGTATGTTTTGTTTGTAAAGGTTACAAAAAAAACACTTGTTCCAAGGTCTTGCTTCCCTTAAAATTCTAAATATTGGGACTTCTTGTATCAGAGGTGAAATTTAAGTAAACTTACAAAAAAAATGTTGCCAGAAAAATTATGAAGCAATGTTTATTTATCAAATTTTTTCTCATTAAGACTTTTAAAAAACTTGAACTCTTACCTTTTTGTTTCATTCTCTCGAAAAAATAAGAACTTCAGAATATCAGATTATTTCTCATAGGTATCTAATCAATTCATTCCGATCTTTCACTAGTTTCACATGAAGTTTTCTTTGGTTATATTTGTGGTCGAAAGCTTGGATGAGTTTCAATCACAATTTCATGAAATTAAAGTATTTATTCATTAGGATGACTTTGTGACCATAGGGATATACATTCTTCATGGTGTATGCACATGGGCCTCTTTTACACTTATCGACAATCTGCTTTGTTAATAAAAAATGTCATCACTTGTGGTTTGTTTATATTTTTTCTTTGACTCATTATTGGATGCATAACTTATTATATCAATCATATTTTTTTGAGTATCTTCATTTAATATGAAGGAACTCTTAAGAAACCACCTTGGTAATGAAAAAATTGATAAGGAATTTGGAACAAGTAAAGATATTGGAACATGGTTAAACCATTTTTAACTTCTCTTGTGTTTGAATTTTGATATATCACTCTATGTTTAACATACGAAAATCAAGACCTCTCCATATACAGACATGCATTACATTATCTTCGATTTGGTCTTGATTCTAGAAAAATTATGAAAATCATGGAGTAGATATGAAACTGGTAACAAATAAAATATTCATCGTTGAAATTCATTAAGAAGCATATTTTTATTCTCATTTTTTATGGATCTGATTTATTTTTTATTCCTTGAACATGAAACAACGTTTTCTTCTAGTTTTCTACTTACTTTAGTATAGATTCAATAAGTGATGATTTTGGGTCAATAAGATTTTATTCAATTTAACTTCTTCATGCTTTTAATTTTACTTAAAAGAAGAAGTTACCTTGTATTGGAGAAACTGATATGTCTTAGGTAAGACTGAATTATATTCTCTAATGGTAAGTTTCATATGCCCACTTTCATTTATTTTCATTTCTTTCCTTTTTCTTTTAGTTTTGTTTTTAGTTTTTTTGATCTTAAACTTTGTTTTTACAGGTCTTCATGAACCTTTCACACCACCACGAGATCAAATATGAAGTTGATTCTCCATTTTTAATGGTTTTATTTCATGTTTTGAAAGAAGCAGTAATGACCCTCATCCAAGTGGCTAAACTAGAAATTTTTTGAACCTTTAGTCTATTTCTTTAAGAATTTATTTTATTAGAAAATGATTAAGATGTTTTTTGCAAGTTTTTTCTTTGAAACAAGAAAATTTATAGCTGAGAGAGTTTTTTTCATTCGAGCTGAATTTTATCGTCACTTCTATTAGAAGCTTAAATGCTTATAACTCTACAAGATAAAATTTATTAAAATTTCAACATTTGAAGGAACGTATACATGTTTATATTATTTTTCTCTTTTGTTGAGACATTTGTATACTTGATCTTGTTCAGGTTGGTTCTCTAAATTTAGATTTTTTTTCTTTCAACTTTTTCTTTCATTATTTTTACATTTTTTAAGTTTGTTGATTTCCTTTTGGAATTATTTTCCTTTTGCTTTTGGTTTTTGTTTTTATTTTCATGACTTCGTTGAAATTTATATGGAAGGCCTTTTTCTCACTCAACAATGGTTGGCATAGATAGAAAACTCTTTACTCTCTCTATTTCACTGAATTTCATTTATCATTAAAATCCTTTTTAGAACCAAAAAGCCCTCTTGCTTTAAATATTTTTCATGGAGAAACACACATATTTTCTAAGTAATATAGTTTACCATTTCAAGGAGAGAACTGATTTGAGTTTAACTCAATGGATCCCTCCCACCCCTCCACTTTATAAAGCCTCTGATTGATAGTCGTAGGGAAAGAATTTGGAGTGAACATTACGAAAGTATTATGTCCAATAAACATAAGTCTCTATTACCATCCCACCTCTTTCACTCAAGTAAATCATAAAATAAAAGCTTGTAAATGCACTTATCAAAAGGGTGATTAAAGTGGAAACATGGGAAATACAAGTAAACCTGACGGGGCTATGGACACTCACTGGAAGCAAGGCTATGCTTGTATGGAATAAAAGACAACTTCATTGGGGTATTGTTCAGGCTCGCTCACAGTGAAGCGATGTTTGAGACCATTCATAAGAATGGATATATGCTTTATCAAAAACTCCTTTCTGTACCTTCTTTTATTTCTCATACGAGGTCATTTTAAAATAATTTTTTCCCAAATTTGGTTTCATGACTTTTACTTAAGTCTACTTTAAATAATTATCTTTACAACCTTGTATTGCTTAATATATTTACGTGGGACTTATGGAAATGTTTTATTATTAGATGGTTTCATGAACTAAATTATTTTTAACCTTTGGGTAAATTAAAGTTCATTATCTTTAATCATAGATAATCGGTTCTTCTCCCGTGTGTTGCCATTGTTGTAGGGAAACCCAACACCCCAAACTTTTGACTCATTTAATTCGAATAATGGGGACCCTTTCTATTAATTTCTAGCTAAACACCTTTTGTGATTTTCATTAAGTTAAGTGTCGTACAATTTTTCCATTTTTTCATTTTTGCCAAATTTATATTTTGATTGTTTCATTGAATTTGAATTTTATCAAGCATTCCATCAATACATGTTTTGCTTCATTTGGTTAACTGGTTTGTAAATGACACTCTTTTGAAGTTTGATCATTTTTGTCGTCAAGGTTAAAAATTGTATAAGATGTATAATATTTCAATTTTTGCAATTAAAATAGTCATTCATTATAAATATTAACTCTTAGTTAATTTTTACTATTTTTTTCTTTTTTCACTAATGATATTACAAAATGACCCAGCCAAATTGTAAAACGGTTAAAAAAGATGTTTTTGAGATCTCGGTAATTTATTCCAATTTCTTATTTTAAAACAAATTGCTAAACCTGAAGTTTAAAAATTACAAAGTTTTTGTAGTTTATTTTATAGAATTTTTAATTCTACGTTGGCCCCACTTCACATCACCTCCTTCCTTCCAAAATCTCAATTTAAAAAAATACCAAAATAAAAAAACCAAAATAAAAAATGTGATCTATACAATACAATGTGAAAAAAAATTGCGATATATCACAAAATTTTTATGTTCGCTCATTTAAATTTTGTGATACAATAAGTTTTATACACAGAACTATTTTGGTTTAACATAAAGTTTTAGTTTTCACCTTATAACTCGCGACCTCCATCTCCTTACCTCATGCTCACATCAACCTCCACTCCACCTCACCCTCCACTCACCCTCCTTATCACTCCATCCCATCTTCCATTAACGCTCCCCTCCATTACCATTAACACTCATCGCTACCTAATGATGTTTGATTTTTGTTATAAGTTCTAAAAAATATGGTTTTAAATTATAATATGTATTATATTTATATTATAATATAATTATATTATAATTATAATTTATTTATAATATTAATACAATTATATTATTTTTTAATTAATTTTGAAATATTTTTTTTAATTAATTTTATTTTATTTATAATCAATTTTTAATTAGTTGATTTAAGTTTTTAATTGTAATTAAATTAATATTAATTTGTTAATAATTATAATTTAATTTAAAATTTTAATTTTTAGCCCACGCAACAAATTTTACATAATTGTGGTAGTTTTACTCCTCAACTTTAGAAGCTCATAAGTTGAGTTTTACATGGCCAAATGAGAGTCAAGATGGCTCGTTGGATGGATAAAATCATAGATAATATTTATGAAGTAGTATCATTATAAAATTTAATCATTTAATTTATCTAAAATTCAGCATAATATCAAGCTCTGAATTTTTAAGCAAAACTAATTTTTTGAGTTTAATTTTCTGCATTTTCATGCGTTCACGACTTCTACTGAGTGCAGATCCATTTGTCTAAGATATCCATGACCAATTAGATCTTCACAAGAATCAATATAAAGTTCATATTTATTTTCATTTAATTATTTAGTTAAGTTTTATTAGATATATTTTATTCCATATTTGGTAATTTGATTTTAATTTGCGTTTATAACTAAATTTTGATTACTTTTTGAGATTATATCTTGCATGTGTTATCATATCTTTTGCATTCTAGAATTCCTCTTTTTAAGAGGAAAAACTTTAGTGGTTTGGTTGTGTCATTAAAACAACTTAAAGGTCATTCTCTTGCTTGATCAGTAAGAATAATCGGTCTTATGTCCCTTCATATTGGTAACTAAAGACACATCTTAAATCGATAGTAATAGGGAAAAAGTAACTGGACCTATTTTAACTAGTTGGAGCCACCATTCCAAACAAAAAAGGAGTTGCTTTAAGGTTTGGATCGGGTGGTTTCCCTTACAATGTTACAGGAAGAGATTTTTGATCCTTCAACACATCCTAGTTGGGTGGGCTCAAGGTGTGCAATGAGTGACAATATAGTCTTTCACTATTTCTCCACCACTTCTCCCACCTAGGAGAGAGATGGGGGAAACTCTCGTGGATAAACCCATCAGAAAGTATATGTCCTCCATTATTATCTCGAGCATATGTTCCCCTAACCTGAATTATTGTGCTTTAACATCCCATCAATGAATAAGGAACTGAAGCAATTCCATATGTTTCCTTACACCATGTAACCAAAGAAATTTCAACAATCCACATTTTTTAAGTATCATAATGATGGTAGGATCATTTGATACATTCAAGTTTTGTTCTTCATGTTCTATTTATCTCCATACAAAGGCCATTTTGTGCTAATAAAAACCTGAAACATCATCAAGAGACTCAGTAGGATCCTTCTCATGCAAAAGGTCTGAATAGTTTTTAAGGGAAATGCTTAATCAAACTTGGGATTTGTGCCCAATGCTCCTTATAAGGGGAGATAATTCATTGCACTCCTATTTGTAGTGCATTAGAACCTATATGCAACACCCCTTTAAACTTTAGGAGCCTGCACTGGTCCGAGGGCGGTTTTTTCAAACCCGAGGGCTTTCAAAAATCTAGAAAAAATGCATGAAATCACAAAATGAAACCATGAAATCGAAGAGAAAATTTTAGCTCCTACCTAGAAGTGACGATGCTTGAAATGATCCACCGGATTGGCCACACTTAAAATTTTAGCTCCTACCTGGAAGTGACGATGCTTGAAATGATCCACCGGATTGGCCATAATCAGATGTAGAATATCAAAGGAGAAATTACTTAGAGCTCTCATTGTTGAAGGTAAATGTGAAATGGTAAAAAATGAATAGTAATTTTGATTACTTATGGTAGTTTTTAATTTATTTTATCATATTTAATGCTTTCACCTAGTAATGGTTCATTTTTATCATGAAACAAGTATTTTTAATCCTTTTTTTTAGTGTTTTGAGCAGGTTGACAATTGTTTAATGGATTTTTTCATGTTTTGAAAAATAATTTTAATGAAGGCGAATACTTTTATCACTTGTTTGGGTTCCGTAAACTCACGAAAAAAGGAACACCTTCGAGTCCTCTTTCATCTCTTTTCAGACTCCCAAAGTATGAAAATATCGTTGAGCACTTGTATTTTCAAAATAGTTAAAGTAAATGAAAAGACATTTACTCATTATAAGTTTAACCCTTTCCTAAACTGAGATAAAATATTTATGAAAAAGGAATACCTTAGTCAAACATGGATAAGAGGATCTCTTGGGTATTGTTTTCTTTATTTTCGAACTCAAGGGACTATCTATGAAAAGTAACATCTAGAGTTTTATTTTTCGCTTATTTTTACAACTCTTTAAACATGAAAAATATGTCGATTTTTACCTTCGCTAGACTCATTAAAACATAAAACAATGATGGACTTGTTGAACATGACGAAACCGAACCAATCCTTCTCAGGGTTCATTAAACATACTCGGAGGGATTCATCCGAAGGATGAACTTATATATTAATAATATGATATCCTCCTCATCCTTATTAAAAATTAAAGAGGTACTCGCCAGTATGGTTGGGAAAATTGGGAAAACAGGGTACCCCACTTGTTAATGGAAATGAGTTTCTCTTGAACACGACACTCTTCCACTTCTTCTCCATGGCTATTGGGTTGGGAAATATACTTGTCTTTTGGTTCATCATACAGTTTCAAAGCCTCCATTTTTGGTTTTGTGTCAATGTTTCCAACTCCATTCAGTGTCATTGTCATGTTCAAGAGAAGTAATTTAGTCAATATCTCCTATAATATTCTAAAGACTTCATTCCATGTCTATCGTTCCTGATTCAATTTCGTATTATCATCATTCTATCTCAAATAATGATACATGTTTCATTTCATTGATGGGGGATACATCAAGGCCCTCCTACGATGGGTCACTTCTTGTCGACATCAACTAATTATCCAAGAGGCTTACTTACAAAAAAAACTTCAATACCTTCATGCTTGCCTACATCAATGAAAATTTTCCTCACTCTCAGTGACATGTTTACATCATTAGCCTTCAAACGAAATATTATATGTTTTGTTTGACTTCAAATCATTCATTGACACCATACATATTGTATTGTAGTAGCTTGAGAGCCATTAACATCATCAATGGTTTCTCTCGCATCTATTAATGACTTAAATCATCAGTCGGTAATCAAATGTTGTTTATCATGTTTGACTCCAAATGATTCCTTGATTCACATAGTTAGACTCATACATTGGCAGATTGTGTGAACAAGATAGAAAATCTTTGATCTAGTTTCAGCCATCCAGGCTGCAATTTTACGATTAATACAATATCACAACGTATGATGGACATGATTATAGATAAAGTCATCTAATCATGGGTCAACCATTTGTATCAATGGAAACATATTTTGATCATTGTACATGTAATGTTATTATTACTTGTCAAGCGCGAGTATGCCTCCCTCGGGAGAGATGTCATGATGTAAATGCATTGTAACATAAGATGATCTCGTCAAATTTTCTTGATCTTGACTTGTCACAAAGTAAATAAATTTATTCATCAGTTTCTATTTATGACTTTGCGCTTTAAGGGGAAATCTATTATAGGAAATGTTTTCACATTTGGTCAATAATCCAACAAACTCGATCAATCAACATCCTTTTTCCCCTTGTCATCATCATTGCACAAAGCCATAAGCATGACTCTCCCTACACCCTTAGTTTCTTCCTGAAACTGACTCATTTAAGTCATTTTAAGGACCAACGCACTATGTAAGCTTGTGGACCTATGTTCAATAGCACGTTGACCCTTACTAGGGTGGGTTGATCAAAAACATCTTTCCCTATGTTGGGGTGCGTTGATTCTAGAAATTCAGGAAAAATAAAATATTTTTGAAGCTTCCTCTTCTAGTTTCTTCCAAGAGTTTTTAAAACTATTTACCTCAGATAAAACTCTCAAATCATATCCTATCATACCTTGGAGTTTATATCCCTTATCCCTTGAGCTCATCATCCCATCAAGAGTGGATCTCAAGCCTAGATTGGTAAATGGATAAGAACTCCCAACTTAGCATCCTCTTCTATATCTTTGCGGCCATCCATAAGCTAGGGGTTAGATTTTGGAGATAGATTCTACCCTCATGCTGCTATTGTGAAGATTCATTATTCCATGCACTAGGGTGACATAGAGGTTCAATTTGTGGCAAAGAAGGACAATTCAACTTGGATGAGGTCTTCTGCAAAATCAACTCGTATACTTGGTTGTAACTCACTCCATTTATATTAATTCAAATATTTATTTGTTTTCCTATATGTGATGTTATTATTTCATGTATTTCAATGCTAGGTTGATCCATTGAATGAAGTGATTAGATGATTCTACCTAGATTTTGTAGGTCATTGGGTTGTGTTGTTTAATTATGCAGGTTCTAATTAGAGCGATCGAAGCTACGATTGGAGAATACAAGCCAAGAGAGGAGTGAATCATATGGCAGATTATAGGTAGGCTTCATACCATTATCTATTTACTTTAAGGGAAACATTAACTTCTTTGTCTTTTATTTGTTCTAGGCTAGGCCACCTAGTGTAGGGAAAATAATTCTATCCATAATCGTAGATTTCGTATAAAACCTATCATGAAACACTATATTTTCAGAGAGTTTGATACAAATATGATTATCACATTGGATCAAAGTAGGCTCCATCCCCTAACAGAAGATACCAACCAAGATCTTCATCATCATCCCATAAAGAGTGGATCTCAAACCCAGATTGGTAAATGCATAAGAACTCCCAACTTACCATCCTCTTCTATATATTTGTGGCCATTCACATGCTAGGGGTTGGATTTTTGAGATATATTATACCATGATGTTATTTTTGTGAAGATTCATTATTCCATGCCTTAGGGTGACATAGAGATGCACTTTCTGGAAAAGAAGGACAAGTCAACTTGGAGGATCTCTTCTACAAGATCAACTGCTAAATTTGGTTGTAACTTACTCCATTTGTATTAATGCAAAGAGTTCTTGGTTTTCCTATATGTGATGTTATGATTTCATGTATTTCGATGTTGTTGTAACTCATTATAATTTTCTATATCAAAGTGTTTGAGTATATTTTGTAAGAAAAAAAATCAAATAGAAAAGAAAAAAGACAAAAGAAAAGGTTAGGAAGCGCTTGGGGTTTGTTTTGTTAATCAAATATCTTTAAAATTGATGATCATGATTAGTGCACTAAGCATACATAGCACAGCAATAAAGTATTAACAAGTGGGACCTAGAACCAATGATCAAAACATTAAAGGACACTCAAGTCGAAAGTCGGAGATGGGTTGTGCGACAGGGACCATGAGATGGGGCAAACCCGATAGCATAAATTACACAAAGGATAAAAATAGAGGTGCATCTGCAAAGACTTTTCAATGAGCCTATTGATCTTATACCTATGGCTTAGATCAACTATGGTGGAACTCTTCTGACGATGCCCCATACCAAGGATTTCCCCCCACAGTGTCGTCACCAAGCGAGCGTGATGTCATCAGCAGGCGAGCCGCCCCCATCACTCATTTTTCCACGTCGTCTATCCCTCCACCACTTGTCGTCTATTCACATAATTTCATTCATTAATTACACTCTACCAATAAAATTTAATTTTACACGGAAACATTAAATTTGGTGTTCCCCCTTGTGTTTTCCCATTCAACCGATAAAGCCTTGTTTTAGCTCATTTTTATACACTTTTTTTCCCTAATCTCACTATCGTGTCCTCTGAATTCACTGAAAAGTATTCCTAGTCAGCACTCCCTAACACTTCCAAGTATTTATATAGTCACTCACTACTTCAATTATGAAAAAAATTCAAAGAAAGTTGTCTTAACAAGGTCATCCTCTAACATTCCACTCATGGACATCAAAAGGGGAATTTTTGATACTGTTTTGACCTTAAATAATTTGGAAACATATCAACATGTCCTTGTAAATCAAGTAAATTTTATATTTTAAGTTTCCGCATTCAGGCCCAGTGCCCTTGCAACCTTCATTTCTGAAACTCGCCTTTTTCTTGTTGAATCTTTAATTAAACTGAGACGGGGGGGGGGGTGAATCAGTTTAATACATACATAAGCCTTTTCAAATTTTCACCAAACTTATTTACAGCTTACTATGTGAACAGTCTTAAAATGTTGCAACTAATATTAAATTAATGTGACACCATACTTATGTTGAGAGCAGCAAACAATTAAGCAGATTGAAAGAATCATATTAACACATAAGAAACACACATAGAGACAGCAGATGTAAGTGGAAACCCATAAAGGGAGAAAACCACATCTTATTATTGTTGTGATGCAATGGCAAGCTCCAACTCCCTCTCACCACTGTTTTTCTACAGGCACCAACCTATAGGAGGCTCCTACCTCAATTCTGCAAGCTACAACTTGCAAGGAAAGGCATAACTCCTTCAGTGCCTATGAGGCACCAACCTATAGGAAGCTCCAACCTCGATCGGCTAAGCTGATAGCTATCAAAAAAAATAACTTGATAGGAAGCTCATTACCTCAATTTATCAAACTGAATGTTTCTTTGGTTACAACAGATATACGACTCGTTCTATATAGCTTCTCTTTCTGCTCTTCTTTTCTTAATCTTCTCTGCCTCACACTTCTATATTATGCCTTCTTTAGATTTACTCTCTC
Organism: Pinus albicaulis; assembly: GCA_034641835.2. Classification (NCBI taxonomy): domain Eukaryota; kingdom Viridiplantae; phylum Streptophyta; class Pinopsida; order Pinales; family Pinaceae; genus Pinus; species Pinus albicaulis. The sequence goes on from CM076578.1 coordinate 1,489,011,226, forward strand.
TCTCTCTTCATTTTTCATATCAAGATGATATTATTTATAAGGATTTTCTTGTGACTGTTAGCATTCCTCAATGAATTTGGAATGGACAACCATGCCTCTTCGCTTTTTGCCTTTTCATTTCTTTCACTCACTCATTCAGAAAATATACCAACATGAATTAATTTCAATATTACAGTGGAAGCTTTGTTTTCCTCAGGAGACTTGCCAATGCATCACAAAAAAAAATAATAAAAAAATCAATTAAAAACATTTACATTCAAATTACAATGAGAATTCCAGCTCAACTCATTTAGTCTTTTGGCTCGCTGCGCATTTGTCTTTTCTGTGACTGTGCTTTATCTCTTTTCAGCTATGTTTTCTTTTATGTCCTCTGTTGTGGTGTAACTGCTGCATACATGTAACTAAGCTTTTTATACCAGCTAACTGTAAATCGGGCATTTTCTAACGCTTTTGTACTTAGCAAGTGTCTTGTTGATGTGGAACGTTCCGCAAGCGGAACATACATACACCACAATTGTTTTATGTTCACAATCACAATAATACCATCTCTTTACATGCGCACTGTAATATCTCGATACATATATATATGCACATTCGCTAATACAAACAACCCGACGTCCATAAAATACTGGCCGCCACTTATAAATGTCATACCTTTGTTAAACCCAGAGACCTTAACAACGAGCAATATAAATTAAACTAGGGCCCAGCGCTAACAATCGACCCGATCGGAGGGCTCACGTCCCATCGCGCCGCAACATCCAATCCAATGGATATCGCTCGGGCAACTTGCACAAGAAATAACACGCGATGGCACGCCGTATTTGGGTTATCCTTCACGCACCTTCCGAACACAGCCACCGTCCAATGGCTTCTTCCCAGATCAATGGTATGTATCAATATCGCACCGCCTCTTTGGTCGATGGTTAATGTGCGATGGCACGCAGTGGGAGGCAGTTTTCCATGGGTCCACCTCGCCACGTGTCGAATGATCTATGGAATCGCTCCCAACTCCTCAAATACCGCCCACCATGTAAAGGTGGTGTGATGAAAACCATAAACTACCGTCACTGTTCACCTGGTCATAGTTCCACTCTTCTACGCAGGGTTCTGATCTCTTCATTATGTTTTATAAACCCATCGGGTCCGGAACTTAATCGCAATCGCAAGTTCCTGTATGGACGTTCCGCTCCCTTTATATTCTCCGATGCGATCATGCCAGACTTCAAATACTTGTTACTCATGGTTTATAAGCCCATCGGGTCCGGGCTCTCAATTGCAATCGCAATTCTTTGGTTTATGCGTTCCGCTGCCTTGTTTTTCTTCGATGCGATTTGGTAAGAGGTCCCACCATATAATACTTTGTTTTATGTGCTTATATAGGCTTTGAGTCAATGCGATTAAGCCGGATTTCAAACTTATCAAGCCACTATTTATATTCCCATCGGATCCGGGCTCTCAATCGCAATCGCAATTCTTTGGTTTATACGTTCCGCTACCCTTATAATCTCCGATGCTATTGGGTAAGGGGTCCCGCCTTATGGTACTTTTGTTCTTTGAATCTCGTGCTACATATGGCTATACATATGTATATATATATGCTTTAGTCCTTTGTATATAAAGCACAATATATACTTTGCCGCTGGAGTATATGATTCTCGGAATGAGAGAGAGAGAGAGAGAGAGAGAGAGATATATATATATATATATATATATATATATATAGATATATATATACTTTGCTGCTCCAATGTTTAGTGTATCTTCCAGTGGGGTATGCGATTCTCGTAATTTTATATATATCCTCCAGCTGGTATAGCGATTCTTGGAATAACGGCTGTGTCTCTGCCTCTGCTTCTTCTGTCGCTCTGCCTCTGCCTCTACTGCTATGATAACGACTCTGCCTCTGCCTCTGCCTCTAATAACGGTTCTGCCTCTATATTCGCTTCCTCTGCCTCTGCCTGTCTCCTTTGCTTCCTTCGTTTGCTTCTTTGCTGCCTCCATTTCCTGTTTCTATCTTTGCTGCCTCCTTTTCCTGTCTCTGTCTTTGCTGCCTCCTTTTCCATCAATGAAAACATTTCCAATAGTCTCCCCCTTTGGCATTGATGGCAATACACTTCCTCTGTTTTCCTGAAAGGATCCTTTCTCCTGTTGCTTGCTCTTCTTACAGTTGTTTTCTCTTCCTCCCCCTTTGACATCAATGGCAAGGTGTTCAAATTTTTATTGAAGCTTCTATTCTCTGATGCTGTGTTTTTATCCTTTTTCAACATTTCATGCATTTCCAGGTTAAATTTCCTGACTTCGTAGGCTGCTGCTCCAAACTTTGGATTTTATACACGTTGGGTTCACTATTTTTACGTGTTCAGTTTCACGTCGGGTTCACCATTCTTCTTGTGCACCACTAACCCTTTTGCCTTTTTATTGATTATTTTATGCTGACTGTATTATTTCCATAATCCCTTTGAACTTGAGGACCTGTTTTCATGCTTCCCTTGTTGGTTGATCTTTCCCTGAGAATGATATTTTCATTTCTGTTCTCCCCCTGAAACTATGCTTTCTCTTCATATTAGAGAGTAGCATCTACAAATACTACCCCTAGTATGTCTCTCAAATATTCAAATGGCTCTCTAGCAAGTGGTTTGGTAAATATATCTGTTGTATGTTCTTTTGTTGGTACATACTCCAGTTTTACTATCTTCTAAGCCACTTGTTCTTGGAGGAAATGATACTTTATTGGGATATGTTTAGTTTTTGAGTGAAGCACATGATTTTTAGATATACTTATAGCACTTGTATTATCACATTTAATTGAGATAGGTTCATTAATGCTTACCTTCATTTCTTGAAGAGTCTGCTTCATCCACATGACTTGTGTACAACATGCTGCTGCTGCTATATATTCTGCTTCTGTTGTAGACATAGAGATAGATGTTTGTTTCTTGCTTAACCATGCCACCAGAATTTCTCCTAGATAGAAAGCACCTCCACTTGTGCTTTTCCTGTCATCCATACAGCTGGCCCAATCTACATCTGTGTAGGCTGTCAAGGTGAATCTTTTGCCTTTAGCATACCAAATTCCATACTGTATTGTTCCTTGTAGATATCTAAATATTCTTTTGACTGCCAGAAGATGGTTTTGTTTAGGTGCTGCTTGTTATCTAGCCACTAGTCCTACTACTAGCATGATGTCTGGTCTTGATGCTGTCAAGTACAGTAGGCTTCCTATCATGGATCTGTAGATTTTTTGATCTATATCTGCAGACCCATCATCAGCACACAGTTTGCATCCCATTATCATGGGAGTTGACACAGGTTTACAGTCCTCCATTTTGAATTTTTTCAACATTTATTTTAATTATTTTTCCTGTGAGATGAATGTACCTGTGTTCTTTTGCTGAATTTGAAGTCCTAAATAGAAACTGAGCTCTCCAATCATAGACATCTCAAACTCTGTTTTCATCTCATCAGAAAACTCTTTTGCTAGTTCTTCTCTATTTCTTCCAAACATAATGTCATCAAAATATACTACAACAATCAGGAGTTCATTTTCATGGGCTTTTATGTATAGATTGTTGTCTACTCCACCTCTCTTAAAGCCTTGTTTTTGCAAATATTTATCCAGTCTTGAGTACCAAGCTCGAGTAGCCTTTTTCAGTCTGCATACATAGTCTTCTTTTTCTGTTAATGAGAAACCTTATGGTTGTTCCATGTAGACTTCTTCTTCTAAGTCTGCATTCAGAAATGCAGATTATACATCCATTTGATATACTTTGAAGTTTTGGTAGCATGCAAAGGCCAGAAATATTCTGATGGCTTCCATTTTGGCTACAGGGGCAAATTTTTCATCGTAATCAAGTCCTTCGATTTGTGAATATCCTTTGCAAACCAGTCTGGCTTTATTCTTGATTACTTGTCCTTGCTCATTCATTTTGTTTTTGAGTACCCATTTTGAACCAATGATATTTTTCTCAATTGGTCTAGGAAATAGTTCCCAAGTATTGTTCTTCTCAATTTGGTCCAATTCTTCATTCATTGCCTTTACCCAAGACTTTTCCTTGCTGGCTTCTTCGAATTTCTTTGGCTCTATTTGTGAAAACATGGCTATGTATACCTCTTCAGTTTGTTCTGTTAGCTTCCTTCTTGTTTGGACCCCTACTCTCTTGTCTCCAATGATCTAATCTTCAGGATGGTTCTTCTGAGTATATCTTGAGGGAGCTTTAGAACTCAGGTCTGTATCTTCTGTTGTCTTGCTTGTTTCCTCATCATCTTGGTTTTCTTCTTCATGTTTTTCTGATGGACTGCAGCAGTCTGTATCCCTTATATTGTTTGGAAGTTCTTCATCAAATCTCACATCAATGCTTTCTACTATTTTTCGAAGAGTCTTGTTGTAGCACCTATACCCTTTTCTTTTGGATGCATATCCTAGAAATATTCCTTCATCTGCTCTTGCATCAAATTTTCCAATATTTTCATCATTATTCTTTATGTAACACTTGCTACCAAAGATTCTGAAATGTTTGATTGAAGCTGGCTTTCCATGCCACAGTTCGTAGGGAGTCTTGTCACTGCTTGGCCTTAAGTGAGCTTTATAAAGGATATGTACTGCTGTGTGCACTGCTTATGCCCAGAAGGTTTGAGAAATATTATTCTCTTGCATCATGGCTCTGGAAATTTGTTGAACAGATCTGTTTTGTCTTTCTGCTACTCCATTCTGCTGAGGTGTCCCTGCAATAGTAAATTGTTGTTTTATGCCATCTTCATTGCATAGGTCAGCAAAGTCATAATCTGTGAATTCACCTCCTCTGTCTGATCTGATGCATTTCAGTTTGCATCCTGTCTGGTTTTCTGCTAAAGCTTTGAATATTTTGAATTTTTCCAGAGCTTCGAATTTATTCTTGAGAAATGCAACCCATGTCATTCTGGAGAAATCATCTATTATCAGCATGAAGTATGATTCTCCACTTGGCATTTTAGTTCTTGCAGGTCTGCACAAGTCCATGTGCACAAGTTGTAGAGGTCTTCTTGTTGATAACTCATCTTTGGCCTTAAATTATGTACGGGTCTGTTTACCCAATTGACAAGATTTGCATGTGGTATTAGAAGGCCTTTTTATTTCTGGCATGTCTTTGACTGCTTTCTTTTTGCTCAGTCCGATGATATGATCGAAGCTGAGATGTCCCAATCTCCTATGCCATAACCATGACTCCTCAAGTTTGCTAAGATGGCATGCTTCATCTTTCTCTCTCACGATGTAAACATTGCTCTCTGTTCAAACACCTTTGAGCAGAGTCTTACCTATGGTGCTTGATCTGACTTCACAATATTGTGCTCTAAAAAGAACTTCATAGCCTTTGTCACACATCTGACTGACACTTAGTAAATTTGCTTTCAGCCCATCTACAAATAGTACATATTGGGCCTTTCCTCTGCCATTGTCTATGTTGACTGAGCCTTTTCCCTTAATCTTACCTGATTTATCATTGCCAAAAGTAACATTGCCAGATTTCTTTTCATCAAGAGTTATGAACTTGCTTCTGTCTCCAGTCATGTGTTTTGAGCAGCCACTATCCAAATACCACTGGCTTTTCAGGTCTTGAGCAGTTAGATCCAAGTCACATTTATTCACCTTCTTTATCCACTAGAGGAATCCTTTTGTTTGGTATCTTTTGTGAGGTGATGAACTATATCTTCTTAGATGACATTTGGAAGGTATATGTCCAATTTGATTGCATACACAACATTTGATCATAATTTTTTAGAGTTATGAGTATGAACAAAATTTCTTTGATTCATAAACCTCCATGAGGTGTTAAACATCAATATTTGTCCATAATTTCTACACTCAATGATTTTATGGCCAAATTCCTTACAATAAAAATAGTAACCATAGAAACTGTTTGCATACCTGATGTATGGTTGTCTTTTCCATTTGTTTGCTTGAGGCAGTCTCTTCATTGTTTGCATCTTTTGCAGGTTTGAATTACTCCTCCTTGTATGACAATATGCAGCAATGTGTCCCAGCTTGTGGCAAGCATAACAGGTGGCATTATTCATAGGAGGGAAGACTCTCCTTTGATGGTTTCCAAATTTTACATACTCAGGAATCTTAGTATTCATCACATGCTTAGCTACTAGTGGTTTCTTCTGATCTCTGTCTTCCTTATTATAGGTTTATTCTTTTGTAGGAATTATTTGAGCTGCTTCATCATTCTTCTTTGCTTTTACAAAAATAATCTCTTTGTCAACCTTTTCTTTGCTTTTACTTGATTCTCCTTCATAGCATATTCCAGTTTTTATCATAAGAGATCTTTGAGCAACCAGAATTTCATTCAACTTACTAGAGATTGTTGTTTGAGAAGAGTTTATGACCACTTTCCTTTGAGCATTTTCCAGTTTCTTCCTGAGACATACTACTTCTTCTTCCAACTTTTCTTGTTCCTGAGTTTTTTCTTTGATTTTCTTAAGTAATATGTCTTCTATCTTCTTGGCTTCTTCAGGCTCTATCTTTAGCTGCATCAGGGCTTCTGAATTCTGTTCTTCTCATACATACTTGAGGAGAATGTCCTTTTGTTTTCTACATTTCAGTTTGAGTCTATCAATCTCTTCCACAGCACTTCTTAGCTCCCCCTCAAGGTCGACTTCACCTTCTTCTTCTCCATCTTCTAGTAGGATACCTTCAAGATCTTCTATAGCCATTAATAACAATTCAGAGGTTCCATCTTCACTTGAGAGTTCATCTGAATCTTCAGATGTACTAAGATCTTCTATAGCCATTAATAACAATTCAGAGGTTCCATCTTCACTTGAGATTTCATCTGAATCTTCAGATGTACTGCTATATTGTTGAGCATAGAAGGATTTTCTGCTGAACTTCTTTCCTTTCTGCCAGTTCTTTGATTTATTTTTCTCTGACTCTTGAGCCTGATTTCTTACTTTCTTGTGAGGACACTTAGCAGCATAGTGTCCAACTCTTCAATAGTTAACGCATTTGAAGGTGAGTTTACCTTTGTATTTACCTGAGCCTCTATCCAATTTCTTGAAAAAATTGGCCTCTTCTTCATTCGAGCAAGAACATATGTCTCCCTCTTCTTCTTTCTTCTTTTCTGTTTTAAAGGCTGCTTCCCTCGTACTTGGCTTCTTCTGTGGGAGCCTCATTTCATAGGCTGTTAGATTTCCAAGTAGTTGGTTCATGGTCAAGGTCTCCCAATCAGCTGTTTCTTCTATTGCAGACACCTTTGGATTAAACCTGGATGGAGGAGATCTTAGAATATTTTGTACAATTATACTTTCTGGAATTTTTTCTCCAAGAGCTTTCATATTGTTAATAATTTCTGTAGCTTTTAGGAAGAAACTGGCAATGTCTTCATCATCATTCATTTTTAAGTTCTCAAACTGGGCTCTATAGACTTGAAGTTTGGCAGTCTTTACTTTCTTGTCTCCCTCATGTATGTTCTCAAGAGTATCCCATATTTATTTGGCAGAGTCTTTGTGCATTACTTTAATAAACTCTGCTTCACATAATCCATTCAAGATGGCATTCATGGCTTTTGCGTTAGCCACAAAATCTTGTTTTGTTTCTTTCTATGTGTCAGTTGCCTTTGGGGCATATCCTAATTCTACTGCAGCCTAGACTTCTATTCCTAGAGACATTATGTATGTCCTCATTCTGATTTTCCAGAAAGCATAATTTTCACCAGTGAAGAAAGGGGCTTTATTGGTTGAGCATCCTTCTTTACTAGCCATCTTGGGAACCTAGGATCTCCTTTCAGTTGTTAGACTTGTACAAAGGAACCTGCTCTGATACCAATTATTGAATCTTTAATTAAACTGAGAGGGGGGGGGGGTGAATCAGTTTAATACATACATAAGCCTTTTCAAGTTTTCACCAAACTTATTTACAACTTACTATGTGAACAGTCTTAAAATGTTGCAGCTAATATTAAATCAATGTGACACAATACTTATGTTGAGAGCAGCAAACAATTAAGAAGATTGAAAGAATCACATCAACACATAAGAAACACACATAGAGACAACAAATGTAAGTGGAAACCCATAAAGGGAGAAAAACACATCTTATTATTGTTGTGATGCAAAGGAAAGCTCCAAATCCCTCTCCCCACTGTTTTTCTATAGGCCCCAACCTATAGGAGGCTCCTACCTCAATTCTGCAAGCTACAACTTGCAAGGAAGCACCAACTCCCTTCAATTTTCTGCAGGCACCAACCTACAGGAGGCTCCAACCTTAGTCAGCTACAACTCAAAACTATCAAGCTGCAACTTGATAGGGAAGCTCCAACTTCCTCAATTTATCAAACTGAATGTTTGCTGATTTACCTCAGATATTAGCTCTGTTCTGTAGCTTCTCTTTCTGCTCTTCTTTTCTTAATCTTCTCTGCCTCACATTTCTATATTCTGCCTTCTCTAGATTTACTCTCTCTCTCTTCATTTTTCATATCAAGATGATATTACTTATAAGGATTTTCTTGTGACTGTTAGCATTCCTCAATGAATTTGGAATGGACAGCCATGCCTCTTCACTTTCTGCCTTTTCATTTCTTTCACTCGCTCATTCAGAAAATATACCAACATGCATTAATTTCAATATTATAGTGGGAGCTTTTTTTTCCTCAGGAGACTTGCCAATGCATCACAAACAAAACAAAAAAATCAATTAGAAACATTTACATTCAAATTACAATGAGAATTCCAGGTCAACTCATTTAGTCTTTTGGCTCACTGCACATTTGTCTTTTCTGTGACTGTGCTTTATCTCTTTTCAGCTCTGTTTTCTTTTCTGTCCTCTGTTGTGGTGTAACTGCTGCATACATGTAACTAAGCTTTTTATACCAGCTGACTGTAAATCAGGCATTTTCTAACGCTTTTTTACTTAGCAAGTGTCTTGTTGATGTGGAACGTTCCGCAAGCGAAACATACATACACCATAATTGTTTTATATTCACAATCGCAATAATACCATCTCTTTACATGCGCACTGTAATATCTCAATACATATATATATGCACATTCGCTAATACAAACAACCTGACATCCATAAAAAAATGGCCACCACTTATAAATGTCATACCTTTGTTAAACCCACATACCTTAACAACGAGCAATATAAATTAAACTAGGGCCCAACGCTAACAATCGACCCGATCGGAGGGCTCACGTTCCATCGCGCCGCAACATCCAATCCGACAAATATCGCTCGGGCAACTTGCACGAGCAATAATGTGCGATGGCGCGCCGTACTTGGGTTATCCTTCACGCACCTTCCAAACACAGCCACAGTCCGATGGCATGTTCCCAGATCAATGGTATGTATCAATATCGCACCGCATCTTTGGTCGATGGTTAACGTGCGATGGCGTGCAGTGGGGGGTAGTTTTCCTTGGGTCCACCTCGCCACATGTCGAATGATCTATGGAATCGCTCCCAACTCCTCAAATACCGCCCACCATGTAAAGGTGGTGAGATGAAAACCATAAACTGTCGTCACTGTTCACCTGGTCACGGTTCCGCTCTTCTACGCAGGGTTCCGGTCTCTTCATTATGTTTTATAAACCCATCGGGTCTGGAACTTAATTGCAATCGCAAGTTCCTGTATGGACGTTTCGCTCCCTTTATATTCTCTGATGCGATTAGATTGTTCCGATGCAATCATGTCGGACTTCAAATACTTGTTACTCATGGTTTATAAGCCCATCAGGTCCGGGCTCTCAATCTCAATCGCAATTCTTTGGTTTATGTGTTCCATTGCCTTGTTTTTCTCCGATGCAATTTAGTAAGAGGTCCCACCATATAATAATTTTTTTTATGCGCTTATATAGGTTTTGAGTTGATGCGATTAAGCCAGATTTCAAACTTATCAAGCCATTGTTTATATGCCCATCGCATCCGAGCTCTCAATCGCAATCGCAATTCTTTGGTTTATACGTTCTGCTGCCCTTATAATCTCCGATGCGATTGGGTAAGGGGTCCCGCCTTATGGTACTTTTGTTCTTTGAATCTCGCGCTACATATGGCTATACATATGTATATATATATGCTTTAGTCCTTTGTATATAAAGCACAATATATACTTTTCCGCTGGAGTATACGATTCCCGGAATGAGATTTATATTATATATGCATTACATTGCCGCTTGGGTTATGATTCCCAGAATGAGATATATACATATATATATATATATATACTTTTCTGCTCCAATATTTAGTGTATCTCTAGTGGGGTATGCGATTCTCGAAATTTTATATATATCCTCCAGCTGGGGTAGCGATTCTCGGAATAACGGCTGTGTCTCTGCCTCTGATGCTTCTGTCACTCTGCCTCTGCCTCTACTTCTGTGATAACGACTCTACCTCAGCCTCTGCCTCTGATAACAGTTTTGCCTCTATATTCGCTTCCTTTGCCTCTGCCTGTCTCCTTTGCTTCCTTCGTTTGCTTCTTTGCTGCCTCCATTGCATGTTTCTGTCTTTGCTACCTCCTTTGCCTTTCTCTGTCTTTGTTGCCTCCTTTGCCATCAATGACAACATTTCCAACAGTCTCCCCCTTTGGCATTGATGGCAATACACTTCCTCTGTTTTCCTAAAAGGATCCTTTCTCCTATTTCTTGCTCTTCTTACTGTTGTTTGCTCTTCCTCCCCCTTTGATATCAATGGCAAGGGGTTCATATTTTTAGTGAAGCTTCTATTCTCTGATGCTGTATTTTATCCTTTTTCAACATTTCATGCATTTCTAGGTTAAATTTCCTGACTTCGTACGCTGATGCTCCAAACTTTGGATTTGATACACGTTGCGTTCCCTATTTTTCCGTGTTCAGTTTCACGTCGGGTTCACCATTCTTCTTGTGCACCACTGACCCTTTTGCCTTTTTATTGATTATTTTATGCTGACTGTATTATTTCCATAATCCCTTTGATCTTGAGGACCTATTTTCATGCTTCCCTTGCTGGTTGATATTTCCCTGAGAATGATATTTTTGTTTCTATTCTCCCCCTTAAACTGTGCTTTCTCTTCATATTAGAGAGTAGCATCTACAGATACTACCACTAGTCTGTCTCTCAAATATTCAAATGGCTCTCTAGCAAGTGGTTTGGTAAATATATCTACTGTCCGTTCTTTTTTTGGTACATACTCCAGTTTTACTATCTTCTGAGCCACCTGTTCTCGGAGGAAATGATACTTGATTGGGATATGTTTAGTTTTTGAGTGAAGCACAGGATTTTTAGATATACTTATAGCACTTGTATTATCACATCTAATTCAGATAGATTCATTAATGCTTACCTTCATGTCTTGAAGAGTCTGCTTCATCCACATGACTTGTGTACAACATGCTACTACTGCTATATATTCTGCTTCTGCTGTAGATAAAGAGATAGATGTTCGTTTCTTTCTTAACCATGCCACTAGAATTTCTCCTAGATAGAAAGCACCTCCACTTGCGATTTTTTTGTCATCCATACAGCTGGCCCAATCTGCATCTGTGTAGGCTGTCAAGGTGAAGCTTTTTCCTTTAGGATACCAAAGTCCATATTGTACTGTTCCTTGTAGATATCTAAATATTCTTTTGACTGCCAGAAGATGGTTTTGTTTAGGTGCTGCTTGATATCTAGCCACTAGTCCTACTGCTAGCATGATGTCTGGTCTTGATGCTATCAAGTACAACAGGCTTCCTATCATGGATCTGTAGAGTTTTTGATCTATATCTACAGACTCGTCATCAGCACACAGTTTTCATCCCGTTATCATGGGAGTTGACACAGGTTTACAGTCCTCCATTTTGAATTTTTTCAACATTTATTTTAATTATTTTTCCTATGAGATGAATTTACCTGTGTTATTTTACTAAATTTGAAGTCCTAAGTAGAAACTGAGCTCTCCAATCATAGACATCTCAAACTCTGTTTTCATCTCATCAGAAAACCCTTTTGCTAGTTCTTCTCTGTTGCTTCCAAACATAATGTCATCAAAATATACTACAACAATCAGGAGTTCATTTTCATGGGATTTTATGTACAAATTTCTGTTTACTCCACCTCTCTTAAAGCCTTATTTTTGCAAATATTTATCCAATCTTGAGTACCAAGCTCGAGGAGCCTGTTTCAGTCCATAAATAGCCTTTTTCAGTATGCATACATAGTCTTCTTTGTCTGTTAATGAGAAGCCTTATGGTTGTTCCATGTAGACTTCTTCTTCTAAGTCTCCATTCAGAAATGGAGATTTTACATGCATTTGATATACTTTGAAGTTTTGGTAGCATGAAAAGGCCAGAAACATTCTGATGGCTTCCATTCTGGCTACAGGGGCGAATGTTTCATCGTAATCAAGTCCTTTGATTTGTGAATATCCTTTGCAGACTAGTTTGGCTTATTCCTGATTACTTGTCCTTGCTCATTCATTTTTTTTTTGAATACCCATTTTGAACCAATGATATTTTTCTCAATTGGTCTAGGAACTAGTTCCCAGGTATTGTTCTTCTCAATTTGGTCCAATTATTCATTCATTGCCTTTACCCAAAACTTGTCCTTGCTGGCTTCTTTGAATTTCTTTGGCTCTATTTGTGACAACATGGCTATGTATACCTCTTCAGTTTGTTCTGTTAGCTGCATTCTTGTTTGGACCCCTACTCTTTTGTATCCAATGATCTGATCTTCAGGATGGTTCTTCTGAGTATATCTTGAGGGAGCTTTAGAACTCAGCTCTGTATCTTCTGTTGTCTTGCTTATTTCCTCATCATCTTGGTTTTCTTCTTCATGGTTGTCTGATGGACTGCACCAGTCTGTATCCCTTGTATTGTTTGGAAGTTCATCAAATCTCACATCAATTCTTTCTACTATTTTTCAAAGAGTCTTGTTGTAGCACCTGTACCCTTTTCTTTTGGATGCATATCCTAGAAATATTCCTTCATCTGATCTTGAATCAAATTTTCCAAGATTTTCATCATTATTCTTTATGTAACACTTACTACCAAAGATTCTAAAATGTTTGATTGAAGCTGACTTTCCATGCCACAGTTCGTAGGGAGTCTTGTCACTGCTTGGCCTTAAGTGAGATTTATTAAGGATATGTACTGTTGTGTGCACTGCTTCTGCCCAGAAGGTTTGAGCAAAATTATTCTCTTGCATCATGGCTCTGGAAATTTGTTGAACAGATCTGTTTTGTCTTTCTGCTACTCCATTTTGCTGAGGTGTCCCTACAATAGTAAATTGTTGTTTTATGCCATGTTCATTGCATAGGTCAGCAAAGTCTTAATCTGTGAATTAACCTCCTCTGTCTGATCTGATGCATTTCAGTTTGCATCCTGTCTGGTTTTCTGCTAAAGCTTTGAATATTTTGAATTTTTCCAGAGCTTCGAATTTATTCTTGAGAAATGCAACCCATGTCATTTTGGATAAATCATCTATAATCAGCATGAAGTATGATTCTCCACTTGGATTTTTAGTTCTTGCAGGTCCGCATAGGTCCATGTGCACAAGTTGTAGAGGTCTTCTTGTTGATAACTCATCTTTGGCCTTAAATTATGTACGGGTCTATTTACCCAATTGATAAGATTTGCATATGGTATTAGAAAGCCTTTTTATTTATGGCATGTCTTTGACTGCTTTCTTTTTGCTCAGTCTAATGATATGATTGAAGTTGAGATGTCCGAATCTCCTATGCCATAACCATGACTCCTCAAGTTTGCTAAGATGGCATGCTTCATCTTTCTCTCTCACGATGTAAACATTGCTCTTTGTTCAAACACCTTTGAGCAGAGTCTTACCTGTGGTGCTTGATCCGACTTCACAATCTTGTGCTCTAAAAAGAACTTCACAGCCTTTGTCACACATCTAACTGACACTTAGTAAATTTTCTTTCAGCCCGTCTACAAATAATACATCATGGGCCTTTCCTCTGCCATTGTCTATGTTGACTGAGCCTTTTCCCTTGATCTTACCCGACTTATCATTGCCAAAAGTAACATTGCAAGATTTATTTTCATCAAGAGTTATAAACTTGCTTCTATCTCCAGTCATGTGTTTTGAGCAGCCACTATCCAAATACCACTGGCTTTTCAGGTCTTGAGCAGTTAGAGCCAAGTCACATTTATTCACCTTCTTTATCCACTGGAGGCATCCTTTTGTTTGGTATATTTTGTGAGGTGATGAACTATATCTTCTTAGATGACATTTGGAAGGTATATGTCCAATTTGATTGCATACACAACATTTGATCATAATTTTTGCAGAGTTATGAGTATGAACAAAATTTCTTTGATTCATAAACCTCCATGAGGTGTTAAACATCAATATTTGTCCAAAATTTCTACATTCAATGATTTTATGGCCAAATTCCTTACAATAAAAATAGTAACCATAGAAACTGTTTGCATACCTGATGTAAGGTTGTCTTTTCCATTTGTTTGCTTGAGGCAGTCTCTTCACTGTTTGCATCTTTTGCAGGTTTGAATTACTCCTCCTTGTATGACAATATGCAGCAATGTGTCCCAGCTTGTGGCAGGCATAACAGGTGGTATTCTTCATAGGAGGGAAGACTCTCCTTTGATGGTTTCCAAATTTGACATACTCAGGAATCTTAGTATTCATCACATGCTTAGCTACTAGTGGTTTCTTCTGATCTCTTTCTTCCTTATTACAGGTTTCTTCTTTTGTAGGAATTGTTTGATCTGCTTCATCATTCTTCTTTTCTTTTACAAAAATAATCTCTTTGTCAACCTTTTCTTTGCTTTTACTTGATTCTCCTTCATAGCCTATTCCAGTTTTTATCATAGGAGATCTTTGAGCAACCAGAATTTCATTCAACTTACTAGAGATTGTTGTTTGAGAAGAGTTTATAACCACTTTCCTTTGAGAATTTTCCAGTTTCTTCCTGAGACATACTACTTCTTCTTCCAAATTTTCTTGTTCCTGAGTTTTTTCTTTGATTTTCTTAAGTAATATGTCTTCTATATTCTTCGCTTTTTAAAGCTCTATCTTTACCTGCATCAGGACTTCTGAATTCTGTTTTTCTCGTGCATACTTGAGGAGAATGTCCTTTTGTTTTCTGCATTTCAGTTTGATTCTATCAATCTCTTCCAGATCACTTCTTAGCTCCCCCTCAAGGTCGACTTCACCTTCTTCTTCTCCATATTCTAGTAGGAGACCTTCAACATATTATATAGCCATCAATAAAAATTTAGAGGTTCCATCTTCACTTGAGAGTTCATTTGAATCTTCAGATGTACTGCTGTCTTGTTGAGCATAGAAGGATTTTCTGTTGAACTTCTTTCCTTTCTACCAGTTCTTTGATTTATTTTTCTCTGACTCTTGAGCCTGATTTCTTACTTTCTTGTGAGGACACTTAGTAGCATAATGTCCAACTCTTCCATAGTTAAAGCATTTGAAGGGGAGTTTACCTTTGTATTTACCTGAGCCTCTATCCAATTTCTTGACAAAATTTGCCTCTTCTTCATCCAAGCAAGAGCATATGTCTCCCTCTTCTTCTTTCTTCTTTTCTGTTTTAAAGGCTGCTTCCCTCGTACTTGGATTCTTCTGTGGGAGCCTCATTTCATAGGCTGTTAGATTTCCAAGTAGCTGGTTCATGGTCAAGGTCTCCCAATCAGCTGTTTCTTCTATTGCAGATACCTTTGGATTAAACTTGGATGGAAGAGATATTAGAATCTTTTGCACAATTATACTTTCTGGCATTTCTTCTCCAACAGCTTTCATATTGTTAATAATTTCTGCAGCTTTTAGGAAGAAACTGGCAATGTCTTCATCATCATTCATTTTTAAGTTCTCAAACTGGGCTCTATAGACTTGAGGTTTGGAAGTATTTACTTTCTTGTCTCCCTCATGTATGTTCTCAAGAGTATCCCATATTTCTTTGGCAGTGTCTTTTTGCATTACTTTAATAAACTCTTCTTCACACAATCCGTTCAGGATGGCATTCATGGCTTTTACGTTAGCCACAAAATCTTGTTTTGTTTCTTTCTCTGTGTCAGTTGCCTTTGGGGTATATCATAATTCCACAGCATCCCAAACATCTATTCCTAGAGACATTATGTATGTCCTCATTTTGATTTTCCAGAAAGCATAATTTTCACTAGTGAAGGAAGGGGCTTTATTGGTTGAGCATCCTTCTTTACTAGCCATCTTGGGAACCTAGGATCTCCTTTCAGTTGTTAGACTTGTACAAAGGAACCTGCTCTGATACCAATTATTGAATCTTTAATTAAATTGAGAGGTGGGGGGTGAATCAGTTTAATACATACATAAGCCTTTTCAAATTTTCACCAAACTTATTTACAGCTTACTATGTGAAGAGTCTTAAAATGTTGCAGCTAATATTAAATTAATGTGACACCATACTTATGTTTAGAGCAGCAAACAACTAAGTAGATTTAAAGAATCACATCAACACATAAGAAACACACATAGAGACAACAGATGTAAGTGGAAACCCATAAAGGGAGAAAACCACATCTTATTATTGTTGTGATGCAAAGGCAATCTCCAACTCCCTCTCACCATTGTTTTTCTGCAGGCACCAACCTACAGGAAGCTCCTACCTCAATTCTGCAAGCTACAACTTGCAAGGAAGCACCAAATCCCTTCAATTTTCTGTAGGCACCAACCTACAGGAGGCTCCAACCTCAGTCAGCTACAACTGACAGCTATCAAGCTGCAACTTGATAGGGAATCTCCAACTTCCTCAATTTATCAAACTGAATGTTTGCTAATTTACCTCAGATATCAGCTCTGTTCTGTAGCTTCTCTTTTTGCTCTTATTTTCTTAATCTTCTCTACCTCACACTTTTATATTCTTCCTTCTCTAGATTTACTCTCTCTTTCTTCATTTTGCATATCAAGATGATATTATTTATAAGGATTTTCTTGTGACTGTTAGCATTCCTCAATGAATTTGGAATGGACAGCCATGCCTCTTCGCTTTCTGCCTTTTCATTTCTTTCACTCACTCATTCAGAAAATATACCAACATTCATTAATTTCAATATTACAGTGGGAGCTTTTTTTTCCTCAGGAGACTTGCCAATACATCACAAAAAAAAAAAAAAAAAAAATTAAAAACATTTACATTCAAATTACAATGAGAATTCCAGCTCAACTCATTTAGTCTTTTGGCTCGCTGCGCATTTGTCTTTTATGTGACTGTGCTTTATCTCTTTTTAGCTCTGTTTTCTTTTTTGTCCTTTGTTGTGGTGTAACTGTTGCATACATGTAACTGAGCTTTTTATACCAGCTGACTGTAAATCAGGCATTCTCTAACGCTTTTGTACTTAGAAAGTGTCTTTTTTATGTGGAACGTTCCGCAAGCGGAACATACATACACCACAATTGTTTTATGTTCACAATCGCAATAATACCATCTCTTTACATGAGCATTGTAATATCTCGATACATATATATATGCACATTCACTAATAGAAACAACCTGACATCCATAAAATATTGGCCGCCACTTATAAATGTCATACCCTTGTTAAACCCACAGACCTTAACAACGAGCAATATAAATTAAACTGGGGCCCAGCGCTAACAATCGACCCGATTGGAGGGCTCACGTTCCATCGCGCCGCAACATCCAATCTGACGGATATCGCTCAGGAAAATTGCACGAGAAATAACGTGCAATGGCGCGCCGTACTTGGGTTATCCTTCGCACACCTTCCAAACATAGCCACCATCTGATGGCATCTTCCCAGATCAACGGTATGTATCAATATCACATGGCGTCTTTGGTCGATGGTTAATGTGCGATGGCGCGCAGTGGGAGGCGGTTTTCCGTGGGTCCACCTCGCCACGTGTCGAATGATCTATGGAATCGCTCCCAACTCCTCAAATACCGCCCACCATGTAAAGGTGGTGCGATGAAAACCATAAACTGTCGTCACTGTTCACCTGGTCACGGTTCCGCTCTTCTACGTAGGGTTCCGGTCTCTTCATTATGTTTTATAAACCCATCAGGTCTGAAACTTAATTGCAATCACAAGTTCCTGTATGGACGTTCCACTCCCTTTATATTCTCCGATGCGATTAGATTATTTCGATGTGATCATGTCGGACTTCAAATACTTGTTACTCATGGTTTATAAGCCCATCGGGTCCAGGCTCTCAATCGCAATCGCAATTCTTTGGTTTATGCGTTCCGCTGCCTTGTTTTTCTCCGATGCGATTTGGTAAGAGGTCCCACCATATAATACTTTGTTTTATGCACTTATATAGGCTTTGAGACGATGTGATTAAGCCGGATTTCAAACTTGTCAAGCCACTGTTTATATGCCCATCGGATCCAGGCTCTCAATCGCAATTGCAATTCCTTGGTTTATACGTTCCGCTGCCCTTATAATGTCCGATGCGATTGGGTAAGGGGTCCCGCCTTATGGTACTTTTGTTCTTTGAATCTCGTGCTACATATGTCTATACATATGTATATATATATATATGCTTTAGTCCTTTGTATATAAATCACAATATATACTTTGCCGCTGGAGTATACGATTCCCAAAATGAGATATATATATATATATATATATATATATATATATACTTTGCTGCTCCAATATTTAGTGTATCTTCCAGTGGGGTATGCGATTCTCAGAATTTTATATATATCCTCCAGCTGGGGTAGCGATTCTCATAATAACGGCTGTGTCTCTGCCTCTGCTGCTTCTGTCGCTCTGCCTCTACCTCTACTACTATGATAATGACTCTGCCTCTGCCTCTGCCTCTATATTCACTTCCTCTACCTCTGCCTGTCTCCTTTGCTTCATTCGTTTGCTTCTTTGCTGCCTCCATTTCCTGTTTCTGTCTTTGCTGCCTCCTTTTCCTATCTCTGTCTTTGCTACCTCCTTTTCCATCAATGACAACATTTCCAACATTTCTGAATTTATCCACTAGTTAGTGTCTGCCATGTACCCATAGAAATGTTTTTTAATGGACAAGTCAGGGGGGAATATTTTCCAGGTGTCCTCTCTTCTAACTCACCAAGCACTATGTTTCCCATCTGCAAATTCATATAATTCTTTCTATAAGGAAACCATGCTAGTTTATTTTGAAAATTTGAAATGTCAATAGTATGCCCAAATTGTGTTTTAATTGATGCCAAGTGGGAAGATGTTATCTTTGGAGTCAAATAAGTAAAATCAATTCCGTTTCAATAATTGTTTTGAATATTTCAGACCTATTACTCAAGTTTTAACTAATATTTTGGGAAGAGATGATGCATCAGTCATTGATAAAGTCAGTTTAGGTCATTTTAGTTTGATGATGAATCATTAGGTTGTCCTAGATATACCATGTTTTTGTGAAGGTTTAGTCAATGCTCAGTTCGTGAACCTATCACTTATTGGTTGTTTCAGATTCCCATATTTGATTACCTATTTTTTTTATATACTCATGTGGAAAATTTCATTCACTTGGGATTAAAAATCATGGATTCCAATAATAATAAGCAATCAATATTATTTTCGACTGATATGGTAAGGATTAACGCAAATAATGAAGGCCTAATGGATTTTGTTTCCTCATTTCTTTTTGTAGCCTATTAAATTATCAATAGTTCACCTACACCTTCTATATTTCCAAAGGCTCAGTTTTTGCTTCAATTGAACAAGGATATGAAAGTAGGGGACTGGTATTCCTTTGAATATAATTAAAATATTAGATTGTATGGAGCTGATGTTGAGCCTTACAGATTTCCAACTTTTGTTTCCATGAGTTTGTTTTCTTTGGAGTTTATTAAACATAGTTTAAATGTGGAATAGGTCCATTTTTTTCAATTCAAAATAGGGCATCTTCTTATATTTTGAGAAAATGTGATTCCTTTTATTGTGAACACCAGGCAAGAAATAGAAGAAGTCCATAAACTTCTTGAAGTGATGGATTTTTTATTTTGGGAGAAATAGGCTTATGATCCTTTTCATGTCATTTTTAATAGAAGGGTAAAAAATTGATATGCTTCATTCTTACATGAAGCCTAAACAGAGATAGAGAAGATGGAAAATGGAGGACCATCAGTTTCAATAGGGGGACTAGAGGTTGAAACCCCTTTACAAAGTGAAAATAATGTGAAGATAGGTAGGGAGGAAATCATGGATTTGGATGAAGATCCAGATGTTGTAGCAAAAAGGTCAAAACTATCTGATCAAGGTAGAACATCATTAGTTTCTATTTTTCATTTGTATTTGGGGGAGATAGTTTGTACACCATCCTCTCCCAATCTAGATGAAGCTACTAAAAGTTTTGTACCAATAATCAAACAAGTGTTTTCACAAATTAAGGATAAAAACAAGAAAATCAAATAAAATATGCAAGCCCAACTGGAGGCTCAATCATCTTATGATTATTAGACAAGGTTATTATCATCCATGGATTTAGAAAGGAATCAATTAAGGATTTACTTTTCCCTTTATTTTACTCTACAGATCATCTTTAACATGTTTCAGAACTGTTAATATAATAGTGGATGTCAAGAATATTCCTTTACCTGATAATATTAATCTCCACAGGAAGACTGGAGAATTAATTTACAATGATCTAAATAAAACACTTTTAGCTACCAACAAAGCTAAAGGCACGTTGGAGAAATTTGTTGTCCAGTTGAAGTTCAAAAAGGAAAATTCAAGGGCATTGACAACTCAAAATGAAGAATTGAAAATTTTGGTTATTAAACTTCTAGTCAATCCTGAACACAAAAGTGCAATTCAAAAATTGCTAGAAAGAGTTGAAACAGAAATCCAAGTGCCCAGGAAGAAGTTGAAATTACCTTCTGTTGAACATCTAATGGCCACAGATGTAGCACATGTGGAGAAAGAGAAGGAAGTATTGGCTAATGAATTATTGCATAGAAATGAAGAAGTAGCTAAATTAAAAGAAATGAATGGTGCCTTGTAGAAAAAAAAATTACTCACATGTTTGTACAATTTTTGTACAACTAGATTCAGAAGACCCAGCTACAAAACTAACTCAGGTCATGACTGAGTTGAAAATTTCCGAGAATGAAATGAAAAGGAACCAAAGTGATTTTTAATATAGTGAAGATCATTAAAGCCACTAATAATGAATTGTCTATGACAAAGGAGTCTGTTTAAAAGTATAGAAAAGACTACCAGCTTGCCTACCAAGAGATCAAAGAACTGAAAGAAAAGGTAAAATGGAACATGTACCTTATCCACGAAAGGGAAATATTACAGAATGACATTATAAATACAATGAAATTTTTTTGGGAGTACTTCCTTATTGTTGAAGAGGGAAAAATATTTTTTAGGAATCTAGAGGGTGTATTCGTGGGTACTTAGTAGAAATTACAAAAAAGAGAACAATTTGCTAAGAATATGATTGATTTTATGAATTCCAAGTCTGCACATGAATTAAAGGAAGTTGGGATTGAAGACAAGACTAAGTATGTAATGAAAATTAACAAAATAACATTGAAGAATATGTATAGAAAAATGGTTGAAAATAAATTAGAAGAAGTAAAGGATTATGTAATGAAATTTAATACGACTTTTGACAAAAGAACCAGGGCAGGCTTACCATCATGTTGGGACCAGCAAGGAAATTTTCCACCTTGGGAGACGTTTGAAACACTGCTTGTAGAATCCAAAAGAAAATTTGGTAAAACATATGAAAAGATAGCAGTATTAAAAGGGGTCACTATTGTTAATTATTTACACAAAGACTTTCAACTTATATGGATGATGAGGAATTTGTTTATTGAAAAGGAAACACACACCAATATCATT
This sequence comes from Pinus albicaulis, assembly GCA_034641835.2. Taxonomy (NCBI): domain Eukaryota; kingdom Viridiplantae; phylum Streptophyta; class Pinopsida; order Pinales; family Pinaceae; genus Pinus; species Pinus albicaulis. Next base: position 1,489,032,984 of record CM076578.1, read on the forward strand.
GAATTCAAGATGGCTCATGTAAAGTTCATTAAAAGCCCAAATGCAAACACAGATATGTGGCGGAAGTGCAGAGAATGGATGTCACCCAAAGCAGCTGATGCAGGAGTAGGGCCTTCTATTGTTCCTAAAGTACAAATCATTTAGTGATAAAGAGTGTTCTAAATATAAAGTTTGATTTTTATCTCATAAATTTTGGCAGAAATGTTTTTATTTCAATGTAATTTCATTTTCTGAATGTAATATTTTGAGTTCAGTTAGTCCGATGTAGTTTAGATGGTTGAAAGTTTTATAAGTGTCCTTTCAAAATTTTTGTATAAGAATAATTTGAAAGAAGAATTAAGATTTTCAGAGTTTTGGACCTTAGAGGCATATACAATATTCTAATTTCATTTTTCATATTCTCATGAATAAAGTTTTCACAGTGATTCGGGAATTTTTTGGGTATGATAAGTCTTCCATGTTACATCTTGTGTTAATGTTTTCTTCTTAGAAAAGAGTAATGAAGCTGATGGGATTTAATTTTACAGTTTTTGTGAGTTTGAGTTTCTGTAAGTTAAAGTTAAAAAACCTTAATGATGTGATTCTCTTTTCAAATTTCATTGCATGTTGTTCATTTTTCTTGTAAATCTGAAGATAAAATATCTTTTTCAAGAAAACCTATTATCTAGGACATTCCACCATCATTTCTTTCTACTCTTTCTTTCATTTATATTCAACATAAAAATGCCTCTTTGTAAGAATTGTTCACATATGGGAGGTTAAAGGGTTTAAACTAATTTATGGGGTTTTATAAAATGAAGAGATAATGAATTAATTTCTTTTCAGTTTTACATGAATCTCTTGGGCACTTATTTCTCCTTAGGCATAAATTGTCTCCCAAGGTACAACTTTTTTGGTGTCATTTCCAGGGAAAAAGAACATGAAGTTATTTTTCTCTGGCCTTTAATTCCAAAATCATTTCTTTGGTTGGTGAGCTAATAATTTGATTAGGCCGAGTCTCTCACCAAGACAACATTCCCCGCTCCAAATATACCACACATGAGGTCTGACACCTTGCAGCAAAAAATCCCCACTCTCTCTAACCCTGAGAAGTTAGTCTCTTAGACAGTGTGGAAGGCTAAGTCACTAGTAACCCATAATCCTATTCTGTCTCATCCTAGTACTAATTCTGATCAACAATTGCTTGGTTATTTTTCAAAAGAAATTGTTGAAAATATTGTTTTTTTCCAAGAAGGTTTAATATGCCCTCAAACTCTTTTTCCTGAGCCAAATTAAGAAGATAAATCTTTTAAGTTAGTTTCATTTCATTTTCTAGAGTTTCTAGAAGTAGAATAACTTTAATTTTCAGCTTCACAACAATATGTTTCTTCCATTAGTCAACCAGTCCCTATTTCAGTTCAGCCTCCTCATTCCTTTGTGTTTCGAGGATATTATTCTGTGATAAACCCAAATTTAAACATGGTTGTCCCAACATTACTTATGAACAAATATTCTCCTTTAAATATCCCTCATCCAATGAATTTTTTCCCAAAAATTATCTCAAGTTATTGTCTATATTTACACGAGAGGATGAAATGACAGTTGAAAAACATGTTACTACATTCTATGTTTTTGTTGAAAATATCAATGTTGAACATCTTGATGTAGTAATGAGGTTGTTTATTTAGTCACTTGATGGAGAAGTAAGGAATTGGTTCAAAACTCTCCCTGCTAATTCTATTAATACTTGGGAAGAGTTAGAGAATGTATTTATACAAATATGGGGAGAGAAAAAAAATCACAAATACTTTATAACAGAACTTAATGCTATTAAGAGGAAATCAGAAGAAGATGTAAATGAATTCATAAAAAGGTTTAACAAATTATATAACATATTTCCTATAGAGATAAAACCTCCACCTACTCGAGCAAAGGTGGCGTTTGCAGGTGCTTTTGAGTTTGATTTTACATGTTACACTAAGGGAAAGGAGATCTCGTACTTTAGATAAGATTCAAAATGATGCAATGGAAATCGAGTAAAATATGTCTGATTCTAGGAATATTAATTCAAAAAAATATTTTGATGATAATGGAAATGGAAAGGAGGAAGTAAAGGTTGTAAATCAATGCAAATATTCACATCAGCAAAATTTGGAAGAAATGACTAAAGTCATTAGGAATCTATCAAACAAATTGGTAAAGTTGGTAGTTGAAAACAAAAATCTGCCTAGACTGATTCAACAAGGTCAAAATAGAAATTGTAATCCTCAATTTAGGAGGAAGCCACTACAAATAATGCAAAGGGAGAGAAAGGATCAATATGAAATCCAAGCTCCTCTATATATAGAAGATGAACCAGAAGAGGCAGTGGAAGAGAATCCTAAAGAGTAGGATAATCAAATTTCTATTTTGTATGGGGAAGAAGAAGAATTGATTATACGTGAATATTTAAATTTTGAATTTCTGGTCTCTCTAGATGAGGAGTAAATTGATGATTATTGCAAAAAATTCACAGATTTTATGCAATCATATTACAAAATAAGTATGACCTTAGATCAAGGAAAACATTGAGGGTACAATAAGGTGTAGAAGGACCAAGTATCAAATAGCTGAATAGATGGTGACTCCACAACAACCCCCAAAACAACTTGACAAAAGAAAAAAATAGGTAAAATCAATCCCAAAAGTTAAATTTTAGCAAGGATAAATTTCAAAGGAAAAAATAGATGTAGGGGCATCGAATAAGTCTGTTCAACAACCTGTGGACATTTCTCATGAAGTTTCAAAAAAAAATCTAAATTAAGAAGAACAAAAGTAGGTGATAAAACAGAGCCATTATTTTAACCTAATAAAGGAGTTAGAAAATGTTATGCATTCAACTCACAAAATAGAAGAAAAGATAGATCAACGACTTAGAAATCAGCCTCTTCGAGGGGGGAACCTTCTTTACATTACATAAATGAAAAATTCTTCGATGATTCAAATTAAAAAAATATACTTTCTATATATAGGAGTCTAAGGGGTCCCAATATAATTATAGCCTACATAAAAATAATAATGTAAGGTAAAAAAAGTAAAAATAGTGGTCTTCTATGGGGCACAATAATAACACTATGGGGACTACATGGGCACAAAAATAACAATAAGGGGACTACAATAAAAATAAAAATAAGGGGATACAATGGTAATATAGGGACCTAACATGCCCCTCTCCTTTAAAAAAGTGTTTTCCTCAACGCTTGAGTATTTCTCAATTCGTTTGTATAAAAATATTATCCTCCCATGTGGAATCTTCAGCTATTAAGTTCTTCCACTTGATGAGATAATCTGAAGTTGATCAATTTCATAGTTTTTGAGTCCTTTCTTATGTGAATGCTTCAGGTTCCAATATGATTTTTCCTTCCTCATCAAGTTCTGAAAATATTTTTTGAACTGGGAGTTTTTCACCTATAACCTTCTTTAAGCACGAAACATGGAAAATTGGGTGCACTCAGGAAGATGTCAGAAGCTCTGATTTGTATGACATAGTACCAATATTTTGCAACACCTTGTAAGGACCATAGTACTTTGGTGATAATTTATTATCCTTCTTAACTTTCTTGAGGGACATTTGTTTGTATGGTTGTAGTTGTAAAAATACACAGTCGCCTACATCAAAAATTCTTTCGCCGCAATGTTGATCTACATGTTGTTTCATTCGATTTTGCGCAAAGGTTAGGTTATCCTTTAGGAGTTGGAGAACTTTTTGTTGATGCTCAATGTGATCATCCACTACTTAAACCTTATCATTTTCTCTTAAATATGATGTGATGGATGGTGGATGATATCCATAGATTGCCATAAATTGGGTCATTTTTGTTGTAGTGTGGAAGGAAGTGTTATACCACCATTCAGCCAGAGTTAATTACTTGACCCATTATGTTTGTTTATCAGATACAAAGAAACAAATATATCCTTCCAAACATTTTTTCACTATATCAATTTTCCCATCAGATTGAGAATGATAAGGTGAGCTATGAGCTAGTTGAGTACCCAGACAAGAGAATAATTTTGCCCAAAAAAATTCCAGTGAAAATGGGATCTCTGTCACTTACAATAATATTTGGGTTTCCATGTAGCTTTTGAATTGTTTCCATCAATGCGGTAGCAAATGTATTGCCTTTAAATGGATTAGATAATGCACAAAAGTGTGCATACTCGGTAAGCATACCAACTACCACCATGATGACACTCTTTCTTTCGGACTTGTGTAAACCTGTGATAAAATCCACTAAAAAAAATCCTCTCAATGTTGACTTCGAACGGATAAAGGTTGTAGTAGACTCGGGGTATTAATTGTCTCAACTTTATTTTAATGGTAGACCAAACATTCCGCCACAAACGTTTGAATATTAGATTTAAGGCCATCCCAAAAAAAATCTTTCTTTACCCTATGCTAAGTTTTTAAAAATTCTAAGTGTCCTCCTAAGGGAGAGGTGTGAAAATTCCAAAATAATATTTTTTTTAGTTGGAAATTCTTACAAATATATAAGCGATATTTGTACCATAATGAATAAATTTTATAGCTAAATGTATCAAATGTACTATGATATTGCTGCAAATTTTGAATGAGTGTCCACACTTCTTCGGAATTCTTCCACTCATACCTTGCTTCAGTTATCCAATCTGGTTGGGTAATAGAAATGGCAAAAATAAATTATTCCACATCCTCATGCTTTCTTAAGAGTTCATCTGCAACAACATTTAGCTTCCTTTTTTGGTAGATGATTTCAAAGTCATAACCCAACATCTTTGTGACCCATTTTTTATTCTCTGCTGAGGATAGCCTTTGTTCCAAAAAGTATTTAAGATTAGCATTATTTATTTTTACCTAAAGTGTCCTCCCATTAGGTAAGGTTGCCATTTTTTTAGTGCATGTAGTATTGCCAACATTTCCTTCTAATAAATGGCATTCTGTAAATACTTTCCTTTGATTGGATGTCTTTAAAAATCAATGGGTCTTCCTTATTGCATTAAAACAACACCAATTCCATTTCTTGAGGCATCACATTCCATAATAAAGGTTTTAGTGAAGTTTGGCGTAGCTAACGTTGGTGCTTGACACATTTCATTAGCTAATACTAGTGCTACTATAGCAGAGAAATAAATTTGACTAAGTTAAAATATACTAGCCTCTAGCATTTCTGCGATTATATGTTCAATTTATCTCTTTTGGGCATATGGATATCTATAAGGCCTGATGTTTAGAGGAACACTTCTTGGAATCAAATGAATATCATGATCATGACCATGAATAGGTGGGAGGCCTTTGGGAGTCTCAAAAACCTTGGAATGATTATCCAAGACTTTTTGGAGATCTAGAGAAATACAGGATTTCAATGTTTGAACCTGTAGTAAGCATAATTGTGAAATTACAGCTCGTTGTTCTTTCTTCAAAATATTTTTCATGAAATTAGAGCTGATTATCCTTTCTTATTTCCCTGCGATACCATGTAATTAAACCTCCTTTCCTTCCCAAAAAAAATGCATGAAACCATTAAAAAGTTATAGTCCCCAAAGATTGTAACAATTGGACTCCTAGTACAACATCGACACCACCCATTGGAATAGAAAGCATTGGACTATTCAATATATATTATCCCATGGTTAGTTTTATATTATGGAACATTCCTCACAGATTTATAGTTCCTCCATTTGCAGCCATCACTTGATATTATGGTGTTGGATATATGAAGCAATTCAATTCCTTGGCTATCTTAAAATGAATAAAATTATGTGTACTACCTTAATCAATCAACACTATTACCTTTCAATCTTGATATATCCTTCTATCTTAAGAGTTTGAGGAGTGCTAATTCCTTCCAACGCAGTACAAGATATTGTTGGATTAATTCCTTTCTTCTCTGGGGTTGGTTCCTGGTGTGGATCCTCCTCTTTTTTATGTGTCTTGTTCCTTTTCTTCCTCCTCTTCAAAATCTATATAAAATAATTTATTTTCCTCACACTTATGACCTTTAGTGTATTTTCTATCACAACTATTAGAAATCCATTTTTCTCTTTTTTCCTCCAATTGTTGTGGTGTCAACATTGTAGGTTTTGGATGGCTAGGAGCATAAAAATTTCCATATTTATAGTTGTGATTGGTAGACCTCCTTGTTTCCATAATTTTGCTTTCAACTTTTCTTTCCACCCTGAATTCATTTTTGAATTAATCATGTTCCCAAAGGATAAACTCATGTTGGATGTTATCCTTTAAAGCCCCTATTAAGACATAAATCCTATTTTATTTTGGAGTATTATTTACCCTTATATTCAATTCTTGGAAGTCCTTAATGTTATCCTTCATTGAGCCCTTTCGTTTGAGATTTATCAATTGGCTAAATAATATGTTGCTCATTTTATTCTCAGAATGTGTTATCATTTCCTCCATAAAAATTGACCAAGTGACAAGTGGTTTATGAGAAAAAATACATCGATACCATACAAATTGATTTTGTTCTAAATATAAAGTTGCAATGTGTACATTTTGTATGTGTTGCACATTATGGATCTCAAAGTATTTCTCCATTTGTACTATCCATGTTATCAAATCCTTGCCATAAAATTCCTCATATCTACCTTTGGAATATGGTGGGTATTAAATCCAACATTAGAGTCTTGAAATCATGATTAAAATTTATTTTTTTCTCATCATGAGTTTCAATACTACCCTTTCACCATTAGGAATTATTTCTTGTAGAAACTTTTTAAAACCTTCCTTCAGACCTTCCATGTCTACTTTTAAACCATTCTTCATGTCTTCCATGTTTCCTTCAGTTTTTCTTCTATACCATCGATCTTAGCTTCCATGCCATCCATGCCTTTCTTCAAACCATCCATCTTATCTTCAATTTAATTTTTGGTTACTTTTTGTAAGAGAAAAATTTATTGCACTTAGTCTCGTAATTTTTATATATCATGTTGTTGAAAATGCAGCAAGATGATGGAGCTTAGTGAAATGAAGTCGCCTTCACTAAGTGGGCCCGCAGGCAAATTCTGGCGCAAAATCTATTTTTAGACTTTGTCTATTTTTAGACATATGGAGCATGGTCCGGGGATTGCAGTATGTTATTCTTGGAGCATTGGTCATGTTGGTAAAAATAGATGGGACTCTATTTTTTGGACCTATAGGTCGAAGTATATTTTTAGACTGTCTCTCCTTAAAATAGGGAAGTCAAATATTATTTACCCTTAATAATATTTGGACTATAAACTTCAGTTTACTCTCTTGGAGCACTTCAGTTCGAGCCTTGGAAGTGGCTCATGCATCTGACAGAGGAATTACGCTATTCCTAGGGTTTGGTGAGCACACGCATGGTTGACTTCAGTTAGGACTTCAGTGGCAGAAGTTTGGTGGAGTTAATGAGACAGCTAGTGGAGTTGTGTTCGGTTTATTTTAGTTGAACTGGTTGAGATTAGTTTAACTAGCTAATCAACTAGTAATGAGTGGAGTGAATTAAATATTATTTAATTCATTAATTAGTAACTCATTATTCAACTCAAGAACACATCAGTTCACTACAGTGCATGGACAGTTCAGTGGAGACCAGTGAAAGAGGTAGATGAAAGGGTGGAGTTAGCTATCAGTGGCGACATCAGTTGTGCATGAGATTTGCACCAAACTTGGAGGAATTGCCCATGATGATTGTGTTTTCAAGCCAAGGAGATTCGAACCTTGGATATATATATAGATAGGCCATGATTGCGCAATAGAGGCAAGGAAATTAGTGGTGAGTTTTGAACCAGTAACCTGTTCAAAACCAAGCTAGTTTGTGTGTAACTTTACTGAGTACTTGTGAGGAGTATTGTACTGAGTTTGTTACATGATTTCTCGATTATAATATACACAATAGCTGTGAGGTTTTCAGCTATAAGCTTTCCCCATACATACTGTGTTAATGTGTATGATGATTTGATGTGTTATCGCTTGTTTTATTTCCGCATGTTTGATGATTTGAGTGGAAGAGATTATGTGTTGCATATGAATTCGAATTGTATGTGATCAGGATAGTCTCAGTGGATAATTAATCATTATTCAGCAAATTTCTACATGGTATCGGAGCTATTGAAGCAGAGATTGATCATCACAGTGATTACAAACTTATTTCGGTAGAGAGAGTCTGCATGCGGGCCAGGTAGCCTCCGGATTCATCTTTCTTCGGAAAGTGAAAGGTCTGGTAAAAGCCCCTTGCAGTCGATCTCTGTGCTAGAAATAATTTGTTCTCACAGATCTAGAGCGGTTGAGCTTTGAGTTGGAATTCGAATTTTGCAGCAGTTTTGTTTTCTTGGTGCCGGTGTTGAAAATGTCTTTCAACGGTTTGCGACTCGAATATGCTCTTGAAGGTAGTTCGAATTATGTTGCATGGAAGGATCACATGGAAGCAGTATTAGAAGATAATGGTCTGAAGGAGTTCGTAGATACGGATGTCCAAAAGCCCACTGATCCTGCTGAAGTCGATGCATGGCAAAAGAAGATGGCGAAGTGTCGAAGGATCCTGTTGGAGGGCGTCAAAGATCATATTGTATCCAGCCTGCATGGAAAGGCTTCTCCATATTTAATGTGGAAAGCTTTGACGGATCTATTCCAGAGTAAGAGCGACCAAAGGAAGCTGGCGCTCAAAGATAAGCTCAGGAACATCAAGATGGAGAAAGGCGACGGTATCGCCAAATACCTCACGAAGTTCACTCAGTGCAGAGATGAGCTGGGAAGTGTGGGGGTGACTGTCGAAGACGAGGACATGGTCGACCTGGCTCTCCTTGGTCTTTCGAAGGCTTGGCACTCATATCAAGATAGTGTCAATGGTCGGGAGAAGCTGCCGGGATGGGAGCGCCTTTGGGCAGATCTCATGCAGGAGGAGATAAGGAGGACTACTCGTGATGGATCTTCATCAAAGGGAGTTGATGAAGAAAATTGCGCTTTGGTGGCCAAAGAAAAGAAGGGGAAGGGTAAGAAAACCTCTCATTCTGGTGCAAAGGGCAAGAAGCGGGATATGGCGAAAGTGAAGTGTTTTCACTGCCATGATCACGGACATTATGCTACCAATTGTCCAAAGAAGAAGAAGAACAAGCAAGCGGGAAGATCTGCAGATGGAGAAGCTTTGGCTTCACAGTTCGAGCTTGACTTTTCACTGATCGTATGCTTGGTTTCAAGTGTGCTGGGATCGGTATGGTTCTTGGACAGCGGTGCGTCATTTCATATGACGGGAGATCGGGAGTTGTTCTCAGATCTGGAGGACAAAGATTTGGGTGTGCACATCGAGATGGGCGATGATGGTAGATACAGTGCGACTGGTATCGGTACCATATCCTTTCGGAGGGAGTCTGGTAAACCCTTTGTATTGAAGGATGTCATGCATGTACCTGGATTGAAGAAGAACTTGATCTCTGTGGCGATGTTGGAGGATAAGGGGTATGATGTGGTCTTCGGCGAAGGAAAAGCCTTCCTGCGCAGTAAGACTACTGGAGAGACCCGGAAGATAGGGGTTCGAACTCAGAACCTTTATCAGTTGCAGGTAGATGACTGCGCAGCTATGGCATGCAAGGCTGGAGATGTGGTGAGCCGGGATGATGAGGGCGAACTATGGCACAGGAGATTGGGCCATCTTCCCCATGGAGCTTTGAAGATTCTGCAGCAGATTTCTACTGGACTTCCTAAGGGCACCCTTGCGCAGTCAGATCAGTGCAAGGGGTGTACTTTAGGGAAGTATGTGAAAGCCACCTTTCACGAGAAGGATAGTCACGCCACAACGATCCTTGAGAGAGTTCACACAGACGTGTGTGGTCCTTTCTCAGTTGCTTCGACAGCAAAGCACAAGTATTATGTGATCTTTGTTGATGATTTCTCTCGAAAGTCCTGGATCTTCTTCATGCAGAAGAAGAGCGATACATTCGCGAAGTTCTGTGAGTTTAAAGCACTGGTCGAGAAGGATTCGAGGAAGAAGGTGATTGCTCTAAGGAGTGATAATGGTGGTGAATTCATCTCGGCTGAATTCAAGGAGTTCTGCAGTGCAGAAGGGATTCGGAGAGAGCTCATCGCACCCCATAACCCACAGCAGAACGGGGTGGCTGTGCGGAAGAACAGAACGATCGTGGGTGCTGCACGGGCGATGTTGCATGATCGGGGCCTACCCCTTCACTTGTGGGCTGAGGCATGCAATACAGCAGTGTATGTGCAGAACCGTTGTCCTCACAAGGTTCTTGGCATGAGTACACCGGAGGAGGCTTATTTTGGCAAGAGGCCTGATATTTCCCATTTGCGGATTTTTGGTTCTCTTGTCTACATGCATGTGACGAAGGATGCGAGAAGGAAGCTGGATCCAACTGCTGAGGTTGGAATATTTGTGGGGTACACTGATACACCTCACAACTATCGGGTGTATGTGCCAGACAGTCGCAAGACTGTTGTGCGACGGGATATAAAATTTCGGGAGGAGAAAGCCATGCAGTGTTCGCTTGAGAGGGAGCTACACTTGCATGCAGATGAGGAGCTGTTAGTTCCTAAGGAGGAGCTTCTAGATGTGGATCAGCCACAAGAGGAAGTTCAGGAGGTGGAAGAAACCACCCATGCAGCGCCAACCATCAGAGGGCGCATGCGCACTACAGAAGCTGAGCGACTGGCTCGAGATGCAGAGAAGGTTGTAGGACCACCTACGGCACAGCGCAGACAGAGGCAGTCACCGGATCGGTACACTGGATACATGGCTCTTGTGAGTCAATGTGTCGTGACGGAGCCATCCTCTTTTGAGGAAGCTGTGGAGGAACTCGCATGGGTTGATGCCATGATCAAAGAATATGATTCGATCGTCAGGAACAGTGCATGGGAGATTGTCCCAAGACCGGTGGGGAAATCAGTGGTGGGTTCGCGATGGATCTACAAAGTGAAGAAGGCAGCTGACGGGAGTGTGGAGAAGTACAAGGCGAGATTTGTCACCCGTGGCTTTTCACAGATCGAGGGGATTGACTATGAGGAGACCTTTGCACCTTTCACAAGGTACTCTTCCATACGGACGATCCTTTCTCTCTCATCGCAGATGGGGTGGCACATTCATCAGATGGATGTGAAGACTGCGTTCCTCAATGGAGTTATTGAGGAGGAGGTGTACATAGAGCAGCCTGAAGGTTTCGAGATCTTCAGCAGTGAGTCGCATGTGTGCCAACTCAAGAGAGCACTGTATGGGCTGAAGCAAGCACCTCGTGCTTGGTACACTCGGATAGACAGCTACTTCACCGGGCTTGGATTCTCCAAGAGTGAGCCGGATCCAAACCTGTACCAGATTGTGGTGGAGGGGAAGCTGTTGATCATCGTACTGTATGTAGATGATCTGATTTTGACTGGCGACGAGCAGTTGATACTTTCATGCAAGGAGGATCTTGCACGAGAGTTTGAGATGAAGGACCTGGGCATCCTTCATTATTTCCCGGGATTGGAGATTTGGCAGCGCAGTGGAGGACTGTTTGTTTCTCAGGGCAAGTATGCCCGGGAGATTCTGGAGAGGTTCAACATGCAAGGCTGCAAGCCTGTTGACAATCCTCTTCCTGGTGGTTGGAGGAAGGAGGATGCTACTTCAGCGGAGGTAGTGGATGCCACTGTCTATCGACAGTTGGTGGGGTCGCTTATGTATCTGGTCAATACACGACCCGATATATGCTATGCAGTTAACAAGCTTTCGCAAGCTATGGTTAAGCCTACCAAGCTCTTTTGGAAGGCAAGCAAGCATGTATTGCGCTATATCAGAGGCACATCGGGATATGGTCTATGGTACAGACAGGAGGATGGAGCAAAGCTTTCTGGCTTCACTGATGCAGATTGGGCAGGGAGTCCAACGGACCGGAAGAGCACTTCTGGAGGAGTTTTCAGCATTGGGTCGACAGCAGGTTCCTGGTACAGTAGGAAGCAGAGATCCGTGGCACTCAGTTCAGCAGAGGCCGAGTACATGGCAGCTAGCTTGGCTGCATGCGAGGCTATTTGGATGAGGAAGATCCTCGCGGGTTTGTTCAGGTTGCATTTGGAGCCTACAGTGATCTACTGTGATAACCAGAGTTGCATTAAACTCTCGGCTAATCCAGTATTTCATGATAGGTCCAAACACATCGACATCAGGTACCATCATATCAGAGATTGTGTTCAACGGAGAATCATGATGCTTTCATATGTTCCCACGGAGGATCGGGATGCCGACATCCTGACGAAGGCGCTCACCAGGAGCAAGTTCGAATTCCACAGAGGCAGGATAGGGGTTGCAGATAATCCATATCTTGCTGAGAGGGAGTGTTGAAAATGCAGCAAGATGATGGAGCTTAATGAAATGAAGTCGCCTTCACTAAGTGGGCCCGCAGGCAAATTTTGGCGCAAAGTCTATTTTTAGACTATGTCTATTTTTAGACATATGGAGCATGGTCCAGGGGTTGCAGTATGTTATTCTTGGAGTATTGGTCATGTTGGTAAAAATATATGGACCTCTATTTTTTTGGACCTATAGGTCGAAGTCTATTTTTAGACTGCCTATCCTAAAAATAGGGAAGTCAAATATTATTTACCCTTAATAATATTTGGACTCTAAACTTCAGGTTACTCTCTTGGAGCACTTCAGTTCGAGCTACAGAAGTGGCTCATGCATACGACAGAGGAATTATGCTATTCCTAAGGGTTTGGTGAGCTCATGCATGGTTGACTTCGGTTAGGACTTCAGTGGCAGAAGTTTGGTGGAGTTGATGAGACAGTTGGTGGAGTTGTGTTCGGTTTAACTTAGTTGAACTAGTTGAGATTAGTTTAACTAGCTAATCAACTAGTAATGAGTGGAGTGAATTAAATATTATTTAATTCATTAATTAGTAACTCATTATTCAACTCAAGAACACATCAGTTCACTATGGTGCATGGACAGTTTAGGAGAGACCAGTGAAAGAGGTAGATGAAAGGGTGGAGTTAGCTATCAATGGCGACATCGGTTGTGCATGAGATTTGCACCACACTTGGAGGAATTGCCCATGATGATTGCGCTGTCAAGCCAAGGAGATTCGAACCTTGGATCTCTATATAGACAGGCCATGATTGCGCAATAGAGGCAAGGAAATTAGTGGTGAGTTTTGAACCAGTAACCTGTTCAAAACCAAGCTAGTTTGTGTGTAACTTTATGAGAAAGTACTGAGTACTTGTGAGGAGTATTGTACTAAATTTGTTACATGATTTATCCATTATAATATACACAACAGCTGTGAGGTTTTCAGCTATAATCTTTCCCCATACATACTGTGTTAATGTGTATGATGATTTGATGTGTTAGCGCTTGTTTTATTTCCGCATGTTTGATGATCTGAGTAGAAGAGATTATGTGTTGCATATGAATTCGAATTGTATGTGATCAGGATAGTCTCGGTGGATAATTAATCATTATTCAGAAAATTTCTACACATGTTGCACTTCTTCCTCTTCATGCGTCATAGTAGAGCTTTCTGAGGGCTTAATGGGTATGGAATTAATTTTGAGAGGCATTATAGAACCCAATACTAAAATCAATTCTTCAATATGGCCATTGGAATCACTTCAAACAGATTTTAAAAAAAAAAAAAAAAAAAAAAAAACTATACCTTTCTTAAAAGAAAGCACACCTTTTTCTTTCTTTTGAGAAGCTCAATATTAAAAATTATGTATCTTTATGATTTCGGATCCCAAATATTTGAAATTCCATCCTGTAGTATACCTCCAAGACTTCTTTCCAATGCCATAGGTTAGATCTAATTTGGATTATTTAAGACAAAGTTATGCCCGGCCTCCCACAATGACCTAATTATGGACTGGTTCAGTAGATAGAACTTGTATGGCATGCCACGTGTAACTATTTTGACCTTTAGCCCTAGAATCGATACGCAAAAACTAATGTTCGTGCACTTTTGATTACTTTCTACATAATTCCAATCGGATGTGAAAAACGAATGTTATGATGATTTTACCTTGGTCACCTATTTGAGATGAAATTCTGGAGACTGAAAAAGAACTAACTTCCATATGTCATATCTTTGAAAATATTATGTACCAAGGTATGAAATTTTTACATGATGTGAATCACTATTTTATCTCTGTGTGCTAAAAATTTCCACTTTTTAAGCCTCATATAAAAAAAATTATAGTGAAAATGCCAATATGGCCTATTTGAATAAGAAAAACCCTAGAATCCCAATATCTCATACCAAATATTATGCAACCCGATCACAAAATAGAATAAAATATAGATCAACGACTTAGAAATAAGCTTCTTCGAGGGGGAAACCTCCTTTACATTACATAAATGAAAAATTCAGGATGATTCAAATGATAAAAACCTACGTTATATATATAGGAGTCTAAGGGGTCCCAATATAATCAGAGCCTACATAACAACAATAATGTAAGGGCACAACAATAACAATAGTGGGATTCTATGGGGCACAATGATAAAAATATTGGGACTACATGGGAAAAACAAAAAAAATAAGGGGAATACACTAACTATAACAATAAGGGGATACACTAGTATTATACGGACTTAACAGAAAAGATGAAAGTTCCAATCCCTTTGACTGAGTTGATTAAAACACCAGAATATAAGAAACAAGTCTCTGATTTTATAATTTTTTCATAGGACAACCATGCAACAGACACATTTAATTTGTAGGAGGAAAAACCAGTGGTCTTGTTTGGTCCTCATGTGGAAGAAGTGGATTCTTCTACTACTCCTTTCTATATTTATCTACTAGTGCATACTTTTATTCTTCATAATTCTATGTTGGATTCTCGAGCCTCTCATAACTTAATGCCTCTTTTAGTTATGAAGCACTTGAAGTTACAAATCACTAAGCCTTACAAGGATCTCTATTATTTTGACTCTAAGTGTGTGAGATTAATTAAAGACTTGGTGGTTTTGCTAGCTCAAATTCTAGCCAGAAGCATTTTGATGGATGTAATAATTGCAGACATTCCAGCACATTTTTGAATTCTCTTATCTAGATCTTGGGGATCCAAATTAGAAGGTGTGTTAAGGTTGGATTTTACATATGCCATCATCCCTTTATTTGGTGGTGAAGAAAGGAGGTAATACAGGGAGACCAGGTTTTTTAAGACAATTAAAAAGGAGGGTTGTATTAATTCTCCTATTTACAGATAGGAAAAGGATGAATTCTCATGTTTCATGTTACAAGAGATAGAAGAAATTGTTGAAGACACAAAAGTACAGCTCCCTTCAGCAATTGAAAGCAAGGAGCTAGCAGTCAGTGGAGTCTAGAAGCTCTATAATGATGGTGCTTATTTGAAGGAAGCAAGTGGAGCAAGAGTGCTTTTGCTTTCTCAAAAAATGCATTTCCTGCCCTTCTCTTATAATTTATAATTTGACTCTACAAATAAAATTACAACATATGAATATTTGATTCTTGGTTTACAAACTGCTAAAAATTTAGGAATCCAGTGAATTTCTATTTTCTAAGATTCATAATTAGTAGTTAAACAGATTAAGAATCGTTGTCAAGAAAAGCATCCAAGATTCAAAAACTATAGGAATTAAGTCTGGAATTTGATAGAAAATTTATTTGATGCTTTCAATATACAATTTGTACCTAGGGAGGGAAATATACTCGTTTATTCTTTAGCAGTTACAGCCAGTAATTTTAAGCCACCTTTGAATCCCATGCTAATATATGTTGTTTAAATTAGACACGGGTCATCTATTCCAGATAATATTAAACATTGGAAAGTGTTTGAAGATGAAGAGAATATCAAAGATTTTCTAGGAATGATTGGTGAGTTTGCTAATTTGGATATTGATTAGGAAGAAGAAAATGAAGAAAATCATAATGAAGGATTGTCTTTTAAAGATAGAAATCAAAATATTTTGCATCTTAAGGATAATGTGATACCAAAGGTCTTGGTACCTTTGGAGATATTGTTTAATTCGAATGATGTTTTAGTCAATCAGAAGAAGGTATACTTAGAACAACACCTCGAAGACTGCAATATAGGAACACAACAACAACCAAACATGCTGAGGTTGGCTAAAGATGTTCCAAAAAAATTTAAATAAAGGTATGTTAATCTTTTCAAGAATTTTTTTGATGTATTTTTGTGGTCATATTAAGATTTGAAAACATATGACACTAATAGTATTCAACACCGAATTCATTTATAGCCAGGGGTGAAAGCATATAAGCACAAATTAAGAAGGAAATTAAAAAAAAAATTCACTCAGAAATAATTTTTCCCGTAATATACTTTGACTCGGTGGAAAATCTAGTTCCTGTAAGAAAGATAAATGGGGAAATAAGGATGCATATTGATTTCCAAAATCTGAATAAACCGTCCTTGAAAGACAACTATACTCTTCCTAAAATGGATCACATTCTAGAGAAAGTAACAAGCTCATATAGGTTATCAATGGCTGATGGTTTTTTTGGTTATAACTAGATTTTAGTTGAGAAAGAAGATCAAAAGAAAACAACTTTTACAAATCCTTGGGGCACCTTTATGTATGCCAAGATTCCCTTTGGACTAATGAATGTTGGTGCCACTTTTCAAATGGCTATCAATATAGCCTTTGTAGGAGAAAAATACAAGTTTGTTGTAATTTACTTGGATGACATAACAATTTTCTCCAGGTCAGATGAGGAGTATCTAGAGCATTCAAAGCAGATGTTTCAGAAGTGCAGAAGGTATAGCCTATCATTAAATCCCAAAAATTCTAATTTTACTTTAAAGGAGGGGGAATTGTTAGGCTACATTGTTTCAAAAGGAGGAGTTAAGATAGATCCAAAGAGAGTGCTAGAAATTAAGAACATACAAGTTATAGCATCATTTATCACCTTTATATACTTGATGATCTATGTATTGGCCTTGGGCAACCTTTTCCATTTAGACTTGGTCATCTTCGTAAAAAAAATATTTTGAATTCCTTACATGACTCTGCCCTATCTTACACGTGTGTAGACGCGGGTCCACTCATATTTGACCTATGTATACAATTTAAAATATTAAAAAATATATAACTCCCTATATTTTGGGTGGGGTTTATGGGTTACACCAGAAGCCCACCTACAGGAGCTCATGGCCAAACTATTTCCCAATTGAAAATTTTGTTTTTAGGAAGTATAAATACACCTCATTGTGAAGGCCTAAGGGAGGAGAGAGAAAGGCATTGATACTATAGCCTGTTATAGCCCAGATCAAGTCTGATTATCCCTGTGCCTCCTGCACTTCCCAGGTTTAGGAAACCCTTTCTTTCCTCTTTGAGATGTTCACCTCCTTTATGTGACATCCTTGTACACCTTTTATGGAAGAATATTATTGAGGGTTGGGCTAGACTAATCCATAGGAAGATTTCTCTTGGAGCAGTGGTTGATTTCAGGTGATATCTCCACATATTTTACATACATCAATAAATAAGCTCTGTCCCGTTCCTAATGTCATGATCTTATATGTCTCTTATACATTTTAATGATCTTATAATTATTAATTCCATGTTATCTTTTATAATTTTATATGATATAACATAATGACATTTAGGATATATATGTTGTACAATTTTTCTATGTGCTTTTTCTTGAGTGAGTTAAAGGTCTTGAAGCATGTGGAGAAGCAGAGGGTTTGCACCTTGGAGGAATGACCTCAAATGTAGGACATATGGGTAAGGTCATCTCTCCCTATTTTACTACTTTAGGAATTAAGACCTTTAGTTTGATTGCTTCTTGTTGTTGTATGCCTTCCACTTTGTTAGGTCCCTCAACCCAAACCTTAGGGTAGTTTTTCTCGTAATATAATTGGAAACTTCACTAGCGATTACGTCCATGTAATTCCCGGTTTGGGTTATTTTCTCTCGGTTTTGGGTTCCCTGAATGATTTGATCACTTCCCCAGTCTTCTTGGTTCTTTATACATTGAGGAAAAAGCCCTGATTTTATGGATCAGGCTTGGATTTTTTATGTTTCCTTCTTGTCTTTTCTATTTTCAACTTCTTGTGCACACAGTCATGTATACATCTATGTTTGTCCAAATAGACACACGTACACACAATTTTACTTAGAAAAAGATGTTTATAAACACATGTTGCACACAGCCAACCCGCGTATGGCTAGTCTAAAATGAAAAATTGATTTTTGGGATCCTGTAAGTTCTTTCTGCCTGCTTTTGGTCATTGCTATAGAACCTTTGATATGTTTGGATAGTGTTTCTCTTTGTTGTGTATAAATTTCTCTCCTTTTTTCTTTAAAACCTATTTAACCTAGGGTTTTCCTTTCTTGGTGAATTTTTAGTTATGGTTGTTGCATTAGGACTTCTTTCTGAGGTTCTTGGTTGTTTTGATATTTCATAACAGTGAGTTTGTCTTGGTACGGTCATGCTTGGCATTATCATTGCTTCACTTTTTGGATTTTGGCTTGTTGGCTTGTTTGGTTCTCTTCGTTCTTGAGATCAGATTTTATGGAAAATCTTGAAGTTGTCTTCTTGGTTTCTTGAAGTTTCAATTATTGCTAGAGTGTTATGTTGCTATTTCAAATTATTTTCTTGCGTTAGTTACTTCATTCCACTTATTGAGTCCCATCATGAAAATGGCATGGTTGGCTTAAGGAATTTGGCGTTTCTTGTTGGCTCAATTTGCTAATTTGAAGCCTTTGGTAGTTTGTGCTTTTCTCAAAAATATTTTGTTATTTCTGTAAAAATTTAAAGGCTAAAAAAACATTGGTGTTTTCCGTAGCTTTTTCTTTTGGTTTTCGTTTCATGGTTTTCACCCTTTTTGAAGCAAGTTTGTAGTTTTTCATTTTGGTCTGGTTGCTTGGTATTGAGAGAAGGTTAGTAGTGTTCTTGTCTCTATTGTATCAAGTTGTTTTTGGCATTTTTGTGCAAAGAAGTTCTTTTTTGGGTTTGTCTGTACTTTTGTGTCAAAATGATTAGACTTGCCTTGTTGAGAAACTCATTTTCTTCTCTTTGTAAGTAGTCATAGAATATGCATTTGTCATTGGTATTTTTTCATTAGTGTAGTTGCATCGTTAAGAATATTCAGTCTTTTGATAGTCTTTGAGTTTGTGAGCATGATATTGAAAAGAAAAGAAAAATTTATTGCTTTTTAGTTGTTTCGTAGAACCTGAGTAGAAATATATTTCATCAGAGAAAAGGTTGCATATGAATGTAGAAGGTTTCTATTGATTTCTCTTTTGCATCAAAAAATTAGAAGTTACATTGTCCATATACCCCTGAATTAAAAAGAACATTCGTTAAAATAAATTGCTTAATTAAAATGAACTATATTTTTTTGAGTTGTAATTAATATACACCAACTAGTCTAGGTAATAGGGCCTTGGAATAGGTGAGTGGAGAGTTAACTCGCTAAGGGCACTCAAAATTTCAAAAATAGATGTTGATTAATGAGTGAAACCAACCACGTTAAGTGGACCAGGAAATATCACCTCCAGAGAGTCAAGCACGAGGGCTAGTGAAGGCACAGAAGAGAGATACCCCCTCTCATATTTGTTGGATCTTAACTAAAGACCATTCTATTCGGATGCTGATACGAACTTTTGTCTATAGTTGCTATTCCTAGGTATCACATACGTGACTGTAAGGGGGAATACCTATGGTACCTAAGGCAGATGTTGTATCACTCTCATTAGTACTTCTGGAGGGTGCCCTTGCGAAGCTTGGGTACTTGCACTGGAAAAGGTTTTTGTTAGGAGGTTAGCATTATTGTTTCTGTTACCTTCACTAGTAGGTAGGGGGCGTAATTGCCCCAGACCATTCTAGGAAGGTCCTTATATTTTATTTCTTGTATTTTGGTGTCTAGTCCTAATAACCTGGAGAAGAAATACCTGAAGGTTTCTTCATTGCTAAATCTTAGGGACAATTTTGTAGAGAGTGCTCTTTGCTTTTAGATTTCCATAGCTTTGTAATTTTTTGAGTCGACATAAAATCTCATTGTTAATAAAAGTGTTTGATCGATCATTTCGTCGATCGAGGAGGATTCCTGGGATTTCTCCTGCGAGTGTCGGGCCTTTTTCAAGAAGGTGTACGAGAAATTCTACTGGTAACTCTCAACTAGTAGTTTCAAATGCATCAGAGAGTGATGCTCCTCTTGGGGCTATTTTTTATGTGGGTGGTCCTAGTACTAGTGTTGATTTAGAGAGGAGTATTCCACTCATTTCTCGGGTCCTTTTTTCGGAAGAAGAAGTTGAGGTGGAATAAATTCCTAAACCTCCATTTACACTTTCCTCTCATCTTCCTGCTAGTTTTTCGAACGTTCTGTTGTACGTTGGGCCTCCATACCAAAGACCGGTTATTCGTCATATTTCTCCTTATTTTATTTCGATGGCCACAGCTGGGAACATAGCTTCACCTACGAGCACTTAGAGTGTGCATAATCCTCTTTCAATTGAGGGAAGAGGTAGCATTGTTATTTTGACCAACACTCCCAGTGCTACAAATTTTGGCTCTACCTCCATTCCTTCTACGAGTGGGGGAACCTAAGATTTTTCTTCCCATTCTGGTCCCTTCTCTTTTGGAATTCCTTCTATTGCAATTCCTTCAGTTCTTCTCATTGCCATTTTAGTTGTCTCCATGCCCATTTCTTCTATGGCTAGTGGGTCAGATTATTTTCAGCGTTTCCCCTTTGGAAGTGGTCATATCTCTCATTTGAACCCTTCCTTAGGTTCTTTTCCATTCTCCTCTCAAGTTCATATCTTTAATCCTTTTCTTAGAGGCCAAAGCTCTAATTCTTTTCAAGGCTGGAACCCTACTTTCACTGGGTTGGGAACTGGGAATCAATTTTTGTATGGCCAATAGGGGAATGTTCCTTTCTCCTCCATAGGTGCTTCTCAAGGTTTCTCTCCATTCGCTAATTATTGGAACCCCTACCAAGGGGTTTCATCTTCATTTAAAAATTCGATTGGGGGAAATACCCCTGTTTATGGTAACCCTATGATGGGAGGGGGTCCTACTCTGAATGCTTCTAGGACATATGGTTTCTCTTATGGTTCAGATTTTTCTATGAATAATCCATGGAAAATCGTTGCCTCAACAAATCCAGGTTATTCTTTTCAGAATGTTGGGAATCTTTCCATTGGTGGATGGAATTCTCAAGCTCCTTTGCACTTACCATTCCTCGCAACACTAAATTTTCCAGATTTGTCAAAATTGACTAATGATATTATTTGATACAGCCTGGGTTGGCCTCCGGTCCCTGCTAAACTTCTGTCAGATATTTCGAAATTTGAAGGGAAGACTAGTGAGGATCCAGCTGACCATGTTACCACTTTCCATTTATGGTGTTTGTCAAACTCCCTCATTGATGATTCAATTAGGTTGAGACTATTTCAGTGCACCCTAACTGGAAACACTGCTAAATGGTACATTGAGATTAGTAGGGGGAATTTTGATTTTTTTGTGAGATCGCTACCATGTTTTTGAACCATTTTCAGTTGCCCATATGATATGGTGCTGGAACTGAGCTTCTGGTTAATTTTCAGTAGGATAAGGCGGCACACATTTCTGACCATATTCAGGAATGGAGGAGAAGTAAGAGGCTCATTAAAGCCCATATTTGTAACGAATTCCTTCTTGAATGGTTCCTTAAATCCTTACAGCCAGAAATATTGAAGGATGTATCTCTTTCCGGGGTATTTTCTGAAGAGAAAGCTATATTTAGAGCCCAAAATTTGGAACTGATCTATTCTCAGTCTGGGATTCTTAATAATATTTTTCCTGATGCTCCTCATTCCAAAGTGTATTTAGCCAAACCAAAGATATTTCCTCATGCTGACAGGCTTTTTGGTTCAATTGATAGTGGCATGACTAACCTTTTGAATCAACTATAGTATTTTTCTCTACAATATGCTCCTTATATTCAGGCTACCTCGCTAGTGTCTACTCCTTCCCAACCCTTAACCATTAATGTTGTTCAATATTTTAACCCTAAAGGAAATCAGCAATATGATGGGAAGAATAAGGGATGGAATAACAAGAAGAAAGATATGGATGGGAAGGGTAATGCTAATAAATCCAACGATAATGTTGGAGACGGTAAGAGAGGGGAAAATAAGAAAGTTAAGTTTCCATGCAATTTATGCACTGGAGACCATCTCACCCATATTTTCCCTAAGATTCAGGATGCTCAGCGCTTGTTAGCTCAAAAGGGTTCCTCTAGTTCCCAGGCTGTCCTAACTAAACCTTTTCCCCAAGGGAAAAAAATTCTTGCTAGCGCGAATGATAATACTAGAGCTCTCGTTGGGGGCAACCAGGAAGGGGAAAATTTCTCAAATGTATATATGATGAGTGCTCACATTGATGTCACTACAAGATCATGTGATTATGGTGAATGTAATATTCCAAAATTAGCATGCAGCTAATTGGAATATTGATTTTTTATTCTAGCACTTAGTAGATGAATGAATCGAAAAAGAGGCCAATACTTACCTTGAATAAACAATAAAACCCCTCTTGATGTGAAAAGAGATCATAAAATATCTGGATCTAGCACTCTCATGTGTGAACATGGACATTTTCATGTGGACTAAGTCAAGTTTGACCAAGTCAACATCATTAATGTAGGAGGAGTTGATCACCAATAAAACTAGCTCAATGTGAATGAGGATCAGCATAGACAACTATGTATGAGCTTTATTGAAGACCCTTAGGTGTGAAAAGGGCTAAAGTAGGTTGAATAGGTCAACCTTGACCAAATCAAACAGCGCAGTTTAGAGGAGTGGCTCTAATGAAGGGACAATGCAGTTTTGGAGGGATATTGTTTGTGTGATGGTGGAAACCCTAATGAGTGGGACCCAAGGTGAGAAGGCTCACTTAGTTTATAAGGAAGAGGATGGAAGCCATTTGAGGTTATATTATGAATTATATTTTGATGTGTCTGCTTAGACTTTTCTCTCTTCAGCTGTTTAGCTAAGATTGTTGGTGTTGTTTAGCACTAAGGTTTTCCTGTTTAGGAATTCATTCTCTTCCCATTGAGGAGCTCTTGGGAGAGACTTGATCTGTCATTCCACACATCCAACATTGGTGCCAAGCTTTAGTCTTTAGTTTCAGCATAGTTTCTGCAGGAGGTTGTGTTGACTTGCAGGGTGTTGGAGTGGAGGCTTGAGAAACTCACTTTGTGAGGGGTTTTTGCATAGGAGGGAGGATTCCTTCTTGTGGGAGATCATTTTGGAGGGTTCCTGAGCTTATTTCAGACCTTTGGCAGTAGGCCAATGTATTTACATCACCTACAACGTTATTCCAGTCTGGGAATTGCATTTTTTTTGGAGGGCAGTTTCAACAGTGCCTTTTGTGGCTCTCTTCGGGAGTTTTCCTGTGATTGGATGGTTGATATTTCCATGGGGGAAGACCTTTGATTAGATCTGCATTAGGTATGTTAGTGTCACTCTAGTCATACTGCCATCAGTGATCAAAATTTCTCTTTTGCATTTGCATATTAGGAGTCCCATAATAATCAATTTCGCCATTCCGTTAGGTCATGGATTCATTGATGGTAGTAATTTGTTACCATTTTTCCCTCATGAGGTACTTGCTGATTTTCCTTCCTATTATCTTCAGTCATTTGCCACTTTCATTCTCAAAATCATATTAGTAGGTCATAGGATGGGTCTCATTAGTCTCTAAGGTCTCGCCATGGTCAAATTAATGAGTCAAGTGTCAAATAAAGATCAGCGAAGTCATGATGAAGTCAAAAAATACAAATTCATAGCACCAGGAAGATCAAAGATGTCATTTGTTTGGTTTGATGCAAGCTTCACCTCAAAACCATGTTTTGAGGTGAAGACATGATACTTTTCCTTTCAGCCACAATTCAGAAGCTGTTATCTCCACAAAGTGATGTCTCTGCCTTCAGAGAAGTTTTCCGTAGTATGATCAGTGCCAAATCATCTTCAAAGTAGATCCATCAGAAAGAGCCCGGAAAGAGCTTTCCAACGGTATACTACACTCTCAAAACTGGCTTCTGGATTGAATTTTGTGCTTAAGTGAAGTAAAAGCCCTCTATTCCCTAAGCCCCACCTATTTCCCATGTTTCCCCTTTAACTTTATGTTCAAATCCCTTTAAAAACCCCTTCCTTCCCCCTTTCGATTATAATATCGCATTGTAAATCATTTAATAAAATATGCGATTTTATTACCCAACCACTTCCCCTCCATGCCTTTGGACTTTATAATAAAAAAACTTCATATTACAAAGTCCCTCCCCTTAAACACTTCTCCGACCAATACCCCACAAACTTTATAACAAAGTTATATCATATATATAAACCCCACCACTTTAGCGCAAAATCGCAAGATCGCAAGTTTAGAGATTCAAGTGTCTTGTTGATGTGGAATTTGCGATGTGCGATGTGCGATCATCGCAAAATTCCCATCGCAAATTCCCATCGCAAAATTCCCATCGCAAAATTCCCATCGCAAATTCCCATCGCAAAATTCCCATCGCAAAATCCTCGTCGCAAAATTCCCATCGCAAAATTCCCATCGCAAATTCCCATCGCAAATTCCCATCGCAAATTCCCATCGCAATATTCCCATCGCAAATTCCCATCGCAAAATTCCCATCACAAAATCCTCGTCGCAAAATTCCCATCGCAAATTCCAATATTGCGATTGCGATTTTATCCCCGGGCCCACCGTACAACACTTACTCCCCATTATAATATAAAGGCCCTTTCCCCTTTGTAAGTCCCAAAATCGCATTTTATTACATTTATTAAAGGACTTCCCATGGTTTAATCCAACCGCATCGAAAGTTTTATTTTGTATATATTTTCCCGCTCCCCGATCCCGATTGCGATTAAGATGCTGGTCCCGCCTCCTCTTCCTTCCTTCTTATTCACTATTTCCCTTCACGTAAGGCATTATTTCAGTTTATTCCAGTTTACTACAACGACATCTTATTAAAAGCTAGTTATTCAAAAGGAATAATGGAAATCAAAGCGACAGCCAGAGGCCGAGACCCAAATTGTAACAGTCACATCTTCAGTTACGTTGTAGAGAAATCTACGTTACAATTTTTTGCCTTCTCACTGGCCAGATGTAATGCAGCTCTTCCTTTATGAAGATACTGTTGGCTTTTGGCCTTCTATATTCAGTTGTGATTTCTCCCCTTCCATCGATTTGTATTCCGGAAAAATTCGTCTATTTATTGTAAATTCTAATTATTTGCAAAAAAAAAAAAAAAAGGTCGAGGTACGGCGAAGAGTAGGGGAATAGTGTGGCGGTGAGCTACGGGCTCATTTGTACGAGTTTGAAGGGAAATTAAATAAAGTGATGCGGCTCCGAT
This sequence comes from Pinus albicaulis, assembly GCA_034641835.2. NCBI lineage: Eukaryota > Viridiplantae > Streptophyta > Pinopsida > Pinales > Pinaceae > Pinus > Pinus albicaulis. The sequence continues at coordinate 1,489,058,275 of CM076578.1, forward strand.
TTATGGGATTCATGTGGTATGAGTTTTAGCATATGTTTCTCCTTTATGTTTCATATGTACATTGTTATGTTACCATTCATTCATTAACATCTCCGGTTGAATGTTTTCAAGTTAGAAAGGTAGAATCCATTTTATATGCTCTACCTTGGGAATCATTCATACTCTGTGTATTTGTTACGTTTGAAAAGTTCATTTATTATTCCCTTTTCAACTGCTCATGATCTTTCATTTCATCTTATTTAGACTTGATTGCTAAACCTCACGCGCTATCTAGCCTAAAATCAGTTCATTAGCATTTTATTGAATATCTATTCTACGGAGAGAGCCCTCTCCTGTCCTTGTAGGGCTAGCTACAAGGCTGAGCGTGGCTTATTTGTTACCCTGATTTGCCTTTTTCAGCCTGAGGTTCAGATTGGGTGCTAACATCTCTGGCGACCATACTGGGGAAGCAATTACAAAATTTTGCATAGAAGATTTATTACCCCAATAATATTTTTCTTGCAAAGTCTCGATGATGATATTTCAGAATTTTCTAGGCTGATATAAATATTGTATAGTAGTAATTTGACCACACTAGCTTCAAGAAGATATACAAGGGCTAATCCTGATCCAAATCCTCCCCCTGTGTTCGAAAATCCGAATCTTATCCCAAGAATAGTCAGAAGACAAGAGGACTCGCCAAGTCCCACACCTATTTTTAGGTCGCATACTTGGCCCAGTGAATGTTTTTTTGTAGAGGAGATTTCTTTTGATGAGAATTCTGAGCTTTCTTTGTTTAGAAGTAAGTCTGAAACTGCACTTGGAGACACGATTTTAGATCCAGAGTTTCTTATAGATATTGAAGTTCAGAGAGAAAATTCTTCCATTGATGACTACATTTTGAATTCGCCTCAGTCCATCACTGCAACTTATATTCCTGAGCCTTCAGAATCATCAAGCGCAGCATTCCATCCTCCTAATTCATCAGCATTCCCATCAATTAATTCCCAGTTTTCATCTCCTCCATCAACACCTACCTCAAATCCCAGCATTACAAACGCTGTGGTAAATCCTTCCAGAAATATGGCTGCCCAGTATGCACCCTTGGTTTTACCTCAGGTTCTCAATGATATGCCTGCTGATTATCAGAGTAAAATTGCTATCTTTGATGCCACTCAGGGCATTACAGCCCAGCAGCATGTTGACAAGATGAATGACTTTTTTGACTTGCATGAAGTGGAAGAAGAGAATGTAGCAACCAGGTTGTTTGTTCAAAGCTTCGGAGGTGAAGTGAGAAAGTGGTTCAGAGCTTTACTAGCAGGCTCTATTCACACTTTGCAAGAGTTACACACAGTTCCTAGACCGGTGGGAGGTGAAAAGGAACCCACACCAAATTCTGTCTGAATATGAGAATATGAAAAGAAATGTGGGTGAAACTGTGCAAGACTATTGTTTAAGATTCAATGCTGCATACAATGCTATTTTGGCAAACCTCAAACCACCCGTGGATTAACCTATGCTAAAGTTTCCAGACGGTTTTGATGCCGATATGGCATATCAGCTGCGTGAAAGAGATCCACCATATCTTGAAGAAATGCAAAAAATAGCAGTAAGTGTTGAAGCTAATCTGCTGACTAGAAGAGCTCGAGCTAGAACCGAAAAGAAAGTCGTGGTGAAAGAGGAAGCCTCCACTTCGGACAGCAGAATGGACACTCTAATTCGTACAATGGAAAAGATGGTTGAGTGTTTGACGATTTCCGACAGACCCGAAACTCAAATAAGAAATCCAAATTTTAGAGGACAACAACAAACACAATTCAGAATTAGACAGAGAGAACAAAGGGCGCAGGACCAAGTGGCACCACAACAACCAATTAAAACACCGTTACAGCAGAACTACGTGCAAGGGACTGACTCAGACGACGATGGTCCTCTGTTTGAAACCAATCATTTTTTCACAGCTGATGGTGCACCCATTTTCCTCACAGAAGACGAAGAATACATAGTGGAGACTCCAGACATTCAAGGGGATGAAAATTTCATTTTGGCCAACGACGTGGTGTTAGAAAAGGAATCTGATGACTACCAGAGAGGTTATATGAACGCGTTGTCAGCCCAGCAAGGGCAGTATTCTCTAAGGAACAGAAACGTCACCATCAACCCCATTCAAAGGAGAAAAGAACTACAAATGAAGGACGAGGCACAGAAGAAAGGAAAAGAGCCGGCCAATCCTTCATCCAGCAAAGCACCCACAGCTAAGAACGCCGCAAAAGAAAAAGGCCAGCAGAACGTAGCGAGAGAAAAAATGGAGAAGAAAGACCCTCCTATTAAAGAGGTAGAAAAAGCTCCCTCCTTTAATTTAGAAAATGAAATTTCCAAGTTGAAAGTGTCTGTGCCCTTGACCGAGTTGGTAAAGAATAGTGTATATAAAAATCAGGTGTCTAAAGTCTTGCAAATTGACCCTCTTTCTGATATGGTTAATGTGGAGGATGACTACCTTGAACTTATTTTTGGTCCAGCCACACAAGAGTCTGAAGAAAATGAAGTTCCCCCCTTTTACCTCAGTCTTAGGTTACATGAGTTTATCTTGCATAATGCCATGTTAGACTTCAGGGCCTCCCATAATTTAATGCCCAAAGCTGTCATGGAGAAGTTAGGCCTTGATGTTACTAGAAAATACCATGATTTGTACTCTTTTGATTCAAGTAGGGTCCACTGTATTGGTCTCATCAAAGATTTAGTAGTGTCTTTAGATCAAATCTCAACCAAAAATGTCTTGATGGATGTAGTTGTTGCTGATGTCCCACCAAGGTTTGGAATGCTCCTATCTAGGTCTTGGGGTGCCAAACTTAAGGGGACCATACAACTTGATTTCTCCTATGCCACAATCCCTGTGTTTGGCCAGTTGAGAAATTTATATAGGGAAAATAAAATTAAATACATGATCACCAACAAAGACAAGCCAGTAAATCATCCCATCAATGCAGTACACACAGATTTAGAGTCTTTTGTCTTATATTCAGATGGTGGTTTAAATGATGAGGATGTTCAGTTGGTACAAGTGGAGGAGATACCTGAGATTTCAGAAAATTTCAGAGAAATCCTCAAACAGGAAAAAGACAAAGCAGCAAGTACTTCTGAGCCTTCTGCCTGCCAGCAACAAATGGATAATGAACAACCAGAAATCAGCCAAGGCAAAGAAGAGAAAGAAACAAATTTTTAGCATCTACAAGAAGAAGAAGGTCTGTGGAGTATGGATTTTGATGGAGCTGTTGGTAAGGATGGAGCTGGCATTGGAATATGGATTAGGAGTCCTATTTTTCAACCTGAGAAGGTCCCTAGTAATGTTAGAGTATGTGCTTACAAGTTGGATTTTGAATTCTCTAACAATGAAGCAGAGTATGAAGCTCTGATTGCAGGCCTCAAAATCTTGAAGAAGTTGAAGGCAAAAAGGATTTCTGTGTATGGTGACTTTGAGTTAATAATCAAGCAGGTGAAAGGAGAGTACCAAGCTAAACATCCAAGACTGAGGGCATACAGAAATGCAGTTCTGGACATTTTGAAGACATTCCCAGAGTACACTTTGACAGCAGTGCCTAGGATGCAGAATCTTATTGCTGATTCTCTTGCAACTACTGCAAGTAACCTGAAAATTCTGATGAACTCCAGCAACAAATTTGAAATCCATGTCAAACATAGGCCTGTTGTTCCAGATAATTTGAGGTATTGGCAATTATTTTGGGATGATAATGAGATAAATGCATTTTTGCAGGGTGATGGAAAATTCAAGGACACTCTCATAGAAGGTGAGTATGTGGGGGATGATCAAGAAATGGAAACAAACCAGATGGACATATTGCAGTTGAAAGATAACGTAATTCCTAGAGGTCTCATACCTCTAGAGGAGTTGTTTGATCAGGACGATGTTGCAAAGAAGCCAAGCTTGGTGTCCACAGAAAAATGAGTTGAAGATGTGAATCTTGGAACACCTGATCAGCCCAAGTTCGTGAAATTGTCAAAGACATTGTCCCCTGAAGCGAAGGATAAGTATGTGAAGTTGCTTTCCGAATTTTCTGATGTATTTGCATGGGATTATTCAGATTTGAAAGTGTATGATAGGAACATAATCCAGCATACTATTCCTATCAAGCCAGATCAAAAGCCATTCAGACAGAAGCTGAGAAGAATCAATCCGAAGCTGCTGCCATCCATTGAAAAAGAGGTAAATAGATTATACAAAGCTGGTATCATAGTCCCCATTAGATTTTCTGACTGGATTTCAAATTTGGTCCTGGTACGTAAGAAGACTGGAGAAATAAGGTTGTGCATAGATTTTCGGAACTTGAATAAGGCTTCCTTAAAGGATAATTATCCACTTCCGAAAATGGACCATATTCTACAGAGAGTAGTTGGAGCATCCAGGATGTCATTACTTGATGGCTACTCAGGCTACAACCAAATCTTGGTGCATGAGAAGGACCAAGATAAAACTGCCTTCACAACACCCTGGGGAACCTTCCAGTATGCCAAAATGCCTTTCGGACTGAAGAATGCAGGAGCTACTTTCCAACGTGCAATGGACATCGCCTTCGCAAATGAAAAAGATGTTTTTCTGGTTGTCTATTTGGATGATTTGACAGTGTTTTCAGGATCAGATGATGAGCATTTGTACCATTTGAGAGTTGTTTTTCAACGATGCAGAAAGTTTGGAATTTCTCTCAATCCCAAGAAGTTCCTCTTCGCCATGGATGAAGGGAAGCTGTTGGGACATATCATCTCCAAAGATGGTATTCGCATCGATCCAGCTAGAGTGGAGCCAATATAGCTCATAGACCTGCCACGAAACAAGAAGGAGATCCAAGCATTTAATGGTAAGATGAACTTCTTACGTCGATTTATACCCAATCTGGTTGAGCATTTGAGGGAAATGACTAATATGTTAAAGAAAGACAGCACTGTTAAATGGAGTGAGGAGGCTATCAAATCATTCAATCTGGTAAAGTTTGCTTTTTCCAATGCCCCAGTTTTGATCAGTCTTGACTACACTCAAGACTTTATCATATTTTCGTTTGCATCCGAGCATACTTTAGCGGCTTTTTTAATGCAAAAGAGAGACGAGATCGAAAAGCCAATTGCCTTTTTCAGTAGAACTATTAGAGACGCTGCTTTGAGGTATAATATCATTGAAAAACAGGCATTGGCCCTTATCAAAGCATTGAAGGATTTCAGGGTCTATATTCTGCATTCACATACTATAGCATATGTCCCAAACGCAGTAGTGAAGGAGGTGTTGATGCAAACTGATCCAGAAGGTCGAAGAGGTAAGTGGATAGCAGCCATGTTGGAGTATGATCTGGAGATCGAGCCCACAAAATTGATCAAAGGCCAAGGCTTGGAAAAATTGATGGCCCAATCAAATCTGCACGCCTTAGATATAAAACTTATAACAGCAGTGGCAGAAGAGGAAGATGAAGGTTTGCTGGTTCCAATTGTAGACATTTTTCTACAGTCCCCGTGGTATTCAAATATCATTTATATCCTTCAGCATTTGTCTCCTCCTACGGGCATGTCCAAAAGAAAAGGTAGATCTCTGAAGCTAAAATCTGCAAAATACTGCATTTTAGACAACACTCTGTATTGGAAAGATCCAGGAGGCGTTCTGCTCAATTGTTTGGTTGAAGAAGAAGCGCAGAAGGTAATGCACGAGTTTCATAAAGGCGACTGCGGCGATCACTTGTTTTGGAAGACTACAGATAACAAGATATTGAGAGCAGGATATTATTGGCCCACATTATTTTCTGATTTATATAAGACAGTGATGAAATGTCATGAATGCCAAATCTTCCAAGGGAAGAAGAAATTGCTTCCACTTCTTTTGAAACCAGTTTCAGTGAACGCACCCTTTCAGCAGTGGGGGCTCGATTTTATAGGGGAGATTCATCCCACGTCCTCAGCACAACATCGATGGATCTTGACAGGGACAGATTACTTTACTAAATGGATCGAGGCCGTCCCAGCCATAAAAGCAACAGACGTGGTAATCATTCAATTCTTGGAATCGAATATTCTATCTCGTTTTGGCTGCCCCTGTAAAATCGTAACAGACAATGCAGTAGCGTTCAGATCCAAGAAAATGATCGACTTTTGTGACAAATACAACATCGCGCTGGGCCATTCGACAGCTTATTATCCACAAGGAAATGGCCTGGCTGAGTCATCTAACAAATCATTGGTGAATATAATTAAAAAAATGCTGGAGGCAAACAAAATAAATTGGCACCGAAAGCTCATCAACGCGTTGTGGGCAGACAGAGTTAGCAGTAAAAGATCAATAGGTATGTCACCATTTGAGCTGGTTTATGGTACTGACGCTGTCTTTCCTACATCCCTTATAGTCCCAGTTATGAAATTATTGCAAGAAGTTGGCAGCGAGGAAAATGACAATCAGAGAAGAATCAATCAAATGATCCACCTTCAGCAAACAAGAGAGGAAGTGTCACAGAACGTTATTCAGTTGCAGGAGAAAATTAAAAAGATCTATGACAGGAAGACAAAGGCAGAAAATTTTCAGTTGGATGATATAGTGTTGAAATGGGATGCTAGAAATGAAGACAAAGGGAAGCATGGTAAGTTTGACAATCTGTGGAAAGGACCATATAGGATCTCAGCTTACAGAGGACAGAATGCCTTCTTGCTTTCAGAAATGGATGGCCAAAATTGTCCTGGATGAGCAATAAATTGTAGGCTTTTGAAGCACTACCATTGTTGAAAACAAAGGATCAGGATATATGTCATCATCATTGTATATACCATGTTATTTTTATTAGAGTTCAAAGTACACAGTCATTGAAGTTTGGGGCCCGAAGTGAAGGCTATAAAACTTGAATGATATGTGTATGGTTTGGTTTATTTCAGTTTTTCAGTCTTAGTCTTGAGTCAGTGTTAGTATGCATTGTGTCAGTTTTTCAGTATTTTTGACTCCATTTCCAATGGATAAGGCTACGTGGTCTACGGTGTTCTTGGCACCTCCAAGGAGCTACCATCCCCATTGGAGCCAATGTTAGTGTCACTCTAGTCATACTGCCATCAGTGATCAAAATTGCTCTTTTGCATTTGCATATTAGGAGTCCCATAATAATCAATTCCGCCATTCCGTTAGGTCATGGATTCATTGATGGTAGTAATTTGTTACCAGTTTTCCCTCATGAGGTACTTGTTGATTTTCCTTCCTATGATCTTCAGTCATTTGTCACTTTCATTCTCAAAATCATATTAGTAGGTCATAGGATGTGTCTCATTAGTCTCTAAGGTCTCGCCATGGTAAAATTAATGAGTCAAGTGTCAAATAAAGATTAGCGAAGTCATGAAGAAGTCAAAAAATACAAAGTCATAGCACCAGGAAGATCAAAGATGTCATTTTTTTGGTTTGATGCAAGCTTCACCTCAAAACCATGTTTTGAGGTGAAGACATGATACTTTTCCTTTCAGCCACAATTCAGAAGTTGTTATCTCCACAAAGTGATGTCTCTTCCTTCAGAGAAGTTTTCCCCAGTATGTTCAGTGCCAAATCATATTCAAAGCAGATCCATCAGAAAGAGCCCGGAAAGAGCTTTCCAACGGTATACTACACTCTCAAAACTGGCTTCTAGATTGAATTTTGTGCTTAAGTGAAGTAAAAGCCCTCTATTCCCTAAGCCCCACCTATTTCCCATGTTTCCCCTTTAACTTTATGTTCAAATCCCTTTAAAAACCCCTTCCTTCCCCCTTCCAATTATAATATCGCATTGTAAATCATTTAATAAAATATGTGATTTTATTACCCAACCACTTCCCCTCCATACCTTTGGACTTTATAATAAAAAAACTTCATATTACAAAGTCCCTCCCCTTAAACACTTCTCCGACCAATACCCCACAAATTTTATAACAAAGTTATATCATATATATAAACCACACCACTTTAGCGCAAAATCACAAGATCACAAGTTTAGAGATTCAAGTGTCTTGTTGATGTGGAATTTGCGATGTGCGATGTGCGATCATCGCAAAATTCCCATCGCAATTTCCCATCGAAAAATTCCCATCGCAGATTCCCATCGCAAAATTCCCATCGCAAAATCCCCGTTGCAAAATCCCCGTCGCAAATTTCCCATCGCAAAATTCCCATCGCAAAATTCCCATCGCAAAATCCCCGTCGCAAATTTCCCATCGCAAAATTCCCGTCGCAAAATCCCCGTCGCAAATTCCCATCGCAAAATTCCCATCGCAAATTCCAATATTGCGATTGCGATTTTATCCTCGGGCCCACCATACAGCACTTACTCCCCATTATAATATAAAGGCCCTTTCCCCTTTGTAAGTCCCAAAATCGTATTTTATTACATTTATTAAAGGACTTCCCATGGTTTAATCCAACCGCATCGAAAGTTTTATTTTGTATATATTTTCCTGCTCCCCGATCCCGATTGCGATTAAGATGCTTGTCCCGCCTCCTCTCCCTTCCTTCTTATTCACTATTTCCCTTCACGTAAGGCATTATTTCAGTTTATTCCAGTTTAATGCAACAGCATCTTATTAAAAGCCAGTTATTCAAAAGGAATAATGGAAAGCAAAGCGATAGCCAGAGGCCGAGACCCAAATTGTGACAGTCACATCTTCAGTTACGTTGTAGAGAAATCTACGTTACAATTTTTTGCCTTCTCACTGGCCAGATGTAATGCAGCTCTTCCTTTACGAAGAGACTGTTGGATTTTGGCCTTCTATCTTCAGTTATGATTTCTCCCCTTCCATCAATTTGTATTCCGGAAAAATTCGTCTATTTATTGTAAATTCTAATTATTTGCAAAAAAAAAAGAAGGTCTGAGGTCTGAAAACTCAGAAGTAGGGGAATAGTGTGGCAGTGAGCTCTGAGATCCGTTGTACAGTTTGGCAGGGAATTAAATAAAGTGATGCAGCTCTGATTTATGGGATTCATGTGGTATGAGTTTTAGCATATGTTTCTCCTTTATGTTTCATATGTACATTGTTATGTTACACCATTCATTCATTAACATCTCCAGTTGAATGTTTTCAAGTTATAAAGGTAGAATCCATTTTATATGCTCTGCCTTGGGGAATCATTCATACTCTGTGTATTTTCTTCTGTTTGAAAAGGATTCATTTATTATGCCCTTTTCAACTTCTCAACAGTCTTTCCATTTCATCTTATTTAGACTTGATTGCTAAACCTCCTGCCTATCTTGCCCTACGAAATATTCTGTATCCCGATTTAATTCCTCAGTTCATACTGTCCCCTTGTCCCATACATCCCTAAAATTTCAGTAATTCATCAAAAATCCTTTCTCCATTTATATACCTAGCCTAAAACCAGTTCATTACCATTTTATTGAATATCTATTCTATGGAGAGAGCCCTCTCCTGTCCTTCTAGGGCTAGCTACAAGGCTAAGCGTGGTTTAGTTGTTACCCTGATTTTCCTTTTTCAGCCTGAGGTTCAGATTGGGTGCTAAAAAGGTATACATTATTACAACATTATATACTCCTATGCTTCAATTTGTAGTGATTATTCAATCTTATTGTTGAAGATCACCATTTGTATTCAGGGTGTATTCCTAGAAACCCTTTCGGGGTTATCTAGATTTTGTATAAAGGAGACTAGATCTCACTTTTTGAGCCATATTATTTAATATAATATCAGATCTATTTGTCTCTATTATTCATGTGTACAAACCCTCATTATACTGCGCAGTCTCTTTTATGTAGTAATTTATGTGTTGCAGTGTTTGGGGTTTTAGCCTATTTTAGCTATCCTAGGTGTGTGAGGTCTATTTAACCCACCTAGTTTGATTTTTTTCAGCTCTACTCTTGGATTTAGGCTTTATATTGTCTGATATAATGGATCCAAGAGTTGATTTCATTATTTATATCATATATTTAGAAAATGTGTTTTTTATGCATGCATGGTTAAGTAGTCCCTATTTGGTGATATTATAGTGGTATCAAAGAAAGATCTTTGGCTCAGCGTGTGGAATTCAAGCCAAAATTATATAAGAGAAAGAGAAAGGTCATAATGATGAAAAGGATGAGCTTTCTCTCATCACTTTTCAGATCCAGGAAGAACCTTTCCAAGGAGGTTAAAGAAGGAGAAGAGAAAAGGAGCAGTGAAACTTCTAGAGAGTTTCAAGAAGAGGAAGAGCCATGCACTTCCTATGATCAGAAGAGGAGACCAGTGTTGCAGAGAGCTCCAAAGCATTGGAACATACCCTTCCATTTTGAGGAGGAAAAATTGAAAAAATATGAAGGACACTTGGATCACAAGATTCTAAGTGAATACCTTGTTGAGTACAAATCTCAACCTAAAGCCTTCAAGGAGACTCTATCTTTCCCTCAGTTCATTGATTTGGAGGAAGAAAGAAGACCTTGTGGCCAAGGGAGGATCAAGGGAAATAGGTTCCTATTGTCTAATTTTTAAGGGTCATCTACAGCAAGGGTTTGGGTAAGGAAACTTGATGCATTTTCCCTACTACATCCAGTGGTAGAGAAAGAGGTTGTAGAAATTGCAGCACTGCACCTTGAGGGTGAAGCCAACATTTGGTGGTTTAGCCAATGGAGTCATGCAAGAGTGAATACTCTTTCTAAGTTTACTCAAGGGTTGATTGGGATATTTGATGAAGAAAAACCAGAGAAGGAGAAGCCCTCACCATCATTGGAGGAGACTTGCACCAACGCTGTCACAACTATGGAGGAGAAACCCTCAACATCTTCAGTTGGAGGATCCAACACATTGGAAGGAGGAGCCCTTACAGCCATACAATATACTTCCAAATTTCATCAAGGTATGCCTAATTTTCCATCTCCTTTTGTTTCAGCAAATAATATGGAGGGTTGTATACCATTGCATACTGCTCATTTGGAACAACATAATTTCACTGCGCTGTGCAACCTTGACTTGATCAAGGAAGGGATGAACCATCATCTTCATGTTACTTTTTTGAGTATAAAACAACACTTGAGGGTGGGGTATACACTTTTGGAGGATAGGATTAAATTTTTTCCAAACAAAATCACACAAAACCATATTTTCATCCTTGAGTTGGAGCATGAGACAGAAAGTACCTATTGAGGAGTTTTACAGCGCTGTCAAGAACTAGTAGTGAGGAGGTTTTTCCTTCAACACACTTGGATCTTTATGGATTCAAGATGATCATGGGTGTGGGATCTTTTCTAGGAGATATCCAAGGAGTTGCATTTCAACATTCAATAAAATTCAAAGAAAGAAATCTGCTTTGGGAGGATGGTAGTCCTCATTGGGGGAGTGCCAAGGAGGAGCATGATAGGAGACATCTACACAAGGATGAATGGAGGTGGATGGAGAGCAAGAAGCTGGAGAGATACTTATAGATTTATGACACTGGGTAGCAGGAGGCATGGCTACGTTGGCTACTCTTAAAAGAGTTTGGCCATCTTGAGTCATATCCTCTCTCAAAGGGTATGAGGGAGGAAGGAGTTTGGCGGGATACTTGCACCATAGGGTAGAACAGAGTATGGATGCATTGTGCTGATATGACATTCTTGATATCCATCATTATGTTTCCACTACATGGTTTGTATGGTGGAGGTATGAGGGGGCAGCAAAGGCTACTGCTGCATGGATTGTTCTTGAGAGAGCAAGGGAAGATTTTCTCTCACACTTGACATGATGTTGTAGGAGTAGGAGATGGCACTATTTTGGTGCAAGGGGGCTATTCCTTACCTTTGGATGATGAGGATATACTTCCACCTTGGAAGGAATTTCCTATATATAGCAGCATTATGGGAGATTTCTTTGACAAGGGGCATGTCAAAGAATGAAGTTATGAGTTGGCAGGAGCCTGTTTACATGGGCCATCAGTGTTGTCACTTTGGAGCTGGGGTTTATTGATGAAGTATCCCCAGGATAATTTCACATATGATGCACTTTTTGGAAAAGGAGGAGGTGAGGATGATGGAAGTGGATGGGAACATCTATTACAGAGATATGATCTTCTTAACTTGGGTTTCCAAGCATAGGAAGGATGATTTTCATGTAGCATATGATTCATTCCTCTTTATGGGAGTATGTCATACCAATATGAAGGACTTATTCATGTACATATGCATCATCTTACTTTCAGCACATGGTAAGAATATTTATTTTGCATCTACTGATTATCTAACATAGTATTTGCATTCTCTTACCATTTCTATTCAGTGCATTGTTCTTCAAAAGGGCAAGCTTTCATTTGAACTCCATGGGAAAATTTTGGCCAACTATTATGATGGAGACAACCATATTTTGTATGAATTTGGGCAAGTGTTTCATTATTCTTCTATGTATGCTCAGTTGACTCATCAAGCCATTTACTATTCACTAGTAGATGTGATGACATGTACAACTAGCCATTTGTCAAGAGACAATTTGCCATGCTATTTTCTGAACCAGCAATGGGGAAGACTGCGCTGGTTGCATTTGAGGGACCATTGTCCTTCTCCTTTGCTACATATGGCAACTAGCATGATTCTAATCATGATTCCATTTTCTGATATTATATTTATCATTATGGGGAACATGATTGGAAGAGATACACATTTTTGGGTTGTGTCCTTGGGGAAAGAGATTTCCCATACTTTTTGCATCACATGTTCCAAGAGGAGTATGAGATATGATATGGCTGCTACAGCAAGGCACTTTTTTTTCCATGATGTGAGCCATGGGATTGATTGAATGCCATATGGTGATGATGTTATTTCCATCACATATGGGATGGTTTGGGCCAACTTGTTTCACAACGTTGGAGAGGATATATTTGGAGGTATATTTTTCATCTTGCCACTTGAGGGCAATATTATTGTAGCAAAAAATCAGCATATGCTCTACACTTATCATAAGTGGAGAGGAGGACAGCATGGGGTAGGCTACCTTGTCTACCATGTTCATATTTTCAGCCCACCTACTTTGCAGGAGCTCAAGGTGGAGGAGGATTTTCAGGAGTTTCCATGTTGCGAGGTGACTCATTTTGTATGGATGATTGCTTTGGGATGGGAGATTCATGAGGGGATGGTAGATCCCAATTTATATCAGACCTCATGCCTCAAGAAGGCCTTGAAACAGCCCATTGTTGACTCCATGGATATTTCACTTCTATATGATGGTAGATATTTGGGATACTCACCAAAAGCTAGCTTGCATACTTGGGAGGAACAACTTGGAGATGTATTAATGAGACAACATCTTGATCCTTGGAGGATTTTATCACATGAAGATGCTACAAGGGAAGAATGTTGATCAATAGTTGTCATTGATGTCAACCCAAGCAGCACCAGGGGCTAACCCAATATTACATGGGAATTTTGACCTACAAAATTAATATATTCTTGGTCAATAATGTTTTTTATGGTTTCCACTTGTCGATATTTTTCCGTTGATATATGGCACGCCATGTAATTCTTCACAGTTTGAGAGAAAATAAGTTTGTAACCCCAGTTAGTGGGCTAAAACCCCATGGGGTTGGGGCATGGATTATTAAAAATTCATAATAAATATTTTTTAACTTCCTAAAATCCCTCCCACGTTCACTTGTTGAAGCCCCTCTCAACTTAAGCATTTATATAGATTGTGATCCTCATTTCCTCCTTATGTAAGGGTTTTGGCCATCTGAAATAGGTCATCGTGGAATTTTCGCTCTAAATTTTTCTCTACGAAGGCTCAGAAGCTGCAATTTTTATGAGGTGAAGCTTAAATCATGAGGAAGTAGCAGTAAAAATTTCAGATCAAGGTGCACAACATTTTTCGAGATATGATCTATGGAAGTCAGGGTTTTTGCAGGCTCCTGAAATTCATCTCAAAGAAGTGACCTTGGTAAAATATTCATAACTCTCTCTCTAAGTATCGGATTGGAATTCCGTAAAAATTTGCAGATAGGGCACAATCTGTAGTTTTCACTCTATCAATTTCAGAGCCAAATGAATAAACAATGACACGCAGCATGTCATACAATTGCGCTCTGCTGAAACAGTCCATAATTAGGGCATTGTGAGAAATTGGGTATAACTCTCTCTTGAAGAATCCAAATTGGGTTAGACCTGTGGCATTGGAAATAAAACTTAGAGGACTATTACAGGACCAAAAATTAGATATTGAGGATCTAAAATAACAGAGATACACCAGATTCAATATCGAGCTCCTAGAAGGCAAGAAAAAGGTAGATCATGTGTTGTCAAGGATTGCAAAGGACCAAACTTTCTACGGTAGAAAAGCAAAGCAAGGTGCAGTAGAGGGTAGCATGACAAGAGAAGCAACCAAGGTGCATAACAACAGCAAGAATTTCATCATATGAAGTCTTCAAGTGGGTAGCACTACAAATAATCATTGTAAAGGTATCATTGTACTTAGTCATTGTAAATACATTATTGTACAAATTGTACTAGTGTCTATCTGCCAAGGGTTGAAGAGGTAGTGTTGGGAGGTCTAGGATCATCTTTAGGTGGTTGTGTCAAAGTTGTGGTTGTGGTCTAGTATATCTTCTTCTTCTACATCATTTTATATCATTGTAAAGTGGACCATTTTCCTTGGTACGGGAGTCCATTCTTCTTTTATTCTTCTATAGGGTGGTAGGGTGGTGCTAGGCTGAGTTGTAGCTCATTGGGTGTTGGGGCATCCATTCAGTTGACTACTGAAGAATCTCAGGCGTTGGAGCGTCCATCCAGTGGGAGCTGGAGAAGAATGATTTTCTAGATTCTAGGAAGTTGGAGCTTTATTTTCAATTGGATTTGAATATTAAAGAATTATTAGAAAAACATTAGGTGGTTTTTATCCCGGAGTGGGTTTCCACGTTAAAAACTATGTACATTTGTTTTCCTCTTGTTTGCTACTATAATTGTACAAACACTGATAATAATTGAAGATTAACTAATGCTCTAATTGAAAGGAATACTGATTCACACCCCCCCGCTCTCAGTATTTCCAACAATTGGTATCAGAGCTTGGTTCCTTCAATAGCAGTTTGACAGCTGGAAGGAGGTCATGAAGCATACCAAGAATGGTGTACCTCTATTAAATGAAAATAAGTATGCACTTTGGAAAGGAAGAATGGATGTCTATCTCTTGGTGCAAGGTTACGAAGTATGGGACACTGTTCAAAATGGATTTACATCAACCACGGATGAACAAAGTAAGAAGAATTTGGTAAATGATGCAAAAGCAAATAATATTATTATCAGTGGAATTATTAAATCTGTTTATCATAAGGTGTTTGGTTGTAAAACCACAAAAAATGTATGGGACAATCTTGAGAATATATATGCAGGTGACTCAAATGTCAAAGAAGCAAAGCTTCAAATCTATAGAGAAAAATTTGAGCAACTCAGAATGAAAGAAGATTGCAACATTGCAGCATACTTCCAATACGTTTATGAAATAACCAATACTCTGGAAGGATTGGGAGAGGCAGTTGACGAGAAGACTATTATATGGAATATTATTAGAACATTACCAGGGAGATTCAACCCAAAGGTATTGGTCTTAGAATACAATGCAAATCTGGACAAACTCAGCAAGGAAGAATTACATGGAGTTCTCATAGCATATGAAATGATACTTGATGAAGAAAAGGGTACTTCAAATCTAGAAACTGCGTTCGTTGCATCTAAGCAAACCAATAAGGACAAACAAACCTTCAATTGAAATGACATGCAACTGCAAGTGTGAACAAAAGGGAGATGATGGAGAAGGTCTTTTAGATGAAGAATATGCTTACTTTACGAGAAAACTAAAACCTGGTAAGGGAAAATTCAAAGGTAAACTTCCATTGATATGTTTCGGTTGTGGTGAGGTTGGGCATTTGGTAGCAAAATGTCTGAACAAAAGTGATGGAAACTCAAAAGGAAAGAAATTCTTTAAGAAATTAAACAAGTAAGGCAAAAAGAAAGGATCCAAAAGGAACTTTCTCTCTAAATAATATAGCTCATCATCCGATGAAGAAAGTGACACCAAAGAAGAAGCCAATGAGAAAGTATTGTTTATGGCCAAGCACAATAAACAAAAAGTATCAAACAATGAAGAAGAAGGGTTGACCATAGAATAATTTTATGAGGAGGCAATAAAGCTTATAAAAGAGCTCAATGCTGAGAAGATCTGTTCCAATACTCTTGAAGAACAAGTTCAAGGTCTCAAAATTAAGGTTGAAGAACAAAAATGTATTGAAGAGTCACTTCAAAAGAAGTTGGAAGAAAGCAACCAAGAAAGGGAAGCATTAGAAGCCGAAGTTGTCTCGCTGCGTAAGGAAGTGAATAAGGGAAAAACTGTCCAAAACTATGCCAACAGTTCAAGGGCATTGGAAGAACTCATCAACAATCAACGATCTTATGATGATAGAACTAGCCTCGGTTACAAAGAAGAAGAAGCAGGACCTTCTACAACAAAATAAAATGAACCTATGAGATTTGACATACATGAAGACTTCATTGGAAAATATTCACAAGCACATCCTTGGAAGACGATTCCTAGACAAAGATTTTCATCCAGGTACCAACATGCTTTTCATGGCTATTGTTATTCATGTGGAAAATTTGGTCATAAAGTTGTAGAATGTCGCACGTACCCTAGGAACCAATACAATTCCAAGAGAATCTTCAAGTATGAACCTACCAGGGCTCAACGAAACATCAATAGATTTGAAAATTTAAGAAATAATATGGAATGTTACAAATGTTATAACTTTGGACACATAGCCAGAGACTGCAGAATTGAAAATCCTCCAGAAGAATCTTCAAAGCCACATAATGAACGAACATGGAAGAAGAAGAAGAATGATAATTGTGCTCTCACTCTCAAGGCTCAAAAAAATAAAGATGTGTCGTATGTTGACAGCGGTTGCTCAACGCATATGACTAGAGATAGAAAGAAATTTTTATCTCTAAAAGAGAAGAAGGATGGAACCATATCCTTTGGAAATGATGGATCTTCAAATTTTATAGGATCAGGTACTGTCACTCTTGGAAGCAAAGATGTTATAGCCAATAATGTTCTATTGGTCGAAAACATTATTCACATTCTGCTCAGTGTTGGACAAATTTGTGATCAAGGACACACAATGCTATTCAACTCCACAAAATGTGAAATTGGGAAAGGAAGGTATGGTAAAATTGTGGCTACAACAAGTCGAGCTCCAAACAACATATATGTTCTGGATGAAGCAACTAAAGCATGTCTACTAGCTAGAGAAGATGAAATTTGGTTGTGGCACAAACGAATGGGTCACATAAACTTTGAAAATCTTGCCAGGATAAGCAAAAAGGAAGCATTACAAGAAATGCCGAAAATCTCAAAACCTTCCAACACACTATGTGAGGCATGTTGGCATGGCAAGCAGACAAAAGTCCAATTTAAAACAAAAGAACACTTTTCATCACATCCATTGGAATTGATACATACTGATCTATGTGGTCCTGTGAGAACAAAAGGCTTAGATGGAGAATTATATTTCATGTTAATGATAGAAGACTATACCAGGATGACAGTCGTCAATTTCCTAAAGAAAAAGTCTGAATAATTTGAGTTCTTTAAGCTTTACAAGGAGTTGGTTGAAAATGAAACTGATTTGAAAATAAAGTGTTTAAGATCAGATAATGGTGGAGAATTCACTTCCAAATTATTTCAGCAATACTTTGACAAAAATGGAATAAAAAGGAAGTTTTCAATAGCATGAACACCTCAGCAAAATGTAGTTGATGAAAGAAAGAATATAACTGTACAGGAAATGGGTAGAACAATGTTGAAGGACTCAAAATTGGATGAAAAATTCTGGGTTCAAGCAATTGATACGGTAGTCTTCATTATCAACCGAAGTCTTCTCAGAAATAATTGCAACAAGACTCCATATGAATTATGGAAAGGAAAACCAACTAATGTAAAATATTTCAGAATCTTCGGAAGCAAATGTTATATCAAAAGAGAAGATCAAAATTTGGGTAAGTTTGAATCACATGTTGATGAAGGTATCTTTTTTGGTTACTCACGCAAAAGAAAGGCCTATAAATTCTATAATCTAAGACGAAAACAGATAGTGGAGAGCATAAATGTTACATTTGACGAAGATGGTGTTCTAGCGAGTAATGATGAGGATCTAGAATCTTTGAAACTTGAGACAGAGGCTGAAAAAGACACAGATAAAATTGTAGAACAAGAAACAACTATCAACGAGGAAGAAGTAAACAATGATCATCAAGATATACCAGAACAACAACAAGAAGCTCCTCCAAGGAGAACGAAAGAGTGGATTCAGAAGAACCATCCATCAAATCAAATCATTGGTGACATAAATGAAGGTCGACGGCTTCGTTCATCACAACAAGCTCACGTTTCTTTTCTAGAAACCTTTGAGCCTAGTAGTTTTGAGGAAGCCAGCTAGAATGAACATTGGGTAGTAGTTATGAATGAAGAATTGGATAAAATTGAGAAGAATAACACCTGGGAATTAGTTCCATGACCAAAAGATAAAAATTTCATTGGGACTAAATGGGTGTTCAGGAACAAATTGAATGAAGATGGGCAAGTTACCAGAAACAAAGCAAGATTGGTTTGCAAAGGCTATGCACAAGTGGAAGGAATTGATTTCGATGAAACATTTGCACCAGTTGCCAGAATGGAAGCCATCCGAATTTTTCTTGCCTATGAATGTTCAAGAAAAATGAAATTCTACCAAATGGATGTTAAGTCAGCATTCCTGAATGGAGAATTATAAGAAGAAGTTTACATTGAACAACCTGAAGGTTTTCTACTATCACAAAAATAATACTATGTCTGCAGGTTAAAGAATTATCTATATGGTCTCAAGCAGGCTCCTAGAGCATGGTATGTTCATCTTGATGGATATCTATGTCAACAAGGATTCAAGAAAGGTACTGTTGATAGCAATCTTTATGTACAAATAGATAAAGATAATTTAACAATCGTTGAGGTATATGTGGATGATATAATATTTGGTAGCAATGATGATCGTCTAAGTAAGAAATTTTCTACAAAGATGCAAAGTGAGTTTGAGATGTCTTTACTTGGTTAGCTGACATACTTCTTAGGGCTTCAAATATCTCAGCAAGAGAAAGGAATATTTATATGTCAAGCCAAGTACATCAAGGAAATGCTCAAGAAATTCAAAATGGATTATTTCAAACCCGTCCTTACTTCGATGGTAACAAGTTGCAAATTGAGAATAGATGACTCATCTAAGGATGTGGATCAGAGGTTGTACAGATCTATGATTAATAGTCTTCTCTATGTAACAGCCTCTCAGCCAGATGTTATTCAAGCAGTTTGAAAAGTAGCAAGATTCCAAGCAACACCAAAATAATCACATATTATTGCCGTCAAAATAATTCTTCGATATCTAAAGGGCATAGAATAATATGGCTTGTGGTATCCCAAGGGTAACAATCTCATCATTCAAGCCTTTACAGATGCAAATTGGGCAGGAAGCATTGATGATCGTAAGAGTAATAGTGGAGTAGCATTCTATCTAGGTGGTTTTCTCGTATCATGGTTGAGCAAAAAGAAAACTTCAATCTCGTTATCTATAGTGGAAGCAGAATAAATTGCAGCAACATCATGTTGTACTCAAGTCCTTTGGATGAAACAAAATTTGCAAGATCTTCAAGTACAATTCAGTGAGGTTATTCCCGTATTATGTGACAACACTAGTGCCATTAGCATCTCTAAGAATCCTGTCATGCATTCAGAAAAAAAACACATTCCGATCAAATATCATTTTTTTAGAGAACAAGTTGCTGAAAAGAATATCAAACTTGAGTATGTTTGTACAAAAGAAAAAATTGTTGATATCTTCACTAAACCTTTACCTTGTGAAGCATTTGAATATCTTCATCATAAGCTTGGGATTCTCCCAAGTTCTCATTAGATTACAGGTCTGCAGGACGATTGTGTGTCAGGGGGAGTGGAAGTGTGTACAAGTCTGTAGGACGGTTGTCTGTCAGCGGGAGTGGAAGCGTGTACAGGTCCGCAGGATGGTTGTGTTTCAGGGGGAGTTACCCTTTGCCATTGATGTCAAAGGGGGAGAGAATGTTGTAGGAAGAGGTGTCATGATTGCAAGGGGAGTACTTGTGTTGCCATCAATGCCAAAGGGGGAGATTGTTGACCAGCGGCTGTCATTGATGTCAACCCAGGCAGCACCAGGGGCTAGCCCAATATTTCATGGGAACTTTTACCTACAAAATTAATATATTCTTAGTCAATAGTGCTTTTGATGGTTTCTACTTGTCGAGATGTTTCCGTTGATATATGGCACGCCATGTAATTCTTCACGGTTTGAGAGATATTCATGTTTGAATTTTGTAACCCCAGTTAGTGGGCTAAAACCCCATGGGGTTGGGGCATGGGTCATTGAAAAGTCATAATTAATATTTTTTAAGCTCCTAAAATCCCTCTCACATTCACTTGTTGAAGCCCCTCTCAACTTAAGCATTTGTATAAATTTTGATCCTCATTTCCTCCTTATGTAAGGGATTCAGCCATCTGAAACATGTCATCATGGAATTTTCTCTCTAAATTTTTTTATATGAAGGCTCAAAAGCTGAAATTTTTATGAGACAAATCCAAAATCTAAAGGAAGATGTAGTAAAAATTTTAGATCAATATGCAAAACATTTTTGGAAATATGATCTGTGGAAGTCATGGTTTTTGCAGGCTCCTGAAATTCATCTCAAAGAAGTGACCTTGGTAAAATCATCATAACTCTCTCTCTGAGTATTGGATTGGAATTCTATAAAAAGTGGTAGATATTGCATATTCTATAGTTTTTTTTCTATCATTTTCAGATCCAAATGAAGAAACAGTGACATGTGGCATGTCGTACAAGTGCGCTCTACTAAAACAGTCCATAATTAGGGCATTGTGAGAAATTGGGTATAAATCTCTCTTGAAGAATCCAAATTTGGTTAGACCTGTGGAATTGGAAAGATGACTCAGAGGACTAATAGAGGATTGTAAATTAGATATTGAGGATCTGAAATAACAAAGATACACCAGATTCAATATCGAGCTCCTAGAAGGAAAGAAAAAGGTAGATCATGTGTTGCCAAGGATTGCAAAGGACTAGACTTTCTACAGCAAAAAAGCAAAGTAAGGTGCAGCAGAGGGTAGCATGACAAGAGCGGCAACCAAGGTGCATAACAGCAGCAAGAAGTTCATCATATGAAGTCTTCAAGTGGGCAGCACTGCATACAATCATTGTAAAGACATCATTGTACTTAGTCATTGTAAATACATTATTGTACAAATTGTACTAGTGTCTATTTTCCAAGGGTTGAAGAGGTAGTGTTGGGAGGTCTAGGATCATCTTTAGGTGGTTGTGTCAAAGTTGGGGTTGTGGTCTATTATATCTTCTTCTTCTACATCATTTTATATCATTGTAAAGTGGAACATTTTCCTTGGTACGGGAGTCCATTCTTCTTTTATTCTTCAATAGGGTGGTACGGTGGTGCTAGGGTGAGTTGTAGCTCATTGGGTGTTGGGGCATCTATTTAGTTGACTACTAAAGAATCTTGAGCGTTGGAGCATCCATCTAGTGGGAGCTAGAGAAGAATGATTTTCTAGATTCTAGGAAGTTGGAGCTTTATTTTCAATTGGAGTTGAATATTAAAGAATTATTAGAAAAGCATTAGGTGGTTTTTGTCCCGGAGTGGGTTTCCATCTTAAAAACTGTGTGCATTTGTGTTCCTCTTGTTTGCTACTATCATTGTACAAATACTGATAATAATTGAAGATTAAATAATGCTCTAATTGAAAGGAATATTGATTCACCCCCCCTCTCAGTATTTCCAACAAAGAAGAGGAGGCTCTTCAGTTTTATCCTTGCGGTTGCTTGAGGACAAGCAACACTTAGGAGGGGAGGATTGTAATATTCCAAAATTAACATGCAGCTAATTGGAATATTGATTTTTGCTTCTAGCACTTAGTAGATGAATAAATGGGGAAAGAGACCCATACTTACCTTGAATAAACAATAAAACCCCTCTTGATGTGAAAAGGGATCATAAAATATCTAGATCTAGCACTCTCATGTGTGAACAGAGAAATTTGCATCTGAACTAAGTCAAGTTTGACCAAGTCAAAATAATTAATGTAGGAGGAGTGGATCACCAATAAAACTAGCTCAATGTGAATGAGGATTAGCCTAGAAAACTATGTATGAGTTGGATTGAAGACCCTTAGGTGTGAAAAGGGTTGAAGCAAGTTGAAGAGGTCAACCTTGACCAAATCAATAAGCGCAGTTTAGAGGAGGGGCTCTAATGAAGGGACAACACAGTTTTGGAGGGAGATTGTTTGTGTGATGGTGGAAACCCTAATGAGTGGGACCCAAGGTGAGAAGGCTCACTTAGTGTTACACCATTTTTTGGTCATCTAACCTATTATCATTAGATGGATCCAAGTACACCATGTAAGACCAATTTTACCCTAAGTAAAATTGCTTTCACTATAAAACTAACTTAGTGAACCACCTTTATTAAGTTGTTTATGGTCTAAACACGAAACCCCATGAGGAAATATTAAATAAATATATATTTTTTTGATTTTCCTCAAGGAATAATTAATTAAACAATATTTTGATTAATATTCATGGTTATATTTAACCCAAAACAAAGAAATTATTATTTATCTTATTATTTCCTAAAGAATAGTTATTTAAACCTTATTTAAATAATATTCTTTGTTAAATATGACTAAATCACCCATAAATAATTAAATAAATCATTATTTATTTGATTATTACTCAACCACATCCTTAAAATGATAAATAAATCATTTATTTATTATTTACAAATAAAGGGATTTAACCCAAGTCAAATTCCTTTTCCCTCCAACAAATATAATAAAATATTCCATAAAAGTTGGATCTTGATTTGGTTAATAATACTTTAACTATGCACCAATATTTAGACTGACTCAATATTTTGTTATAAATAGAAGGGTTTTTCCATTCATTTGTCACATTTTGTTGCCTAAAGATCACTCTGGATCTATAATTTTGATCTGACTATTGATCCACCATCATAGTCATATTTTTCTACCATTTTTTGTCTGGGTTTTCTACACCATCAAGAGAGAGGAATTTTAGATCTGAAGTGCTGAAGACTTACAAGAGGCAATCCCATTGAGGAAAACTGGGAACACCCTTTTTTGTTTTCCTCCTAGGTGCCCCTAATACAAAATTCATTCAACATATACTTGTCTTGTCTATTGGATGCATGGAGTAAATCTTGTTTTTCTATTGTTTAATATCTTCTAATGCATAGATCTAGATTTTTGCAGCATTTATCTTGATCACCTAACTACAGATCTGAAAATATTGACAACCATATTTGTTGTGTCGGTTGTTGTTATGCACAGCTAAAGTGGTATTTTTTCGTACGCTTGGAATTAAGATTCATACTAACAACTGGCGACTCCATATGGGTTTACGATTACGACCGTTGTCATTTTTCTAATCCTTGCATATCCAGCTGCTTCAAACCCTAGGATTTCTCTTCAGACCCTTGTTTTTTCTTTTCTTGATGTTTTTTTTAACCTATAAAATCCTAAAACGATAAAAATTCTAACTTCCGCATGTTTTCAGACCTATTGCGCAGGTGACAGACATCAGCCGCAGCTGAGACGAAAATTGTTTTCTGAAATCTGCCACCGAGAGTGTTGGAATTTCAGGTCACACTTTTTGGCCCAAAAACTGCGACCTAGAGCTTCAGGAAGTAGGAATCAGCCTAAAAATTGTGACCTCTGCTGAAAACAGGTCAAAAACTACAACCTAGATTTTTTGCAGGGATTTTTTCTGAAATTTTTCTAGGTTTATCTGAGCCTCTGTTCAGGGTTGTCTGACCTCCTTCTCCATCCATTTTGGACCTGTAATTTTTCTGTTTTTCTCAACTAAGTGGGAACCTAGCCCCCTAGGGCTTCAGTACCCTCCACTTTTTGTGGAAGAGTTTTCTGCTGTTGTAGGTTGTCTAAAATTTCAAAGTCTTCAGCCATTTTTTAGATCTAATACCTCACCTTCAGATCTGCTTTAGATCGGCTTGTTATCCATCCAAATCAGCTCATTTATCTTTTTTTTGGTTTTCCTCTAGGGTTCACTCCGCTTTCCTCCTGGAAATAGCCTTTCGCCACCTCTTTTTACAGCAATTTTTCCTCTGATCTGTTGTTATTTCTGCACCACTTTCCAACAGATTTTGTCCTTTAGATCCCTATCCCTCCTGACCTTAGATCTATTGGATGTTTTAGTGTGTTTTGATTAGTTTTTTACTCGCCTATAGACTAGTTGTTGAGAGGCCTACCTCCTTGGGTTTAGATTATTGCATCATTAGTTGTTTATTTTCTATTTTTGCAGGCTTATATACTGTCATTTGCAGGTTTATTTGTAGCTATACAGCACACTTTTTATTTTTCTCTACAAATGTCTGGGTTTAAAAATTAAAATTTACACACTTCACACACACACCCTAAGCGAAAAAGGGCTTGGTTAACACCACCAAGAAAAGACTCTAAAACATTGAAATCAATTGATCCTACACCTCTCTGCTCTTGTTTCGACATTGTAATCGATTGATCTTTCACCTCCCTGCCCTTGTTGGTCTCTTTTTTCTTTGTGTCGTGTTTGTGTCATCATCATTGTGCCACCAAGGAATTCATCCCGAAGACTTCTTGGCCTTTATCCTCATTTTTCGGTAGGAATACTTACTCCTCCACATAGGATTTGAGTTAGTCCTCCAACGAGTCTGCACATCGACTCTTCTTCTGGTCCTTTGGGTTCTCCTTCTCATTCTGTCTTCGATTCTCCCCCTGTCACCTTCACCATGTCTGGTGTAGGACCTAATGCTGGTGGTAACCCCGGCCCTCATGCTGGGAATACCACTAGAGGGACCACAACGGACACTACCCTGGCTGCGCCCTTGCTCCCCTTCATGGCAGGCCTCAGCCTCCCTGATTTTGACCAGTTGATAAATGACCCTATACACCATGAGGCTAGTTGGCCTACGATGCCAAAGAAGCTCCCTTCCGACATCCCAAATTTTGAAGGCCTTGCTGGAGAAGATCCTACAAATCATGTTAGATCTTTCTACATGTGGTGTTCGTCTAACTCCATTACCGATGAATCTGTCCGTCTTCGGTTGTTCCAACGTACGCTTACAAGTGAAGCTTCTAAGTGGTATGTTTATCAGGCCCCTTCCTCTCATACCACCTTTGTGACTATTGCCTGGTATTTCTTGTCTTACTTCCGGCTTCCCCTTCATTAATATACTGGTACCGAACTCTTGAATTTTTTCGTCAATCGTCTACAACCAGCCTTTCCGATCATGTCCAAGAATGGCAGAGAAGAAAGAGCCTATGTCAAGCTCTTACCTTCGAAGACCATGTCTACATGGACTGGTTTCTTAGATCTCTTTTTCCACCTATTGGAAAATATGTCGCATCGCACTTTCCTAAAACCAAAGAAGCCGCTCTCCAAATTGCGTTAAAATATGACCCGATCTACGCTCAGTCGGGTTATGTTTATATCGTTCTACCTGATCTTCCCAGACTCAGTGGTGCCAACGCACCAGGGCATCCCACACTGCCAACGGTATTGTTGGAGCTCTTCTAATCTATATGCTCAACCTCCCATGGGCTATGTTTTTCCTCAGGGGGGGCCAACACCTCCTACACTTTTCCCCCTCCCAGTAGCACATATCCAGGATACGGCATGCCTCCTCTTTTTTCCCAACCTCTTGTTTACCACACTGTTACCAAACCTTCTTATTATCCATATATACAGCCTGGTGCTCCAGCTCCTCCAACATTAGCACCTCTGCCTCCCTTGCCTTCTCAACCCCCGCAATAGCAGCCACTGCCCCCTCAGGGGCAGGTGTATGCACAGTAGGGTGCGACTAATCCTCCTCCTTCCAAAAATAATAGGAAAGGCACTCAAAATCAATCTTCTCCTGATAATCCTGGACCTAACCAAGGTAATGCACACTACAAACCTGCAATAGGGCACTCAGCCTAAGCAGGACAGGCTTGTTCACACGAACAAGCCCTGTTCTTGTTGTGGTGTTTATGGCCATTACACGCATGATTGTCCTATTTTGCCATAGATGCGGTAGCTATGGGAATCCCAAGAAACTTTGAGAGGACAACAAGTCATCCCTTCCATTCCTCCCAGTCCTGCACCTAGTCAACCGACTATGCTTACCGATCCTTTCCCTCAGCAAGGATTTGTGGCTACCCAACCACGTGAAGGTCAGGCAGCCACTCAACCTCTTCCATCAGGTACCTCTGATTACTAGATTCTCATGTTGAACTCTGATCAACCTTCAACTGTAGACATCAATATTCAGACTCGGTCTAGTCAGTACAACAAGCTTCCCGCTACGTCTGTCCCTGAGCCACCTACTTCGGTCTCTACAGAGCCTCTTTCAGCACCTAATGGCCCCTTGAAGATCCCTCAGCCTAGAGTGGAGGTTCATACAAGGATCCCTAAGGGACCACTATGCCGAAACACTACTTTTGGCAAAGCTGCCCATTCGTATAACATAATAGATGATTTGGCACAATATCCCACTACCATTTCAACACTGGAACTCCTCGAGTCATGCCCTTCACAACGAAAAGCTCTACTATATGTCATGGGTGCTATAGATCCTTCTGACAATCGATTGATTGTCTTTGATGTTGACCGGTCAGAGCATCCTCCTCTCCCCATTTCTGTCGCTTTCCAAATCCCAGTCAAGATCCGGAATGCCAACATTTCCTGGTGCATTATTGATGAGGGGGCATCCACCTGTGTGATGTTCACTTTAGTTTGGAAGCAACTCGAATCACCTGAGTTGGCTTCTTCCACGATCACTCTCCGAGCGTGGGATGGCCCCACCTCCAAGCCCATTGTCTTATTACACATTTGTCCTATTACTCTTGTGGGAAATACTGTTTGCGTTGACATAGAAGTCATAGATGCCCCCTTAGATTACAACATTCTATTGGGTCGTAGCTACACTTATGCGATGTATGTTGTGCCTTCTGCAGTCCACCACAAGATGTCCTTCCCTCGTGACGGAAATATAGTCACCATTGACTAGTTGACATGTTACGAAATGAAGTCTCAGACCTCCCCTGAGTCCACTATCTCTTCGGTGGCCAATAAGCAAACTGTCGATCCTTTGACTAGTGTCTCACCTGGAGTCTACAAAGATTCCTCCTTGCTTGGTACATTCCCTAGTATTTCTCCTCCTGTCTCTGATCCCAGCTCATCAAATTTTTGCATGATGTAATTGTCTCGAGCTGCCCTCAAGTGACCCACCTCGACCAGTCAGCAGCCTCCTCGCCCTCTACAGCCTTCTCCTAGATTTTTGATTCAGCCTTCTAGACCTCCTCCTTTTGGCCCTTCAGCTAGTACTCATGAGCCTCCTTACCCTCCTATAATGGTTCCTCCAGCCCTTAACCATTTAGGAGTCATCCCGCCTGGCCATTACCCCTCCAGTCAGATACTGTTCCTAGCTCCCCCACCAGGATTCTATACGGCAACTGTCATGGCCACCCTATCTCTTCCTAACGTTACCCTTGGTATTCCTGTATGGTACCTTGATCCTCCAGCCGCTACCTCACCAGGTCAACCTAAACCATATCTTTCTTTGACCCTGGTTCAACCGATCCCCCTGACTTCTCCCATTGTCACAGTGCCTCAGCCACCTCAACAAGAACCACCTCCTATTGTGACCGCTTCGGGTAAGAAAGGAAATGCTTGTAAAAGGGCCTCAAAGGACAAGGTCAACCTGACTGACCCTGCACCTCCTCCGCCTCCAAAGCCCTGTGCTTTTTTTGATGTCGTTGGTCATGCCACGCATACCTGTCCCGAGTTTCCCTACATCAAGCCCATGGTTAAAGTCGCATTCCCTGAGTCTACAGTCCCTGAAACCTCTGCTTCTTCATCGACTGCAGCCAAGAACACCAAGACTATTCAAACCAACCAACCTTGTTCTTTGTGTGATCTCCATGGCCATTACTCTCATCATTGGCCCCGCCTTATGCATTACCGTACCTCTTTAGAGGTAGTTCGAGAGTACGAGATTGAGCAGAACCAATCTGCCTCTCCCGTACTTGCATAGTATGTTGCAGGCCAGACTGATGATTTACCCACTCCTATTGACATTCCCCCTCCTGATGTCGAGATGATGGATCATGCCGCCACCATCCTCTACCTATCATCATCCATGAGACCCTCGGAAGAAGCTCCCTATGAATCTTCTCCTGTTGTTTCTCTTGACCTCCCTTCAGCGATCACCCTGGGCTCAACATCAGTGGATCCTTTATCTACTTTTTCTTACATCATCCCCCATGACAATGCACATGTGAGCCTTTCTTCTCATGATGATGAGTCAGGTAGCTTCGCCGTGTCACATGGTCTCCTTTCCTCTAGTCATTCTGCCTTCTTTTGTGATCACGACATCATGGAAGCCATGTCCACCCCTGACTTCATATTTTCTGCCCATAAACAGGATGCCATCATCTGTAGCTTTGGTGACTTACGCAGCCTAAGCTCAAGCTACACCTCCGGTAGCTCCCAAACTCCCCCTCACTAGTGGCATGTGAGTACTAGACATCCTACCCAAATCACTCCCTTCCATGGAGTACGTTTGAATTCTACTTTGCGCTCAGGTTGCCAACTTTTTTCTTCATCCTCCCATTTATTGTCTTGCAGCACCTTTCAAATGGACCCTCCATCCACACCTTATATCGGTTTTTCCGATGGTGCAAGTCGCTACTCCCAAAATCTAGCCTCGGCAAGCTGGGCCATTCTTACCCCCTTGCATTCTCTTGTTCTCTTGAATGATGTATGCATTAGTACTGCTACCAATAATCAGGCCGAATATGATGCAGTGTGGGGTTTATTAGCCGATGCCCTTTCACATCGCTTCCTCCACCTTCATGTTCATTAAGATTCCTTGATTCTTGTCATGCAATTGAATGGTGTCTATCGTGTGCATAATCCTATCCTTTTCAGAAAGTATTTACGAGTGAAGCTTTTGATGCGTGAATTTGAAATCATTACTTTCAGTCATGTACCTAGAGCACAAAATCACTCTGTAGATAGCATTGCAAACCATATTCTAGTTTGGCATTTAGCACACGCATTTAACACAAGACAATAACATAAAAATGTCAAAATGATGCATATCCATCATATGTATTGTATAAAATGTTTTAGAGTCCACCAACTCTGATACATATGACATGCCCATAGCATGTTACAAAAACTCAAAACTGGGGGCACCACCTGCCCCTACACAATAATCACTATCTGGAGGATCCCGAGCTAATGGCTCTACTCCCGCAACTCGTATATCACGCTTACCCTATCCGGCCATCGCCATGCGCCGCATGACGCCTCACTACTTAGAGAGTAGACCAATACATGGCTCTATGTACTGGTCATCTAAGTCTTTCTAGCCGTGCTCTGAAACACCAATCAAAATCCTCTCAAATCTATGACGGATATCCTCCAAGAGGGCTGCTACATCCACATTTTACTGCGCCCTCGATCCACTAGATCTTGCAGCCCCCGATACTACAGGTCGTCCCATGTACTCGGATGATTTTAACAGTGTTATATCTACATACCAAAAGTAAAAAAATCAGTTTCACATACAATATTCTATAACTGTACATGCACATAAAATATTAGCAATTTTTCACTTACCATCGGGTCCCCATATTCAACCAGGCGGCAGTGGCAAATCCGGGTCCCCACAATAACTCATCCCACTATAGGGATAGTCATCTATATACAATGGCATCTGATCCCAATGAGAAAAGAACTCAGGTCGGAACACCCATCCAACTATTCCACCTCCTCCTCTTCACAGTAGTCACCCCCACCGGCACATCCTAGGCTCTCTCGGGCCCCCATCTTGGAGATGTATACGAGGTCGAAGTGTCGGGATCTTCTCAAAGAAGAACGAGCAAAAAAATATACCATATGCACAGTCATGGTTCACTTGCTACTTGCATAGTGACAACTGTCATTTCAACAATGACATCATCATCTGGGCCCACCCATAGTAGGTCCCACTCAAAACACTCTCCACAAGCATCATTTTCCCCCCAGTGATGTGATGGAGTGCCTAGTTGCCCAAGATACGTAGCACTGCTGTGGCCACAGCATGGGTCTCTAACCTCTCCAAATCCCCGATGGGTATCCGAGTCCCCTTGACTTGGAGACTTGGTTGACAATGGCACTCTACAAACTCTATGATATTTGGCCCACACAATAATACTGGTTGAGTATTCCCTACCATCCCAAGTGGTGGGACACCAATCAGGAAATATATATCCTGGACCATCAACTCGATCCTGTGCCCTTGCACTATAAAGACCTCATGGTCCGGGTCCCAATAGCTAACAATCCAGGCCAATAAGGGCTCTCTAGCTCTCATCAAAGGGTTCTCCACAAACTTCAGAACCCCAAACCTAGCCAGAGCACTGCGGACACTTTGATCCTCCCAGATCTCCGACTGTAATGTGCCCAGGTCTCTCTCTCTCTCTCCAGTTGATCCGTAATTCTGCCATATCTACACAAAACCATCATATTTTTTAGTATATAGATAGAAAAGACTATATCTCATCATAAAAACCTAGTGCTCAGCCAAAAAATAGCACAGAAAAACCCCTCCCTGATAGGTCACACTTTTCAGGCCCAAACTTGGGTCTGGTCATAGTTTTTTGCCTAAAACCTGCTACCCAGGTCGCACTTTTTTCCCCAAAAAGTGCGACCCAGCTGTGAAGAGGAGCAGGGGTCTATTCCTGAGCCCCAAGGATCTAATCTGAACTTTCAATCCAATGAAAAAAAAGAGTAGGGTTAGGCCTCTTACCTGCAACTGATAAATCTCAATTCCAACAGCCGATTTTTCCACTACGATCATCGCAAGATTTAGGGCCTTCTCTCCTCTCTACATTCACCACAGCTCCACATGCAAATGAATGAATTTGGAGGGAAAATACCTTATTAAAAGAAAAACCCCTGATTTTTCTTTCGCCTGCTGCGACCAAACCGTAGCCTAGTTTTCCGAACCATCTGTACCATTGGAAAGCTCTCACCGAGCCCTCAAATGGGTATCCATTATTTTTCGTAATTTGATACTTCACTAGAACACTTTTTTTTCACGAAGGGTCGCTTCACCACTCCTCAAAATCGAAGTTCTTCAACTGCAACACTCGTACTTGGGGGCACCCCTTTGCCTTCATACCTGTCCATGCTTGTGTCGATATTCATCGTGAGTAACCATGATGTACTCGTGCTTTTATGGTCCCTATTGGACCTTTTCTCTATATGGCAGAACCATCGAGTCGCCCTTGTTTAGAGAATCCGAGTTGAGTCATAATTGCATTCATGGAGTCTATCTCGATTCCCTTTGTATCCCACATATTCCTCCATCCTTCATTGCTTGGTTCCTCTCTCATGTTGCACATCATGGCCTTCAGTCCCACTATCCCCTATGATATTGTGTCAGTCGCTGCCAAGTCATCCATGCCCTTTATGCTCTAACAAGGGAAGTTTTCCATCTGCTACTCAGTAACCCCCATTTTTCATATTCACCCCTGGTGTCCATCTGTCAGTCGCTCTACTATTTCTCTCGTGCCTTAGTTTAGGACATATTATTGCCTCACCTATGGTGGACCTCCTTCTGTCGACATTAGATCATTTATTCCAGAAGACAGGTCTAGAGGGCGATGTACCTTGGTTCTAGCTCCCACTCTCGTTCGATGTCTCAGATCATTAAAAGGGACTCCTTCTAGCCCTTTGACTTGATTTTTTCTCAGCTCTAGTTCCTTTTCAACATCATCAAGATCCGTATACTTGATGGTTTAGTGATGCAGTAGATGGGACCAGTGATTCTCAGGTGTGTGTGAGGTGTTTCAACCCTCATGAGGGGGTGGCCCTATAGGTAGCCCCCCACATACCCGGATGACTTCTTCACTTCAGCCTTCGATGCAGCTCCATGGATTTGATCATGTTGGCCTCAACCGCTTGCAGCACCTTCTCGATTGCATGTATCAATCATATTTTCAAATCCCTTTCTTGTTTACAAGGGCATCTGGGTTGTATTTGTATCTCATGTACTCAGATATTATTGTACAAGTCCTGGCTATTATCCCAGACATAATATGTATGTGGGATTCATTATCATGTTATTTATCTGGCTCATGTTTATGCCAGCATATATTATAGTGGTTAGTCCTGTGGTTTTTCGAATGCCTTATTTTTTGTACTATTGCCTCGGTAGGCATAGGTATGCCTCCCCCGCTGCCTATAGCAAGTACTCCCTTATAAAAGAGACTTGCACACCTGTAAGTCTCGCCTCCTCAGGGTCTAGTCCTTTCAACACTTTGGTCTAGCTTATACTTCTCTCTCTTTGACTTCCCCTTTGGTGTCTAGTGATTGAGTTCTTACAATGTACTTCGGTCATATGATTAGCTCCTAACGCTCACACACTGGGGGGTAATCTGTTACACCATTTTTTGGTCATCTAACTTATTATCATTAGATGGATCCAAGTACACCATGTAAGACCAACTTTACCCTAAGTAAAATTGCTTTCACTATAAAAATAACTTAGCAAACCACCTTTATTAAGTTTATGGTCTAAACAGGAAACCCCATGAGGAAATATTAAATAAATCTACATTTTTTTTATTTTCCTCAAGGAATAATTAATTAAACAATAGTTTGATTAATATTCCTGGTTATATTTAACCCAAAACAAGGAAGTTAATTAGATAAATCATTATTTATCTTATTATCTCCTAAAGAATAGTTATTTAAACCTTATTTAAACAATATTCTTTGTTAAATATGACTAAATCTAATTAAATAAATCATTATTTATTTGATTATTACTCAACCACATCCTTAAAATGATAAATAAATCATTTATTTATTTATTATTTACAAATAAAGGGATTTAACCCAAGTCAAATTCCTTTTCCCTCTAACAAATATAATGAAATATTCCATAAAATTTGGATCTTGATTTGGTTAATAATATTTTAATTATGCACCAATATCTAGACTAACTCAATATTTTGTTATAAATAGAAGGGTTTTTCCATTCATTTGTCACCTTTTGTTGCCTAAAGATCACTCTGGATCTATACTTTTGGTCTGACTATTGATCCACCATCATAGTCATATTTTGCTACCATTTTTTGCCTGGGTTTTCTACACCATCAAGAGAGAGGAATTTTAGATCTGAAGTGTTGAGGACTTATAAGAACCCATCCCATTGAGGAGAACTAGGAACACCCTCCTGTGTTTTCCTCCCAGGTGCCCCTACTAAAAAGTTTATTCAACATATTCTTATCTTGTCTATTGGATGCATGGAGTAAATCTTTCTTTTCTACTGTTTAATGTCTTCTAATGCATAGATCTAGATTTTTGCAGCATTTATCTTGATCACCTAACTGCAGATCTGAAGATATTGAAAACCATATTTGTTGTTAGGGTTGTTTTTATGCACAGCTAAAGTGGTATTTTTTTGTATGCTTGGAATTAAGATTCATACTAACACTTAGTTTATAAGGAAGAGGATGGCATCCATTTGAGGTTAGCTTATGAATTATATTTTGATGTGTCTTCTTAGACTTTTCTCTCTTCAATTGTTTAGCTAAGATTGCTGGTGTTGTTTAGCACTAAGGGGGAGAGACCTGATCTATCATTCCACACATCTAGCATTGGTGCCAATCTTTAATCTTCAATTTCAGCACAGTTTCTGCAGGAGGTTGTATTGAGTTGCAGGGTGTTGCAGTGGAGGGTTGAGAAACCCACTTTCTAAGAAGATTTTGCATAGGAGGAAGGATTCCTTCTTGTAGGAGATAATTTTGGAGGGTTCCTGAGCTTATTTCATACCTTTGGCAGTAGGCCAACATATTTCCATCACCTACAGCGTTATTTCAGACTGGGAATTGCATTATTTTTGAAGGGCAGTTTCAGCAGTTCCTTTTATGGCTCTTTTCGGGAGTTTTCATGTGATTGGATGGTTGATCTTTCCATGGGGGAAGACCTTTGATCAGATATGTATTAGATATACATTCTTACAACCTTCTATACTCTTGTCCTTCATTTTTTCATGATTATTCGGTCTTATTGCTGAAGATCACCATTTGTATTCAGGGTGTCTTCCTAGAAACCCTTTCCGAGTTATCTAGCTTTTGTATAAAGGAGACTAGATCTCACTTTCTGAGCCATATTGCTTGATATAATATCAGATCTATTTTTATCTACTATTCATGTGTACAAACCCTAATTCGACTGTGCAGTCTCTTTTATGCAGTAATTTTTGTGTTGTGGTCTTTAGGGTTTTAGCCTATTTTAGCTATCCTAGGTGTGGGAGGTCTGTTTAACCCACCTATTTTGATTTGTTTCATCTCTATTCTTGGATTTAAGCTATATATTTTCTGATATAAGGGATACAAGATTTTATTTCATTATTTATAGCATATATTTTTGAAAATTCATTTTTTATGCATGCATGGTTGAGCAGTCCCTATTTGGGGATATTACAGTGAATCTGAGTCTTTGAAGGCTAAGGGTGCTACTGATACTTCTGAGCCACACCATATTGAGAGGTCTGAAGTCGAGCTTATACCTTGCATGTTGAAAGTTTTTGCTAAATGTTCAACAATCAACTCTAATTCCAAGGCAACCCAGAACTACTCCATTGTAGAAGATCTAGTTCAAAGTCCTTGTGCTATGTCTGTGTTGGAGGTACTCCAGTGATGCCCAACACAAATGAGTGCGCTTATCACTGTGATTAGGGCAATTGATCCAAAAAACTCTCTTATGATCACATTCTATATGTCAAGTCTTAAGAAGATACTTCCTCATCACATGGATTTTCAGATCAAATATACGTATCAGAAAGTAAATATTTTTTGAACGATATTCGATGAGGGCACTTCCACATGTGTCACGCCTATCTCATGTTGGAAAGCCATTGGATCTCCTTAAACTATTCCTTCACCTACTCTTATCACTGAATTTGATGGCTATTATCACAAGCCACATGGAATTGTTCTGGCTTTTCCCATCTATGTTCGGGGTAAATTTTTCAATATTGAAGTCGAGATAGTTGATGCCAATTTGGACTACAACCTTCTATTGGGGCATAATTGGATTTACAAGATGGATTCTATTGATTCATCATTATTTCGCATTTTTTGTCTTCCCCATGAAGGGAGGATTGTCACTGTTGATCAGATTGACTATTCTCCAATAGATCCAAATGCATCTTTTGACTCTATTGTTCCCTTGGTGAATATGCCAAGCAACTTATGGAGAATTTAGGGGTCAGAATGTATACCTCATTGATGGGTACCTTTGATGTTTCGCCTCCTTCTGTTCATATTAATGTTATCTCATCCTCCAGGGCTCCTACTTGAAGAGATTTCTTCCGAACACATTATTTTTCAGGCCCTTGGACCTTACCTTCTCCTACTACCACATTAGAGGAAGGTCATGTGGGTGAAATGGCATTCCCTGTATCTGTAGCAAAGATTTATTATCAGTCTATTGTTGACTTTACAGATTCCGTTCCAGTTTCTCTTTCGCTAAAGGATTTTGACAGGGATTTGGCTTTGGCTTGGACACTTAATTCATCTTCTGCTCAAGACTACCTTTATATTTTTCTACCATATCAAGAGGCTATCCTCGAGGAAATGACTAGTTTGGAAATACCGTGGGATTAGTTGCATCATCGGTCATATTTTCTACCGGATTTGTAAGAAGATGAGTCAATAATGTCCAACCCTGTGTCTTCTGGTTTTGTTCATATGATCCTGAACCCTTTAGCTCCAACACAGATTTTTGTTGAAGGGAACATGGGTTTCATTTCTGAGACAATCCCAGTGATCATTTCCAGGAATCCCAACATTATGGAGAATGTTTTCATCAGAGTTGAATATTCCCATGAAGAGGTTCAGACTTATACCGATCTCTTTAAGGAGTTTTGTTATGTGTTTTCTTGGTCTTATGAGGAAATTCCTGGAATTGATCCATCTATTGTCCAGCATGAGATAACGACTTATGAGAATACTAAGCCTATACAAAAAAAAAAAAAAAAATTAGTCAACCCTAGGAAAGTTGCAGCTATCAAGGCCGAGGTCAATAAGCTGCTTAAGGTGGGTTTCATATACCTCATTCCTTTAACTGAGTGAGTTTTGAATCTAATTCCTGTGGACAAGAAACAAGGAATGATCCACATCTACATTGATTTAAGCGATTTGAATAAGGCATGTCCAAAGGATAATTACCCCAAACCATTTATTGATCAGATTATTGATGAGTGTGTCGGGACTGATATTTTCTCCTTCATGAACAATTTCTCAGGATACAATTAGATTACCATCTGTCCTGAAGATTAGCATAAGACTGGTTTTATTTTCCCCTGGGGTACATTTTCATACAAAAAGATGCATTTTGGTCTTAAAAATCCTGGAGCTACTTTCCAGCGGGCCATGTCTTATGCTTTCCATGCTATCAAGCATATCATCGAAGCTTATTTGGATTCATTAGCTGCTTGTTCTCAAAAGAGAATTGATCATCCCTCTCATCTTAAAGATATTTTTGAAAGATGTTATTTTTATAAAATCTGATTGAACCCTAATAAGTGTGTTTTCACTGTCACATCTGGTCAGTTGTTTGGATTCATTGTGTCTACTAAAGGGATTTAGGTATATCCCTTCAAGGTTGAGGCAATACTTCAGTTTCCTCCCCCGTCTTATATTCTTCAACTTCAAAATCTTCAAAGAAAATCCAATTTCTTGAGAAGATTCATTGTTAAATACGCTGAGGTTATGAAAGGATTTATGAGATTTTTGAAGAAGGGAATTCCATTTTTGTGGGATGAATTTTTTCAATGCTCATTCGATCTTTGAAAAAAGCATTGACCTCTGCTATTTTATTGATTCCACCTGATTATAGAAGAGACTTCCTTTTATATCTCACCATGGCTAAATCTACTATAGGTATGATTATTTTTCAGGAGGACGATGCACTTTGTGAGAATGTTATTTATTATCTAAGTTGAGTCTTGGTAGGTCCTGAACTACGATATTCTCCCAATGAGAAGTTAGATTTCGCAGCTGTCCATGTTGTCCAGCAAGTTAGGAATTACATTCTAATTTGAAAAACTTATGTTTTGGAAGCAATCAATCCTTACGATTTGTTCTCAGTAGGTGAGTGATTGGGGGAAAATACAATTGATGGATTTTCATTTTCCAATTGTTCGATCTCGAATTCCTACCTACCAAATCCAAGAAATCGTTGGTATTTATAGAGTTGATCTCTAATTTTCCTTGTGGAGATGAGATTATTTATGAGGAGTTGTTCCCTGATGAACATATTTTCCTCGTTTCTTCACAATATCCTCGGTATGGGGATATCATTGTTTATCTCCAGACTTCAAAGTTTCCCCTTACTTTTTTGATACTGCATCACTTGGAAAAAAAATTATCTAATTATCAATGACACTATGTATCATCGCAGGGTCAACTTGATCCTTAGACGTTGCTTAACTCTCGAAGAGGCTAAGGTTGTGTTCAATGATTAACACATTGGATCTTGTGGTAGTCATTTATTTGGGCTTTCTACAGCTCAAAAAAATTTGCGTGCCAAATATTTTTGGCCCTCGATTTTCAAAGATTGTGTTGAGGTGGCCAGAAAATGTCATCCTTGTTGCGTTTATACTCAGAAGATGTGTGCTCATCCAACTCCACTCTTTCATTTTATCACTATCCGACCGTTCACTAAGTGATGAATTGATTTTACTACTTGTAACCCACCTTCAGCCAAAGGTAACAAGTGCATTATCGTAGCAGTGGAATACTTCACCAAGTGGGCCAAGACTATGCCTACTTTCTTGAATGATGGTGAAATAGTAGCCCTTTTTCTATTCAACCAAGTTATTTCTCGCTTATATATTCCGAAAGAGATTTCCACTGACCATGGCAGTCATTTTTAGAACTCCATGATGGCTAAATTGGCTTTTAAATTAGGTTTCCTGCAGGAGCATTCATCTCTGTATTATCCTCAGGCCAATGGGCATGTTGAAGTCGTGAATAAATCCTTAAACGTTATCCTTTAAAGGACATTCAATAAATATAGGTCCAATTGGCATGTCATGTTGTATCCTGCACTTTGTGTATATCAAATGTCTGTTAAGACTGCAACCGGGTTCACTCCCTTCCAACTAGTTTATGTTTTGGAATCAATATTGCCTGTTGAGTGTGAGATTCCTTCCCTTAAGTTGGATGTTGAGCTTCTCCTTTACACTTCCAGTCTCAAAGAATGTCTTGTCTATATATAACATACCGATCAGCAGCGCCAAGATACAACTATGATTAACGTGGCTCGTAAGAAAATAGTGAAGGTTCGGTATGATAAGGCTACCAAACCTAGGGTTTTCTCTGAAGGTGACCTCATTTTGGTCGATGATCAGAACAAGTATGTCTTGGGGGCAGGGAAATTCAAATCCATGTGGTAAGGACATTTCATTATCAAAATAGTCCTTAAGAAGGGAGCTTATGCTTTGGCTAACTTCAACAGAAACAAGTTGGCGAAGCCCAGAAATGGGCTCTGTCTTAAGAATTATTATGCCTATGCGGTTGCCTAAAATTTTATTTGGTTTTATATATTTCATTTTTGTGCATATTTTTCTATCAATTTTGGTGTGATATTGTTATTTTTTACCAGCTTTGGAAGGTGTTTGTAGATGATATGAGACATTTTGGCTTTGCCAATGGTGCTACTCGACGTACCTAGAATATTACTTCTGCGACTTGGGTAGTATATTATCCATCTGGTCAGTTTATAGTCTCAAGGGGCATATGTATTGGTCCTGCTTCAAATAATGTTGCAGAGTATATTGTTGTGATAAATCTACTTTGGGAGGCAATGTCTCTTGGTATTGGTTCCTTAGTATTGTACTTGGATTCACAACTAGTGGTTTCACAGTTAAACAACATCTATCGTGTCAGAGATCCATTTTTATATCGTTTATTTTTTAGAGTGAATTTGTTTCAAATATCATTTAATTATGTTACATACATTAACATTCCATGTTCAGAAAATTCATTTGCAGATTCATTAGCTAATCAAAAAATTGATTGCCATATTAATCATTCATTACATTAAATATAAAAAACATCAATAATAATTGTATATATGAGACAATCACGTCATAAAATCATTGTATATATATATATATATATATATATATATATATATATATCAGAGTTTTGTTCAAGAAATATACAAAAATTGGACAATTATGTCCTACAAAATTAGGGCTTATGCCCGATCATGTCCATTATCAAAAAATATTACAATCATCCGGTCATCCTAAAAGT
Source organism: Pinus albicaulis (assembly GCA_034641835.2). Classification (NCBI taxonomy): domain Eukaryota; kingdom Viridiplantae; phylum Streptophyta; class Pinopsida; order Pinales; family Pinaceae; genus Pinus; species Pinus albicaulis. The sequence continues at coordinate 1,489,097,704 of CM076578.1, forward strand.
CTATGACTGTGGACCCTGTCGTAGATAGGTGTCATAGAAGAACACTATGGCAGTAGCCACATGATGAAATAGTCACACCCAATCGCGTGGCACACCGACCACACATCTCTAAACTGCCTTAGGAAGGTCCTCTATTGTAGCCATTAGGACATGGAGGGTCAAACCCTCCAACTTCCTCTGAATAGCATGGAGAACTCCCTAAGGTCCTCTATAGTATCCTCGACCTCTCTTCCATGTAGCCTATGCCTTGGGAAGCCCTCAGGTCTAACTGGTCCAATACCTTTAACATGATAGATGAATTTGTAAGTCAATTTTCATATCAAATATATTTTTTCATTTACATATTTTTATTTAAAATCAAAAAATAAAATTATCAAAAAATAGTTTAAATGTGATCTTACCAATCACTCCCCATGTTGCACCAGGTGGTAAGGGTAGATAAACATCTCCCCTGAAGTCCATGCTAGCATAGGGGTAATCCTCCATGGCGATCAATTTTTCTCCCCACCACAAGAAGAACTCATCATCCCAGGTAGTTATAGGGAGTTCACCACCCCCTAGCCTCTTCATCGTGTCAACCAATTATGCTATACGTGGATCTTGTGGGTTTCTGATAGTATATATCACATTGGGTCGAAACCCTGGAATCATCTCAAAGAATAATGTGCATAAAAAGGTCCCATAACCAAAATGTTTAGTTTTATTGTTCTGGAAGGAGGTTAATTGTTTCTTCAAATTTGTTAGAAATGTAGTGCACCAATCATACAAAGTAGTCAAGCATTCAACTACCAAACTCATCTTCCCACGTGAGGCTTGGTGCAATGAATCCTAGCTGACTACTGCAACTATGGTAAAAAGAATAATATTCATGTGTAACCCTTGCACATGTCTAATTTGGATCTCAGACCCAACCTTCTGAGTACCATAAACACAGTATATGTGAATGTAATCCTCAACATTCAGCCCTCATGTTGGCTTGCCTTTTAAATTCATTGGTTCTCCCCTTCGAGAGAGTCAATTTATGAAATATATGTCTTCAATATCGATCCTAAAAGGCATTTGATCAATCATGAAGCAATCCTCCTCTAGATCCTAGTAATTGACAAGAATTTCAAGAAATTTGGTGTTTGTTTTCATATTTGGCATCTTAAAAAACTTGAGCAAACCACATACTTAGAGTATAATTAAGGAAAATTGGTCCTCCAATAACTCATTGTCAATTGTTTTATTCTCCCTCTCTCTCTAGCTGATGGTCATCTTGAATAAGTTCATCAAAAAACCCATTAGATTTTTATTTTAAAATTTCAATCTGTGCATACACGAGTTCCTTCTTACAAAGTCACATCTAGACATAGGTTCGAAATTATGAGCTCGCTTATACACATAGGGTTTCTAAAAAAAATTAAATCCTATGGTGAGATTCAGAAGAAATTACTTGAATTAATAAAAAAAGTGATTACTAATTTGATTGAGAATATTACCACAAAGATTTGGGCTGATTCAACTGAGAATTTGTCCGGATTTAACTTGGGGATTTTTTTCTCCAAAGATATTTCTCAATTTCTCCAATGCACAAATGACCAAATGTGAGTTCAAACGACCTATTTATGCCCAAAATTCAAAAAAAAAATCAAAACCCACTTTTCTAAAGTTTTGTGTTTAATTTTTGAATTTGTCCAAGACTTTATGACCTTTTGTCTTATAAGTGCTATGATAGGTTGTTTTCAGGTCCATTTGATGATTTTGAGATGATTCCATGACTTCTTCGATTCCATGACTATTGACCTGTCATGGCAGGAATTGTATTGAGAATTAGCATATAGGTTAGGGAATTCACTTTCCATTTCACTTATGCATACTAGCCTCCATACTGAAATATTTCCATATGGTCAACCCCATCAGGTTGTCATTATTAGACCATTTTCACTCGCTGACTTATAAATCATGATATGATGGTAGAGCCATCCTTTACATGGGCTTCTTAGTTAGATCCTCACTAGCATATTTCGCCCATGCTACAAATTGTGTAGGCTCGGGATTCTTCCTTAGTCCCACAATGACTTATGTGACAAAGCTTCATTCTTCTTCTTCTTCGCTATTTTTCTAGCTTTATACCCTAGAGGCTCCCATTTTATGGTTGAGTTGTTTTGCTCCATTGAATATTGACCATTCGTATATCTTGGCCTTAAACTGACTTCAATTAGAATCATGTATATGCCATATTTTTTACCATGTCTTTCTACAAAGTTAGCCTTGTAATCACTTAGCCTCTATAACTCGACACCTTTTTCCCGTGGATGGAACATTTCTCTGAGTTTCATTTACCAGTTTTTCCTCCTTTCATTGAGCATAGGATTGTTCCTATCCCAGAAACTAGAGCATTTGTTCATCGACACTCATTCTATCCACTGTAATATATCCATTATTTTATTCCTTTTAAGGCTTTCAATATGAAAAAGAAAAAAAAATCAAATATCCCAAAAAGAGCGGGAACGGGACATTACTTCCATATTTGATGGCAGCTAAGAGTCAGTTGTGTCACCCTTGAATAAAGCACAAAAATCTAAGTCTTTTCTCCATTTTGAGATGAGCTTTAGTTTGACTTAGGAGAATCCATAGCCTTCTTATCGCGTCAGTACTCCCCTAGTTGGTTATCTCTTCCAATCATATGAAGGGTTTATTTGTGCCTCCTACATGACAAACTCATACAAAGTTATCATATGCTGCCATAGTCAAAATGAGTCGTTATTTTGTTCAAGGGAAGTAAACCTGAGTTTGATTTTCCGAAGTGTCTCTTGAATCATTTTTCAGTCGACCATCCCTGGTCTGTCAGAGTCTTGTTCTATCACATTAGCTATTTGGTCATTTGCTCCTGCTGGTTTGCGAAGGTCTCCATTGAATTCTTGCTAGCAAGTTTGTCTCTTATCGACTTCAAAACATTTCTATGAGAGTAACTCTAGAGCCACAGCTTGGCCCTATTTACATTATTGATATGTGACCTTGTGATCAGCATTTGATCAACACCATGTGTCTTTGACTGAGTGGTTTCCCTTGTGTTCGACTTCAGCTTTCATTATCACACGAATTCATGCAATACCTTGGTTTCCATTTGACCCTATCAATGGATTCATAAACTCTTTGTTAGATTTCATTATTGGTTGGTTCAAAGGGTTTCTATCGTGCACTAGCTATATTTTTTGCATGCTGGAAATGTGCTTTGAGTTGGTTACTTCAGTTTTCTTCATCTGATTCCTTCCAAATTTTGGTCTGCGGGTTACACTCACGCTGGATTGATGTGGGATGCCTTAATTCCTTCCTTCCAATAGATATTTTCCTATCAAATATGACACATTTCTTTGGGAATAAGGTCTACAGTCCTTTTGTCAGTACCTTAGGGTTTGTAGTCATTAGTGTCAGATGTCTTCACTATCGACAATGAGAATACATCAATGTCTCCTGATTGGTAGATTATATCAAGTGTTCGACTTCAACTCATTAATTTGAATTTGTTAGATTGTACTAGGGTACCTTGACTCTCATCATAATTATCGGTGATTTGTCTCACATTTTTTAATGGTATACGTCAATGACCAGTAATCAAACGATTTCTCACATGGTCGAATTTAGCTCATTTATTCTCATTGTGTAGAATTGTACCATAGTGATCGGTGAAGACCTCGAGTTTGCATTAACATGCTTTGGTTCACTCTAATATCTCCTTTAGATTTCTACCAGTGAAACCATCCACCGTTATATGTTGCAGTTCATTTCAAAAAAATTCTATATGTTAGCACCCGAGTTGCGTACAATACAAATTTTTCCACCACTTATGATTTGGTACTTGGAGATTCAGTTGTGACTTCAGTGATCAGATATATTTCCAGCATCTTTGATCAATCTCCTACATGTGATACTTTGACATGACTTTGATATACACTTTCAGGTAGTGATTAGATGATTCACTATGTATTTTATAGTTTCTGTTGTACTTGTATACATATTGGATCCACTCCATACTTGTTATGCAGACATGCTTTACTTTCACTAAGCATGGGTATGCCCGCCTCAAACATGAAATTACTTTCTGATTTTTTTCATTGGTTTTTGGCAGGCTGAAATATGGTGAAGTCCTCTCAAGTCCTCGCAAGATTCTTTCTTATGCACATAATACATTTTGGCCTTCATGTACCCCTTTTGACCTCATATATTGGGGGAAATTTTTTATAGCATCATTTATCACCTTTATGTACTTGATGATCTATGTATTGGCCTTGGGTAGCCTTTTCCATTTAGACTTGGTCATATTCTTAAAGAACATTATTTTGAATTCCATACATGACTCTACCATGTCTTACATGCGTGCAGATGTGGATCCACTCATATTTGACCCACGTATAGAATTTAAAATATTAAAAAATATATAGCTCCCTATATTTTAGGTGGGGTTTATGGATTACACCGGAATCCCACCTACTAGAGCCCGTGGCCAAACTATTTCCCAACTGAAAAAACTATTTTGAGGAAGTATAAATTCACCTCATTGGGAAGGCCTAAGGGGGGATAGAGAAAGGAATTGATACTATAGCTTGTTATAGCCCAAATAAAGCCTAATTATCCCTGTGCCTCCTACACTTCCCAGGTTCAGGAAACCCTTCTTTCCTTCTTTGAGATGTTCACCTCCTTTATGTGACATCCTTGTGCACCTTTTATGGAAAAATATTGTTGAGCCTTGGCCTAGACGGATCTAGAGGACAGTTTCGCTTGGATCCATGGCTGATTTCAGGTGATATCTCGACATTTTTTTACAAACATCAATAAATAAGCTTTGTCTTGTTCCTAATGTCATGATATTATATGTCTCTTATACATGTTAATGATCTTATAATGGTTAATTTCATGTTATATTTTATGAGTTTATATGATCTAACATACTGAAATTTATGATATATATGATGTGAAAATAGTCTATTTTCTTTTTCTTGAGTGAGTTGTAGGTCTTGAAGCACGTGGAGAAGCATAGGGTTTGCACCCTGCAGGAATGAACTCAAACGTAGGACATAGGAGTAAGGTCATATCTCCCTAGTTTACTAGTTTAAGAATTGGGAGCTTTAGTTTGATTTCTACTTGTTGTTGTATGCCTTCCACTATGTTAGTCCCTCAACCTAGACCTTAAGGTATTTTTTCCCACAACAATACCTCTACCAAGGAGAAAAACGAGATTCTGAGTTTTCTCGGAATAATCAATTTCCTTATAAGATTTGTTACTAATTATGCAAAGTGTTAACACTAGGCTGGGACCAATTGGGTTGTTCAATGGTCAACCTAATGCAACTATTTTAAACCACTTGGGACTGGAAGTTATCCCTTATAATCAAAGAGAGCTCGCTCAAAGAGAAACAAATGAATACTGAATGTAAGATCTCTATTATATATGGCTATTTTTTTTGTATTTTAAGTGATTTTGTAGGTGGAAGATGTATGAGAGGCTACCATTTGGCATGGATTCAGATATGAGACTTCAATCACATGAAAATGTAGGTCATGGAAGTTGAGGCAATTAAATTTAACAAATAATGTTTTACTGCAAAAAAATAATACATAAAGGAAATTGGAGCATAATACTATGAATTCCAAGTAATCATGATACTATGAAGTTGATGATAATATGAGAAATGGAAAAAAACCAACACATAAGCTCAAAAGAAATCTCAGGTTTTAAAAACACTTCTACAATTGTATATTATCTTGGTGAAAAAAAATGACATAATAGTACTCTCTTCTATATTCATCAACCAACATCTTCAAGTTCAATAAACCTCTCATTTATAGAGTGAGATCTCTGTTACAAAGGTCTTTGACCTGGGCTAGACTTCGATACTTGATGTAGAGACCTAATTCAACTAGGATTACATCACTTTAAGGAATAATAAGAATATTTTCTGTTTTATTAGAGTTGGTAATAAAAAAGGACTCTATGACCATTAATTACTTAAACAAAATGTCTAACAGACAATGTTTGTCATCCTATCGAATGAAACTGCCATGTTGAGGTGGTGAACTAATACACTGGATTTAAGTTCTTCATAAAACTGATTTGATGATGAGATATCCATTTCTGTGAGGTCACATTTTGGTGAGGTGCATAACCATGTCAGGAATTTGGAGTGGATTGATGAGTTACCCTATTAAACAAATTGCCCAATGATATCCTTAATTTCATTTGATGACTCAGCCACCTTTTTTTCTACGTTGACTACCCTGAAAAGGTAAAAAATTGCATAGCGCTAGAACAAACAGAGTATTAGGAACTTCTGTAGCGTACTTTCGTAGCAACCTCAAAAACCCATATTATGCACAATTTTTGGCTTTGATGTCTACTCTAGGATCTTTCTTTGGTTTGATGAGGTAAATACATGCTCCAGGTCACCCGTTTTCTGAAAAATTTCAATAATTTATTCTTGAAGGAAACCTGCAACACTTTCGCAGCAAAAACTCACCTTCAAGCCTAGAGCACGCTACAAAAGTATCTAGTTTCACTATCTCTTGCTCTTTTATTCTTATTTTACCTCGAAAACATTTCTAAAGCCTATATAAGCCTAGTTATGATAGCATAAGATGAAATGTGATTCAAAAATGTGTGGCTTACCATGTTTCATGAACTAACATCATCCTCTTGTACAATCATCTTAAGGCATTTTTCTTTAACCTTCCTGCACCATCTCCATCTGGGATTCCAAGCTTTTGACTTGACCTTGTAGCTTCCTTCTTTCCGATTGTAGCCACTATTTCTCTTAGTAAGATTATTCATCATTATATGCAGGGGCAGTGTCATATTCAACATTTTCTCTGACTTATCTGCCATCTCATCAAAGAAATCTAGTTCTTTGCTCACTTCCCTTTTGAAATTCTCCATCTCCAGCCTTTCTTGTTTGAAATCTTCCAACTCCATTTTGGATTCCATGACCTCTTCTCTAGCTTTCCTTAGGTGGTATGTTAAGAGCTCCAATTCAGATTTTTCCTAGACCTAATATTTACCTTTTCTTATATTGATTAACTCTACCTCTACTGGAGATAATTCTGTTATTTCCTCCAGTGATGGCAGCTTCTTCTTCTCTAGCTTCTTAGGCATATGCTCTGACATTTTTCCCTTTGACAAATCTGAACTAGTGAATGGCTTCCTAGGCTTGAAGATGAACCCTGAATCTTCCTTTGAAAAATATAATTTCTTGGCATTAGGGAACTTCTTTCTGGTTTCTTCTCCCTTAGTTTCCACAGGCTTTACCATAGGATATTCTTCAATCTCAATGGCCTCCAGGATGTCTGCCAACTTCCCTCTTCCCTCAGTCTAACTCCTAGTAAGCCTCTTGTGGGTCCTTGTGTATATTTTAATTTTACTACTGGTAGAGGCTTGTTTTGGTGCCACAATCTCCTGCACTTTCTCAATCTCCAGCTCCATAGGTTTTGCTATAGGTTGCATTTCAATCTCATGACCAACTAAAGGTTCAACTCCATATTTCTTACTCTTCCTTGGCGTATTTCGCTTAGATTTTGGTGTCTTATTAGGAGTGAGGACATCAACCTCATATCCACTCAAAAACTGGAATGTAGACCAATCCATTACCAATTTATTCAATTCTTCCACTACCAGCAGTTTGATCAAAGAATGATGGAAAAAAAAAGGTGTCACTAGTTTGAGGTTTTTCCTGCACCTTATCTGCCATTTTCCCCAAAATCCTAAACATATAATAAGGTAAGTCCAGTGGTTTTTTACCTGTGAAGTGAAGTAGTAGTTTGAAATTATATTGATAGATCATGTGGAATCTACCTTCATAGGTAAAATACTTTTGAATCACCATCAAAAAATTTGAATAATTCTTCTTGAGGCAGGTTCTAAGAATTCCTGAGTTCATATCCATGCCTCTATGCTCCTCCTTCAAAATTTCGTCATAGTTTTTCAACCTAAATTCATCACCTTAAACCATGCCTCTCTTGACCTTGGAATTTCAGTAGCCTATGAAATTTTTTTCGGAGACACAACAAAGTTTAACATACCTACTTTCGACCCTCTACCAATGAAATTGACAGCAAAATGTGTTACAAAAAATACTGGGGGGGGGGGGGGGGGGTGAATAAGTATTTAAAACTCACACAAAATTTTATTTTCTTTACTGATTTCTATATGAAAATTCACTTAATAAAAATAGCGTATGTACACGACTTTATTTAAGGAAAATTGTGTATTACCAGTAAACTTATAATTCAGATAAATCTCCAGAACTTTAATTAGACCATTGCATTAATGAGTCATCAGAAATTTAGGAAGCAGTAAACATACGCAATAAGAAAAAAATAAATCATTACACATAAGAAACACACATGAATACCAGGATTTAAGGTGGAAACCCAATGTGGGAGAAAACCACCATTGTTATCATATTTGTCTTCAATATTTATTTTATAGAAAATTTCTTACAATATTGTATTGGAGAAGACTCATACCCGTAGCAAGCACCCACCTACAGAAGGCTACAACCTTCACTCATTCTCCAACTACTACTAGAAGGGAGCTCCAACCCCCCAATTTTGTTTACCAGCCACCACTGTAAGGGAGGTACAACCCCCTGATCCTCTCACCATATCCCACTGGAAGGAAGCTTTGACTTCCACACTGAAGGATCCAACCCTCAGCACCAATGCAGGCCATGTTTCATAAATTTTCACACTGGATCCATCAAATTTAACACGACACAACTTGTAGATCAATTGAAGTAAATATCAACCCAATTCGAACAGAACAATGAAATCACTGTAACTATAACATAGAACTAAACCCATACTTCTGCATCAACACACAGAATCAACTACAACCCTTATCATTCATAATAAAAATATATATGCTACTTTACTTATAACAACCAGCGTGTATATTCACTTTTCTGTGGAGAAACCTAAGTATAAATATCAATATATTAAGTTTAGAATTCTAACTCAAAATCATAATTGATAAAATATATTCTCACATATTTTTTCAGTTTTACAGAGCCCTCATATAGTTAGCAGCATCAATCAAATTTCAATAAACCAATCACTGATCTTTAATCACAATCAGCTAGCAGCATAATCAATACTCAAAAAAACCCAGATCTATAAGACTACATCATTGAGAGACAGAAGAAACACAACAAATCTGATTAGAAATTTTCTTTATCATTCTTCAACAAAACCATGGCTTGCATATGTGCCTTCCAGATGGAATATTTGTGTATGTACACACTTATCCCATGACCAACTCGCATATAGATCTTAATATTCCAATGCATATATATATGCACCTCTACAGAATCAAATCCACGTGTATACATCCCTTCCTTGATTCGAACCCGCATATAGATCTATAAATAATTCAAGACTGTGCAACACTTCAGAACTGAAAACTTACTCAGGTCATACCCTTCAATACAAAAAACATGTGCCAAGCCACATATCTAAACAAATAATAAGCATATCGGCCAAATACATAGTCATTTGAGGTCTAGAGATCCTGATCCATCATTGTAGTCATGAGTGCATCACAATATCAGATCTATCTATTGATTATAGCCCATTCCATGAAGATTTACTTCATATTTAAGTATTCATTTGATTCACAAATTAATGCAAGCTTAGCACTATGATATTCACCTCCTTATATAGTTTGAGCCTTAGCCAATACCATGAGCCAAAACCACACACGTGTCAATGTTATTCTTTGATGGATCAAATGACCATTACTGCTCTCAATATTATAGGCTAATACCATGGTAAATACCCCTAGTAGTATACAATTAGTGTGTTAGCTCATACGCGAGTTTGCTTCTTTGTACCCACATGTATATGCAACTTTTCCTTTAATAAATCGTGTATAGTTCTTCAATTATATACTTTATCCATATTTTTATTCTTATCTGCAAATACTATGTCCCATCATTCTGACATTCTATTCCATCAATTTTCCACCTATGAGCTTATCTAGAAACCTTATACTTGGTCTTTTACAAGTGGGTTTCCATCAAGGACAACACATGCATCATAATGCCAACAATCTTTCCCTTTGGACTTGATGGAATCCATGTTGGTGTTTGATCACCATAATTTGTAGATACATGATAGAAAGATAAACATAAGAATTATTCAAACACCAAGATACTTTCCCCCTTTGACATCAAGGGCAAAGGCAGACCAACGCTGAAAAAAGGTTTCTCTTTCCTTGTAGAAACAAGAGCTCTGTAGATCTGATCTAAACTATACTAACCATGATCCCCCTGAGCACATGATGAATCTTCAGATAGATTTTCAATGAAGTACATGACTTTATAACTCACTTGAGTATGACCTTTCCTATCACCAAGGACTCACACCAATCACCCAACCACGTGGGGTTACCTATTTGACTCAATTACCCAACCAAGTGGGATTACATATTTGACTCAATCACTCAACCGAATGTGTTTACATATTTGAAAAAGTCCATACATGACATAATATGCCATTATTTACATAATAGGTCTCAACATGAGCTTTACATAAAATTACATATATAACTTTTATAACCCAGACCAAAGGACCTCAATAGAGAGAGAGCATCGAACATAATTTAGCAACCATGATACACATAATTCCAACAATGCATTATATAATGAAGGCTAATGCTCCCCCTGAACTTGTGCTACCTAAACATTTTCAACAACCCATTCATCAAAACATTTTCATCAAGAAGATAAATATGAAAGAGGAAAATGTAACTTAAAAAACATATCAGCAAATTGTATCCATCAACACCTGACCAATAGAACCAAATCATAACTGTCAGCAACATGACAAAGTTTTTTATGGATGCTGACCCATTGATTTCATGTCAGACAGATCCATACGCAACTTTCTGAAAAGAGACTCACGTATATACGAGACTATACTTCAAGAAATTTGCGTACCGATATCATCCTTTTGAAATTTCATCTGAAAAATATAGCACATAATTTTAACAATATAATGAGGTAAAGAAAACTCCCAGTTTATGTCTGAGATATGAAAATTCTTATCTGAGAATAGGTTTAGTAAATATGTAAATATGTCAGCAACATGTTCTTTGGAGGGAACATACTCCAATTTAACCTTTTTCTGAAGCACTTGTTCTCATAGAAAGTGATACTGAATAGGAATATGCTTGGTTTTGCAGTGCATAACAAGATTTTTTGAAATACTAATAGCACTTGTATTATCACATAGGATGGAGATGGGTGGATAAAATTTAAATTGAATATCTTGTAATGTCTGCATCATCCATAGAAGTTGTGTGCAACATGATGCAACAACCACATATTTTTCTTCTGTTGTATATAAAGCAATGGAACTTTGTTTCTTGCTGAACCAAGATACTAATAGGGGCCCCATATAAAATACACCTCCATTAGTGCTTTTCCGGTCATCAACATTTCCATCCCAGTTCACATATGCGTAAGCATGAAGGGTAAGATTGGCATTTTTGGGATACCATAGACCTAAGTCTAAAGTTCCTTCGATATATTTGAATATTTTCTTTACTAGCTGAGCATGTGATTCCTTTGGTTTGGCTTGGAAATGTCCAAAAGTCCCAACTACATGCATGCTATCTAGTCTAGTACCTATTAGATAAAGGATACTCCCAATCATAGATCTATACTCTGGTTTGTTTACCATGGGAGAATCATCATGAGAACTGATGTTACATCCTTTCATCATTGGAGTACACACAGGTTTGCGGTCTTCTATCCCATACTTGTTCAAAATCTACTTGAGATATTTTGTTTGTGAGAGAAATATGCCATATTTTGCTTGTTTCACTTGTAAACCAAGAAAATATGTTAGTTCCCTAAGTAAAGACATTTCAAATTCCTACTACATAAGATAATCAAATTTTTTACACATGGATTCTTCATTACTCCCAAAAATGATGTCATCAACATAAACAACAATAATTAACAGTTTGTCATCCTCAATTTTTGTGTACAAGTTACTGTCTATAGATCCTTTTGTGAAGCCTTGTTGTTGAAGATATTTTTCAAGACAATAATACCATTCCTGTGGAGCTTGTTTTAGCCCATACATATCATTTTTTAGTTTTCAAACAAGTTTTTCATCATTCCCGAAAATTAGTCCTTCTATTTGTTCTATATATACTTATTCTTCCAGGTCTCCATTAAGGAAATTAAATTTTACATCGATTTGATAAACTTTGAAATGTTTAAAACTTCAAAATGCAAGAAACATTCTTATGGATTCAAGTCTGGCCACTGGTGCAAACATTTATTCAAATTATATACCTTCTTGTTGAGCATAAACTTTACAAACAAGTCTAGCTTTGATTCTAATTACATCTCCATTTTCATTTAACTTATTTTTGAATATCTATTTTGTCCCAATAACATTTTTACCATGAGGCCTTGGAACCAATTCCTAGGTATTTTTCTTTTTAATTTGATCAAGTTCTTCATTCATGGCGTTAATCCAACATTCATCTTTACTAGCTTGATCTAAATTTTGTGGTTTAGTGGTGGATAATAGTACTAGATAACTAGGAGATCCCACAAGTATTCTTCTTGTTTGTACCCCAGATTCCTTTTCTCCCAGAATTTCAGATTCTGGAATATTCTTTTGAACATACCTGGACGGAGTCTTTTCTTTATCTGATGTGTCCTCTTCTAATGATTTATTATTTTCTTGTTCTATATCATTGTGATTTGATGTGGGAAAGAATTCATCGTCATCATCATCCTCTTTTATTGTTATTTCCTTTTTGGGAGATGTGCATGCTTCATCAATCACAACATCAATACATTCAACAATTTTTCGAAGTCTCTTATTGTAGCATTTGTATCCTTTATTTCTAAAAGAGTAACCAAGAGGTATTACTTCATCTGCTCTAGCTTCAAACTTCCCGCGTTTTTCATCATTATTTTTTATGAAACATTTTCTTCCAAAAACTCTAAAGTGCTTCACAGTGGGAGTATTACCATACCAGAATTCATAAGGATTTTTATCAATATTCACATGAACATGGTCCTTGTTGAGAATATTTACTGTGGCATATGCAGCTTCCCCCCAAAAGGTGTCAGTAGTTCTAGACTCATCAAGCATAGCACGAGCCATTTGCTGAACACTTCTATTCATTCTTTCTCCCACACCATTTTGTTGAGTTCCAGCTACACAAAATTGTCTTTTTATGCAATATTGTTCACATAAATCAAAGAATTCATTCAATATGTATTTTCCTCCTCGCCCAGATCTAAGACATTTGATTTTTAGATCTAAGTCATTTTCAACTAATGCTTTGAAGACCTTAAATTTATGAAAATCTTCATCTTTGTGTTTCAATAAACCAATCCAACACATTCTAGAAAATTCATAAATGAATAATATATAATATTCTTCTCCACGAGGTGACTTTTTATTTACAGGTCCACACAAATCATTATGTATAAGTTCAAGAGGCTTACTTGCTGGTCCTTCTTTGGCGTTAAATTGAACTCTGGTTTTCTTACCGAATTGATATGACTTACATATGGTACTTTCTGGAAGGGTGATGTTGCGTAGATCATGAACAGCTTTGAGCCTGCTTCTTTTTCTTATTTGAGAAAATCTTAGATGTCCCATCCTTTTGTGCCATAACTATTTTTCCGCAGCTTTTCCTAGATAAAAATTTTCTTGGCCACTTTTCAATATATACAAATTTATTTTTGTTCTTGTTCCCTTTATTATGGTCTTTCCTGTGTCAAGTTCACAAAACACACATTCTTTTGATCAAAATACTACTTCATTTTTTTGGTCACACATTTGGCTAACACTCAACAAGTTATGCTTTAATCCATCAACATGCATAAAATTGCCATATTTAACCTTTTATTTTAGAAAAATATATCCTTTACCCTTATTGACAACATGGGAGTCATTTCCAAAAGTGGAATTATTTTCTTTTTCTAACACATTGTGTGAAATGATTTTATCTTTATCACTTGTCATGTGTTTTGAACATCTGCTATCAATGTACCATCGATTTTGTTCTCCTTCCGCAAATAAACCTATGCCGAAACTTTTGAATTGTAAGTCATTATTTTTCCATACCTTAGAATTTGTGGATATTTGTTCTTTTGGATGTAGTTTTCTCCTAAATTTAGATTCCTCATGTCCAAAGTTATTGAAAAAAAAATATTCAATTTTGTCTTTAAGAGGAGAAAATTATTATAAGTATTCTTCGTGATTCCTATCTCATTTCTTTTTTTTCTTACTTCTCCAGCCATCATGGTTTTGTATGCAACACATTGAGCAACTTTGTGACCAAAATTATGAAATGAGAAAAATTTACCATTAAAGAAGAAATTTATGTGATTATAAAACCTTCTAGTGTTGTTTACCTTTTGACTGATGCTTATGTTATTTTTCAAAATAGAGGAATAACATGTTCCGAGTTTTTTTTAATAACCCAAAGTGTAAAACTTCTTAAGTGATTCCATATTCAAGGGTAAATGCCAAATATTCTTTGAAAATATTTGTGAGGATTAGGGAAAACGAATAATTATATAAATAGTAATTTTTATCTCTGCAATTTTTTAGAAATGGCAGGTTTGAAAGGAATTTTGCGCTAGATAATCGTAATTTTTCGAATAGGGTAGCATTGTCCAACAAGTCCCTTCCATGGTAGGAATGAATATTTTTGAAAAGAGAGTCAATACAGGTGAATTAGCTTTGAAAATAGAGGAATAACCTGTTCCAAATGTTTTTAGTAACCCAACTTTTCATACTTCTTAAGTGAGTCCATATTCAGGGATAAACACCAAATATTATTTGAAAATATTTGAGGATTAGGGCAAAGGAATAATTATATAAATAGTAATTGTTATCTCTGAAATTTTTAGAAATGGTAGGTTTGAAAGGATTTTTTCCCTAGATAATCGTAATTTTTCAAAGAGGGCAGCACTGTCTATCAATTCCCTTCCATGGTAGGACTGAATCTTTTTAAAAAGAGAGTCCATACAGGTGAATTAGCTTTCAAAATAGAGGAATAACCTGTTCTAATTTTTTTTAATAACCCAATGTTTCAGACTTCTTAACTGAGTCCATCTTTAGTGGTAAATGCCAAAAATTCTTTGAAAGGATTTGTGAGGATTAGGGAAAAAGAATAATTATATAAATAGTAATTGTTATCTCTGCAATTTTTTAGAAATGACAAGTTTGAAAGGATTTTTTCCCTAGATAATCGTAATTTTTCAAAGAGGATAGCGTTGTCCATCAAGTCCCTTCCATTGTAGGACTGAATCTTTTTAAAAAGAGAGTCCATACAGGTGAATTAGCTTTCAAAATAGAGGAATAACATGTTCCCATTTTTTTTAATAACCCAACATTTCAGACTTCTTAAGTGATTCCATATTCAGTGGTAAACACCAAATATTCTTTGAAAAGATTTGTGAGGATTAGGGAAATGGAATAATTATATAAATAGTAATTGTTATCTCTGAATTTTTTTAGAAATGATAGGTTTGAAAGGAGTTTTTCCCTAGATAATCGTAATTTTTCAAAGAGGGTAGCGTTGTCCATCAAGTCCCTTCAATGTTAGGACAGAATATTTTTAAAAAGAGAGTCCATACAGGTGAATTAGCTTTCAAAATAGAGGAATAAACTATTCCGAGTTTTTTTAATAACCCAACATTTCAAACTTCTTAAGTGAGCCCATCTTCAGGGGTAAACACCAAATATTCTTTGAAAATATTTGTGAGGATTAAGGCAAAGGAATAATTATATAAATAGTAATTGTTATCTTTGCATTTTTTTATAAATGAGAGGTTTGAAAGGATTTTTTCCCTAGATAATCGTAATTTTTCAAAGAGGGTAGTGTTTTCCATCAAGTCCCTTCCATGGTAGGACTAAATATGTTTAAAACGAGAGTCCATATAGGTGAATTAGCTTTGAAAATAGAGGAATAACCTGTTCTGAGTTTTTTTAATAACCCAACATTTTAGACTTCTTAAGTGAGTCCATCTTCGGGGACAAACACCAAATATTCTTTGAAAATATTTGTGAGGATTAGGGCAAAGGAATAATTATATAAATAGTAATTATTATCTTTGCAATATTTTAGAAATGATAGGTTTGAAAGGAGCGAACATGATTTACCTATGAATTGTCTTTGTTCTTCTGCTGAGTGTTGAAACATTGCTGACTGGATTTTGCTACATTTAGATAGCTTCTGGTTGTGGCTGAGGATTTTATTTCTCTGAATATTCACCGATGTATCCAAGACCTATCTTCATAAGAGGAGAGCGTTGAACCTTGATAATTTCATCTAAGTTTTCATATCCTTTTGCAAATCTAATATTTATAGTTTTTACTTTCTCAAGTTCCTTTCTTAGGCTTACTATTTCACATTCTACCTTCTCAGTATGCTTCTCTTTTCTTATGAGTTGATCCTTTAGAGTATCTATGGATATTTTGATTTCTTCCAAGCTTTTTTTGAGTTGAGTGATTTCTTCAAAGAAATAAATTTCTTCTAAAGCATCAATAAAATTATCTTTAGATTCATTAGCGTATTTTCAAATGCCATGAGTAGTTTAAGATCTTGATTAGATTCTCCTTCTTCACTATCTAACAAGCCATCAATATCTCCATGAGTATAATAACTTTTCCTATTTTAAAATCGTCTCATATTACCCTTTGTTATATCCTTTCCCTTGTCATGATTAGATTTATGAGGACATTTAGTAGCATAGTGACCCACTCTTCCACAAGAAAAACATTTGAAGGGAAGGTTACCTCTGAACCTTCCAGTGCCAAGTTGAATTTTCTTTACAAAATTTACCTCGCCTTATTCTGATACATACCCTGATTATTTTTTTTCTTCCTTTTCCTTTCCTTTCATTGTAGATTTAAATGCGACTTCTATTACTTCAGATGGACCTCCTTTTCACATTTCAAAACTATTCAAGATCCCATGAAGTTGAACAAAAATAAGATTTTGCAGATCCTTCTTCTCTTCAATAGAAGACACTTTTGACTCGAATTTAGGAGTTAGAGATCTTAATATTTTCTCTACTAAAGTTGTGTCTTTTATGTTTTCACCCAGATTTCTCATACGATTTACAATCTCATATAGATGCAAAAAGAAAATATCAATGCTTTCATCATTATGCATTCTGAGATTTTCATATTGAATTCAGAGAGTTTGGAGTTTAGCACTTTTTACCTTGAAATCACCTTCATAGCTTAGAATGGTTTTTCCCATATTTTCTTTGATGTATCTAACTATATAACCTTGAAAATTTTTGATTCATTCAGGCTTCCCATTAATCCATTGAAAACTTTCGCATTGGTTTCATAGGTATTCTTTGGTGCTGGATCGGTGGGAACTACAGCTAGATATTGGTAACCTCTTTCAATAGTTGCCCAAGCATTTTCTCCAAGAGACTGCAGATAGGATCTTGTTCTTGTCTTCCATAAGATTAAATTATTTCCATTGAAGATTTGGTTTGATAGATGTTGTTATATCTTGATTCCTCATCTTGGTAGATCTTCCTTCAAGCAATCAATATTCTTCAAAAGGACTCGCTCTGATACCAATTGTTCGAGGAAATTGCGGGGGGGGGGGGGTGATATTGTTAAAAATCACACAAAAAATTATTTTATTTTTTGATTTATATACGTGACTTCGCTTAATCCAACTAGCATATGTACGCGACTTTATTTAAGGAAAATTGTGTATGACCAATCAACTTATAATTCAGATACATATCTAGAAATTTACTTAGACAAGTGCGTTAATGATTCATCAGACATTTAGTAAGAAATAAACATGTGTAGTAAGAAAAAAAATAAATCATGACACATAAGAAACACACATGAACACCAGGATTTATGGTGGAAACACAATGTGGGAGAAAACCACCGTTGTTGTCGTCTCTGTCTTCAATATTTATTATACAAAAAACTTCTTACAATATTGTACTGGCACATACTCATACCAGTACACAAGCACCAACCTGTAGAAGGTGGAAACCTTCACAGCTCGTTCTCTAGCTACTACTATAAGGGAGCTCCAACCCCCTAATCTCGTTTACGAGCCACCACTATAAGGGAACTACAACCCCCTGATCGTATCACTAGCTCCTACTCGCAGGAAGCTTCGACTTCAAAAATGAAGGCTCCAACCCTCAACACCACTATGGACCATGTTTCATAAATTTTCACATTGTATCCAACATCTTTAACATGACACAACTTGTAGATCAATTGAATTAAACATCAACCCAATTCGAATAGAACAATGAGATCATTGTAACCAAAACACAAAACTAAACCCAGAGTTACGTATCAACACATAGAATCAACTGCAACCCTGATCATTCATAACAAAAATGTATATGCTACTTTACGTATGGACACCCGTGTCTATACACGCTTTTCTGTGGAGAAATCTATGTATATATATCAATATATTATGTTTATAATTCTAACTCAGACCAGAATTGATGAGACATATTGTGACATATTTTGTCAGTTTTACAAAGCCCTCATATAGTTAGCAACATCAATCATTTTTCAATAAACCAATCACTGATATTTAATAACAATCAACTAGCAGCATAATCAGTACTCAAAACAACCCGTATCTATATGAACACATCATTGACAGACAACAGAAACACATCAAAACTAATCAAAAATTTTCTTCAACCTTTTTCAGAAAAACCCTGGCTTGCATGCACGCCTTTCATATGGAATATATGTGTATGTATGCACTTATCCTGTGACCAAATCACATATAGATATTAATATGTCACTAAATATATACGTGGCTCTGCAGAATTGAACCTGTGTGTATACACGTCTTCCTTGAGTCAAACCTGTATATATATCTATAAATAATTCAAGACTATGCAACACTTCAGAACTGCAAACTTACTAAGATCATACCCTTTACTAAAAAAAACATGCGCCAGAACATAGATCTAAATAACTCATAAAAATATCATGCAAATACATAATCATTTTAGGTGTAGAGATCCTAATCCATCATTGTATTCATGACTACATCATAATATCATATCTATCTATTTATTATAGCCCATTCCATGTAGATATACTTAGAATTGAAGTATTCATTCAATTTGCATACTCATGCACACTTATCACTATGATCTTCATCTCCTTATATAGTTTGAGCCTTAGCCAATACCATGATCCAAAACCACACAAGTGTCAATGGTATTCTTGGATGAGATCAAATAACTATTATTACACTCAATATTATGGGCTAATACAATGGTAAAGACCCCTAGTATTATAAAATTAGTGCACTATCTCATATGTCGCTTTGCTTCTTCGTAGTCGCGTGTATACACGACTTTGCCTTTACTAAGTTGCGTATAGTTCTTCAATTATGTACTTTATCCATATTTTCATTATGATCTTCAAAGCCTATGTCCCATCATTCTGAAATTATGTTCCATCACTTTGTCACCTTTGAGCTTATCCATAAACTGTATGCTTGGTATTTTACAAGTAGGTTTCCATCAAGGACAATGCATGAATTGTAATGCCAACAAAATCCTTCGAAACTTGAGCATGGTATCCTTGTAGCCTTTGGAAGAATCGAAGGAAGCCTACATCAGAAAATTATGTGAGAAGTTCGGGTCTTCCTTGAGCATCCTCATATCCATATGATCATATCTAAGAACTTTTCCACCTTTATTTGATTTCTTTTGTGATGCCATATCTTCAAAAAAAAATTGACCATCTCCTTCTTTGACACCTGCATAAACCTATGAGAGAATAAAAAAATTGTTTGACACAGGTAAAGCTAAGCTTATGACAACTACTAGAGAGAACCTATACATCTAGACTATTGGTGATAACCTATAACTCTATACTTTTGGAAAAACATTTGATGAAGCTTACAAGGAATGAGGGAAAATTGTTTAAATTTCAATTTGAATTGAATAAACAGGTAGGATGAATGGTGAACAAAGGAAATGAGGAAATACAAATGATGACCAAGCATACATATGAAAAATGATGAAACATAACATAATGGAGAAATGATGGGTTGATATTCCTGACAACTAACTGATTCGACATCTATGAAAAAAAAAAACCATTAGCAGATATGACAAATTTCGTAGCGTATGCAGTGTTTGGGAGGTTGAGTTCGCTATAGAAGTGTCAGGGACTTCTGTAGCAAACCCTGATTGTTTTACACTGATTCCACTTTGGATTTTGGTGGAAGTGCCAAGTGTACAAAAGTGACCAGATTTTATCATGCATGATATTTTTTAATGTTTTCCTTTGAAATGACCCCTATTCACACAAAAAATGACTTTCAAGACCCCTCACATGTGCATTTTTTTTTAAATATGAATTCCAAATACCTTATTCAAAACTAATTAACTCCATATAATTAACTTAATACCAACCCAAACTAACATAGTTGTTATCATGGATAACATTGTTTTTAATTGGGATGCTCCACCCCTGTGGTGCAGCAAAGAAATCGTAGACCACGTGCCTATTCATTGGGATAATTCCAATTCGAATAATGAAACATTAAAACTGACTTTTTCTCTTAAAACAAAACTTCCATTCAAACTGAAACTATACAAACCAATAATCATAACTATGACTAAAAACCATGATGCAAGATGAAGATACTACTGCTCAAAACTAGATGCCCAAACCTATGATCTTATTTATGTGCATACCAATCTACCCTAAGATGAAAATCAGATGTTTGATTCAAGCAATATGAAACCTCCAGTATATCCAGTCAAAGATTTGATCCAACACCTATGCCTATTGATTTTTCATAAGTGGATCATCTGTTGGCAACTCAGAATAAGAATTGAATCCATAACCTGAAATTATAAATTAAAGAAACTCCACCTTCACTAATGACTGAAAAAGACTTACCAAAGGATCTTGATAATGGTGAAAATTCGGCTCTTCTTGATGAGAAAACCCATGAGGGCTCAATTCATTAATAACTAATGGCTTCTTTTATCCTATGTCTTCAATTTCGACATCATTCTTAAGACATGATTCTGACTGTTCATGAGAATATTCAATGGGAGAAACCATATCATGTGCTACATAGATGTTTAAAAATGACTTTTCATGCATTACAATGATAATTTCATGTATATCATCATGCATAAACAAATTTTTTTAATCATATAAATCTGTAACTAGACATTTTGGGACAACAACTTGTCGATCAAAATGTTTCCAATTATTATCTATAAGTGCTTCCTTATGACAGTCTTCAAGCATACTCAAGGAATCAACCTCCTCATGATGAAGAGAAACATGTTTCACATAAATTTCTCCTTTCTCTTGCCCATTTTCATGTTGCTCAACATTCAGCTCTTTGTTCTCACTATGCTCAGAATGTTTTTCATATGCTCGAGGATTATCTAAAAGTGAACTTTCATCAAATGTTACCTCACTGTTCAGAATTTTCATGCATGTATTTTCAACAACCTGATCTTTAGGAGTTTCTTCTTGACATAAAATCTCATAAAAGGAATGGGCTAAAAAAAAAATTGAACGAATTGGCTCATACCTTTGACTACATATAGATTGGAAAGGCTGCAAATCCTCATAAATTTCATGTAATATGACTTGACTGTCAAATTGTTAATCCATCTCATCTTCAACTAAAGAAGAGACATCTACTTGTTGGAAAATTTCTTGATCATCATAACAACTAGCTTATGAAGAAAACTCATAAAGTGCCTCTAATATGTCCCCATCATCCATACATTCTACATCATCATCAATACTTTTAATATATTGAATGAAACATTTCCAAAGATTACAACAATCTTGAAACAGTGGTGATGAAGGATGAGACTTCCCATAATGTTCAAAAAATATTCTATGGAAATATTTAAGAGAACACATGCTTCCTAATTTCAAACCTTCATACCATACTCTAGCTTTGTCTTCTAGGGTAGCCATAAACATCTTCATGAGATAAACCTCAGTAAACTCAACCCTCAGTCTACATACATATAAAGGGAATTTAACCAAATGCAGACCA
The DNA here is from genome assembly GCA_034641835.2 of Pinus albicaulis. NCBI lineage: Eukaryota > Viridiplantae > Streptophyta > Pinopsida > Pinales > Pinaceae > Pinus > Pinus albicaulis. The sequence continues at coordinate 1,489,119,803 of CM076578.1, forward strand.
GCAACATCTTTCTTTTCATATTTGAAAATAGGAAGATGGGTTGACCAATTAACACAAGGCATAGGATTTGGAAAACCATAGATGTGATATCGATCCATAGGAGTATACTTGGGATTTATTCTTGTAGTAGAACTCATCTTCGAACTTCTTCAAGCTATTGATCTTCAAGCAGGGAGTCACCATGAAGCTATGAATTTCCGAATTCTTAAAGAATGGAGTCGCCAAGGTAGAAGTATAGCCTTGAAATTTATGATATTCTGCTACCCTCAAGAGTTCGGATACTTTAAAAAGAAACACCCACGATAATACAACTTTCAGACCCTCAGAAAATGCACCAAAATGTTATCAATAGGCTAGGACCAATTGGGCTGCTCAATGGTCAACCTAATGCAACTATTTCAAACCACTTTGGACTAGAAGTTAGCCCTTCCAGTTAGAGAGGGATCTATCAAAGAAAAACAAATGAATACTCAATGCAAGATCTCTATTGTAGATGGATAAATGTTTTTTATTTTAAGTGATTTTGCAGGTGGAAGATGTATAAAAGGCTTCCATTGGGCATGGATTTAGCTATGGGACTTCAATCACAAGGAAATGTAGTTCATGGAAGCTGAGGAAATTAAGCTTAAAAAATAAATTGTTACAGAAAAAACATAATACATGAAGGAAATTGGAGCATAATACTATGAATTCCAAGTAATCATGATACTATGAAGTTGATTATAATATGAGAAATGGAAAAACACAAACACATAAGCTCAAAAGAAATCTCAGGTCTAAAAACACATATGCAACTGTATATTAGCTTGGTGAAATAAAATTACATAATAGTCCTCTCATATATATTCATCAACCAACCTCTTCAAGTCCAATAAAAATTTCATTTATATAGTGAGATCTTTGTTACAAAGGTCTGCCACCCGAGCTAGACTTCGATATTTGACCTAGAGACCTAATTCAACTAGGATTACATCACTTTGAGGAATAATATGGATATTTTATGTTTTAGTAGAGTTAGTAATAAAAAAGTACTCTATGAAAATTAATTACTTAAAAAAAATGTCTAACGACCCATGTTTTTCATCCCTATCAAATCAAACTTCCATGTTGAGGTGGCTAACTAATACACTAGATTTAAGGTCTTCATAAAATTGATTTGATGATGAGCTCTCCATTTTTGTGAGGTGGCATTTTGAGAGGTGTTTAGCCATGTCAGCCATTTGGAGTGGATTTTTGAGCTTCCTTATTAAATAGATGACCCAATCACATCCCTGATTTCATTTGATGACTCAGCCACCTTTTTTTCAGCGTTGACTGCCCAAAAAAGTTAAAATATTGTATAGCACTAGAAAAAACAGAGTATTAGGAGCTTTCGTAGCGTACTTTCGTAGCAACTTCAAAAACCCATCTTCTGTATATTTTTTGGCTTTGCTGTCTGTAGAGGATATTCCTTGGGTTTGATGAGGTAAATAAATGTTCTAGGTCACCCCTTTTCCAAAAAAATTCAAGAATTTTTTCTTTAAGGAAACCTACAACACTTTCATAGTGAAAACTCACCTTCAAGCCTGGAGCATGCTACGAAAGTACCTAGTTTCACTTTCTTTTTCTCTTTTATTATTATTTTACCTCAAAATATTTTCTATAGCCTGTATATTCCTATTTATGATAGAATAAGATAAAATTTGATTCAAAAATGTGTGGCTTACCATGTTTCATGGATTGACATCATCCTCTTGTACAATCATCTTAAGCCCTTTTTTCTTTAACTGTTCTTCCACCATCTCCATTTGTGATTTCAAGCGTTTGACTTGACCTGGCAACTTCCTTCTTTCTACTTGTAGCCAACTATTTCTCTTAGTAAGATGCTTCATCATTCTATGTAGGGCCAATTTCATATTCAACATTTTCCCTGACTTATATGCCATCTCATTGAATAAATCTAGTTGTTTTCTCACTTCCCTTTTGAAATTGTTCATCTCCATCCATTCTTGTTTGAAATATTCCAACTCCAATTTGGCTTCTAGGAAATCTTCTATATATTCCCTTATCTTCTTTGTTAAGAGCTCCAATTTGGCCTTTTCCTATACCTGCTTTATACCTTTTCTTATCTTGCTTAACTTTGCCTCTACTGGAGACAATTCTGGTATTTCCTCCCCTGATGGTAGCTTCTTCTTCTCTAGCTTCTTAGGCATCTCCTCTGACATTTTTCCCTTTGAAAACTATGACCTAGTGAATGAATTCCTAGGTTTGAAGATGAAGCCTGAATATTCCTTTGAAAAATATAATTTCTTGGCCTTAAGGCCCTTCTTTTTGGCTTTTTCTCCCTTAGTTTCCACAAGCTTTACCATAGGATATTATTCATTCTCAATGGCTTCCAAGATTTTTGCCAACTTAACTCTTCCCTCGGTCAGAATCCTAGTAAGCCTCATGTGGGTCCTTATGTATGTTTTAACGTGACTGCTGGTAGAGGTTTCTTTTGGTGCCACAATCTCCTGCACTTGCTCAATCTCCAACTCCATAGGTTCTGTTATAGGTTGCATTTCAATCTCATGACCAACTAAAGGTTTAGCTCCAGACTCCTTACTCTTCCTTGGTGTATTTGGATTAGATTTTTGTGTCTTCTTAGGAGTGAGGACATCAACCTCATAACCACTAAAAAAAATGAATGTACACCAATCCCTTCCCAATTTATTCAATTCTTCCACTACCAGCAGCTTGATCAAATCATGATGTAAAACAAAGGTTTCACTAGTTTCAGGTTTTTCCTGCACCTTATTCGCCATTTTTCCAAAAATTCTAAACATATAATAAGGTAAGTCCGCTTGCTCTTTACCTATGAAGTGAAGCAGTAGTTTGGAATGATATTGATATATCATATGGAATCTTCCTTAACAGGTAAAATACTTCAAATCACCCTTAAAAATTTTGAATAATTCTCCTTGAGGCAGGTTCTGGGAATGCATGAACTCAAATCCATGCCTCTTTGCTCCTTCAAAAATTCATCACATTAAACCATGCCTCTTCTGACCTTGGAATTTCAGTAGCTTGTGAAATTGTGTTAGGAGACACAAAAAAGCTTAACATACCTAATTTTGAGCTTGTACCAATGAAATTTATAGAAAAATCCTTCGAAACCTGAGCATGGTATCATTGTAGCTTTTAGCAGAATCGAAGGTAGCTTACATCAGCAAATTCCTCTAAGAATTTGGGGTCTTCCTCGAGAAACCTCATATCTAGAGGCTCATATCTAACAATTGTTCTACCTTTATTTTATCTCTTATGTAATGTCATATCTTCAAAAGCGTGTTGATCAACTCCTTTGATGCCTGCAGAAACATATGTGATAACAAACAAATTATTTCACATAGGTAAAGCTAGGCTTTTGAAAACTATTGGTGAGAACCTAGACCTCTATACTACTAGAAAAAAATTTGAAGCAGCTTACAAGGATGATGGAAAAGTGTTTAAATTTCAAATGGTGGACAAATGACATGATTAAAGACAAATTATTACCAAGCATGTGTATGAAAAATGATGACACATAACTGAATGGAGTAATGATGGGATGCTATGCTCTAACAACTAATTGATTCGACATCTATGACAAAAAAGCGGCCTTTTTCCAACCGTTAGCAGATCAGAAAAATTCCATAGCATATGCAGTGTTGGGGAGGTTGAATTCATTACATAAGTGTCAAGGACTTCCGTAGCAAACCCTAACTCGTTTACACTGATTCCATTGTGAATTTGGGTGGAAGTGCTAAGTGTACAGAAGTGACCAGATTTTCTCATGCACGATATTTTTTAAGGTTTTTCTTTGACATGACCCCTATTCACATAAAAAATGACTTTCAAGACCCGTCACATCTGCATTTTATTGAAAATTTGAATTCCAAAGACCTTATTCAAAACTAATTAACTTAATACCAACGTAGACTAACCTAATTGTTATCGTGTATAAGATAAAGATTGTTAAATAAATAACTGATATGTTGAGAGAAGGTGTGGAGGTTAGATGGGCATCAAATTCCAGGGAATCCTTCTCAAGGATCAAGGAGGCCCTTCAAGAAGCTCTTGTGCTAGTAAGTCCTAATTATACAAAGTATTTTCAAAAAAATTATTTTTCTTCTTCTTCTACCATTGCAGTAGTGATTTTATAGAGAAATGGGGAGAAAAAATAACAGCCCGTGGAATTAATTAGAAATTTGTTAAGGGATGCATAATTAAAATAAAATACTTTGGAGAAACAATCCTATGCCTTGGTCAAAGCACCGAATGCTTTCAAGGTCTATATTCTTCAATCTCAGATTACTGCTGATGTTCTAAATGTTGTTGTAAAAGATGTGCTAACTCAGAGTGATGTTGAAGAAAAGAGAGGAAACTTGATAGCAAGGGTTCAAGAATATGACATGGATATAACACTAGGTAAGCTGGTGACAGTACAAGGTTTGGAAAAGATATTAATAGAAACATTTTTTTAGGCTCTGGGTATTAATTTGCTAGCTGAAGTTGAGGAGAAAAAAGTCACAACAGAAGGAGGTAAGGATACAAAACCTGATAATAGAGTTTAGTATAAATACCTATTTTTTGAATGGTATAAGGACATTGTGCATTATTTATTTTTACTTTATTTCCCCCATACTTTAAATAGATCAAAGTATAAGGCTCAAAAATATGTGATAGTAAGTGGGAATCTATATTGGAAAGATCTGGTTGGAATCCTTTTACTTTGTTTGAAATAGGGAGAAAATATTGAAATATTAAATGAATATCATGGCTGTATTTGTGGTGGTCAATATGGATGGAGGGTAAAAACTCATAAAATTTTAAAATCTAAGTTTTCTTAGCCCTATTTGTTTTCAGATGTTTCTATATTGCTATGGAGTTGTCAAAAATGTCAGTTTTTTGCTGAAAAGAAAATACTATCACCATTGCCTCTAATTCCTTTGTTTGTGGAGGAACCTTTTAGGCAATGGAGATTTCATTTCGTAGGGGAAATGAATCCATCATCTAGTGTGAAGTATAAGTCGATTTTTATATGCATGAACTATTTTACCAAATGGGTGGAATTTTTCCCATCAAGTAGAGAAAATGATTCAGTGGTGATCAAGTTATTGGAGGATAATATGTTGAGCAGGTTTGGTTGTCCCAAAAGGTTAGTAACTTACAATGCAAAAAATTTTAAATCTGCAAGGTTGATTGACTTTTTTCCAAAATTATAATGTGATTTTATCTCACTCTACTACCTATCACCCTCAGGGGAATGGATTAGCAGATTCTTCTAATAAAACTTTATTGAAGATACTCAAGAAGACTAATGCAGAAAATCAAAAGAATTGGGATACTAAGATAAAATTTACGTTATGGGCAAGTAGAGTAACTCCAAGAAGATCCACTAGGAAGTCACCTTTTGAGCTTGTGTATGGCATAGTTTCCTTATTTCTGAGCCAATTGGTAAAATCTTGTTACAAATTTTTTCCAAGATATTGAAGAAGAATCGAGCCCCCTAATTAGGAGAATGAACTAGCTGATAGAATTGAATGAATAAATAGAAAGAGTAATGAATAATTTGATCGCTTATCAGGAGAAAATGAAACTACTTTTTGAAAGAAAGGCCAAAGATATGCTTTTTCAGCCTGGAGATCTAGTGCTTAAATGGGATTCAAGAAGAGAATAGAAGGGTAAACATGGAAATTTTGACCCTTTGTGTTTTGGTCCCTTCAAGATAGCGTAATCCAAGGAAAAAAATATTTTTTTCATGAAAATTTGGATTGTGAGTGCATACAACTGCTATTAAATAGGTAATACCTCAAACATTACTTCCAGTATTGACTTGAAGTTATTTTCATAATTTTATATACTGGTGTGACCATTTTTAATATCCAAGTAGTTATTAATTGTAATGTTCCAAGTTTCAATTTGACTCCATGCTTGAGGTGAAGGCACTAATCTGTGGTTCTTAGTGTTTTTCCTTGTGAAAAACATTATCCCCAGGTGGAGATAGATGTTGTAACATGTTTTTATTTTCTCTATCAAAGTGTTTGAGTATATTTTGTAAAAAAAAAAAAATCCAATAGCAAAGCAAAAAGACAAATAAAAAGGTAGTAAGCGCTTGAGGTTTGTTTTGTTAATCAAATATGTTTAAAAATGATCATTATTCTTAGTGCATTAATCATACATACTGCAACAATAAATTCCTAACAAGTTGGAGTTGGAACCAATGATCAAGGGATTAAAGGAAAGTCAAGTTGGAAGTCGGAGATGGGTTGTACGATGGGGCCCACTAGATGGGGCAAACTCGACAACACGAATTGCATGACGAATAACAACAGAGGTGCCTCTGCAAAGAATTTTCAACGAGCATGTTGATCTTAGATCTATGGATGAGATCGACTGCGGGGGCACTCCTCCGATGGTGCTCCATACAAATGATTTCCCCCATAGTGTTGTCAGCAGGAAAGTGTGATGTCATCAGCAAGCGAGCCCGCCCACATCACTCATTCTTCCACGTCGTATATCCCTCTGCCACCTATCCTCTATGCACTTCATTTCATTTGTTAATTACACTCTGCAAAACTAATTTAATTTTCTATGGAAACATTAAATTTGGTTTTCCCCCTCTTGTTTTCCCATTCAACTTATAAATCCCATTTTTAACTCTTTTTTACACACTTTTGTTGCCTTCTCTCGCTGTCGTATCCTTTGAATTCACTAGCAAATATTCTTAATCACCACTTTTTTATGAGGATTAATCCCTCTTGCAGACAAGAGCGATCTCACTAGTACTCCAGCAAGTAAATAGAAACAAAGATCCATTTGAATACCTATTTCTCTAGATTAATTGTATTTTAAGATCATTATAATAGTAAAGTAGAGAGGACATGCTCCTACCTTGAAATCAAAACATTTGATGTAGCCCTTTGTCTCATCGCTCCAAAGTAGTTCTCCAATGAGTAGAACCTACAATAAAAGACAAGACAAATAATCAAAGCATCTGCAATATACAATAATAAAAAAGTACTAATCCAACTTAGTGATAAAGAAGTCTAAGTATTGACATTATTCCCATAAATACAAAAACAAAACAATGAGAAAAATATATCCATATGTATTATCATAAATTAGAAAGAGGGATCCGGAGCAATCGTTCTCCTCCAGTCTAATAAGCCTTTCTCTCTAGAATAACCAGCATGAAGTTATGGGCACGAAGGTGTGATCTTCAGTGTGTCAACAACAACTCACTAGTATAGAAAGTATGCACCCTATGAACTCTCTTTAGCTTAGAAACTATATAGATAAGTTTGTAATCACATTGGTATCTACCCTTTAACCTGAAACTTGAGCTCAATTTATAGGGAAATGGAGGTAGTTTTAGTTCCATGAAGAGTGGGATTCATTCCTCTCATGAAGGGATTTGAGTTCCTTGGACCAAGGGATAAGCTCCATGAGTAGAAGGATAGAGCTCGAAATGGCACGACTCTAGAGGCTTCCAATTGGGAGAATATTCAACCAACTAGGCTTCTAGAAGTTACTTTTTCTTCTTACTTTCTTTTCACAGGGGTTTTCAGGTTTTAGTGGAAAATAGTGTGGTGCTCATCGTAACTAATGGAAGGATCATCAACACATGCATAGGGAAAGACTATTAAAACTACACAGGCAGACTTTTAAGGGTTTTATAGAGCTTTTCTCCAATTTCCAAGACTTGATTAAGGAACATCAATGTTTTTGACCTCTAAGGGAACATGATATGGATGGAAATAGACCGATATGAATAGTCAAATGTCATGGTGACAAAATGATGTGTAACATATTTCCCCCTAAAGTGCGAAGTCTAAGAGTTTTTCTAAAGAGTGAAGTGCTTTATAATTTTGAGGATTGGATTGGAGACACCGGTCGAAAACCTGTAAAAAACTAAATGAAAATATACATCATCGCTAAGGTAGGCATTCCCATACTCAGATCAAAACTAAATATATGTTTTGGTACATATATGGTCTCAATTTTACATCAAAAGTAGATACAGTATGGATGCAGCCATCTGGCATAAGTATTCTACTATATCATGAATAATAAAAATCCTCGCAGCCTTGATGGTTGAAACTATAGGTAGGGTCTTAATTTCTATTCTCGAACTAGTACAAATCTATCCATGCGATTGATTGTATTGAAGTCGAACATGGTAGAAACCACTTGATTACCGGTCGATGATGAGAACCGTTAACAAGTGTGAGAGAAACCACCAATAATGAAAATGTCTTTCAAAGTACTTAAGTACAATATATGAAGTGTGAATGAATGATTTGTAGTCGAACACTCATAGAGTCATTCAAACAAAGGTCAATGATGTAAATCTATCATCGAAGGCGATAAACCTACCATTAGAGCATGCAGATCCCAAGGTACTGATAGGATTCTAGATCAAATTTCTAGATAATGAGCTAATGTCGATAGAAAGTGATCTGTCACAGGAAACCCTATGACACGAAACCATTAGATCAAGTTTTGGAGAAATATTTTTCAAGGACTGACTTAGGGATGGTCAACGCGAATGAGACAAATGTTTGCAATGAATGGTTTATTGAACTTTCTCTTGAACACATAACGACATTGTAGATGTCTTGGCAGCATTTTACCTAAAGCTAATACCCAGAAACCAGCTGAAGACTTTAAATTTGTTTCGCTTAACTATTAGACAAAGTATTTCCCAACCCAGGTACAAGTGTGACAAAGTGTTGTGTTCAATAGTGACATGTTTCTTTCTAATATAAGGATGGCAGTTGGATTCTTTTTCTCTCTTTTTCCCCCACCATTACTGGAAAGTACCTCTTTATTTTTGTCAAGCTTGAGGAGGATAAAATTTTCTTGTTTGTGTAAGCTCATCCTTTGGATGAGTCCATATTAGTATTAAAATTTAACCCTAATAAGGAGTGTTTCAATCATGTTGTGATTGACAGGTCTTGTACTATTAAATTTTAACGAGTCCAATATAGGAACAACTCGGCGTTTTTTAGTTTTAGGGAGTCAGAAGAAAAAAAATAACTCCATGGTTGTTATTTTTTGTAAATTAAGTCCCTCAAGCCTTAAAAAGGATAAAATAATAAAGGAGGGAACTCTATTGACCATAATCAATCAATGTATACCTTTTTCATAATTAGTCCAATTTAGTCCAAAAAAGGGGTGAACTTATACTAAATGTATAAATGTTCATTTAATTTAACGAGTTTGAATAGTCAAGTACTCGACGATCTTTTCATGTTTTAAGAGTCTGAAAAGGGCTTAAAAGAAGACTCCAAGTTTTCACTTTTTGGTATTTTTACAGAGCCTGAAAAAGTGATAAAAGTGTACTCGATGTCAGAATAATTCTTTTCACCAAAATCCTGTATCTTGCACAAAAACTCAAACGATTACAAACATATGTTTTCAAAAAGTAAAAATATTTAAATTTGACCTTTTAAAAGTAAAAATAAATAAAATAATAATATTTTTTTCATTAAAAACTACAAAGAGGAGTTAAAACAAGTCATTTTCACCTTTTGTTTTCAGAACAATGTAGAGAGAGATTTTGGCCAAAAAATTTTGGAGTTGATATCAGAAGAACCGACTGATCATTTCGAGAACTACCAGAACCACGTAATCCTATCATCATTGTCTTTCTTTTCATCTATTTCATTTCTTTTTTTAAGCTTTCATGGCATTTTTTAGGAGGAAATTATGTTTCAAATTCTGCCCTCGGGGGTGCGTGATTTCTCTGTGCGAAAAAAACACACTATGTATACATAGAACCTGCGTAGGCACCGTGAGCTTTTGAAAAACCTAAAATTTTCCATAAAAAATGGTTCAAGTTTCCTCCAATTGATTTCTAATGTTAAATTTTTTGATTTGTAGGTCTTTAATCATGTTGGAATGGCGGGAATGAGAACATGAGCTCATGGACAACAAAGCCATAAACAATTTGGCAACCATGTGTGCACTAAAAAACTGTGGATTATACAAATTTGGGGAAATTCAGGGCATGAAGGCACAAGTTGAGCTGATGACTTGGCTTGTGAATTCATGGGACATGCAAGATCAATGTTTCATAATCGGTGACCATTGGCTTGAGATTGAGCTGGAAGACATATAATTCCTCACCATATTACCTCGGAGAGGGAGAAACATTTCATTATTTGGGATTAGACAAGGAGGTCTTCCCACTAGTAGCTACAAGGCTCAATATTGTAGCAATAATTTAGAGCTAAAGGACAGTCACATAAACATCAAAACCATCTTACGACTGGAACTTAAAATCATAGAATTCACAGTTACAAAGTTATGCGAGAGTACAACTCCTCATGTGGTTATAAAAGCACAAATGAAAACTACGGTTGAGTGTTTCAGAGGGACAATATTCAACTGGAGTGAAGGAGTACTGGCCAGTATTAAGGGCCAACTGCCTAGAGCTAAAAATGGGAAGTTGAAAATTTTTGGATACGATGCCATTCTTATCTCATTTTCTCTAGAGAGGATCCCACTCCTTGCACCCCAACTCACTCCAGTGGATCGTAGAAGTCCTCAGGAGCCTCATATGGTGCAATGGGTAGCACTGATGGCTTGCCATGGTGGTGAGGGTGGTCTAGTGGGTCGGTTCACTCCATCTCATTTCTTGTGGCTCAGGAACTAAATCTTCACTATTGAAGATTTTCCTTATGTGGAAATGGACTATAGAGGTGATCCTGAAACATCCTTGCCACCAAGGGCATAGTGGGATGAGACAGGTTAGTGAATCATTTTGAAATTTTTAATATAATTTTTATTTTATTTTTTATCGTCCAATACTGACAAAAATTTTAAATGCAGATGTCGACCTGACATGGCCAACGTCACTTCATCACTTTGACAGGAAAGAGGCACAACCCATAGCACCCCCATAGGATGATGCAACAGATATCCTAGCATATATGGAACACAACCTTGATAGGTTGACTATTCATATTCCTGAGACAATAACCGATGATATCCCTCTTAGGCTCTAGAGACATGTGACTGGTGTTCTAGGTCTACCTAGGAGATTATTGTGCAAGGTGGTGTGTGCCATAGTTTGTTATCATGACCATCATCATGGATAGCTAATGGTAAATGTAGATCGAATTTATTTTTTTGTATCAGTATTTTTTAGATCATAAGGTTTTTGAACCTGTAATATTCCCAAATGGGAAAAGTGCAAATATAGTGCAAAATGTTGGAATAGCAGTGTTAAACATCATATAAAAGCAAGAGGAAAATATGGAGACCTTTCATTCATTATAACAGAATAAAAATATGCATAATAAATGGGACATAATATGTACAATAAGATAAAACAAGCCTCCAATGGAAAAAACCCTCAAAAGAGGTGCTGCTACTATATATCAAAGAGTTGGAAGACTGCTACAACATTGTTTAAAAGGCACTGCTATAGAAAATGAATATACAAAATAAAATGGGCTGATATATGCCACAAAATATAGATCTAATATATATCTATGCACTATACAACCTCCAATGAAGAACCCCTTAATGGTTTTCAGGAATACAACATGTACAAGATGGTAATATAAGCCCTAGGGCTGAAGATCGAATGCAACATATAAATCTGAAAAGTGTGGCTTATCTGATATAAGAAATAATGCAGCCTCCTCCAATATATATCCTAGATGAAAGGATGATCCTTTCTCTAGCAAACCTCCTCTCCAAATGGTGTACTAAAACCACCCAGCAACTCCTCACTCAAAATGACGCAGATCTGGAAAGAAACTTCGTTGTAGGGGTAAATAAATAAGTGGCCTAATGCCAAGATCTGAAAATATGATCAAGGTCCTTCCTTACTATCCTCCCAATGGAAAGGAACCCTTCTCCACTAAAAATAATCACTGAAGTGACCCAAAGATGGTCTCCATTGTTGCAACCTGCAAAACAACTCAACCCTCAATAGGATCTATGTTGTAGATGTAAGATGAAGCTTGGCCTTAAGCCTGAAAGTTGAAGTGAAGTACAATACTCTTTCAAGAGCTACTCAATGAAAGAGGTGGTATTCCCAATCAGGAACACCCAATGCTAAACAACACTTGCAATATTAGCTAAATAGTCAAAGAAATCTATATGTCTAAATAGACCATATATTCAGAAATATCATATACCAATACATGATCAATATGGCTACCATCCTCTTCCTTTTATCAAATATGAGCTTCCAAACCCTAAACCCCATTCATTTATGACCCTACTTCCATGCAAGGTGTCTCCATCTAAAACTGTGTTTCCCCTCATTGATTGCCACTCCTCCATGACAGCACTCTTGATATGGTCAAAGTTGACCCAGTCAAGATGTTTCAGCCCCTTTTCACACCTAAGGGTGCTCAATTAAGCTGCCAATATGTATTCTTTTCACATTGGCATTGATTTATTCATTATTAAGGAGACTTATGGACCTCCATTGTCCTCTTATTCATTAACAAAAAAAAATAATCAAAATTTAATATCCCAACTAGCTCATGGCTAATTTAGGAATATTACAGAACCTATGATCGCAAACGATGAAATATTTTTGGACACAAACTTATCTATCCTAATGATATTAATACTTTCATTCTCTTAGTATATTCTTCGACATGGATTGAATGTTGTTTTGATTTACTTTGTTAATGTTGTAGATGTCTATTTAAAACTCGATTAGATAATGCATTAGCCAATGTGTTTAAATTTCTTGAAATATGTTGATATTTGATGTAATCAAATTTTCGTTCCAAGAGAAGAACCTTCAAAAATAATATTAACAACACTAGAATTATAATAGCATAAATTTTGTTTAAATTTAATACAATGAGTTGTGAATCTAACCTAGTGATCAAACGTCGAATACCAAATGTAATGACATCAGATAATAACTCAATGACTATGCTATATTCTGTAATATTGTTTGTTGTTTAACCAAGGCATATCCCATGAATAGAAACTAACTCATCAGGGGGTGAATAGATAACCCAAGACATGAAAGAGATGTTCCGTGTACTACGACATGCGCCATCAGCAAAACTAATGTAAGTTTGAAGGGATGTTGATATCTACAATATCAAGAGAAATCAAGATAAGCATCGATAGTAGTAACAACAAAAACTAATCTAGGCACACTTTTCTAATCTAAGGCACACTGTTCTAAAATGTAACTATTGTACAAGTAATATCTTCACACAAAAATTCATGCATAATATCTCTTAAGTTAAAGACCATTTCTAGGTTTATCTAAAGAGACCTCGTCATAATAAATTAATTCATAGGCTCCTTTTGCAAGCACACGCTTGGCAATATAGGGACCATGCCACATCGGTTCAAATTTACCAGCACCTAGCTTACCGTCAGTTTGATCATATAATAAAACTTTGTCACATTATCAATGAATGTGAGGGTTAACACTTTGATCATACTGAGCTTTAACACGTTTCTTCTGAGCTTCGGTAGCTAATGGAGCAGTGCGACGAGTCTCGTCTAATTGTGCTAGGTATGGAAAGTGTTTCTCCTCTTAAGATGCAACTGGTAACAACTCAATGGCTAATTTGAGTGATGGTATTTCACATTCAATGGGTAACACAACTTCTAAACCATAAACAAGTTGAAAAGGAGTGAACCCTATAGCAGTTTTTGCAGAGGTACGATATGCCCATAATGCCGAAAAAAGTGTGGTATTCCAATTAGATTTATGAGTCTTGACAATCAGTTTAATCATGGTGGTTAAAACCTTATTAACGACCTCAACTTGACCATTAACCTATGGGTAATATGGTGTAGAATTATCATGGCATAGGCCAAGTTGATTAGAAAGTTCGGTCATCATAATATTTCGAAAATGGCTCCCATGGTTTGTAAGAATAGCTTGAGGGACATCGAACCGAGAAATTAAATGATTGAATATAAAAGTAGCTGCATATTTTCCATCATCCACAAATGTAGGCATTGCCTCGGCCCATTTGGTAAAGTAATCTACGATTAGAATAATATACCCATTCCCTCCGGCTGGGTGAGGGTTACATGTAATGAAATCGATGCCCCATTTGGAAAAAGGACCAAAAACAATGATTGGGTGAAGAGGAGTTGGGGGTGCACGCATCTTTCAATCAAAAATTTTCCAATTGTGGCATTTTCAAACCGTGATAATACAATCTTTGAATAATTTTGACCAAAAATAGCCAGTGCGCAATATTTTTTGGGTTGTGGCATACCTAGACATATGACCACCACACACTATAGAGTGGCAATCATTCAAAACTTTTTCTGCCTCTTCGTGAGTTATACATCGTCGAAAGACAAAATGGGCACCACGATGATAAAGAGTTTCACCAACAATATTGTATTGCTAGGATTGATATCTGATTCTCCATCGATATGATCATGAAAGTTATGGGCAAAAAATTTGGGTTTGAAGATATTTAATGATATCTCCATACCAAGGATATAAAGTACTGATTAGAAATAGAGATTCATCTGTGATAGGATTCTCTTCCACCATTTCAGACTTAGTATTGGGAAAGTCACACATAAGTTTAGAAAACACTAGTGATTTCTTTGACTTAGACTTCTCAAACTCCAAATTAAACTCTTGCAGGATAACAATCCATTTGGATTATTTTCCCCCGAGCAATTGTTTTTTCAATATGTACATCATTGGTCGCAATAAGATATTATTGTGGTTTTGTGTAACATTATGTAATGACGGAATCATTGGACAGCTTGAACTGCTACTGAGGCCAATTTCTCCACATGTTAATACTTGATTTTCGTCAAGTTAAGATTCTAACTTAGGCAATAGATCACATGTTTGTTGTGAGATTCATCTTCCTAAACTAAAACCTTTCCAATCATGGAATCAGAGGAAACTAAGTATAAAAATCAATCCTGGTGGTAATTGGGCGAATGCAATAATAGTGCATGGGTCAACACATTTTTAAGTGCATCAAAAGATTTATCTATAATCTCATCCCAAATAAATGGAACATTTTGTTTCAACAACTGGGTAAAACCTTTTTTTAACTCAACATAGTTCAGGATAAATCTACGTAAAAAGTTTTCTTCACCATGAAAACTCTGGAGTTGGAAAAGAGTGGAAGGAGAAGGTAAGTTGATGATAGCCTCAACCTTAGATGGATCGACACGAATGCCATCTTTCGAAACAATGAACCCAAGTAATGGTCCTGATTTTACACAAAAAACACATTTGTGTGGATTCAAATGAATTTTGTAATTCCTACATCTCATGAAGATAGCTCGTAAGTGTATAGGATGATCTTCTCTGTGTAAATAATGAGCAAGTAAGTCATCCAGATAAGGCTGCACAATATTTTTTATATCATGAAAAGCATAAGACATAGCTTTTTGAAAAGTTGCACCAACATTTTTTAGTCCAAAAGGTAGCTTGCAATATGAAAATGTGCCCCAAGGACATATAAACGTTGTTTTAGGTTGATCAGCAGGGAGTGTGTTGATTCCATTGTAGCCAGAAAAACCATCCATAAATGAGAATACTTTGTTTTCGGCATAATCGTAAACAATATGATTGATATAGGGTGTAGGATTTTGTTTCCGGCATAATCGTCAACTATTTGATTGATATAGGGTGTAGGATGGTTGTCTTTTGGAAATGCCTTGTTAATGTCCCGATAATTTCCACATACTCTGATAGTCCCTTGTTTTTTTTCGTAACAGGAACTATGTTAGATACCCAATCCGTCAAAATAATTGGATAACTAAATCCTGCTCATAATAGCTTCTCAACTTCAGCTTTTATTGGTACAGCCTTTCGTGGATATATTGGACGTAATCTCTGTCTAATAGGCTTAGCCTCCGGTTATGTCTTAATTTCATGAATTACAATTTTAGGATCGATACCTAGTATCTCTTCGTAAGGCCAAGAAAAAATGTGTTAGAATTCTTGAAATAGGGCTTTTGTAATTTTTAATCTCTTCCATCGAAAAAGAAGCACTTAGATGAATGTTTTCAATAATTCCAGGTTTAATCGATATGTCAATAGGAATTTTTGTAGAAAATTTTCCCAAAGTTGTCTCAGAATCTGAATGTGTAATCGATGTGGGATTCTGTGGTTCCTTGAAATAATCAATTGTAAAAATAGATGAAAAATAATTTTCAAACTTATCAAGATTAGGAAAAAAAGAAGATCGATGATGTAGACCATCCCATGGTAATTCATCCAATGACAAAATTTCCCAAATACTTTCATCAGTTACAAATACATGTTGAAAGGGATCCATAAATGATGTCAAGTTTGAGCTCGATATAGAAGATGATTCTTCTTTGATCACATTAATTTTATTGGTAGAAGTTGATGGGGTGCTAGAATACAATTGTACTGCTACATATGCCGATTCAAAAGGACTTAAAGGCATATTTCTATTGTAAGAGTCCAATTTCAATTATGAAGTCACAGTCCATGTGTCATCAAATGGTATTGTGCTTGATGATATCATATTGATATTGTTAATTGTTCGCGGTACGTTGGGTGGGGGTATAGTGAAATTTCCCATGAGAGTATAATCCTTCATTAATCCTACACCAACATCTTCATATGGGATAACCGATTTTTTGACATGCTGAATGCTATCTATAGAAGTAGGGTTTGAAGAGAATTATGAAAACTAAATGATTTTAACAATATTTCCTTTGTGAGGAAACATGATTACCTGAAATACTGATGAAACATTAGCAGTCATTGTGTAATACCAACTATGACCCAGAAGAAGGTTGTAATCAAGAGGGGCATCAACAACTTCCACATCTAGGTTAACAGTTTTTCCTTCTACTTCTATAGGCAGATCTTGGAGTATTCCATATGGATGAAAACCTCTTTCGTCAAAGGATTTAAGGATAGTCAGTGATTGTTAAGTCTATAGAACCAAGGGTATTATAACAATTTAATGACATTATACACATATATGCCCCCTCATCAATTACAGTACGAAAAACTCATCTTGATTTGACTAATACTGGAATCTGAAAAACCATTTGATGAGGGAGTCTAGGTACAAAATTTTTGATATCAAATACCATTAGGTTGGAATCTTGAGGATCAATCGCTCTGATAGATGATAATAGTAATTTCCTTTGTGTTGGACATGATTGCAACACTTCTAAGGCTGACATTATTGAAGGGGATATGGACAAATATTCAACAATGTTATAATTCGGAGCAGCTCTTGCATGTGTATTAAAAGCCGATTCTTGAAGTACACCTTTAGTAGGTGGTTTAATCACTAAATCATGATTGGGTTTCTCGATTTGAAGTGGTTCAGAAACTGAAGGAGGTATGGTTGGTTTTTTACTAGAAGATTCAGTCTTTTTACTAGTTACAGGACTCTTAGATCCATAGTGTTGAGATTGTGTTGCAACCATGACCGAGACATCATTAAAATATCTGCCAATGAATTGGAAGAACATATGATCATTTTACTATCTTGAGATGGAAAATGATAGGGTAAAATTCTTGGGTTGTTGGTTATCGAATATGCCTCTCAGGGCTTTCCGGTGCCTGAGGCAGACAGTAAGATTAGTTGTATAGTTCACAAAGATGGCACATACATATTCATATCAACTTAAAACAACTTGATGGAATAATATGGAAGATTACCTCTTCAATGATCTTGAAGTCTTTTGGAGAGCACTAAACAACGAAGCAAGGATCCTTCTTCACCAGCTCCAAATCTCGACTCTGTAATCAGTCAAATCACCCATGTAATCTCTACCATAACATATATTTCCTATCAATTAAGTCAATATATAATAAAAATTTAAACTATGCACATCTAAGCCATTCATCTCATGCTATATAAGTGATTAAATAATAATTACAATATCAACGCATAGAATGGACAAAATAGATACAGCTCTATTGATTTATAAAAAGGAGGATTACAACCATCGGTTGTACCAAGCCCTCCTCAGCCTTCCAATCTCTCTATCTCTCAAAGTGGTGACGTCTTGATCATCAAGTTCTCAATGAAATTCTTTGACCTTTGACCTTCACACTACACCAATGATCTCTACTTCACTTCACAAGTATTCAAAAACTTTGACAATCCTTTGACCTTGAACCAAGAGCCTTCAACTCCATTTTATAAGAGATGGAGAGAGAAATCATTGCCCTTCTCTTTCCACCAGTTCTGAATAGAAAAAACCAAGATGTTTCCTCAACTTCCATGCTTTTTCCTTCTTTGAGAGTTCAGTTGTTTATGGCAAGGCCCAATAAGAGATTAGTGCTTTGCAGTTTCCTTTTTGTACTAACTCTCTTGTGAGAAAAAGCTGGAAATTCAAATCATTCTTCGCGGGTTTTTCCCGTTCCAAACTCAAAACATGGGTAACACTGCCCTCTAGTGTAAACAAATCATTTCCCTAGCCACTAATGCGGCCTATTCATTTATCAGGTGCGTTATAATGCTCTTTGGTTGTTATAGTGAGGTGTTACCTTGGTAGAAATAGGTTTAGTTTAGGTCTTTGTATTCCTTCTATATTTATCTTCTCCTATGAGCTGATGAGGAGGTATTTTGACTTGTAATAGATGCCCCCTAAAGTGTGAGGTCAAAGATGAAGACGATGGCCGAAATACTTTATAATGTGTGTAGTAGAGATAAAGAGATTGAAAGACTGAGGAAAACCTGAAACAACAACATATGTCAAAAAATATAGTATTTTCCTTGAGTCGGGCATTCCCATGCTCAGTAGCTTAAAAAACATGATTTCTCTAGAATAGAGATATGAAGAATCTATCCACCAATAAGCACAATGTGGAAGTGTCTGTCATAACAGGATTAGGCTAAAGAAGCTGTCTCCATAAACAATATCGCAACATGGGGAAGGGAACACAAATTTAATGATGTAACCTTTGCCCCAAGGTCTTGACTGTCGATTCACTTAAACTGCATATTTATCAACTTGTGAATGAAGGAGCTATCATCGAACATGTGAGAAATTTTCTGATTACCAGTCAATAATGAAAACTGTTAACAGACGCGAAGGTGGCCACCAATAATGATGATGGTCCCTAAGATGCACAGTACAATCTAGCAAGTGTGAATAAAAAGAGTTGAAGTCGAACACTCATAGAATCATTCAACTAGGATCCAATGATGAAGACTCCTGATCAAACACAAGACTACCTGCCACTAATGTCTGCGAGTATCCAGGTACTGATGGGTTTCTGGATCATCTTCCTAGATAAGATGTTGAGGTCGATAGGAAGAGATATGTTGAAAGGTAGGAACTGAGGCGTCCTACATCAGTCAACACGAAATGGAAACCAAATGATTTTTTTTGTGATGGAGATAATGAAGAGTAAATGGGGATGTTGGACGACAAATAATTTCTGGCATAATGAGTGGTTTTGTTGATAAGAAGAGCAGTAGATAGCGAGATCTGCTTGAACAATAGAAGGCACTGTAACAGGGTACTAGGCAGCTGGGACTTAATGAACACCAAAGAGTGTGTTAGGATTTTATCGGTGTAGGGACACTGGGAGATGAAGGCTAATACTCATAGATGGTAGGGTTTGGCTAAATGTGAAATAGTTTTCTAGGAAGTGCCATGTTCAAGATGTTTGCTGCCAAATCGACCTTTCTGAAATGTAATAGAGGTAGTATCCATTTTTCCCAAATTTTTCCCCATCTGATTAAGTTTAACAAGTCCAAACGATTAAACTCGGTGAATTTTTCATATTTAGAGAGTCTTAAAAATATCATAAAAGAAAACTCCGTGCCCCGTCTGATTAGTTTTAACGAATCCAGATGAGTAAACTCGATAAATTTTTCATGTTTAGAGAGTCTGAAAAATATCATAAAATACGACTCCATTGGGGTACCTTTGTCATGTCTTGATAACCAGGCACGACAACGGGAGAATAGTAAGCCCGAAACAGTTCATTTTCCGTGAGTTAGTCCATCGAAGCCGGAACAGTGAGAAATCTATGTTCGATGGACGTCTACCTCATTTTGTTATGAGTACGAGGAGACGGAGTAAACTCAGTACTCTTTGTGAAATTTTAACGAGTCCAACAAAGAAAAATTCAGTGCCCTCCGTGAAATTTTAACGAGCCACGCGGAGAAAACTCGGTTACCTCCATGAAATTTTAACAAGTCACATGGAGAAAACTTGGTTACCTCCATGAAATTTTAACGAGTCACGCGGAGAAAACTCGGTTACTTTTTCGGTTTAAAGAGCTTTAAAAAAGAGGAAAAGAATGGCTTCTTACTCTCTGCCGTGGTAGTTTAGCGAGCCCGACAAAGTCAACTCAGGGTTTTTTCAATTTTATGAGCGAGAAAAAGGTCCCTAAAAAGAAAGCTCAGTGCTTCTTCATATCAGTTTTAATGAGTCCGAAGAAAAGAACTCTAGGTTTTTCGGATTAACGAGCAAGAAAAGGACTATAAAAAGAACGCTCGATATCAATTTCGTATAAGTTTAACGATTTTGAAGAAGGGAACTCGAGGTTTTTTGGATTAACAAGCAAGAAAAATACTGTAAAAAGAATTCTCGAAGCTTCTTCATGTAAGTTTAACGAAACTGAAGAAGAGGACTCGAGATTTTTCGGATTAATGAGCAAGAAAAATACCGGAGCTTATTCGTGTAAGTTTAACGAGCCCGAAGAAGAGGACTCGAGGTTTTTTAGATTAACGAGCAAGAAAAATACCATAAAAAGAACGCTCAGAATTTTTTGATTTATTTCTCATCAATAGAAGGATTTATGTTGGGAATGTTCTTGTAAGACCAAGAAAACACATCGCGGAATTCCTTGAAAAGGGATGTGAAGCATGCAATTTCCTCAGGATTGTAATCTGCTCCAATCTGACTATTTTCCATGATACCCATTTTGACTGAGATATCAATGAGCATTGTCTTAGAAATATTACTCATGTTCCCTTCTGAATCGATAGTTTGAATAGTCATGTAATCATAGGGAACCATCTCAGGTGGGTCAAAATATGGGATTTCAGTTTTTATCATGTCCGAGTTGATCATCGAAGCACGATGGTGAAACTCTCCCCAAGGTCGTTCTTCTAGAGCCATGATCTCTCGAATAGCTTCGTTTGTAGGCAAGACTTCATTGAGGAGATCCTTAGAGAGAACTGTGATGGGCAGGAGGTTTGTACCTTTGGTTGAAACCATAGCCGTGGAGGGTTCAGATGTAACTTGGATGGCTTGATAGGCCAACTCAGCTGGTGAGAGAGGCATCTGATCTCCGTAGGAATCAATTTCTGAAGGCACTGGAAGGATCCATGGGTCGATAGAGCCATCCAAAGTGGTGGATATAATTGCAACCATGTTTGGGATCTATGGCAGCAGGAGAGGAAAACAACCTAGTAGGGAATATGCCTTCAGAAGACTGGTACCGATATTGACGTAAGAGTCGGAAAAGCCTCCTATTAGAGGTACAGTGCTACTTGGTAACGTGGAATAATCAGGGGTGCAGAAGGATAACTGATCCACTATGACTATTTTCCCATCTAATGGAAATAGGATGAGTTGGAAGACCGAAGAAAAAATGGCAGTCATGGCATAATACCAACTGCGACCAAGCAATAGATTAAATTCGAGATGACGATCTACCACTTCAATGTCCACGGTTACTGTTTTCCCACTCAGAGTGATGGGAAAGCTAGCAAGGTATCCTTTTGGGAGGTATGTGTGACCATCGAAAGCTTTGAGGGAATTTGACGGTGGTGTTAAGGTAGGAGAACCTAAATTGAGCCAACAAGCTTGTGACATAACGCAAGTCAAAGCACCTTGGTCTATGACAGTGCAATGGATTGTTCTCCCTTTTGACACAACCTCCACCTGGAATGCAAGTTGGTGTGAGAGGCGAGCTTTAGATTTTTCCATATCAAATATAGCTAGCATGGAATCTTGGGGGTCTATTCCACCAATGGCCGAAATCAAGGCTTTCCTTTGTGCTGGACAAGTTTGCAATACTTAGAGAGTAGACATAGCTGACGGTGCCTACGCCAAATCCTCTACAATGTTGTAGTTTTGGGCTGCATGTGCAGAGGTGTTATGAGTCATGCGTCGAAGTGTCCCTTTGGGGGGACGAATCACAGGGTCAATAGTAGGTTGTTCGATATGCAAATCGTTGGGCGGCGGTGGATTTGAACTAGTACCAGGTTCTTGAGCATCTATGGTAGGATTTCCATAATGCTTGGCTCGTGTTTGAAGTTCAACACTCTCAATGCCATAAATGGTGGATGGTCCTTCATTGGAAGGATGCAAACCACCATTGCCCCATTGCTGGGGTTGTGGCAGGTTGTCAACCATGTGTTGATGTTACTGTTGTTGATTAGGGAAAGGACTATGAAGAACGGCAGGTGTTTGCCCAAAATCCTTATTTGTGATAAAATTGATGCATTGTTGCAGCCGAGGACATTTGTATGTCAAGCGGTCCTCCACACAGATCTTGCAAGGAAATTTCATGGGTTTATCCTTCCATTTTTCATTTTTGGTAGCGTTTTTCTGATTAGGGTTATTATTATTTTCCGACTACTCTTCTGAAGAAGATGTCTTTTTCTTGTTCTTCTTATTTTTTCCAGTAGGTTTTTGTGAATTTTGCACAGAATTTACCTTAGCGGTAGGATGAGTAGTCATTTGGTGAGGGGTGGTGGTAGCCGAGGATGGCTGGGAGGCTTTCCCCTGAGACTGTTTTGTGGCTACACCAGATATTGTGCCAACAAGACCGTCAGCATGAGCTCTGGTTTTTTGAGTAGCTGGAAGATTTGGGTTACCAGGGGCATTGGGGATAAAATCATATAGCGTGCCAGATTGTGAATATATTAAATCCAATTGTTGGGCATGACGAATGCATTGATATTCTGTAACCGCACCGGAAAGGCCAATTTCTTTAGAGATATGGGGTAAGAGAGACTTACAAAACCAATTATCTAAGTGATTATCCGGGATTGGCACTTTGACTAGCCTCCTCCTATGTCTCCATTCATGAATGTGATCGAAGATGTGGGTGGTGGTGTATTAGCGTAGCGAGGTTAACAGTTCCATTCCGGTTTCAAATCTGATTGGTAATTGGAAGTTCTTTAGAAAATCCGTTGCTAAAGTGCCAAAAGTATTTATGGCAACGCGTGGCAATTTAATATACCACTTGGCGGCATTGCCTGTAAGGGTGTGGGGAAACAGTCGAAGCTGGACACTATCATCCACCATGGAATAAGATATAGACCATAGATGAAAGGTAGTGATGTGCGCAGCTGGGTCGTCCCCTTGTTTCCCATCGAAATTTGGGATGTCAGAAGGAATCTTGTGCGGTACTGGAGGCCAAAGCGAGTTTTGATTGATGGGGTCATTAGTCAGTTTATGGATGTCAAGGATGTCCAGAGCTGCCAAAAATGGTAATTGTGGATTTACCCCCGAATCTAACCAAGGAAATATGGGCTAACTATTTGGACCATAGGGTCTGCCCATCAATGTGTTACCAGGAGGATAAGTAGGACTTTGATAAAAATTTCGTATAGGTGGAGGGGTAGGGACATATGGTTGCTATCCATAGGGAATATTGTATTACGAGGCGAACGACTGGTTTCCCCCAGTATAAAATTTCCCTCCCATTCTAGATGGAGGTTGGGGTGGGTTAGTCCATATGGATGCAATAGAGTTTCCTGGAGGCATGCTACTACTTGCATACTTCGGCAACAGCATAGACCCTACACCTATATTTGAACCACTTAAGGGAATAGTATTAACAATAGGTTGTCCCGTTTGTCCTAAGGATTGCAGGGAAAGTGAAATGTTCCCTGCTACCTGCGTGCTGGTGACACTGCCCCCGTGTATAGTGGCCAAGGGGTTTGAACTCAGCAAAGGGTTCCAACTGAAAGGGTTTCTAAAAGGAACCGAAGTATTCACACTCATGGGAGGAGCGACTGTGGGTCCCAACATGGTCACGAAAGGAGTAGATCCCGAAGGACTCGGAGAGCTACTGACAGTTGTGATGACCATAGGGTTGGGATTAGGTATATGTTGACTACTGGGGTTACCAATTGATGGCATAGAACTAACAAATGGTGGGGAGGATGGTGGCGAACCTAGGATGGTTGCCATTGGCATCGACCCTATGGATGCCAGTTGTGAAATGAATGTTTGTGTGGCCAAAGACATGTCTTGGCATGGTGGAATCTGAACTATCACAAGCCCCAACAGATCAGTGAGTGGAGGATTGTAATGCGGTACAACCCCTTCCATGAAAGGGTCCTCTGGAAATTCCGTATGATATAAGGCTATGTGAAAATCAATGTTTGTCAATGGAAACTGCTCTTCTATAGAAGGCACGGGTTCACCAAGGTTCAGTTGTTCCTCAAGAGGCAGAGGAGGTAGACCTTGTTGTCATCGAGACAGATGGCGTGGGTCGAATGACGCCACGGTGACTTGTTTATTTTTAACAATTTTAAATAAATTGTGATGTATTATAAAGTCTCAATGACAGTAACCACACACCTAAAAAATAAAAAATAAAAAAGGACTCTCTAAAATCAATCAGCAAGCAGCCAGAATAGGGTGCCCTGTCTGAGTACTACCGTTTTCTAGTGATGAAATCTAGTATCACAATAGTATACAGAGAGGGTTGGTCAAAATTGTACTTACGGTCACTCTAGAGCTTTGCCCGAACCTCAAACGATAGGTGTAAGCACTCTCATGAAGACGATTACCCTCCTAAAGACCGAAGACAGAGTGGGTCCATCTGTTTCAGGTACCAGGACAGCCCGTCCTACTCACCTGGTGTAAGTCCCTAAAAAATATGGCCACTAAAGATACCTCAAATCACAGACATCATTAGGGGGGTCCACGGTCAAGGACAGCATGCTATATGGGCAGAATACCTAGATCCCCGATCTAGTTTCGAAATCCCGAAGGGAACACCAATATATAACACACCCACCGGATGCAGTCGAAGGCAGGCTACCTTCTTGTGAACCCAAGTGTTGTCTCGTGCTGAGCTCCGGTAAAGGAAAAGTCCTGATAATATGAGTGCAGTAGGATTTGGCTCGTTAATGACTCTAGTTTCAAGTTTTGAGATCTTGGGTGATTTTCTCACTTTTCCTAACCCAAGATCCTAGCCTGAACTACTATTGGTGTGAGCTCAAAAAGAGTAATTTGATTGATTTTATTATCACTTGATTCTTAGTGTACTTGATTATTAGTCTTGCGGAGGGGGAGTGGACGTATGAAATGTAATGAGACTCTGACTCAAGAAACCATGCAAAAATATGCTCTAGATATTAAATTTGATGAAGAGTATTTCTACAAGGAGAGGTTTCTTTTCAACATCCATGCACTAACATTCAAATAGCATAGTTCAAATTTAAAGATTCAGACTTATATCTACCTCTTCTTAACAGTCTATGAACTGAAATTTTCAAAATTAACTCAGCTAGATGCAGAAAAACTAAAAAAAAAAAAAAAAATCTTCTCGAAAAAGTAAATGCTTTTGACACTAACTTTTCAAACAAGAGAAAACAAACAGAAATGCCAGCTTAGTAAACAAGCACAAGGATTCAGTCAAGGAGAGATACTGATGGCCAAAAAACTCTGCAACCAAAACACAATCACAGGGGTGAACAACAAATTTTGGCTAAGTAACGAACTGTCTTTGTGTATAGACAACGTTAATCCAGAGACTAACACACTGTATTTAAGTAGAGCTAGCTTTATAATGCACTGGAAAAACAATAGAGGTAGTGTTAGCCAGGGTAAAGTTCTTCATATGGTCAAACAGAAACAAGATTTAACTTTGCGATCTTTTGAAATGTCTACTGGGCATAAATACTGGTCAGAAGGGTCTGTGAACATAGAAAAGAAGAAAGGAGTAAAGAAATAGTCTGGAAACTATGGGGAAATCCCTAGTGGAGTTGCCAATTCTATTATAGGGTAAAATTCTTTGGTTGTTGGGTATCGAATATCCCTCTTGGGGCTTTCCGGTGCCCAAAGTAGATAGTAAGATTAGCTGTATAGTTCACAAAAATGGCATATACATATTCATATCAACTTAAAACAACTTGATGGAATAAGATGGAAATTACCTCTTCAATGATCTTGAAGTCTTTTGGAGAGCACTGAATAGCGAGGCAGGGATCCTTCTTCACCAGCTCCAAATCTCGACTCTGTAATCAGTCAAAGCACCGGTGTAATCTCTACCATAACATATATTTCCTATAGATTAATTCAATATATAATAAACATTTAAACTATGCACATCTAAGCCATTCATCTCATTCTATATAAGTGATTAAATAACAATGCCAATATCAATGCATAGAATGGACAAAACTGATACAGTTCTATTGATTTATAAAAAGGAGGATTACAACTGTCGGTTGTACTAAGCCCTCCTCAGCCTTCCAATCTCTATATCTCTCAAAGTGGTGATGTCTTGATCAACAAGTTCTCAATGAACCTCTTTCACCTTTGACCTTCACACTACAACAATGATGTCTACTTCACAAGTATTCAAAAACTTTGACAATCCTTTGACCTTGAACCAAGAGACTTCAACTTCATTTTATAGGAGATGGAGAGAGAAATCATGCCCTTCTCTTTCCACCAGTTCTGAATAGAAAAAACCAAGATTTTTCCTCAACTTCCATGCTTTTACCTTCTTTGAGAGTTCATTTTTTTATGGCAAGGCCCAAATTTAGATTAATGCTTTGCAGTTTCCTTTTTGTACTGACTCTCTTGTGAGAAAAAGATGGAAATTCAAATCATTCTCCACGGGTTTTTCCCGTTCCGAACTCAAAACATGGTTAATTCTTCCCTCTAGTTTAAACAGAGCACTTCCCTAGCAACTAATGTGGCCTATTCATTTATCAGGTGCATTATAACGCTCTTGTGTTGTTATAGTGAGGCATTACCTTGGCAGAAATAGCTTTAGTTTAGGTCTTTGTATTCCTTCCATATTTATCTTCTCCTCTGAGCTGATGACGAGGTATTTTGACCTGTAACAATCCTTCAAGACAGTAGGTGTGGGTGAAACTTTAACAAGTTTGGATACCTCGGCCCGATGGGGACACTCTTTGGTATAGTGATCATTGTCACAGATAAGACAAGGATAACGAGGTTTCCACTTTTCATCAGTTGGTTCATTTTTTTCTATTTTCTCTTTAGGATATGTATTTTGTTTATTTTTATTCTTTCCTCTCTTCTTATTGTTGGTTTTAGCTTTATTCATGGATGAATCTACAATGTGAATGTCAGCAAAAGTTTCAAGGGAATAATCTCCTTTAGGTGAATCTGGTAAAGTGATTATAGGAGAAGTACATTTAGATGACTTCTTCTTATTATTGGTAGTAATAAGTGTACAAATTACACCATCTGCAGAATGAGAACCAGGAGGAGTTGCAGTAATTTGACCTAGGAGTGGTAAGTCAGGAATTTTTTCATATAAAGTACCAAATTGTGTGTATACAATGTCTAAGTACTATGCTTGAGCTATGAACTGTTCTTCTGTAACGACACCTCCCTTGGCTACGTCTTTAGTGATCTTTGGAGTAGTGATTTAATGAACCATTTTGCCAAAATTTGAGTCGGAATGAAAACCTTCACTAAACGTTGTCTACTTCTCCATTCATGTATGTGATCCGACATGTATGTAGATGTAATTTGTTTTAATGAAGTTAAAAGTGTCGTGCCATTGTCGTAGCAGTCTGGAAACTGAAAAATGAGTTAGGAAAGTTGTTGCTAAGGTGTTGAGATTATTGAAAGAGCCACGTGTTAATTCAATATACCACTTTGTAGCTAAGCCTATCAATGTTCTTTGAAAAAGTCTCAATCAAATGGAATCATCGATTAAGGAGTTGGATGCGCACCAAATATGATAAGTCATCACATGATTTGAGGGTTATTCTCCTGATTTTCCTTCAAACATAGGTATATCACTTAGAAACTTAGTTGGCATTGTCATCCAAAATGGAAGATAACAAATTGGATCATTTGTGAGGCACGACAAATTTGGCAAGTCTAAAGTTGCAATAAATCGTAACCGACGGTTAGGGTCTTGTTGAGAAAACTGATAACCTTGAGGAACAATACCAGTACCAAGAGGAGGATATCAAGGATAACCATGAATAACCTGTGAAGATGGGATTGGAATACCTCTGGGGTATCCAGGGTTAGCCATACCAAACTGAGGTTGAGCTAGTATTTGATATGTATAACCAGGGTATGATTGACCCTGGTAGATTGGATTTTGTCCTGTTGGTCCATATTGAAACTACTCTTGAAAAGGTTGATTCACAAAATAACCTACAAAAGGTTTTCTTGTTGGAATTGTAGCTGCACCAAGTTTTCTTGTAAAGGTTTGAATAGTAGACTGAACAACAGGTCCACTTTGATGAGCAGTGACTTGAGGGATTTCCTGTGTTACAGTTGATGTCGTTG
Source organism: Pinus albicaulis (assembly GCA_034641835.2). Taxonomy (NCBI): domain Eukaryota; kingdom Viridiplantae; phylum Streptophyta; class Pinopsida; order Pinales; family Pinaceae; genus Pinus; species Pinus albicaulis. The sequence continues at coordinate 1,489,148,234 of CM076578.1, forward strand.
TTTGAAGGGTTGTAGCAATAGGGAGTTGAGAAACTCCAGGGATAGGTGCAGTTGGTTTTTGAACAGAAGTTTGCACAACAGATTGGACAGGAGTTCTTGGAGTACTCAGACCAGCTTGCTGACTACTAGGTATAGATACTTGATGTGTAATTTGAAGTGTGGACTGGGCAGGTTATTGGACTTGGGTATAACCAAATTAACCAGTTAGCTGACCAGGTTGATTATAAGGTACTTGTATAATAGGTTGAAAATGTTGTTGATTTAATGCATGGATTAGGAGCTCCCATTAAAGGTTGCGGTGCATAAGGTTGACCATAAGTGGTTTGAGGTATTGGAACATAAGTTTGATAATTTTCCAGATAATTTCCAGAAAAAGGTTGGCCTCCTTGAAAGGACAGTTTCTCTTGATAGAAATTATGCCCTTGAGGAGGCGGATGTCCTTGAATAGGCTCTGGCGCTAGCATAGGGTACTTCCCTTGAGGAGGTTGTTGTCCTCAAATAGGTTGTGGCCCTGGGATAGGGTACTGCCCTTAAATAGGTTGTGACCCTGGAATAGGGTACTTCCCTTGAAGAGATGGTCCTTGAGGAGTATACAGCCCCCCTAAGCAATAAATTTCCACCTTGAGAGCCAGTTGAAGGAATATTTCCAGTCATCATGTAGACTTGTTCCATTGTCAAATTTTTGGTATTAGATTCATTAAGATTAGTTGATCTTGTACTAATTTCAGAAGAGGGAGATGCTCCTAAGAAATTACCAGAGAGTGACTAGTATCTAGCAAGAATTGATGGACCCCCATACAAAAAAAATGATGGCGATGAAGAAAAAATGGATGACTCACTTGACATGTTTGATGAAGACATGTAACTACCTCTGGGTATGGAGTAAAAAGGAATGCGGTGTGGTGAATAATTGAGACTAGCACTGTGTAGAAAGTCGATAAATTCTTGATACCAAGGGTTCGGTTAAAAAGGAATGTAAGGGTAAATCAGTTCACTATAACTTCGATCTAAATATTCTTGACGTGAAGGAACTATGATCTCTTCTTCCGTTTCAGTAATCTCTTTGATACCAATCAGGATAGGAGGAAGGTTCTCAGTAATGCGTAGCTTCACTCGAGGTGAACGAGGAAGACCAGGAGTTTGGGCTATGAACTCCGAAGTTGACTCAGAAGAATTAGATTTAGGTTCATGCTTATATATTTCGAGTTCAATAAGTTGAGCATCTGATAATTCACCAGTCGCAGACTCAACTATCACAACTTCTGAAATTTCTAGTTGTTCTTGATTTCTTCCTACTGTTTGAGGTTTATTTACTTCGTAATCGGGATGTATTATTATAGATGTTTCCCCTTGTTCAGTATAATTGGTTCTTTATTGTTGACCTCTTTCATATTTAAGCTTTTCTAATTGACTCAATGTATACTCATGGGGTTTCCCCTGCATTCTACGAGAGTGTCTCGGTAATTCAGCCATAGTTAATTTTTAACAGACGAAATCATAAAACATTTCAACAAAATAGGCCTAAGGCCGCTAAGAAAACAAGAAATTTGAATACACGCCTACAAAATCTATGAGACAAACCACGCATAAACAATATGTTTCCACACTAAAAACACTAGTTGGTGATAAAATCCAACGTCGTAGAATTTAATGTGGAAAACTTGGCGGTTGGAATAGTTACCATGATAACCTGCTTAATGAAACATTCTAGTGCAAGTCCCTCCACTTATGCCATCTCAAAGTGAAGAGTACCCTTTGGAAAGTCCAAGTGAGTCTAGTCGGCTTCTGTTCTAGGTATAGTGTCACCTTCCCTCCACCGTCACCTTGGGAAAAATCCTAAATATTATGGCGACTAAGGTCACCAACGAAGAAAAATGCACCTGGGGGAACATTCTACGCTCCGATATACATGCAATGGAAGAGTATCAAGCTCAATCCCCTTGAAGGCTCCTAGACATGGTAAATCTGAGGTTTGCCAACAAGTGGTCCCAGTCTCCTCGATAATGGTTAATCTGAGGTTTGTCATTTGTATTACGTGCACATATTATTCCTTTTCCAATGATATAGCTATAATTACCTCACTCTCTACGACATGATCTCATGCTTAACTCTTTTAAGAAGAGCTTCCCATAGTACAAATGCAACAATTGGATTTCCCTACCGCAAGATTCTACTTGTTTGTTTAAGCTGCTTTGGAATGTTTATTACAACCTATTCCAAAACACTAACCTAAGCTATGTTGGTGGAATGATCCCTAGAAAATGTAAAAAATGTCTAGATTAATTTTATTAGGCGTTGTATTGATTTGGTTGTTATTTAACACAAAGGGTATGGATTTGAAAATTTGATGATGTTGTTACCCGACGCAAAATATTCTAAATGCATCTATGTGAGAAATGCAACTCTTTCTTTTCAATTAATTCTATTTGGGAGAAATTTGAGAGATTTATTGATTTTCAACACAAACTTCCTTATTCATAAACAAAATATTTTTCGAAATGAATACAGTTTCATCAAGAACTAAATTTGCAAGAATGATCAATTTCTCTTTTGAATGAAATTTTGTGATAACCAATACAAAAACTTAAATTTCAAACAATCAATCAATTCCCAAAAGAAAACAATTCCTAAGAAAAAACATAAAAAGTATAAATTTCAAAATCAAAACAAAATTCTAATTCTGAATCCTAACTAGGATGATTTATGAATTTTTTGTGGATGATTTCTCTTAGTTGTTATCATACTAAGAAGTTTTCCACTTATCTCAGCAGAAATGAAATCATCCATTAGTGCTTGGTATTGAATCAGGCTTTAGTGAGCTAGAAGCTTTTCTGGGTTTGTAAATGAATAGGGAATGAATATTCATAAAAGTAAGGTTAGCTATAACCTTGATGGCTGAAAAGGACAAGATTAGAAAACAAGTGAGCTAAGAAAAACGAAGGTATCTTCCATATAGGCAATAATAAACTAGGGCAAACCCTAACTTGTAAAATTCAAACAGGGTGATCAATCATACAAGACTCAAAATTACTGAAAGGGAGTTCTCACATAGGATTAGACAACTGGGATGGATTAGGGAAAACTTGAAGAATTTGGTTATCTACCTCTGAAAGAGAGAAATTTAATTTTTCCAAAATTTTCCAGGGGGTGCACAGTTTATCACTTGAAAACAGTGCGCATGTGCACTGGATTGAACTAAAACGTTGTGCAGGTTGCCACTCTATATTCCAAAGAGTACCATGCAGGCAAGGAAAAATTTGGAAAAAATAAAATATAAAGTTCTTTCTTGGAGATTCTAAAAATTTATCTACCCAACCACACTCATAGAAGTCAAAATAAGAAAACTAAAGTTTCAAACTGAATACAAACAAACAAAACTAAGCTCTAGATTCCCCAGTATGGTAACCAATATGTTACAGGATTAATCGCTCTTGCGTACAAGAGCGATCTCCCTAATGCTCCAGTGAGTAACTAGAAAAAAAGATACATTTGAATACCTCTTTCTCTAGATTAATTGTATTTTAATATCATTATAATAGTAAAGTAGAGAGGACATGCTCCTACCTTGATATCCAAATGTCTTATGTAGCCCTTTTTCCCATCGCTTCAAAGTGGTTCTCCAATGATTAGAACCTATAATCAAAGCATATGCAATATAAAATAATAAAAAAGTACTACTCCAACTTAGTGATCAAGGAGTATAAGTATTGACATTATTCCCATAAATACAAAAACAAAACAATGAGAAAAAGAGATCCATATGTATTATCATAAATTAGAAAGAGAAATATTACAACTGGATGCCTTGATGTTGTATAGATTTCTCCCGGGGTCCTGAGCAATTGTTCTCGTTTAGTCTGATAAGCCTTCCTCTCTAGAGTAACCAACATCAAGTTATGGGCATAAAAGTGTGATCTTCAGTGTGTCAACAACAACTCACTAGTATAGAAAGTATGCACTCTATGAACTCTCTTCAGCTTAGAAACTATATAGATCAGTTTGTAATCACATTGGTATCTACCCTTCAACCTGAAACTTGAGCTCAATTTATAGGGAAATGGAGGCAGTTTCAGTTCCATGAAGAGGGGTATGGATTCCTCTCATGAAGGGATTTGAGTTCCTTGGACCAAGGGATAAGCTTCATGAGTAGAGGGATAAAGCTTGAACTGGCACAACTCTAGAGGCTTCCAGTTGGGAGAATATTCGACCAACTAGGCTTCTAGAAGTTACTTTTTCCTTTTATTTTCTTTTCACAAGGGTGTGCAAGTTTTAGTGGAAAACAATGTGGCAGACTCCATGGATAATGGAAGGACCATCAACGCATGTGTAGGGAAAGTCTAGTAAAACCGCGCAGGGAGACTTTTAGCGGTTTTATAGAGATTTTCTCCAATTTCCAAGACTTGATTCAGGAACATCATTGTTTTTTACCTCTAAGGGAACATGATATGGATGGTAATAGACCCATATGAATAGTCAAATTTCATGGTGACAAAATGACATGTAACACACTCCCTGACACTTCCAGGTATTTAGATAGTCACTCACTACTTCAATTACGTAAAAATGTCGAAGAAAGTTGTCTTAGTGGGGCCATCCTCTCATATTCCACTCATGGACACATAAAGGGACATTTTTTATAGTGTTTTCACCTTAAATAATTTGGAAACCTATCAGAATTTCCTTCTAAATTCTTCAAATTATCCATTTTATGCTATCAGAGTTAGGTCTGGTGTCCTTGTAGCCTTCGCTTTTGAAACTCACCTTTTTACTGAATTTATCCACTAGTTATTTTTCGCCATGTACCCACATAAATGTTTTGTAATGGATAAGTCAGTGGAAAATATTTTACAAGTGTCCTCTCTTTTAATTCAACAAGCACTCTATTTTCCATTTGCAAATTCATATACTTCTTTCTCTTAAGAAATCGTGCTATTTTATTTTGAAATTTTAACAAGTCAAGAGTATGCCAAAAATTGTGTTTTATTTGATGCCAAGTGGGAAGAAGTTGTATTTGGAGTCAAATAAGATCCCTTTGAATACTTTTACTGAAGATGTCAGACCTATACTTCAAATTTTAACTAATATTTTGGGAAGAGATGATGTATCAGTCATTGATCAAGTCACTTTAGGTACTTTTAGTTTGACGATGAAGCCTGAGGTTGTCCTATATATACCATATTTTTGGGAAAGGTTTTCAATGCTCAGTTCATGAACCTGTCCCTTGCTGGTTGTTTCAGATTCCCATATTTGATTGCCTATTTGTTTTTAAATACTCATGTCGAAAATTTCATGCCCTTGGGGTTAAACATCATGGATTCCAATAAGAATAAGTAGTAAATATTATTTTGGACCGATATGGTGAGGAGTAACCCAAAGAATTAAGGCCTAATGGAGTTTGTTGCCTTATTTATTTTTGTAGCCTATTCAATTATCAATAGTTCACTTTCACCTTCTATATTGCAAAAGGCTCAATATTTTCTTCAATTTAGCAAGGATATGAAAGTAGTGGACTGGTATTCCTTTAAATACAATTCAAAGATTATATTGTATGGAGCTGATATTGAGCCTTAAAATTTGCCAAATTTTGTTCCCATGAGGTTTTCTTCTTTGGATTTTATCAAACAAAGCTTAAATGTGGACCAGGTCCATTTTGTTCCAGCCAAAAATGGGCATTTGTTTATATTGCCAAGAATTGTGGGTCCTTTCATTGTGAACACCATGAAAGCATAAGAAGTCCATAAATTTTTTGAAGGGATGGATTTGTTATTGGGGGAGAAATTGGCTTATGATCCTTTTCATGTCATTTCTAAGAGAAGGGTGGGAAATGGATATGCTCCATTCTTACATGAACTCTAACTAGATATAGAGAAGATGTAAAATGGAGGAAAGTGAGTTTCAATAGGGTGACTAGAGGTTGAAACCCCTTTAAAAAGAGAAAATAATTTGAAGAGAGGTAGTGAGGGAATCATGGTTTTAGATGAAGATGCAGATGGAGCAACAAAATGGTCAAAACTATCTGATGAGGGAAACACATCATTAGTTTCTGGTTTTCAATTATATTCGGGGGAGATAGTTTGCACACCATCCTCTCCCAATCTAGATGAAGCTACTAAGATTTCTATACCAATAATAAAACAAGTGTTTTCACAAATTGAGGATAAAAAAAAGAAGACCTGAGAAAACATGGAAGCTCATCTAGAGGCTCAATCATCTTCTGATTATCAGACAAGGTTATTATCAGCCATGGATTTAGAAAGGAATCAATTAAGGGAATTGATTTACAATGATCTAAATAAAACATTTTCAGCTACCAACAAATCTAAAGGCATGTTGGAGAAATTTTTGGGTCAGCTGAAGTTCGAAAAGGAAAACTCAATGGCATTGAAAAATAAAAATAAATATTTGAAGATGTTAGTTATTAAACTTGGAGTCAATCCTGAAGAGAGAAGTGCAGTTCAAAAATATTTGCAAGGAGTTGAAGAAGAAATCCAAGTGCTCAAGAAGAAGTTGAAATTACCTTCTATTGAACATCCAATGGCTACAGAGGTAGCATAGGTGCAGAAAGAAAAGGAAGTATTGATTAATTAATTATTCCAAAGAAATGAAGAAGTAGATAAATTAAAATAAATGAATGTTTCCTTGAAACAAAAACTTGACTCACATGTTTGTACAATTCTGGTAGAAGAATATTCATAAGACCCAGCTGCAAAACTAACTAAGGGCATGACCAAGTTGAAACTTATTGAGAATGAAATGAAAAAGAACCAAAGTGTTTTTTATAATGCAATGAAGATCATTAAATCCACTGAGCATGAATTGTCTATGACAAAGGATATTGATGAAAATTATAGAAAATATTGTGAGCTTTCCTACCACAAAGAACTAAAATAAAAGGTTAAAGGGAACATGTCCCTTATCCAGGAAAAGGAATCTTATGGAATGACATCATAAATACATTGAAAAACATTTGGGATTAATTTCTTATTCTTGAAGAGGAGAAAATAATTTTTAGGGATTTGGAGGGTGTAATCATGGCTACTAAGCAGAAATTATAGAAAAGATCCCAATTTTCTAAGAAGATGTTTGATTTTCTGAATTCCAAGTTTGCACACCAATTAAAGGAAGTTGGGATTGTATAAAGGACTGAGTATGTAATGGAATTAACAAAATGACAGTGAAGAATTTGTATAGGAAAATGGATGAAAATAAATTAAAAGAATTAAAGGGGTCTGTAATGAAATTTAATACATCTTTAGAAAAAATAACCAGGGTAGACTTACCATCATCCTAGGACCAACAAGGAAATTTTCTACCTTGGGAGACTTTTGATACACTTGTTGTAGAATCCAAAATACAAATTGGTACAACATATGAAAAAACATCAATATTAAAAGGGTCCACTGTTGTTAATTATTTACGCAAATACTTTCAGCTTCTATTGATGATGAGGACATTTTTTATGGAAAATCCAACATGCAACAAGATCACTGAATTCGGGATAGCTCATGTCAAGTTCATTAAAAGTCAAAATGCAAACACTGATATGTGGAGGAAGTGTAGAGAATGGATGTCACATCAAGTAGTTGATGCAAGAGCAGAGCCTTCTACTGTTCCTGAAGTAAATATCATCTAATGACAAAGAGTGTTCCAAAAATAAAGTTTTATTTTTATTTCATAATGTTTGGCAGAAATGTTTTTATTTCAATGTAATTTCATTTTCTGAATGTAATATTTTGAGGAAATTTAGTCCAAGTTAGTTTAGGATGTTGACAATTTTATAAATGTCATTTTGATTTTTTTTTATAAAATACTTTGAAAGAAGAAGTGAGGGTTCTATAGTTTTGGACGTCAGAGGCATATGCCATATTATACTTTCAATTTTCATATGCTCATGAATACAGTTTTCAGAGTGATTCGAGAATTTGCTGGGTATGATAAGTCTTTATTGTTACATATTGTGTTAATGTTTTCTTCTTAGAAAAGAGTAATGAAGTTGTTGGGCTTCAATTTACATTTCTTTGAGTTTGAGTTTATGTAAGTTAAAGTTAAAAAACATTAATGATGTGCTCCTCTTCTCTAAAGTCCATTTCTTCTTGTTCATTTTTATTCTAAAGTTGAAGATAAAAGATTTTGTGCAGAAAAACCTATTATCTAAGACTTTCCACCATCATTTCTTTCTGCTCTTTCTTTCATTTATATTCAAAATTAGAAGGCCTCTTTGTAAGCATTGTTCACATATGGAAGGTTAAAGGTTTTTAAACTAATTTCTGGGATTTTATAAAATGAAGGGACAATCAATTAATTCCTTTTCAGTTTTACATGAATGTCTTTGGCACTGATTTCTCCTCAGCCAGATATTGTCTCCCAAGGTACAATTATTTCCATGTTGATCCATTGAATGAAGTGTTTATATTATTCTGCATAGATTTGGTAGATTGTTGCCTTCTGTGGTTTGATTGTGCAAGTTCTAATTATAGTGATTAGATCTAGGATTGGAGCATACAAGACAAGAGAGGATTGAAGCATATGACAAATTACAAGTAAGATTCATCCCATTATCTGTTTACTTTAAGGGAAAAATTATCTTCTTTTTTCTTTCTGTTGTTTTAGGCTAGGCCACCAAATTTAGGGAACATACTTCTTTCCACAATCGTAGATTCTGCATAATACCTATCATGAAACACTAGATTTTTAGAGAGTTTGATACAAATTATCAAAGTGGATCAAATTAGGCTCGATTACCTCACCCAATATACCAAAAAATATCTTCCTCATCCAAATAGACTCGCGTGATGCTTGACTAGAATTCATATACTCAACCTCTATTGAGATGAGTGCTATAGATATTTGTTTCCTGCTATACCAAGAAATTGTTGTTGAGCCTGTTATCACTCAGGTTTTCCTAGAAGTTGTGTATACAGAGGAATGTGCCCAGAAATTATGCAAATACAATCTTTTGAATCACAGAATCTAGCCAATGCATCCAGAGAGGGCTCTCTCTTCATGATTTATCTTTGTTCTTGAAAGGTTTTAGGCTAGTTATAGATTCAAGGGTTTGTTTTGGGAAAATGGTGGAATCCACAAACTAAGGGAAATGTTGAGGGTTTTCAGTCCATTGGGCTATGGAGTCAAAGGATGGCTTTACTGGATTTCTATTCTAAGCACAAGATGGTATTACAGGGCAAGATAGCTAGAGAGAGAACAATCCTTAAAATTTAAAGTGGATGGGATGATCTTGAAGGGATGAAAGGCAGCCACAAGAAAATACACATGTTCAGAGAAAATGAGATGACTAAGCAAAATTAATGAGAATTTCTTTTATTATAGTAATCAACAGTGTTTAAATTAGCAAAGCAAGAGCATTTAAGAATTCATGCTTATAACTAATTTAGAAGAAAACAATTAAGAATAATAACATTTGAAAACAGAGTACAATTAAGCAAATTCTGTTTCAATCCTTTATGTAAATTATTCAGAAATGGATATGATGGTATTATAAACTAATATAAAATTTCAGACAAAAGGTAGAAACACTTATTGAACTGTAGTCCAACACATGAATCCTGCAACAAGTCCAGTGCTTCAAATCGTCATCCAGCAAGCCACAAGTAAATTTCTCCAAAAGCTTTTATTCCGAAAATCTCAATGTTACAGCAGAGTAATAGAATCCACCCTCAACACTCTCTTTGAGGGTTTATTTATACACAAAATAATCCTAAACAATCTTACACTAACTTAGCCAATAATCTAGGCTGACTTAAAGCATATTTACGAACAAACAAGAGACAAATGGTCTCGTGGATAGAATAATGTATAACTGCCGATGTGCTGTTCCTTTCTTCGTGGACGTGCTGGAGGTAGTGCTTAAAATAGGGCTCTGTGCTGTCTCTTGCGTATTTCTTTGACTTGTTCGACACTCTTTCTTCTCACGGATACTCTTTAACCTTTCATCTGATACTCTTTCATCTGTTTTCCTGTTTTTACCATTTACTTGATAGTAAAAATAAATTCTCATCCTGAAAGCAACCTTTACAGAATCTCCAACATTTCATGCCACCATTGATCATCTGGTATCATCGTTCTTCTGAGCTTTCTCAAAGTTTCATCTGCTTCAGTAAGTTTATAAAAAGTGGGATCATTTGGAAATAGATACTTTATTTCATGCTCCAGATGAAATAAATTCCTCACTTTATCATAAATAATTTTCCCAGTTGGTAATGCAGGTTCTGATGAGCTAGTAGAACCTACAACTGCATTTTTAGCATGAGCCTTTATTCTCTTCTCATAGGTTTCCAAGTCTAGTATTTGATCTTCTGTGAGCATGGGACTTGGTAACCCACTATCCAGCAAAGCTTGAAATTTTTCTCTGAAATTGTTGATGTCAACCAAAATGTCTGTACACTTTCTTTCTAAATTTTGCATGAAAGTCCTCTTGGTGAAAACTCTCTTTGCTTCCAAAACTGCACCTGTCCTGTCATCAATTCCTAACAATGCAAGTTGTTGTTTTGTTCTGGAATTCAAAAATTGAATGAGCTGCTGGGCCTGCTCAGGCCTGCCTCTTAACTCATGTCTGGTTCTATTTATTTCCTCTTGTGCTATCTTGACTAACTCATTTTTCTCAAAAATAGCTTGAATTGAGGGCCAAATACCCTTTATTAATTCAATGATGTTGCACCAAAGAATATCATTTATTTCGTTCAGAGGCTTTTCCAGTGAAAGATCTTTTTGCAAAGCCTCAACCAATTTTTCCAATCTTTTTATTTCCCTGAGGTTGTCAGCAGTTGTCTTTTTAGATGTGTCATATTTTTCCTCCAATTTTGTCAATTGCAATTTTGTTTCTTGGAGTTCTGTGACCTTTAGCTGAAAACTCTCCATCTGTCTTATTAAGTCCTCAGAGTTCAAATTAGAAGTGTTCACCTGAGGTGGTTGTTCCTGCTGCCCTGTGGTTGTAGTACATGTTGTTGAAGTCTGCTTGATTATTTCCTGTTCCTGCAATGCTTTTTCCAATTCCTTTTCTGTCTCATTTAGTCGCTCAGTCATATTCAAGAGCAACTCCATCATTTCTTCCTGTGAATTTCCTTTTATAACTTCCTGTGTCTGAGGGTGCCTAGAGGCTGGTAGTTTTAGTTGTTTTCTGAGTGCAGCTATATCATCCTCTTTCTTCTTTACCAATGCCAAAATACCTTTAATGTCTTTGGGATTGTGACCCAAACCAATGATTATCTCTTCTAGAGATTTTATTCTATTATCCTTGGCCTGTGAGGAGGCCCTCTCAATCTTCAATTGTGCAGTAGTATTATTCAAAGAATCTTGCAGCGTTAAAGCTGCCATGGCTTTGCTGGTGAGAGTAGAATAAACCATTTCCCCTGTTTGTCTATGAAGCTCTATTGATCCAGGGGATGGATATCTTTTACTAAAACTTCAAAATTTGATCTGATGTAATCTGCTGCTGAAGTTGGCTTTGGTACCTTTGCTTTGAAGTGGCTCATCAGCATTTTACCTTGTGAAAGATCAAATGCTGACATCAGTCTTTCTTGATTATGAGGAGCCATCTTCATATACTGATCATATACCTTCATTTTCAATGGATCATTCTTTGTTTTGATATTAATGAAGGTTCTTTTAATGTCTCCAGTATCTGTCTTTGGCAGTCTGAAAGAAGATACTTCAGTGGTCAATTGCTTTTGTATCCCTTTCTGGCTTATGTTTGTTTCACTTGCTGTGCCTGTTTGCTGACTATCTTCCCTACCATCATCAAATACTTCATCTATAATTTCTACATCTGGAGGTGGATCAGATTTGTGTTTCTTAGTTTGATAAACCTGTGGGGCTCCTTTTGAAGGTGTGGTATCTGGGGCTAGCCTCTTTTTCCCTATTTCCACATTCAGTGGGGTTTGCATTTCTGGAACTTGGATGTGTATTGCTGGTGTGGGAGAAGCCTGAGATGGTTCTGGTGCTTTGGAACTCTGTGGTTTTTCTGCCATGACCAAGGTTTCAATAACCTGAACTACAGGTTCTTTTCCTTTACCCTTGGGTTCTGCTGCTACTGATGGACTGTCTTCCTGTAATGCTTGCTGTAGAGTGGCTGCTGAAGATGTGCCAATATAAGGTACCTGCATTTGATCATACGTTTCCAGGTCAAAGTTCTTCTCAACATCTTTCATAATTTTATTCAATTTGTCAGCTCCACTTTCCTCTTCAACAAGTGTTCCTTTAACCCATTCATCTTGATTTGCATACTGTTCTAAATCAGGAATCTTGTGGTGTATATAAGGAGATGACTTATTCTTTAATCTCTTATCACAAATGAAACCAAAGGGGTCATAAGGGACCCAACAGAAAGATGTCTGGAACTTTTCTCTAATAGAAGTTCTGCTTCTCTCTCAGCCTCCCTAGAATTGCAAATGAAAGGACCTAACTGGCTTTTGATCCTTAACTGTGCTTTCTTCTTTACATTGCAAAAATGGATCACATCTGAATTATTCATCTGTCTAAAGTATTCCAAAGCAAAAATTCTCATTGGTACATATCTGGGTAACTTGAATGGATGTAGTTCACATCCATAAATCCTGATGACTGTATGGTTTTGGTACAGGTACCAATCCCCAACTTTATAACTCTTTGACAATTGCAAGGTCTTTCTAATTTCAGTACTGAGTCTGGGGGGAGAAATTCCTGTTAACAGAGTTGTAGCAGGATATACAAACTGATCAATGAATTCTGAATAGGAGTAGGGAGAATCAGAGGAAAAATGAATGATGGGGGACCAAAAAATGACAGACCTGGGATTACCCTTAGCATCAAGTTTCTGAACAGGGAAAGGGAACATGTCTGACTGATAATATATCATGAGATGATAGATAACTGAGGAGTACTTAAAAACTTTTTCAGTATCTAGCCTTAAAAATTGATCATGGATCTTGTTGGCAATGAAGGAAGCATAATCATATTTAATCTCAGGAGGCTGCCCAGGAGTAAAGATGGACAGCAAAGCCAAAGTTATCTCATCTACATATTCACTGGTATTGAATCCTAAGACAAAGGATATTATGTTTACAACGAGCCTTCCCAATGTGTTGAAATAGTAAAAACCATAGGGGGGAGCCCCTTTTGGCTGATGCTCAGGTAACATGAAATACTGACACATGGATTTTAATTTCTCTGGGGTTAACTGTCTGGTTTTCTAAATCAATCCTTCTATGGATAATGGTGCTAATTCTTGATCTGACTCAAAGTTTAACATAGCATTTATGGCCTGGGGAGTGATGGGAAATAGAATACTTTGGTTAGGAGCTATTACAGCCCTCCGTGCGGGATCATAGTTGGCATGACAGTAATGAATGATTTCGGGGAAAATGAGGACTGAAGGAATAAGATACCTTGGGAGATTGGATTCCCACAACCCTATAAGATCTTTCCCCTTTGAGTGTTCGTCTCTGCAGCGACAGAAGCTCAAACGGGGACTTTCATCAAAATACAGGTCTTTTATTTGGAAATATTCATCTATCAGAGGTAGATAGTCCAATTCCCGATGAGGAGCATTCAATGGAGTGATATTTAGAGCTGTCGGGACCTCCATTTTGGTTCTTGTGGATTCAAAATGGAGGTTTTCATTTTTTCTTGCAGACCGGACGGGATATCTGAAAAAGGAGGAAATTGGAACAATTTGCAGGTTTTGGGGGAAATTTCACAGGTTTAAAATCTTCAGGGAGGACTCAGCAATGATTTTTAACCACTTTCTAAGCGAAAAAACAAAGGAAACTGAGTTTTTCGTGCAGTCGGGGCGTAAAATGATAAATACCTGTTTTTAGACGGAAACTGGTTCTTTGACAGGTAATGAGCAATGGCGGGGACGTTCTTCAACACGGGCGCAGCAGAATTTTGGGGCGAAATGGTCAATTACAGCGGAAATTTTGAAAATCGCAGCGGGAGCAACGTTCTTCTCAGAATAATGAAAATGACTAAAAAACACGAAAAATGGCTTATTTAAAAGTTAAAAGGGTTTTTTGTTTTTTTCGAGGTGTGACGTCATGGTAGTACGGGATGACGTGTGTAGAGTCGGGCGGTAAGTGGTAAGCGGGAAGTCCCCGCACCGCTTTTGGTTGAGGGCGGTATTGATCGCGGGGGGAGTGATTCCATAGGATAATCGCCACGTGGATGGTTTACTATTCAGAAACCACCCATCCCCCGCTGGTTAAATTGCTGACAAGGGATGGGCAGCGGGATCAACGCTGGCCGTTGATCTGCGGAAGGCTGATCCAACGGCTAGCGTGATGGGAAGATGGGCGGAGGTTTCGCGTGGGCCCCGTCGTACTTTAAAACACTTTTAAATGTTTTTAATCGCTCCGGGGGCTTTTTAACTGGCGGAAATAGTTATTAATTAGTCCAGATGACATAATTAATCCTATATGCATAATGAACAGGGTTGCGGCGGGGTTTGCTTAAGCGGAATGCCACGTGGACAGACCACGGTGGCACAAAAATTTCGCAAAGTTTTATTGATGTTTTTGGTATTAAACACACATATTGTATGTCTAACGTTTTTATATATATTTTATTATATGATGAATTAATTAATACAATTATTTCACCATAAGGGCGGGATTAATGTTATAAAGATATATTTCACCAAAGGGTTTATAAGGCGGGGTTTTATTTTCAATGTGCGGGGATATAATACTTTGGTAAAACATTATAATAAAGGGGTTTTTGGGGTATATATAAAAAAGGGAGTTATATACTTAGGAAAGGGTATTTCACTAGGGAGTTAATATAGTAGAATTAAATGTTAATATGGCAAAGGACAAGGAAAATCAAAACATCTTTGTACATCTAAGAAAGTGATAACTTATGAAGTAAATTGCAACATTTTATCTTCAACACTTAAACTTAGAATAACAAATTATTTTGAGGAATTTTTATGGAATTTTGCATCAGTTTCCTAAGTAAAATAGGATTTTACTTAGGAAAAGTTAAAGATGGAAGATAACAATGATGAATTATTTCAAGTGCTTAGGTCTTTTTGATCATTAGGCCGAGGGTCCGGTCCCTCCAGAAGTCAAGGAAATGCCTTGAGCCCCTTTGATCTCAAATTACCTTAGTACTTTTGGGGAAATTATTAAAACTCTTGAGGGGAAAAAATGATGAGGGAGGTTAATGAATTTGACTTTGCTTGCTGTGATTTTCCAGTGTATTTCCTGCTTTAGTACTTGTGATGAAAGTAAATGATTAACCAACATGTAGCAGCACCATTCATCAGATAACACTTTGCAGCACCATCTACCTACCATATCTACTTAACACTACCATTTTCTTTTCTTTATTAGGGTGCATTTAGACTTGCAAACCCTTTTCAATCTTTTCTTTTTTACATGATAGATCTATCTATTTCTACCCTTATTACATCCAAGGGCTCAGATTAAACTGTTGAGCACCTTTTATTCACTCTACCTAGCTACTTATCTGCCAAGATTAAATTGTTTGGCTAGATATTTATTCTCTAATCTATAACATGAAATTGAAATATGACTAAGCCAAGTTTAAGCAGTTTGACTTATTCATGAATTGTGGCAAAAATTTCACAAGCTGCACACAATTGATTTATTACAACAGAGTAAAAAGTAGTGGCATTTGGATTTGCACACTTTCCTTGGTCTATTTTTTTGCTTGGGGTTCATTTCTTTCTCTTTTTTGACCATTTTATTCTTTTTACCCTTTGATATTTCTTTTAGGGTATACCCTCTTTACATTTTTTAAATTTTTTTGATTTTTTGGTTTTCAAGAATATGGAACACCTTTGCTCAAGAAAGAAGGTTTGAACATATTCCATAATTCAATCAAGACAATCATGAAAGATGAAACCTATTGATATAGGAGGCTAACACTGGCTCCACTTGGGGATGGCTTTTCCTTGTGGAAAGTCAAGAACAGCAGGTCAGATGCCTCAGAATGTCTTTAAACTGAAAGTATGAAACCTTCCTTCTTCCGGTAGCTTTATTTTACATATGATAGTGAAACTCTTGAAGCTCAGGGCCTTCACTTCGGGCTTCAACTTCCAGAATTCACCATCCAATCCAAACTGCATTAACAAGAAAAAAAAAACAAGAAAACAATATATTATGTACAAGTTAGAAACATTAAAATACTCTAATAAATTGGATCAAAATAATGCTTGAGCATTCGACCATTGACTGGTCCTTCTTCAACTTCTGAATTGTCCAAGTCCTTCAAAAAGTAAGTGTTGTTTCCCTGTAAGGCATGAATGATATAAGACCCTTTCCACAAGAAATCAAACTTTCCATGTTTCCCTTTTTCTTCTCTTCTAGAATCCCATCTTAGGACCTTGTCTCCTAATTGAAAATCCTCTGCTTTAGTCCTTTTATCAAACATTTTCTTTAGCTTTTCCTGTAAGACTTGTGATCTTTGGTATACCTCTTCTCTGGTTTGTTGCAAGTGGATTGTTTGATTAATTCTTCTTTGAATGTCATTTGGCTCCACTTGAGCCTCCTGAAGTAATTTCATAACAGGAATTCCTAAAGATGATGGGAATCTTGCTTCCAGACCATAAACTAACTCATATGGACTAGTCCCAATGGATTTCTTAGTTGTAATTCTGTCTGCCCATAATGCATTGGTCAGTTTCTTGTGCCAGTTCTTTTTATTTTCCTCCAACAATTTCTTAATGATATTGATCAAACTCTTATTGGAGGATTCTGCTAGTCCATTACCCTGGGGGTAATAGGCTGTTGAATGGCCTAAAGTAATGTGATATTTATGGCAGAAGCTAATCATTTTCTTTGATTTAAATGCAACAGCATTGTCTGTTATAATCTTTTCTGGACATCCAAATCTTGAAAGTATGTTGGTTTCAAGAAACCCTATGATTACAGAATCATTGGACTGTCTACATGGGATGGCTTCAATCCATTTGGTGAAATAGTCTGTAGCAGTTAAAATCCATCTATGTTGCCCTGAAGAAGGGGGGTAAATCTCTCCAATAAAATCTAAACCCCATTGTTGAAAGGGTCTTTCTGTGGATACTGGTTTTAAAGGCAGAGGTAACAACTTTCTTTTACCCTCAAATATTTGACATTTGTGACAACTTGTTACAAATTTTTTTACATCAGAAAATAATGTTGGCCAGTAAAAACCAGCCCTTAAGATCTTGTCTGCAGTAGATTTCCAGTAGAGATGTCCTCCACAATCCCCTGCATGAAATTCATTAAGTACTTTATCAACTTCATCTTTTAAGAGACAATTCAACAAGATTCCTTCATGATTTTTCCAAAATAAAGTGCTATCTAAAATACAATATTTCAAAGATGTCATTTTTAAAAATCTTTGCTTGGTTCTGGACAACCCTGGAGGAGCCTGCAAGTTTAATAAAACATGAATAATATCAGTGTACCAGGGTGAATCTAAAAAAGCTTGACTAATCTGTGGAGTCGCCATCTCCTGCTCGTTATCCAGTTCATTGATGTCTAAGGCTTGGCAATTGGTTTCTGTCATGAGTTGTGCTAAACCTTGGCCTTTTATCAGTTTTGTTGGCTTAATCTCAATATCATATTCTAAAATGGTAGCTATCCACTTACCTCGTTTACCTTCAATGCCATCTTGAGTCAAAATATCTTTAACTATTGCATTAGGCACATAAGCTATCACATGAGAATATAATATGTAGACTCTGAAATCTTTGATTTCTTTTACCAATGCAAAAGCCTGTTTTTCCATAATATTGTATTTTAGAGATGCATCCCTCAGAGCTTTACTAAAAAATGCTATTGGCTTTTCACACCCTTGGTCATCTTTTTGAAGTAAAACAGCTGCAACAGTATGTTCAGAAGCAAATGAAAAAATAATAAAGTCTCTATCAAATTTAGGACTGGTCAAAACTGGTGTCCTTGTTAAAGCCATTTTAATTTCCTCGAATGATTGTTTGGCTTCTACAGTCCAGTCAATGCTTGAATCTTTCCTCAACATGTTAGTTAATAATCTAAGTAACTCTGCTAGACTAGAAATGAATCTTCTCAAGAAATTTATTTTTCCTATGAATGCTTGCAATTCTTTTATGTTTCTGGGGTGGGGTATTTGCAAAATTGCTTGAATTCTTTCTGGATCAATCCTAATGCCATCTTTAGAAATGATATTCCCTAAAAGCTTTCCTTCTTCCAAACCAAACAATGACTTCTTAGGGTTTAAAGAAATTCCATATTTTCTGCACTTTATAAATACTTGCCTTAGGTGATCTAAATGTTTTTGATCTGTCTTAGAAAAAACAGTTAAATCATCTAGGTAAATAACAAGAAAATCATGTATCTCTTTAGCAAAAGCAATATCCATTGCTCTTTGAAATGTAGCTCCTGCATTCTTGAGCCCAAATGGCATTTTTACATATTTAAACGTACCCCATGGTGTGGTAAATGTTGTTTTGTCCTGATCATCAGGATGAACCAGAATCTGGTTGTACCCTGAAAATCCATCCAGTAGTGATATTCTCAAAGATCCTACTACCCTTTGCAGAATGTGGTCCATTTTCGGCAGAGGATAGTTGTCTTTTAAAGAAACTTTATTCAAATTTCTTAAGTCGACACACAATCTAATTTCTCCTGTCTTTTTTCTTGTTGGTACCAGGTTAGAAACCCATTCCGAGAATCTGATAGGAGCTATAATCCCTGCTTCAAACATCCTTTTGATTTCCTTTTCAATTGATGGTAATAAAACAGGATTAATTCTCCTAAGCTTTTGTTTAAACGGTTTCTGGTCAGGTTTCAAAGGTATAGTGTGTTGAATGATGGATGTATCATAAGATTTGAGGTCTTCATAACTCCAGGCAAAGACATCCTAGAATTCTTTTAATAGTTCAACATATTTAACCTTCTGATATTTTGGAAGAGATTTGGACAACTTAACAATTTTGGGATGTTCTGGTGTTCCTAAGTTGCATTCTTCCATATCAGCCTTAACAAGTTCCATTTTAGGTCTGAATGGAATATCATTTGAGTCGAACAGATCTTCCAAAGGTGTTAATCCTTTGGGTAATTGATTATCTTTTAAATTAATGATTTATGTGTCATCATCTATGATCTCATCAGATTCCATGTGTTTCAAATTTTGCATGTCTTTTTCAGTGAATGTGGTTGGATGCAGCATATGAATTGCATTTTCTCTTGAAATTTCTATTTTTTGTTCTTTTTCTTGATCAAATTCATCAATAGTTATGTCTTCATCTATATTACAGTTAGAAAAATCATTCTGAAGTGTCAAAAAATTATTGATTTGATTGTTATTCACAAATACTTGCCAATTCAAAAGATTGTCTGGTATGGCAGGCCTATGCCTAATTTCAGCTGAAAACTGATGATTAGGATCAAAAGGCAACTTGCATGTACTAGCAAACATTGCCAAACTGTGAGCATGTAAGTTTTGTTTCCTGGGAATCTTGGCAAGTTGGGCTTGTAAAAATGTGTTGAGAATCTCTACAACTGTCTCTCGGTATTGTTTCAGTCTCATGTCTTTTGTTGCACATTCTCCTTTAATCTGTTGGATGATTAATTCGGAGTCGCCTATAATTGATACTCTAATGCCCCCTAACTTCTTGACATGTTTAAGCCCTAATAAAAGAGCTTCATACTCTGCCATGTTGTTAGTGCATTTGAAATTTAACCTATAAGCATGACCCTCTGCATGATTGTTCTCTACATTGTGTAACCAAATCCCTGCTCCTGCCCCTAGTCTGTTTACTGAGCCATCAAATTCTAAATGCCATAGAATTTCATGTTCATAATCTTCATCAATTGTTTTAACGTGTTTTTTGACAGGAGCTAGTTGTTTAGTTTTTTCATATCTTTCTTGATCATCTGGTGTTTCTTCGTTTTCCGAGATTTCTTCAATTTTAACAGTGGTTTTGTTTATGGTTTCCAACTCTGGAGCTTCTATTTCAGTAGGAAGATCTGATTCAGCATTGTATAAAATAAAAGAATCCATATCAGAATGTACAGAATAAACAGGGAAGTTTTCAGGCTTCTCATGGCTACTGACTAAGTACTTCATCAAGGTTTCTCTATATAATCTTTTAGGCTGACCAAATACTGAAATAGTTGCATAAGACATGTCTAGTTGAATAGATCCTCCAAGTTTAGCACCCCAAGATCTAGATAATAACATACCATATTTAGGTGGAATATCCGCAACTACTATGTCCATTAAAACAGACTTAGCAGGGTATTGGACCAAAGTGACACACAGATCTTTAATCAAACCTAAACATTTTACCTGACTAGAATCAAATGAAAACAAATCTTTGTACGGTCGGGTAATATCCAGATTCAATCTTTCCATTACTGCTTTTGGCATCAAATTGGGAGATGCTCCAGAATCTAGCATTGCATTATGGAGTATCTTATCATGAACATTCAGGCTTACATAAAATGGAGGAGTTC
This sequence comes from Pinus albicaulis, assembly GCA_034641835.2. Lineage (NCBI taxonomy): Eukaryota > Viridiplantae > Streptophyta > Pinopsida > Pinales > Pinaceae > Pinus > Pinus albicaulis. Next base: position 1,489,168,672 of record CM076578.1, read on the forward strand.
CTCCACTTTCCGGTTTGCCATTAACCTCGGGGCCAAAAAGAAGTTTGGGTTGATCATCAAGAATGTTTACTGAATCATCCAATCCAGTAATGTTAATGTTTAAAGACTTGGAAATCTGACTCCTATAGACATCATGTTTAGCCAGTTCTGATAAAGGAACAGCTATCTTGAGTTTGCCTATTTCAGCCTCTAGATTAAAAGGTTTTTCCGTTTGAGTTTTCGTGTTTTGCACAGTTGGGTCTTCTCTGTTTTTTGGGTCTTCAATGTTTTTCTCTTTTTCATGAATGAAGTTTCGTTTTGAAGATGTTTCTGGACTCACCTCTACTGTTTCTTCTACATTTTCTACTGGAGGAAAAGTAGTAGATTGTTGTTTATTGATTGGTTGGTCATCAGAGACATCCTCAATTATTGGATTTGAAGAATTGGGATTTATCCTAGACAAAATTTGTATTTGAGGACTGTTTTGTACAGGGGGAATGTTTTGTTTACCTTTGACATTTTGTTTTGTAGTTTTCTGTTTATTTTTCTCTGGTACATCTATCCGTCTACTTCTCAAGTTGTACTATTTATGAACCTCGTAGATTGTTGTGTCATAGCCTTCTTTGAAATCAAAAGTCTCACCTGAATGAGTTTGGAATGTTTCAAGGATATGATTCTCTTGATCATCCTGGGATAGGAAGACTTCTGGTTCATCTTTGTCCTCATTGACATTGTTTATTTCTACGTCTTCTGTGGGTTCTTCAGAGGTTGAACCTTCAATAAAGTTTTCTTGGAAAGGTGGTCTAATGTTTTGATCAGGGACATTCTTTCCAATATTTTGATTCAGATTCCTCCTAAAGTTTGGGTTTCTTGCAACATTCTGGTTATCAGTAGAAGACTTTCTTTCAATGGTTTCCACTCTGTCTCATAATCTTTCCATACCTTTAATGATTACATCCAGCTTCTTTTCAAAAGCGGAAGGTTCTTCATTCATAGGCATTCTTCTTTCTGCCCTAGCTCTGGCTCGTTTTTCTATCAGATTTGCTTCTACACTCACCACTATGCTTTGCATTTCCTCTAGAGTTTGTGGAGCTCTTTCCCTGAGGGAATAAGCTATATCAGAGTCAAAACCATCTGGAAATTTGACCAACACGTTGTTGGGTGGGGGTCTTAGGTTTAGAGGAACTGCATTATATGATTCATTGAATCTTATGATGTAATCTTGTACGGTTTCGTTTGGTCTTCTCCTTAATTTTTCAAATTCTGAAAGGATCTGGAGAGGATCCTTCTTTTTCTCCCATCTGTTCAAAAATGCCCTATACAAAGCTTCTAGATCAGCAATACTGTTCGGGGTGAGAGCCCTAAACCAAGTTCTAACTTCTCCGGTAAGACTTTGTACGAAAATTCTCATACGGATATTATCAGTATCAATCTCATAAAACTCAAAGTAATCTGTCATCCTTTTGGTGTGTTGTTGAGCTGTGTAGGTACCTGATCCGTCAAAAGGTGTGATCTTACTTTGGTAGTCCTGAGGTAAAGCTGGAGGGTTGGCTGGTAACTGTAAAGGGGCATATCGATTGGACATTGGAAGATAAAGTGGAGTGACAGGAGTTGATGGTCTAACAGGAGGAGATGGAGGTCTGACAGGAGGAGATGGAGGTCTAACAGGTGTTTGAAAAGTTTGAGAAAAAGTGATTGAGCTTGGAGATGATTCAGTAATCACAGAAATGTTTGAGCTTTCTTCAAAGGTTTGCTCAGACTGAATGGAGTTATGAAATTCTCTGTCAAGATGATGTGAAACAAATCGATATTGCAATTCTTCAAAGAATAAAGGATCTGGAATTAATCTAGATAATTCAGTCTCAGAAAAATTCACAAACAAAGATGTTTCAAATTGTGCATCAAAAGGAATGTCATCAATATATATAATTTTCACAGGACAAGATGCAGATCTAGAAAGTGGTCTAGAAATTCCTGTACTCTCCTGACTTCCTCTTTCAGAACTTTCTTGACTTCCTTGTCTTCTAAGAATCCTAGGGATCAGATTTGGATTTTCAAATATTGGTGGTGGATTGGGGTCAGGGTTTGACCTAGTATGTCAAATCCTTTCTGAAGCCAGTTTTCTTAGACTATGTGTTTTTGGATTTTTGGATTTTAATTGAAAAATAAATACAACTTCTACAAATTCTTTAAGAAATAATGATATGTGATTAAGATTTCCTCAAATATCTGTTTAAACTAGAGAATCTGATTAAAATTTTTTGAAACTAAGGTTCAGTATATAAGCTAAATCAGAGATAGACTAAAACAACATTTATTTAATTTTGCAATTGCAGAGCAAAAGCAATTTCAAAGGCTTCTTGGCTGATCTTCAGACTCTGTCCATAGCTTATAAATCAAACAATAGTATCAATAAAATGATTCAGATCCCCAGTATGGTCGCCACTATGTTATCACTCAGGTTTTCCTAGAAGTTGTGTAAGAGAAAAGTATACCCGAGGTAACCACAAACCAACCTTTTAGATGCAGAATCTAGCCAATCTGCATCCAGAGAGGGCTCTCTCTTTATGATTTATCTTTGTTCTTAGAAGTTTTTAGGCTAGTTATAGATCCAAGAGTTTGTTTTGGGAAAATTGGTGGAATCCACAAACTAAGGGCAAGGTTGAGAGCTTTCAGTCCATTGGGCTATGGAGTCAAAGGATGGCTTTACTGGATTTCTATTCTAAGCACAAGATGGTATTACAGGGCAAGATAGCTAGACAGAGAACAATCCTTAAAATTTAAAGTGAATGGGATGATCTTGAAGGGATGAAAGGCGGCTAAGAATCTTTCACCATGTTCAAAAGAGAGAAATGAGATGACTACAAACAAAGAGCAATGAAGAATTCTTTATTATAGTAGTCAACAATGTTTAAATTAGCAAAGCAGGAGCATTTAAGAATTCATGCTTATAACTAATTTAGAAGAAAACATTTAGGAACAATCACATTTGAAAACAGAGTACAATTAAGCAAATTCTGTTTCAATCCTTTATGTAAATTATTCAGAAATGGATATGATGGTATTATAAACTAATATAAAATTTCGGACAAAGGGTAGAAACACTTATTGAACTGTAGTCCAACACATGAATCCTGCAACAAGTCCAGTGCTTTCAAATCGTCATCCAGCAAGCCACAAGTAAATTTCTCCAAAATCTTTTATTCCGAAACTCTCAATGTTACAGCAGAGTAATAGAATCCACCCTCAACACTCTCTTTGAGGGTTTATTTATACACAAAATAATCTAAAACAATATTACACTAACTTAGCCAATAATCTAGGCTGACTTAAAGCATATTTACAAACAAACAAGAGACAAATGGTCTCGTGGATAGAATAATGTATAACTGCCGATGTGTTGTTCCTTTCTTCGTGGACGTGCTGGAGGTAGTGCTTAAAATAGGGCTCTGTGTTGTCTCTTGCGTATTTCTTTGACTTGTTAGACACTCTTTCTTCTCACGGATACTCTTTAACCTTTCATCTGATACTCTTTCATCTGTTTTCCTGTTTTTATCATTTACTTGATAGTAAAAATAAATTCTCATCCTGAAAGCAACTTTTTACAAAATCTCCAACATTTCATGCCACCATTGATCATCTGGTATCATAGTTCTTCTGAGCTTTCTCAAAGTTTCATCTGCTTCAGTAAGTTTATAAAAAGTGGGATCATTCGGAAATAGATACTTTATTTCATGCTCCAGATGAAATAAATTCCTCACTTTGTCATAAATACTTTGCCCTGTTGGTAATGAAGGTTCTGATGAGCTAGTAGAACCTACAGCTGCATTTTTAGCATGAGCCTTTATTCTCTTCTCATAGGTTTCCAAGTCTACTATTTGATCTTCTGTGAGCATGGGACTTGGTAACCCGCTATCCAGCAAAGCTTGAAATTTTTCTCTGAAATTGTTGATGTCGACCAAAATGTCTGTACATTTCTTTCTAAATTTTGCATGAAAGTCCTTTTGGTGAAAACTCTCTTTGCTTCCAAAACTGCACCTGTCCTGTCATCAATTCCTAACAATGCAAGCTGTTCTTTTGTTCTGGAATTCAAAAATTGAATGAGCTGCTGGGCCTGCTCAGGCCTACCTCTTAATTCATGTCTGGTTCTATTTATTTCTTCTTGTGCTATCTTGACTAACTCATTTTGCTCAAAAATAGCTTGAATCGAGGGCCAAATATCCTTTATTAATTCAATGATGTTGCCCCAAAGAATATCATTTATTTCGTTCAGAGGCTTATCCAGTGAAAGATATTTTTGCAAAGCCTCAACCAATTTTTCCAATCTTTTTATTTCCCTGAGGTTGTCAGCAGTTGTCTTTTTAGATGTGTCATATTTTTCCTCCAATTTTGTCAATTGCAATTTTGTTTCTTGGAGTTCTGTGACCTTTAGCTGCAAACTCTCCATCTGTTTTATTAAGTCCTCGGAGTTCAAATTAGAAGTGTTCACCTGAGGTGGTTGTTCCTGCTGCCCTGTGGTTGTAGTACCTGTTGTTGAAGTCTGCTTGATAATTTCCTGTTCCTGCAATGCTTTTTCCAATTCCTTTTCTGTCTCATTTAGTCGCTCAGTCATATTCAAGAGCAACTCCATCATTTCTTCCTGTGAATTTCCTTTTATAACTTCCTGTGTCTGAGGGTGCCTCGAGGCTGGTAGTTTTAGCTGTTTTCTGAGTGCAGCTATATCATCCTCTTTCTTCTTTACCAATGCCTCAATACCTTTAATGTCTTTGGGATTGTGCCCCAAACCAATGATTATCTCTTCTAGAGATTTTATTCTATTATCCTTGGCCTGTGAGGAGGCCCTCTCAATATTCAATTGTGCAGTAGTATTATTTAAGGAATCTTGCAGCGTTAAAGCTGCCATGGCTTTGCTGGTGAGAGTAGAATAAACCATTTCCCCTGTTTGTCTATGAAGCTCTATCTGATCCAGGGGATGGATATCTTTTACTAAAACTTCAAAATTTGATCTGATGTAATCTGCTGCTGAAGTTGGCTTTGGTACCTTTGATTTGAAGTGGCTCATCAGCATTTTACCTTGTGAAAGATCAAATGCTGACATCAGTCTTTCTTGATTATGAGGAGCCATCTTCATATACTGATCATATACCTTCATTTTCAATGGATCATTCTTTGTTTTGATATTAATGAAGGTTCTTTTAATGTCTCCAGTATTTGTCTTTGGCGGTCTGAAAGAAGATACTTCAGTGCTCAATTGCTTTTGTATCCCTTTCTGGCTTATGTTTGTTTCACTTGCTGTGCCTGTTTGCTGACTATCTTCCCTACCATCATCAAATACTTCATCTATAATTTCTACATCTGGAGGTGGATCGGATTTGTGTTTCTTAGTTTGATAAACCTGTGAGGCTCCTTTTGAAGGAGTGGTATCTGGGGCTAGCCTCTTTTTCCCTATTTCCACATTCAGTGGAGTTTGCATTTCTGGAACTTGGATGTGTATTGCTGGTGTGGGAGAAGCCTGAGATGGTTCTGGTGCTTTGGAACTCTGTGGTTTTTCTGCCATGACCAAGGTTTCAATGACCTGAATTACAAGTTCTTTTCCTTTACCCTTGGGTTCTGCTGCTACTGATGGACTGTCTTCCTGTAATGCTTGCTGTAGAGTGGCTGCTGAAGATGTGCCAATGTAGGGTACCTGCATTTGATTATACGTTTCTAGGTCAAAGTTCTTCTCAACATCTTTCATAATTTTATTCAATTTGTCAGCTCCACTTTCCTCTTCAACAAGTGTTCCTTTAACCCATTCATCTTGATTTGCATACTGTTCTAAATCAGGAATCTTGTGGTGTACATAAGGAGATGACTTATTCTTTAATCTCTTATCACAAATGAAACCAAAGGGGTCATAAGGGACCCAACGGAAAGATGTCTGGAAATTTTTCTCTAATAGAACTTCTGCTTCTCTCTCAGCCTCCCTAGAATTGCAAATGAAAGGACCTGACTGGCTTTTGATCCTTAACTGTGCTTTCTTCTTTACATTGCAAAAATGGATCACATCTGAATTATTCATCTGTCTAAAGTATTCCAAAGCAAAAATTCTCATTGGTACATATCTGGGTAACTTGAATGGATGTAGTTCACATCCATAAATCCTGATGACTGTATGGTTTTGGTACAAGTACCAATCCCCAACTTTATAACTCTTTGACAATTTCAAGGTCTTTCTAATTTCAGTACTGAGTCTGGGGGGGAGAAATTCCTGTTAATAGAGTTGTAGCAGGATGTACAAACTGATCAATGAATTCTGAATAGGAGTAGGGAGAATCAGAGGAAAAATGAATGATGGGGGACCAAAAAATGACAGACCTGGGATTACCCTTAGCATCAAGTTTCTGAACAGGGAAAGGGAACCTGTCTGACTGATAATAGATCATGAGATGATAGATAATTGAGGAGTACTTGAAAACTTTTTCAGTATCTAGCTTCAAGAATTGATCATGGATTTTGTTGGCAATGAAGGAAGCATAATCATACATAATCTCAGGAGGCTGCCCAGGGGTAAAGATGGATAGCAAAGCCAAAGTTATCTCGTCTACATACTCACTGGTATTGAATCCTAAGACAAAGGATATTATGTTTACAACTAGCCTTCCCAATGTATTGAAATAGTAAAAACCATAGGGGGGAGCCCCTTTTGGCTGATGCTCAGGTAACATGAAATACTGACACATGGATTTTAATTTCTCTGGGGTTAACTGTCTAGTTTTCTCAATCAATCCTTCTATGGATAATGGTGCTAATTCTTGATCTGACTCAAAGTTTAACATAGCATTTATGGCCTGGGGAGTGATGGGAAATAGAACACTTTGGTTAGGAGCTATTAAAGCCCTCCGTGCGGGATCATAGTTGGCATGACAATAATGAATGATTTCGGGGAAAATGTGGACTGAAGGAATAAGATACCTTGGGAGATTGGATTCCCACAACCCTATAAGATCTTGCCCCTTTGAGTGTTCGTCTCTGCAGCGACAGAAGCTCAAACGGGGACTTTCATCAAAATACAGGTCTTTTATTTGGAAATATTCATCTATCAGAGGTAGATAGTCCAATTCCCGATGAGGAGCATTCAATGGAGTGATATTTAGAGCTGTCGGGACCTCCATTTTGGTTCTTGTGGATTCAAAATGGAGGTTTTCGTTTTTTCTTACAGACCGGACGGGATATCTGAAAAAGGAGGAAATTGGAACAATTTGCAGGTTTTGGGGGCAATTTCACAGGTTTAAAATCTTCAGGGAGGACTCAGCAATGATTTTTAACCACTTTCTAAGCGAAAAACAAAGGAAAATGAGTTTTTCGTGCAGTCGGGGCGTAAAATGATAAATACCTGTTTTTAGACGGAAACTGGTTCTTTGACAGGTAATGAGCAATGGCAGGGACGTTCTTCAACATGGGCGCAACAGAATTTTGGGGCGAAATGGTCAATTACAACGGAAATTTTGAAAATCGCAGCGGGAGCAACGTTCTTCTCAGAATAATGAAAATGACTAAAAAAACACGAAAAATGGCTTATTTACAAGTTAAAAGGGTTTTTTGTTTTTTTCGAGGTGTGATGTCATGGTAGTACGGGATGACGTGTGCAGAGTCGGGCGGGAAGTGGTAAGCGGGAAGTCCCCGCACCGCTTTTGGTCGAGGGCGGTATTGATCGCGGGGGGAGCGATTCCATAGGATAATCGCCACGTGGATGGTTGACTATTCAGAAACCACCCATTCCCCGCTGGTTATATTACTGACAAGGGATGGGCAGCGGGATCAACGCTGGCCGTTGATCTGCGGGAGGCTGATCCAATGGCTAGCGTGATGGGAAGATGGGCGGAGGTTTCGCGTGGGCCCCGTCGTACTTTAAAACACTTTTAAATGTTTTTAATCGCTCCGGGGGCTTTTTAACTGGCGGAAATAGTTATTAATTAGTCCAGATGACATAATTAATCCTATATTCATAATGAACAGGGTTGCGGTGGGGTTTGCTTAAGCGGAATGCCACGTGGACAGACCACGGTGGCACAAATCTTTCGCAAAGTTTTATTGATGTTTTTGGTATTAAACACACATATTGTATGTCTAACGTTTTTATATATATTTTATTATATGATGAATTAATTAATACAATTATTTCACCATAAGGGCGGGATTAATTTTATAAAGATATATTTCACCAAAGGGTTTATAAGGCGGGGTTTTATTTTCAATGTGCGGGGATATAATACTTTGGTAAAACATTATAATAAAGGGGTTTTTGGGGTATATATAAAAAAAAGGGAGTTATATACTTAGGAAATGGTATTTCACTAGGGAGTTAATATAGTAGAATTAAATGTTAATATGGCAATGGACAAGGAAAATCAAAACATCTTTATACATCTAAGAAAGTGATAACTTGTGAAGTAAATTGCAACATTTTATCTTCAACACTTAAACTTAGAATAACAAGTTATTTTGAGGAATTTTTATGGAATGTTGTATCAGTTTCCTAAGTAAAATAGGATTTTACTTAGGAAAAAGTTAAAGATGGAAGATAACAATGGTGAATTATTTCAAGTGCTTAGGTCTTTTTGATCAGTAGGCCGAGGGTCCGGTCCCTCCAGAAGTCAAGGAAATGCCTTGAGCCCCTTTGATCTCAAATTACCTTAGTACTTTTGGGGGAAATTAGTAAAACTCTTGAGGGGGAAAAATGATGAGGGAGGTTAATGAATTTGACTTTGCTTGCTGTGATTTTTCAGTGTATTTCATGCTTTAGTACTTGTGATGAAAGTAAATGATTAACCAACATGTAGCAGCACCATTCATCAGATAACACTTTGCAGCACCATCTACCTACCCTATCTACTTAACACTACCATTTTCTCTTCTTTATTAGGGTGCATTTAGACTTGCAAACCCTTTTCAATCTTTCCCTTTTTACATGATAAATCTATCTATTTCTACCCTTATTACATCCAAGGGCTCAGATTAAGCTGTTGAGCACCTTTTATTTACTCTACCTATCTACTTATCTGCCAAGATTAAACTGTTTGGCTAGATATTTATTCTTTAATCTACAATATGAAATTGAAATATGACTAAGCCAAGTTTAAACAGTTCGACTTATTCATGAATTGTGGCAAAGCTGCACACAATTGCTTTATTACAAAAATGAAATAGTAGTGGCATTTGGATTTGCACACTTTCCTTGGTCTATTTTTCTATTTGGGGTTCATTTCTTTCTCTTTTTTGACCATTTTATTCTTTTTACCCTTTGATCTTTCTTTTAGGGTATACCCTCTTTACATTTTTTAAATTTTTTGATTTTTTGGTTTTCAAGAATATGGAACACCTTTGCTCAAGTAAGAAGGTTTGAACATATTCCATAATTCAATCAAGACAATCATGAAAGATGAAACCTATTGATATAGGAGGCTAACAGAGCCAACACTGAAGATAAATCCCAATGTTTTCTTCCTCTTTGATGGAATCCTTGCTTAATATGCATCTACAAAGCTTTGAAGCTTCACTACATCAATCCTCCTATATCATAAACCAAAATATACTATGCCTCTAAGGTATGTGAGAACATGTTTTTCTTCTTTCCAGTGATGCTTGGTAGGGTTCACCATAAACTGACTAAGTTGATTAGCTACAAAACAAATATCAGACCTTTTGTTCACCAAGTACATCAAGGAACCCACCAATTTTCCGTAGATAGTGTCAGCTATTTCCTCTCTTGTAGAAGCATCCTCTTTCCCCAAGTTAGTAGGTAGAGGAGTTTCCATGGGCTTGCAGTCGTGCATATGGAATCTCTAATGGATTTAATAGGTGTACTTCCCTTAACCAACAAATAAATATCCATATCCCTGCCACACCTCCAAACCAAGTAAGTAGTGCATAAAGCCCATATCCTTCATCTCAGATCTCTTCCAAGGCCCTTCCTATAAGACTAGATCAACTTCTCATCTCCTGTCATTATCAAATAATCTACATACAATAATGATATCAGCATACTACCATCTACCAAAAAATAGTAGAGATTGACATATGATTCACTCTTATTGAAGCTTGATCCACTAATATGGGAATGTATGTGAGTGTACCAAGAATGAGGTGCATTCTTGAGACCATAAAGGGATCTCCTCAGTCTACACACATGTGTCTCCATTTCAAATATCTCAAATCCCTCTCATTTCTCAATTTATATCTCTTCCTCAACCACTCCATTGAGGAAGGAAATATTAACATCCATTTGGTAGATCATCCATCCCATTTATGCTACCAATGATAGTATGGTCCTGATAAAATAATATCTTGCCACGTGAGAAAAAATTTCCTCATAATCAACTCCCTCTACCTATAAGAAGCCTTTTGCCACAAATTTGGCCTTGTACTTCTCAGACACTGCCATTAGCTACATGTTTCACCTTATACACCCACCTATATCCAATAACAAATTTTCCCTCAAGTATAGGCATAACCTCCCAAGCATCATTCTTCATGATGGTGTCATACTCATCCACCTTGGAATCTACCTAGACCTTTTTGGAAACTACTTCCTCAAATGAAGAAGGCTCATAATCAATTAGTTTTTTCATGAGTGCCATATATCCAGTATATTTGTTTGGTGATCTTCTCTGGCTACGCAAGGAGATAAGAGCTCCAAAATGCTCTTAGGAATCATGCACCAATCTATTTGCTTCATTGGTTCTCTTCCTCCCTTATCTGGAAGGCTCTGTGTGAGTGGGTTCGTCCACTCGATTTTCTCTCTGCTCCTCTACATGTGGTTTCTCCACAACATCTCATGAATCTCATTAGGGCTCCACCTTGAGCAAGAGGCTCCTCCTCTGATGGAATTCTCAAGTCTTTCTCTAGAGGGATTCTCATGGCCTTCTCCTCATGAAATCCAACATCTCTCCTCATCACAATCATCCTAATTTAAGGCATGTACACTCGATAAATATGATGTGTCTATGTGCATCCTACAAATATCCCCCTCTTGGCAGTAGACTCCAACTTTTTTCTGCTCTCTTTGGAGACATGACAATAGACCATGGATCAAAAATTTTGAAAGTTGGATACAACTAGCTTCCTTCTAGAGAAATCATCTTCAAGTGTGATCATTCCAATAATTTTGTGAGGGCTCTTTTTCTTCAAATAAAAAAAATTATTGCACGCTTGTTCCCATAAGCATAGTGGCAATCCCTAGTCATGCAAAATTGCTATTGTAACCCCTATAATGCATCTATTTTTGTTTTGGGTTTTGAGGTGCAATCAACTCCCTTCTAATACCCTCCTTGGCACATAACTCTTTGAAGTAATTAGATGCATAATCTTCTCCATTATCACTTCTCAAGGATATAATTTTTTGTCCAATCTCATTTTCAGCTAAGGCTTTGAATTCAAATAACTTCGAACAAACCTCATATTTCTTCTTAATGTAATAGATCCAATATTTGTGGGAAAAATCATCTACAAAAATCACTTAATACATGTGCTTTGCAACTGAGACTATAGAAAATGGTCCACACACATCTGAGTGAACTCACTCCAAGATGGTTCCAGTTCTTCCATCTCAACCCTAGAAGGAGGATTTGACATATTTTCCAATAGTGCATCCCTTGCAGACATCATGATGATCAAGGGTACATTTTGGAGGTCTAGTGGTGATATGTTGCATTATTTTAGAAGCTCCATGGTGTAGGTGTCGCATGTGCCTATACTAGAGCTTTCCAACATCTCATAAATAAACACGTTCTACTCCTTATCACATAACTCTTTGAAGGCATTAGACTCATACTCTCCTCCATTATCACTTATCATGTATTTAATTTTCTGTTCAGTATCATTTTCAAATAAGGCTTTGAATTAAAAAAACTTTGAATAAACCTCATATTTATTCTTCATGAAATATATCCAACATTTGAGGGAAAATTAATCTAAAAAAAATCACATAATACTTGTACTTGGGAAATGAGACTATAGAAAATGGTCCACGTGCATCTGAGTGAACTTGCTCCATGATGGATCCAATTCTATTATCTTGACCCTGGAAGGATGATTTGAAATATTTCCAATAATGCATCCCTTTCACACATCATGTTTATCAAGGCTACATTTTGGATTTCGAGTGGTGATATGTTGCATTAGTTTCAAAGCTCCATGATGTAGGTGTTCCATGTACCTATGCCAGAGATCTTCAAGATATCCTCCCTAAACATTTTTTTCTCAATGCAACACATGAATCCACCTCTAGCTTTTAGATATTTTTGACCCAAACACCAACTTATTTTACTTCCCCAATAACAACATGCTTTATATAAGATTTCCCCTTACGAAACACCACATCATATCCATAGTATTCAAGTACAACTACAAGAACTAAATGTTTCTTTAGACTAGGAACATATAATAAATTCCTTCGGTGAATATGGGAGCCCAACTCCCTCTTAAAGGTGAAAGTGTCAATACCTTTGGTACTATACCTTCCATCATCTCCAAGTTCTATGTGTAATTGCAGGTCCTTCTCCTCTAGGATGTTGAAGAACTCGTTACTTATTGTGATATGAAATGAAGCACCATAATATAAGTACCATACATTGCCTCATACAATACTTTCCATGCATGAAATGAGGGTGAAATCAAACTCAAATTTTGTTGTGAGAGCATCACCTCCTGCCACTCTTATAAGCTTCTTCCAAGATTTCGTGTGTGGACACTTGGTTTCATAGTATCCATATCCATGGTAATGAAAATGTAATATTCCTAATTAGTCATAAGCTAATTGGAATATCCATTTTTGTTTTTCTTACTTTGCTTAAAGAATAAATGTGTAAAGGAGGTTCATAAAACTCCTAATCAAGAATAAATCAATTCCAAATATGAAAAAGGCTAAATCTTGGCTATATAAGCAAGCACCCTTAGATGTGAAAGGGGTTGGATATTTTGACTCGGTCAACCTTGACCAAATCTACGTCGTTGTGTTGGAGGAGTGGTCATCAATGAGGCACAATGCAGTTTTAGATGGAGATGGCTTGTGTGAAAGGATATATTTCATTGAAGGTGGTTTAGGGTTTACAAGCTCTTAATATATATAAGGAAGAGGATGGAAGCATGAAAATGTTGTTGATGATTATGATATTTTGATATCTTGTTTGTTTAGACATAGAGCTTTCTTTGGCTGTTTAGCCTAGATTGCAAATGTTGTTTAGCATTGGGTGTTCCTGTTCAGGAATCTGACCTCTTCCCATTGAGTAGCTCTTAAGAGATTTTGTATTACATAGTCCACTATCTGGATTGAGGCCAAGCTTCTTCTTTCAACTACAATGGAGATCTTGTTGAGGGTTTGGTTTTCTTTGCAAGCTGCAGCAAGTGGAGGCTAGATCTATTCAGATCTAGGACATTTCAATGCCCTTTTTCAATGGAGGAATATTCTAATCCATTTGGAGGAGTGTATTGGAGTGATTAGGAATCATTTTCAGATCTTGGCATGTGGACAACTATTATCTAAACCCTACAACACAGTTTCCCTTCCAGATCTACATTATTCCTGTAGGTACTATTGTTTTGGCACATCAGTCGAAGAGCTGGTTTTTCAAGTGTTGGGGATCTGCCCTTCACTTTGGAGATCCATTGGAGGATATCTACATATTGTACATTTCAGATTTGATATGCATATTTCTGAATAATTTTGAATATCTTAATATTTCTGCAGATCTGCATACTTAGATCTCAGATCTACTGCTTGTACATGGTGTCTTGCTTAAAACCCCAAGGGGATTAGAAAGAGGAGCCTCTATAATGTATGGATCTGATATAGATATGAATTTTCATGCACTTATATGCTCTATATCGAAAGCATAATTAACAACAGTTTGCAGCCCAATAAAAAAATGTTGTCAAGGCATTTTCAGTCAAAGCATGTGGTTGTAGCACCTCTTTTGAGGGATTTTCTTCTATTGGTGTCTTTTATTTCTAGCTATGCATCTTATGGGCCTCATTATACATCTATTTTTCTTCTATAAGTACTTTTGAAGAGCCTTTTTATTGGCCTCCTGCTTTGCTTTAGATGAACTGCGTTATTTTCCTGCATATTTGTCTTGTATTGCTGCATTCCCCATTTGGGAATATTAAAGTGGTATAGGAGCATAATCTTGGCACAACCTGTGCTTTCTAATAAGCCAATATGTATTTTCAAGAAAATAAAAGACAGAAGAAGTTTGATTTCACTGAAGACAAAGAAGACAAGGGTAAAACCCCTTTATCTATAAGAATGAAAGGGGAAAGAGTTCTCAAAAACTCTGTTCCAGACTCTGCATGAGCTTAAAAGAGAAATCAAGGGAATGAAGAGGGAAAGACATGAAGGTCCCTTAATAAGATCTTTAGATGAAGAAAGCCCCAGTTCTTCATATTATGTGTGCAAGCACTCAGCTACACAATCAGATCTACAACGTTATACTATGCCCAGATTTATTGCAAGAGAGATGAAGGAAGAAGATGCACCAAAGGAGGAGACTTTGAGTGACTATCTTCAGGAGTATGAATCTCAATCTTGGAGATTCAAGGAGCACTTGAACTTCCAAGAGTTCTGCCAGCTCAAGGAGGAAAGGAGATCCAACAAGAACAATAGAAGAAGGAGGGGGAGACTTATTCTTCCAAATTTTGATGAATCCTCCACATGCACAACCAAGGATTGGATAGATCAGCTAGATTCATATTTGAATCTACATCGAGTTTCAGAAAATGAAGCCCTTAAAGTAGCAGCGTTGCATCTTAAAGGTAAATTTTATGCTTGGTGGTTTCTTGAATCCTTTTCATTAAAGAATACAAATATATCTACCTAAGCAATATTCACTATGAGATTGGTGAAGAGATATGATGTAAAACAAACTGAAACATCTTTGCAAGAGCTAGCAGAGCATAAACATTAAAAACCCTTACATGAGATGGAAAGATCTATTGCACCAACTCCACTTTAGATTTCTGTTGAAGGGGATAAAAACTTGTGTGATACCTTGCCAAGGGCAAGATCCCCATTGCATGAAGATATTTCTTCTCAAAAGGGAGTCATGGAGATTCCTCTTTCAAGCGAAGACCAATATCTTAGGTGTCTCAATGATTATGAGGTATTCTCAAATATTGATGAGGAGAAAAAGAAAGAAGGAAATAACAGCGATGTCACTTCAGAAGAAGAACCATCACCACATGGGGATGGGCATGAAGCTATTGCTTCAATAGGAGGAGCTTTTGCATCTTTGTAGAAGGATCCCAAGGAGCATCATGTGCCACTAGTAATGGGAAATAACACCTTGATCCAAGGAGGAGGAGAAAGGATGGATCATCATCCAGGGAATAGGAATATGCACCCTTTTTATTTCAAGGGGTCTATATTCATAAGGAGACTGATTTATGCAGCAAGGGGAGGGACACGTCAGTCCACTCATTTATACAGTCTACTTATGATTTTGATGTCTCTCTGCATGGATGAATTCCACTAGGGAGACCCCCTGATTGGAAAAACATTAAAGTTTTTTCTCAACTATGTGCAGCAGTGACATACTTGGCTAAGGAAGGAGCCTTGGGAGGAGCTACCACAGCATTGGGAATATTTGACGAGCTCCAAGGAGAGATGATAAAATTTTTGAAATGGACTTTGCTATCTTTCACTCAACTAATTGCACTGGAAAAGAAGGAATCAAAAATCTATGATGACATGAGCATGGTTTCAAAGGGCCACTGCATATTATTGGGGCAACAAATGATACTTCCACACATGAGAAATATTTCTGAAGATGAGAAGAGGGTACTAACACTCTTGTATGGATGGGCCAAACTATGTAAGTTTTGGAAGAAAGAGACCTTTCAAAAGGAGGTTGACTTCCATGAATTTCAATCTTGTCTTGAGAAAGATCAGTTGCAAGAGAGGCAGCAAAGGTGGAGTTACAACACTCCAACATGTGACTTTGGCATTGATCATGTCAAAGAGGAGAATGATGATATGACAACTACTTCATTTCAGAATTCTGCAACGTTGTCATTGTTGGGAAGCCTAGATCCATATTGGGAGTCCCAATTCTTGGTAGAATATTCCAAGAACCTCTTCACATGTAAGGTTCTTGATGGGAAAATGGAAGATAGGAGGTATAGAGTGGTTGATGGAGTCATTTATTTTCATGATCAGGTCTATTTGACTAGAGACTCAAAGCTCAAAGATAAACCACTATATTCATCCTATGATATCTTTCTTTCTAAACCCCCTAGCTTCATTAGAACATAACATACTATCTTTTATGGATTCATGTGAGTAAACTTCAAAGAGGAGATGCACTCTCATATGAGGAAGTGCATAGTTAATTTTATGGTTGAGGAGGAACATATCTCTTGGGAAGAGTTATCATTACCACCTCCTTATTAATTGAGTGTGATAGGGAGCTCATCCATGAGATACCTCACTGATTTGAATCAAGTGTATGGTAAGACTTGTATTTCTAAACATCATGATGTATCTACTGTATGATTGTATTTTCTTAAAACTCATATACAGGGATTTTCTCCAAGAAGGGGCACTCATATACTTGGAGCCATGAGCAATGATGATGTTGATCACTCCCTAGGAGATTTTGGGGAGATGAAGTATTCTTTTTGGTGTGCCACATTGACACAAAACATCATACACCATACCAAGTGTATGAGGAGAAATATTGGTAAATGATATGCTCTTGTACCTCATGATTCATTTGATTATTACTTGTATTCTTTTACCATGTATATGCAGACCATAGCTCCTAAGAGGAGTGTTATTCCATACAAAATTCGTGGCCAACTTTGGGCCACAAAAATTTCTAAATATGGCCACTCCCTTGAAGGAAAAAGGGAGATTCTGTTTCATGGTGGGTGCATTCCTAAGGCACCAAATATATCTCACACTTTCAGCCTTGTGAGATGACTTGGAAAGAAAGTAAGTGGTGGGGAAACCACTTACCATATCACAATCTGATGCAGTCAGGAGATATACTGCGTTGGTTCCACATGTGGGACTATGATCCACCTCCATTATTGCATTTGATTGTTTATGTATTATTGGTTTTGATCCCACATGATGATGACGCTCTTATCTTTGTTGGGGACATGATAGGAGGGATGACACATTGGTTGGATGTGCCCATTGGGAATGAAACTTCCCATATTTTTTCATGCTTCAAGAGGAGGATGGGACATTATATGGCTGCTACACTATATCTTTTGTTTCCTTATGCAAGGGGCCATATGTTTGACTTATGTCATTGGAAGAAGCCTCTCACATGGGAGAATTTGGGGCAAGACGTGTGTTGCCTGAATCATATTCAACCAACACCTATTATCCTCTACCCCTTTCAAGCTTTGGAGAAGCTTATGGCAGCAAGAAGGTGGTTGGGTGGCCACTTATTGTGTTATGTTTTGAGGTAGAAAGAAGAAGAACAACGTTGGTCTCAATGGAGGGACTATTGTCACCATCCAATATATCATATGACACTTATTCCATGTTTATTTTGGAGCACATATGGTGATGATACTCTATTCACTATATGCATGGAGGATTGGGCAAGGAGGCTCCCTAGAATCAATGAAGGGAATAATGAGGTTCCAAGTATCTTTTCGCTTCATGAGGACTATAATGTTGCAGCCCAGGGTCAACAACTCCAAATTTATCATAAATGGAGAGAGAGGCAGCGTAAGTTAAATAATATTACCTCTCATTTTCAGCCATGCGGCCCCTACACATTGCATAAGGAGGGGATTGGTGACTGTTTCTATGAGCTACCAAGGATGGCTCACTTTTCTTGGATGATAGCACGGAGATTGGAGTTTCTCATGGGGATTGAAGCACCCAACATTTATCATCTCTCATGCCTTAAGTAGGCCAATGGAAAGCATATGATTCTTTCCATCTATCTCCCACTACTTCATGATGACAGCTATTTGGTTTATTCACCAAAGGCAAACTTGTATTCTTGGGAGGATACATACCCATTGGATATTTTTCAATGTCCTTGTAGTTGCTTGAGGACAAGAAAAAATTTGGAGGGGAGGACTGTAACATTCCTAATTAGTCCTAAGCTAATTGGAATATCCATTTTTGTTTCTCTTTCTTTGCTTAAAGAATAAATGTGTAAAGGAGGTTCATAAAACTCCTAATGAAGAATAAATCAATGCCAAATATGAAGAAGGATAAATCTTGGCTATATAAGCAAAAACCCTTAGGTGTGAAAGGGGCTAGATATTTTTACTGGGTCAACCTTGACCAAATCTACAGCACTGCCTTGGAGGAGTGACCATCAATGAGGCACAACACAGTTTTAGATGGAGATGGCTGGTGTGAAAGGAGTTATTTCATTGAAGGTGGTTTAGGGTTTACAAGCTCTTAATCTATATAAGGAAGAGGATGGAAACATGAAAATGTTGTTGATCATTATGATATTTTGATATCTTGTCTATTTAGACATAGAGCTTTCTTTGGTTGTTTAGCCTAGATTGAAAATTTTGTTTAGCATTAGGTGTTCCTGTTCAGGAATCCCACCTCTTCCTATTGAGTAGCTCTTGGGAGAGTTTGTATTGCATAGTCCACTATCTAGCTTGAGGCCAAGATTCTTCTTTCAAATACAACATAGATCCTGTTGAGGGTTTGGTTGTCTTTGCAAGTTGTAGCAAGTGGAGGCTAGATCTGTTGGAAATATTGAGAGGGGGGGGGGGTGAATCAATATTCCTTTCAATTAGAGCATTAGTTAATCTTCAATTATTATCAGTGTTTGTACAATGATAGCAGCAAACAAAAGGAACACAAATGCACACAGTTTTTAAGGTGGAAACCCACTCTGGGACAAAAACCACCTAATGATTTTCTAATAATTCTTTAATATTCAACTCCAATTGAAAATAAAGCTCCAACTTCCTAGAATCTAGAAAAGCATTCTTCTCCAGCTCCCACTGGATGGACACTCCAATGCCTTAGATTCTTTAGTAGTCAACTGAACGGATGCCCCAACACCCAATGAGCTACAACTCACCCTAGCACCACACTACCACCCTATAGAAGAATAAAAGAAGAATGGACTCCCGTACCAGGGAAAATGGTCCACTTTACAATGATATAGAATGATGCAGAAAAAGAATATATACTATACCATAACCCCAACTTTGACACAACCACCTAATGATGATCCTAGACCTCCCAACATTGCCTCTTCAACCGTTGGCAGATAGATACTAGTACAATTTGTACAATAATCTATTTACAATGACTAAGTACAATGATACCTTTACAATGATTATATGCAATGCTGCCCACTTGAAGACTTCATATGATGAACTTCTTGTTACTGTTATGCACCTTCGTTTCTGGTCTTGTCATGCTACCCTCTGCTACACCTTGCTTTTCTTTGCTGTTGTAGAAAGTCTGGTCCTTTGCAACCCTTGACAACACATGATCTAGCTTTTTCTTGCCTTCTAGGTGCTCGATATTGAATCTAGTATATCTCTGTTATTTCAGATCCTCAATTTGATTTTAAGTCCTGTAGTATTCCTCTTAGTCTTCTTTCCAATGCCATAGGTCTGACCCAATTTTAATTCTTCAAGAAAGAGTTATGCCTAATCTCTCACAATGCCCTAATTATGGACTATTTTAGTAGAGAGCACTTGTACGGCGTGCCACGTGTCACTGTTTCTTCATTTTTCTCTGAAATTGATATAGAGAAAATTACAGACTGTGAAATATCTACCACTTTTTATGGAATTCAAATCCGATACTCAGAGAGAGAGTTATAATTATTTTACCAAGGTCACTTCTTTGAGATGAATTTTAGGAGCCTGCAAAAACCCTGACTTCCACAGATCATATCCCCAAAATATTGTGCACCTTGATCTAAAATTTTGACAGCAGCTTCCTCAAGATTTTGGCTTCGTCTCATAAAACTTTCAGCTTCTGAATCTTCGTAGAAAAAAAGTTATAGCAAAAATTCCACGATGACCTGTTTCAAATGGCCGAATCCCTTGCATAAGGAGGAAATGAAGGTCACAATTTATATGAATGCTTAAGTTGAGAGAGGCTTCAACAAGTGAATGTGGGAGGGATTTTAGGAGCTTAAAAAATATTAATTATGACTTTTCAATGACCCATGCTCCAACCCCATGGGATTTTAGCCCACTAACTGGGGGTACAAACTTCAAACATGAATATCTCTCAAACTGTGAAGAATTACATGGCGTGCCATATATCAACGGACACATCTCGACAAGTAGAAACCATCAAAAGCATTATTGACCCAAAATATATTAATTTGGTAGGTCAAAATTCCCATGCAATATTGGGTTAGCCCGTGGTGTTGCTTGGGTTGACATCAATGACAACTGCTGATCAACAATTTCCCCCTTTGGCATTGATGGCAACACAAGTACTCCCCCTGCGATCACGACACCTCTTCCTACAACATTTTTTCCCCCTTTGACATCAATGGAAAAGGGTAACTCCCCCTGAAACACAACCATCCTATGGACCTGTACACACTTCCACTCGCACTGACACACAACCGTCTTGCAAACCTATACACACTTCCACTCCCCCTTTATATTCTGAAAAAGGAAAATCTAATGAGAACTTGGGAGAATCCCTGGCTTTTGGCGAAGATATTCCAATGCTGGCAAATATTTAATATGTGATTCTTTTGGTGCTGCTTGGAATCTTGCTACTTGTCCAACTGCTTGAATAACATCTGGTCAGGAGGCTGTTACATATAGAAGACTACTAATCATAGATCTGTACAACCTTTGATCCACATCCTTAGATGAGTCGTCTATGTTCAATTTGCAACCTGTTACCATTGGAGTAAGGATGGGTTTGCAATCTTCCATTTTAAATTTCTTGAGCATTTCCCTGATGTACTTGGATTGACATATAAATATTCCTTTCTCTTGCTAAGATATTTGAAGCCCTAAGAAGTATGTCAGCTCACCAAGTAAATACATCTCAAAATCACTTTGCACCTTTGTAGTAAAATTCTTACTTAGTCGATCATCATTACTACCAATTATTGTATAATCCTCTTTAGCTCTTAGACATGCTTTAGTTGCTTCATCTAGAACATATATGTCATTTGGAGCTCGACTTGCTGTAGCCACAATTTCACCATACACACCTTTCCTGATTTCACATTTCGTGGAGTTGAATAGTATTGTGTGTCCTTGATCACACATTTGTCCAACATTGACCAGATTGTGATTCATGTTTTCAACCAATAGAACATTCTTAGCTAGAGCATCTTTGCTTCCGAGAGTGACAGTACCTGATCCTATAACATTTGAAGATCCATCATTTCCAAAGGACACGGTTCCGTCCTTCTTCTCTTTCACAGATACAAATTTATTTCTATCTCCAGTCATATGCGTTGAGCAACTGCTATCAACATACCACACATAGTTGTTCTTTTGAGCCTTGAGAGCGAGAGCACAATTATCATTCTTCTTCCTCTTCCATGTTTTTTCATTCTGTGGCTTCGAAGATTCTTCTGGAGGATTTTCAAGTCTGGAGTCTTTGGCTATGTGTCCAAAGTTTTGACATTTGTAACATTCAATATTATTTCTTAAATGTTCAAATCTATTGATGTTTCATTCAGCCCTAGGAGGTTCATATTTGACAGATCTCCTGGAATTATATTCGTTCCTAGGGTACGTGCAACATTCTACAGCTTTATGACAAAATTTTCCACATGAATAACAGTAGCCATAAAAATTATGTTGGTACCTGGATGGAAATTTTCGTCGAGGAATTTTCTTCCAAGGTTGTTCTTGCAAATCTTGTCCAATGAAGTCTACATGCATGTCAGATCTCATAGGTTCATTGTATTTTGTTGTAGAAGGTCCTGCTTCTTCTTCTTTGTAACCGATGCCAGTTTTGTCGTTGTAATATCATTGATTGTTGATGAGTTCTTCCAATGCCCTTAAGTTTTTGGCATAGTTTTGGATACTTTTTCCTTTCTTCACTTCCTCACGCAATGAGACTACTTCGGCTTCTAATTCTTCCCTTTCTTGGTTGCTTTCTTCCAACTTATTTTGAAGTCACTCTTCAATGCATTTATGTTCTTCAACTTCAATTTTTATACCTTGAACTTGTTCTTCAAGAGTTTTGGAACGGATCTTCTCCGCCTTGAGATATTTTATAAGCTTGATTGCTTCCTCATAAAATTCGTCTATGGTCCATCCTTCTTCTTCGTTGTTTGATACCTCTTGCTTATTGTGCTTGGGTTTATTTTGCTTGGCCACAAAAAATACTCTCTCATTGGCTTCTTCTTCACTATCATTGTCTTCATTGGATGATGAGCTATCTTCTTTAGAGAGAAAGTTCCTTTTGGATCCTTGCTTGTTGAATTTCTTAAAGCCTTTCTTTCTTTTTGAGTTTCCATTACTTCTGTTTGGACATTTTGCTGCAAAATGCCCAACCTCATCACAGCTGAAACATATCATTGGAAGCTTACCTTTGAATTGTCCCTTACCAATTTGTAGTTTTCTCGTGAAGTAAGAATATTCTTCATCTGAAAGACCTTCTTCATCATCTCCCTTTTCTTCACACTTGCAGGTGCATGTCTTTTCAACTGAAGGTTGTTTATCCTTAATGGTTTTCTTAGATGCAACGAACACAATTTCTAGACGCGAAGTACCCTCTTCTTCATCAAGTATCATTTCATATGCTATGAGAACTCCATGTAATTCCTCTTTGCTGAGTTTGTCCATATTTTCACTGTATTATAAGACCGATACCTTTGGGTTGAATCTCCCTGGTAACGTTCTAAGAATCTTCCGTATAATAGTCTTCTCGTCAACTAGCTCTCCCAATCCTTCCAGATTATTGGTTATTTCATCAACATATTGAAAGTATGTAGCAATGTTGCAATCTTCTTTCATTCTAAGTTGCTCAAATTTTTCTCTATAGATTTTAAGCTTTGCTTCTTTGACATTTGAGTCACCTGCATATATATTCTCAAGCTTCTCCCATACATTTTTGGTGGTTTTACAACCCAAAACCTTATGATAAGCCGATTCAATAAGTCCATTGATAATAATATTCTTTTATTTTTCATAATTTACCAAATTCTTCTTACCTTTTTCATCCATGGTTGATGTAAATCCATTTTGAACAGTGTCCCATACTTCATAACCTTGCGCTAAGAGATGGACCTCCACTCTTCCTTTCCAAAGTGCATAATTATTTTCATTGAATAGAGGTACACCATTCTTGGTATGCTCCATGACCTCCTTCTAGCTATTAAATTTCTATTGAAGGAACCAAGCTTTGAAACCAATTTGGATTCTTCAAGAAAGAGTTATGCCCAATCTCTCACAATGCCCTAATTATGGATTTTTTCAGCAGAGCGCACTTGTACAGCGTGCCACGTGTCACTGTTTCTTCATTTGGCTCTGAAATTGAAATAGAAAAAATTACAGAATGTGAACTATCTTCCACTTTTTACGGAATTCAAATCCGATACTCAGAGAGAGAGTTATGACGAATTTCAGGAACCTGCACAAACCCTGACTTCCACAGATCGTATCTCCAAAAATGTTGCGCACCTTGATCTGAAATTTGTATCGCATCTTCCTCAGGATTTCACTTTGTCTCATAAAAATTTCAGCTTCTGACCCTTTGTAGAAAAAAATTTAGAGCGAAAATTCCACGATGACCTGTTTCAGATGGTCGAATCCCTTGCATAAGGAGGAAATGAAGATTTCAATTTATATGAATGCTTAAGTTGAGAGGGGCTTCAACAAGTGAATGTGGGAGGGATTTTAGGAGCTTAAAAAATATTAATTATGACTTTTCAATGACCCATGCCCCAACCCCATGGGGTTTTAGCCCACTAACTGGGGGTACAAACTTCAAACATGAATATCTCTCAAACCGTGAAGAATTACATGACGTGCCATATATCAACGGAAACATATCGACAATTAGAAACCATCAAAAGAATTATTGACCTAGAATATATTAATTTGGTAGGTCAAAATTCCCATGAAATATTGGGTTAGCCCCTGGTGCTGCTTG
Organism: Pinus albicaulis; assembly: GCA_034641835.2. Taxonomy (NCBI): domain Eukaryota; kingdom Viridiplantae; phylum Streptophyta; class Pinopsida; order Pinales; family Pinaceae; genus Pinus; species Pinus albicaulis. Next base: position 1,489,192,730 of record CM076578.1, read on the forward strand.
GATTGACATCAATGACAACTGCTGATCAACAAGATCTATTCAGATCTAGGACATTTTAGTGCCCTTTTTCAGTGGAGGAGTCTTCTACTCCATTGGGAGGAGTGTATTGGAGTGATTGGGCATCATTTTCAGATCTTGGAATGTGGCCAACTATTATCTAAACCCTATAGCATAGTTTCCCTTCCAGATCTGCGTTATTTCTGTAGGTACTATTGTAAGGTGTTTTGGCACATCAGTTGGAGAGCTAGTTTTTCAAGTGTTGGGGATTTTCCCTTAACTTTGGAGATCCATTGGAAGATATCTACATATTGTACATTTCATATCTGATCTGCATATTTTTGAATACTTCTGAATATCTGAATATTTCTACAGATCTGCATACTTAGATCTCAGATCTACTGCTTGTACATGGTGCTTTGCTCAAAACCCCAAGGGGATTAGAAAGAGGAGCCTCTATAGTGTATGGATCTGTTATAGATCTGAATTTTCATGCACTTATATGCTCTAGATCTAAAGTGTGATTAACAATAGTTTTTAATCCAATAAAATAACGTTGTCAAGGCATTTTTAGTCTAAACATGTGGTTGCAGCACCTCTTTTGAGGGATGTTCTTCTATTGGTGTCTTTTATTTCTAGCTATGCATATTATGGGCCTCATTATACATCTATTTTTCTATTGTATATGCTTTTGAAGAGCCTTTTTATTGGCCTCCTGCTTTGCTTTAGATGAACTACGTTATTTTCCTGCATATCTATCTTGTATTGTTGCATTCCCCATTTGGGAATATTACAGAAAACATTTGATTTACTGAGGTATTTATCATTTTCGTGGTTCTTTTTGGATTATTCCTTGGCTTGGGAATATGTTCCATTGGGAATCTTCATTTATTGTTAGAGAAAGGTTTTTTTCCTCCTCAAATTTGGATGTGACAACATCTGTAGTGCTTCTTTTGATCTCCTCTTGCACTAAATCAGACCAAAGTCTCTCCCAATATGGTAGATTATCTATTCCATTAATTGAATCCTAATAGTTGTTTCAAAACTTTGGAAGGCCAAGGATTGCGAAGCTCACAAATTCAGATGATGAAAAATTTTCTCCTACTCCTCCAAATTCATTTTTGACCTCAATGAATCTAGATAGGTATTGAGGAATGGTTTCATTTTTACGCATGAAAATTCTCCTGAGTTTATCTCTCAATTCTAATTTACTGGCATCATTTTTTCTTTGCAATAGATCTGTGAGAGTTTTCCACATTTCAAAAAGAGCCTCCTTTCCATGCAATTTTGAAGCCACATGATGTCTTACACCCTCTAGAATAATTCTCCTATAATTTTTTGTGTCTTTCTTCCAGTAAGAAAGTGCTTGTGCATATAATGTTGTTGGTTTTGTAATATTGGTTTATGTACATTCCCATACTCCATTTTCATCCAAGAAAAATTCCATCTTATTTTTTTGTTAAGGGTGTTGGATTCCGCCAACAATTAGGGGGTCTCCTCGGTGTGAGGTCCCAATTATACCTCACATAATTTGTGATAGGAGCCCCATCTAGTATGTGGGCCCAAATACCATCATGAATGTTTTCACTTTTGGTTATCAAATGAAAATATGGCAGAGGAAGGACAATAATGAAATGCCTAGGAAATGAAACAAAAACCATCCCAAGATTGACAAACTACAGAAAGCGGTACGATGGGTCACAAAAAAAATAAAAAAGGAGTATGCCATTAGAAGGATCAGTGAGCCAAAACCCAATCATACATACATGAACAAGAACATTCCAGAGGTTAATTACAAATTAGTTCACAATAGATCACCGACATGGTGAGAAATAAGTTAACAAATATTCAAAATAAAACTTACATGCAACAACTATGAACCAATCCATAACATATTATGTGTATGAAAGCACACATGAAAATAAAATGAAAATCTCAGACACCTAATACATCTACTATGAGTAAACATGGTAATCAATTCCAAACATGAAGAACATCTTATTAATTTTGCTGAAAATTTAAGTACATATCTTGTAATTTTTAAAATCCCAATGGTGGAACATGGGTTTCTCATAAAATTTCCCGATACAAAACCCTATCCTCACTATAGATCACACTACTAGCTACCAAGAGTTGAGTGCCTCTAGCTCTTAAGCACAAATTATTTATCTAATCATATCCCCAGCTCAAGTGCTAAAATTCCTCCCCTGCAATGAGGCATGAGGGCACATTTATAGAGGTGAGGTGACCGTTCACCTACTGTAACCTTTGACTTACCCTCACGAATCTTGACCTTCCTCACTGCTTTCTCATGCTTCCTACCTATTACATGCTCAATTTATTTATGCATAACTTTTTTCATTATGGTGAGAAATATATACATACTACGAACATATTAATTGTGAGAATAATGAGTAGGGTTTCCATAAACCCTATTACTGTTACACAATCATGATGAGCCACTCAATAGGTTTGTGATCCATTTTATATGTTCATTTTCAATTTTCCTGCCACAGTCCATGCCATCATGGTTTTTGTAGTATTTCAAGTAGTTGCATGATCCAACTAGCCTATTTTCGAAAACCCTAATTGCAAGGTTTCTTGTAGGAAACACATAATTTATCCATGAAAATAGGCATTCCCACTTGCAAACAAATAACACTTTCATACATATTCCTACAAATAATAATGCCATAAAATTACAAATTAGCTAAAAGTAAAACATCAATTTGAACCCCTGTATAGTCCCCTTTTGTGGCACAAATTTTTCAATGAATATGATATTAATGGGGTTCCCCTGGGCTTTAAAATGTTTACAACAATTCCTGAAATAATTGTTCATCTATCTCTCTCTTATTCAATTAATCATCAAGAGGTATTTATGGTGAAGGATCCAGAGCTTTGTTATCTTATATGGAGGAAGTGTAATACCAAGAGGCAAATAACTTCCCAGGCTTCAGGGTTTAACACTCTAATGCACGTGGACCACTTCATTGAATCTGTTGTTGGAAAACTATGAAGGTTTCTTCTCAATTTCACATATGTTCATCAATAATTCAAGCACAAAATATTATAAGTAAAATAAATAACGTAACCTCCACTACTTCGAATAGGATACAACTCTATTAATAAGACTGGTCTTCCTTGCCTTATTTTTTTGTTGCATGACCCTTCTCTAACTGCCTACAATACCAGGAAATACGAGTGTGCTATGTACTTCCTCCATGGAACCCTTTACATAATATAATGGTGGTCACTTATAAATAGTTTTCATGCATTGAAATGCCTCGTCATTTGTGTTGGACACCTAATCCGCTAAGGGTTAACGTGTGGGAGTTGGACAACCAAAGGGATTCCAAGAGATGTTGGAATATGAATCCAATGGTCACCCCAATTTATTATAAATGTACATCTATGGTTAATAGAAACACAATGAAATGTTTTATCCTTCATATTGTGTCTCTTCCATACTTGTGTCCAACATCGTATCAGAGATGTAGGTGTATTTTTTTCCTGTTCAAGTCTAAGTCATTGGTTTTGTAGCCTTTCTTTGGGTATCAATTCTACCCTATATACCCATCAACATTTTTTCCCTATTTATTGGTATTGAGTGCATGGTATGTGCATAAGTGAATGTTCAATGATCCTTCTAACAATTTTCATCAATGTTATTTTCTTTCTGCATATAGGAGCCCTGTGGTAACATACTCCTATGTGCCTTGTTGTAACACCTGCCAAGATTATCTCTGACATAGTCAATGTCTCTGTAACGCTAAAATACACATCTACGTGATCTGTTATACCCTAATGCGCATGGTTCTTAATCCCTCAACGTTTCTTTTGTTTCAGTTTTTTACGTTCATAATATTTGTGTCCTAAAACTAATCTCTCAATCACTTTTAGCTTGTATATCATTTCTTTCCACTCTAACAAGTATGCACTCCATTGTATTTTTATTTCTATTGGATAAAACCACTATTGATGTCTTATGATATGTGAAACCCACCATGTTGAGAAAATTTTGCTCGATCACTTGTGAGTGTAGTGCTACCAGGTGTAAGGAGGGCAAAAAAAATTGTCAAGCTCCATTCGAGTCATTTGGCATCCCCCAATGATACCTCCCATGACACCAAGCCCTGCACAATAACTATCCTCCTCCTCACAACTGTCGAAACTTACCAGTACCCTCACATTCCTCTGCACAGTTGAATCCACTGTTGATGATGGGAGTTGAATTGGCCAGTATGATAGTTCTCTCCCCATTGCCTCGATTAATGTTTTCTCTGCGTATTTATTTCCCTAACTCTGCTAAGAAGTCCACAAAAGAGGGTTGATAAGAAAGCTTTGAATATCCCTAGCCTGATCCTTCTCTAGATATTAAGTAAACAACTTAACTCTCTGTCACATGCAATGATTGATCATTGTGAGAATGCATTGCAGCTTCCCAGCGATTACTCATCATCTTGATTGCCTCCCTGATATTACACCCATTGGCTGAAACATTCCCAGATATCAAATGTTTAATATTGGTGTCATTGTTTCTTGTTCGATAAAACCCTCCATGATCCAAAGCTACAATATTGATGTTGGAAATAACTCCATCCTTTTCTCCAGTTCCAGTTGATTTTTAAAAATGTCCTCAAGGTTGGCACTTATTGAATGCACGATTCCTGGAGGAAGGTTGGTGCTTGGTTGAATCCCCCATATTCTCTAGCACTCTTCTCCACTCAAAACCCCTCTCTGGTCCATGCACCGACCTCACAACATCCCTTCCTCTTCCATACACAATCGATATCCGACTCCTTTTGCGGTGCCTCTCCACCCTCGCACTGGTTCCTTATTCCTCTGTCATGCGAACTGTGACTCCGGTCACGATCATCACCTATAACACCTCCTTTTCCATGGACCTACGGACTAAGTGGCCACCATCAAGGGGGTTAAATATTTTTCCACCTTCTTGGAATATTTCTATGACCAAAGAGGCACGTTGTTAGGTTCTTGTTACAACATTTTTTCATTCATGTTCTCTTTGGATTAGCTTCATTTTTGGGAAACTTGAATACGTTGTTACGTTATTCGACCTACATCCACACCGCAGTCTCCTCTCCCCTCCGTCTTGAATTGGAGGCCTGAGGCTTGAGGCCCATATATAGTATGGCGTTGGAGACTGTGTAACGAATACCGTTAAAATTGGTTTGTTGACCAAAATTACATGGCATTTTTTAAAGTTATAATTTACACATGTGCATTGGTGAGTGAAAATATGGTATGGTATGAAATTTTAAGTGATTTAATATATGGTATGAGACATGATATAATATTTAAGTGCGTTGAGTGGTGTACAATTCATTTTAAATAAAATGGCCATGACATATGAATAAAGGCACTTGGGAAAATATTGTTTATGGAAACTTGGAAGATTTGATTTATTAAACATTAGAGGGGTTAATGTTCTCCATATATTGATCACAACACTTTGGTATATCAGAAAAATTTGAGCATTGTACTTTATTTTATACTTCCATCAAACACATATTTGGATACTAGAAAGAAGAATCTCCTTGCTACACAATTTTTGGGAGTATGAAACTTTGACCTAATATGTGAGGGACGAAGTTTGATTTGTTAATAAGGTATTTATTGCAGTATTCATTATGAATATTGAATATAAGCATTAATATTTTCATATACCTACCTAAACCCATTTTTTCCTTTGGTTTTTTTCTTTAATACTTATGCTCAAATAAGAATGAATTATGTAGTGTTGTCTCCAAAATAAAGGTAGAATTACAACAATGTTTTTTATGTTTTTAATGGATAAAATTGACAATTTATTAGATTTATTGAGAACTCTAATCATGTCCACTGGTAACAACACAGTCCAAATCAGTAATTAAAATGTTTCTAATATTCTAGTATGTTTACAAAATGTACAAGACAAGATATATTTTTTGCAGCTTGAATCTGAGCTACAATAAGAAGAATTACAACAGTGGAGTCATCATTCTAAACTTGTTTCTACTTGGAACATTGAAAGAGACTCCCATAATTATCAAGTCAATAATTCTTTGGTTGATTCACATACAGTGCCTAGTTCAAGAGTAGATTTGCATGCAAGTGTCGAAATTCAATCAACACTTCCTAAGCCATTCATCAGACCTTGGGAAGAGAATTTCCTTAACAAGCACAAAAAGGTCTTGGATATGATAAGGATGCATCCTTTCATATTCCATATTACTCAAAGCCCATCGAATTTTAAAATTTTGGATTTCTTCATGACAATTCACCTTCAGATGTTTCATATTCTGCTCCTCTTCCAAATTCGCAACCAAAAGTTGTTAAATGAAAACGATGTGATCGAGATAGCCATATGAAATATAATTGTTTTGATATTCATCCAAGTGAGAATTATCATTAAACCACTCATTATTCACAAAACTTCTTCGGAAACAAGCGTCCTGAAAGAAAAAAGTTTCATCTTGGATGGATCACTTCTTGGCAATGGGCATCAACAACCAAGAAGATGTTTCAGTCATATGTAAGAATCTCTTCTAGAATATTAAAATGCCTTGCAGTTGAATTTTCACCATCATATAACCTTGTATCAAACGGGGGGAGCGGGAGGGATGATGGTCATCTACAAGCTTCAATGCCACATCAAGTAAGCCTGAGCCATAACCTGCCATACCATATTTAGATTTGTGGCAAGAGACAGAAAATTTCAAGTGAGACTGAGCCATAACCTGCCATACCAGATTCAGATTTGTAGCCAGAGACATATATTCCCTTGATCATGCCTTTGGTTGGTAGTCAGCCTTAAACCATGTATGAAAGGTTGAGCTTCTCCCTCTTTCAAAAATCAGGGACATTTCCTCTAGTAGAAGACTTCATCTTCTTTCTAGTTTTGGAAGAGTTCTGAGAATTGCATTAAGCATTCTAGAGATGGTGGTCATCCTTAAACCACCATAGGTTGAGACCTCCCTTTTCAGGTTGAGGTTCTCAATTTTTATGTAGGTTGCAAACTTCCCTTTTCCAGGTTGAATGTCTTCCTCTTCAAAGCATTGGGAACCCTTCCTCTAGTAGAAGACCTCAACTTCTTTCCATATTTGGAAGAGTTATGGGAATTGCACTAAGTGTTACAGTGTTGGTGGTCATCCTTATTCCAACATTTCAGAGAGAACATGCACACTAGTGCTTCCATGCATATTTTGCACGTCTTGTTTTACAACTCTTCTTGGACTCATACATACCCCTTCAGATTAAGGGGGTGAATTTTGGACACCTATGCTGTGAAGGGTTAAGGTGTGGGAGCTAGAAAACCAAAGGTAGTCCAATATACGTTGGAATATGAATCCAACTGTCACCCCAATATATTATAAATGTACAACTATGATTAATAGAAATGAAATGAACTATTTTATCATTCATATTTTTTCTTTGTCATCCTTGTGTCTAACAATTTCTATATAGAGAATATCTCCCTGTTCGTGTTCTCAATGTTTCTCCAACAAATCCCTTTCCTGTTACTAGATGTAGGCTTTAATGTAGTGATCATGGCACCTTTGCAACCAATGGACCAATTGTGTTCAGCCTACTCTATTTTTTACTCTAGCCTACTCTATTTTATAAAAGCCTACTCTATTTTATACTATCCTAACCTAGCCTAGACTACTGTTACCTAGCCTAGCCTATCCAACTCTTTTCTAGCCTAGCCTAGCCTATCTTATCATAGCCTACTCTATCCTATCCTATCCTAGGCTACGCTAGCCTACTCTTTCCTTACATAGCATACCATACTCTTGCCTAGCATAGCCTATCCTAGCCTAGCCTACCCCAGCCTACTTTACTCTTTCCTAACCTAGACTAGCCTAGCTTAACATACTCTTGCCTAGCCTATCCTATCCTACTCTTTCACATCCTAGCCTCGCCTACTTTATCTTATCCAAGCCTAGCATAGGCTAGCCTACTCTATCTTATCCAAGCCTAGCATAGACTAGCCTATTCTATCTTATCCTAGCCTTGCCTATTCTAGCCTACCCTAGTCTTGCCTAAAATATCATATCCTAGCCTACTTTAGCATGGCCTAGCCTAGACTAGCCTAACCTAATCTACTCTTGCCTAATGTAGCCTACTTACTCTACACTTTCTTAACCTAGCCTAACCTGCTCTACTCTTTCATAGCCTAACCTACTCTAGCATAGCATATCATAGACTAGCCAAGTTGCATATCCTAGCATAACCTAGCCTAGACTAGGATACTCCTTCCTAGCATGGCCTAACCTAGCCTACTCTAGCCTGGCCTATCCTAGCCTAATATTGCATAGCCTAGCCTATCCTAAAATAGCTTACTCTAACATAACCTATCTTAGATTAACGTAGCCTAGTCTACTCTAGCCTAGCCTACTTAAGCTTAGCCTACCCTATTCTAGCCTAACCTAGCCTGGCCTAGCCTACTCCTTCCTAGCCTAGCCTAACTTAGCCTACTCTAGCCTGGCCTATCCTAAGCTACTATAGCCTAGCCTAGCCTACTCTAGCCTGGCCTATCCTAACCTACTCTAGCCTAGCCTATCCTATCTTAACATAGCATATCTTAGAATAACCTAGCCTAGACTACTCTAGCCGAGCCTACTTAAGCTTAGCCTAACCTATTCTAGCCTAGCCTAGCTTATCATAGCCTACTGTAGCGTAGCCTAGTCTAACCTATTCTAGCTTAGCCTAGCCTAATCTAGATTATCCTAGCATACTCCATCATACTTTAGCCTATTTTACTCTAGCCTAGCCTATCCTAGCATACTATCCCACCCTAACATAGCCTATCCTAGACTAACCTAGCCTATTCTACTCTAGCATATCCTACTCAAGGTTAGCCTACCTTATTCTAGTCTAGCCTAGCCTAACCTACTCTAGCCTATCCTAGCCTACTCTAGCTTATCCTACCCTACTCTATCCTACTCTAGCTTAGTCTACTATAGCCTAGCCTAGCCTAGCGTACTATCTTACTCTAGGATAGCCTAGCCTAGTATATTTTAGCCTAATCTACTATACCCTACTCTAGCCTAGCCTAGCCTAGCCTATTCTATCCTAGTTTAGCCTATCCTAACCTAGCTTTGGCAATTCTAGCCTAGCCTACTCTATATTACTCTATCCTATCTTAGCCTACTCTATTATACTCTATCCTATCCTAGACTACTCTAGTCTAGCCTAGTTTAGCCTATCCTACTCTAGCCTAGCCTATTCTAACCTATCCTAGCATACTCAATCCTATCATATCCTTTCCTAGCCTACTCTATTCTACTCTAGCCTATCATAGCCTACTATATTCTACTCTAGCCTATCATAGCCTACTATATTCTAATCTAGCCTATCCTAGCCTACTCTAGTCTACCCTAGTCTAATGTATCCTACTCTAGTCTAGCCTATACTACTCTAGCCACCCTACTAAATCCTAGCCTAGCCTACTCTAGCATAGCATATTGTAGATTAGCCTAGCTTAGCCTAACCTGGGCTAGCCTAGCCTAGACTAGTCTAAGCTAGCCTAACCTAGCCTACACTTTCCTAGCCTAGCCTAGCCTACCTACTCACTCCCAGCATAGCCTATTCTAACCTATCCTACACTACTCAAGCCTATCCTAGCCTAGCCTTGCCTAACCTAGCCTAGCCTAGCCTAGCCTACTCTATTCTACTCTAGCCTATCCTAGCCTACTCTTTTCTACTCTTACCTATCCTAGCCTACTCTACTCTAGCCTATCCTACTCTAACCTCGCCCACTCAAACCTAGCCTAGCCTACTCTAGCATAGCCTATTGTATACTAGCCTAGCCTAGCCTACTCACTCCCAACCTAGCCTACTCTACCCTCACCTATATTAACCTACTCTAATCTAGCCTAGCTTAGCCTAGCATATCCTAGCATAACCTACTCTAACATAGCCAATCCTATACTAACCTAGCCTAGTCTACTCTATCATAACTTACTCAAGCTTAACCTAGCCTATTCTACCCTACCCTAGCCTAACCTAACATACTCTTGCCTAGTGTAAGCTATTGTATCCTAACCTATTATACCCTACTCTAGCCTACCATATCCTATCCTATCCTACTCTCTCCCCATTTAGCCTATCCTAGCCCAGTCTACTCTACTCTAGCCTACCTTATCCTACTTTATTATAATCTAGCCTATCCTAGCCTACTCTAGTTTATCCTCATCTAGCCTATCTTAATCTAGCCTAGCCTACTCTAGCGTAACCTATCGTAGACAAACCTAGCTACCTATACTAGCCTAGCCTAGCGTAGGATAGCCTAACATGTCCTAGCCTAGCCTACGCTTTCCAAGCCAAGCCTAGCCTAGCCTACTCACTCCCAGCCTAGCCTACTTTAGCCTGGCCTATCCTAATCTACTATATTTTAATGTAGCCTAACCTATCCTATCCTAGCATATCCTACTCTAACATTACTTATCCTAGACTAACCTAGCCTAGTTTACTTTATCCTAGCCTACTCAAGCACCTACCCTATTCTAGCCTATCCTATCTTATCCTAACCTACTCTTTCCTAGCCTAGCCTAACCTAGCCTACTATATCCTAGCCTAGCTTAACCTACTCTAGCTTAGACTAGCCTACTATAGCTTAGAATATTCTAGCCTATCCTAATCTAGCCTAGCCTATTCTAACCTATCCTAGCCTATTCAAGCTTATCCTAATATGTTCTAGCCTAGGCTACTTTATTCTACTCTAGCTTATCCTACTCTAGCCTAGGCTACTCTATTCTACTCTACCCTATCATTTCCTACTCTAATCTAGCCTAGTCTATCCTGTACTACTCTATTCTAGCTTATCCTACTCTACCCTAACCTACTCAAGCCTCACCTAGCCTACTCTAGCATAGCATATCATAGACTAACCTAGACTCTTATACTAGCCTAGCCTAATCAAACCTAGCCTAGCATATTCTAGCATTTCCTATCATAGACTAGTATATTGTAGCCTACTCCACTATATACCCTTATCTAGCCTAGCATAGACTATCCTATCCTAGGCTACTCTATGCTACTTTAGCATATCCTAGCCTAGCCTAATCTATTCTACTATAGCCTATCTTAGCCTACTCTATTCTACTAGAGCCTATCTTATCCTACTCTATTCTACTCTAGCCTATCCTATCCTACTCTAGTCTATCTTACTCTAGCATATCCTACTCTATCATAGCCCACTCAAGCCTACCTAGCCTACTCTAACATAGCCTATATTAGACTAGCATAGCTACCTACAGTAGCATAGACTAGCGTCCACATTCCTAGCCTAGCCTAGCCTAGCCTACTCACTCCCATCATAGCCTACTCTAGCGTGGCCTATACTAAGCTACTCTAGTCTAGCCTAGCCTAGCCTATCCTAGCAGAGCCTGCTCTAAGATAGCCTATCCTAGACTAACCTAGCCTAGTATACTCTAGCCTAGCCTACTCAAGCTTATCCTACACTATTCTAGCCTAATGTAACCTACTCTTGCCTATCCTAGCCTAACCTAGCCTAATATAGCCTTCGTTAGCCTAACATAATCTAGCTTAGCTTAGCCTACTGTAACTTAGCCCACCCTACTCTATCCTACTCTAGAATATCCTAGCCTAGCCTTGCGTATTATCCTACTCTAGGCTAGCCTAGCCTAGTCTATTGTAGCCTAATCTAATATACCCTACTCTAGCCTAGCCTAGATTAGCCTATGTTAGTCTACTCTATCCTACTTTAGCCTATCGTAGCTTAGTGTGGCCTCTTCTAGCCTAACTCACTCTATTCTACTTTAGCCTATCCTACTCTAGCCTAGGCTATTCTAACCTAGCTTAGCCTACTAAACCCTAGCCTAGCCTACTCAAGCCTAGCCTAGCATATTCTAATCTACTCTAGCCTAGCCTAGCATGGCCTACTCTAAGCCTAGCCTATTATATTATACTGTAGCCTAGCCTAGCAAGGCCTACTCTAGCCTAATCTACTATAACCTACTCAAGTGTAGCCTATACTAACTGATCCTAGCCTACTCTAGACTAGTTCAGCCTACTTTAGCCTACTTTAGCTTAGCCTCCTCTATTATACTATGGCCTATCCTAGCCTACTATACTCTAGCATAGCCTAGCATACTATATTGCTCTAAGCTATCCTAGCCTAGTCTATTGTAGCCTAATCTACTATACCCTACTCTAGGATAGCCTAAACTAGCCTATACTAGCCTATCTATTATATTTTGGCCTATTATAGCCTACATTTGGCTATTATAGCCTAGCCTACTCTATTCTACTCCAGCTTATCCTAGTGTAGTCTCTTCTACTCTAGCCTATCCTAGCCTACCCTAGTCTACCCTAGTCTAGCCAATCCTACTCTAGCATAGCCTATTCCAACCTAGCCTTGCCTACTCAAGCCTAACCTAGCCTAGCCTAGCTTACCTTATCCTATTATAGTCTACTCTAGCCTGGCCTAGCATGGCCTACTCTAAGCCTAGCCTATCCTAGTCTACTCTATCCTATTTTAGCATATCCTAGCCTAGCCTACTCTATTCTACTATAACCTATCTTAGCCTAATATATTATACTCTAGCCTACCCTAGCCTCCTTTAGTCTAGCCTAGTCTAGCCTATCCTACTCTATCCTAGCCTACTCAAGCCTAGCCTAGCCTACTATTGGCTTGAGGTGTCCTGACCTAGGTTCGGAGTTGAGGTTAACCAACAAAACCCTCTTACTACTGGCCCTTTCAGTAGTGACCTACTTGCACAAGTCAAAGTCTCACCTGAAGCAGTATTGGGGGGGGTGCTAGAACCAGGTTTCCACACCCTGAGAGAGAATTAAATGATGTGGGTGTCTTTAGATCTATAACAATCATGAATAGACCTCTGCAACATAATCCCTAACCAAGAAACCCTTACAGACATATTCAGGTCAAGTATTCAGAATATCTTGTGTGCAGGTTGAAACAGAGTATGAAATCCATGTAATAACTCTTAACAAATAGTATTAGAACCCAATAGAAGTAGATCCATTCCATAACCATTCATCTAAAGCCAGAAAAAATTGTGCAATTTATCTAAACACAGATAACACAGGAATTAGAAATAACATGCAGAAAAGATCATAACGTAAATAACAGATGCATTTCAGACTCAGATATCAGCATTTCATAACATTTCAGATCATCCTTACAAAATGTTTAGTCCACCTGCGCACATAGCCAGCGAGGTCCTCACATAGCAGGACTAAGGTCTCCACGCACACTGTCAGCAGGAGCCTTTTTAGCCAGACAAATCCACTATAATATCAAAACACAGTCAAATCTATCATCAATCATTCACTTCTATCTCCTATCGACTTGATCTAGACTCCTATTTATACTTGTATCTTGCGCTCTTCTACGGTTTGCAAACCGTGGTTTGCAGCCCCTAGTTCTACCCTTTTTACCCATTACAACTCATGAGGGGTGTTATCGTTCTATAATTTTAATATTGGCAAGAATAATCATAAAATGACAACATCAAAACCACTTTGGAGCTCGGGATCTAGCCCTCCTAGACTCAAAGAGGGATCTCTCTTTAAGATTTAGCTTTTTTCTAATGATTTCTGATATTAGGCTAGTTAAAATGATTGTGAAGGTTATTTTTTATCGATATTTTTGGTTGGATGAAGGTATCTCTTTAAAATATTTCCATTGGGATATGGAGTCATAAAAGGTTGGGTTGTTGCATCAATATTTTTAGAGCAATTGCAAGGCAAGCTAACTATAGTTAGTGGATCTTAAGACCATTATAAATTATGAGATGAAAGAAAGATTGAATTCAGTAGTGGTCAAAAAGAAACTAAGTATTTTTTAACCAAACTTTAGAAGAGAAACACTTATATTGTAAACACGAGTAGAATTAAGGTGCTCTATGCAACAAATCTCAATATTCATATTTATGTTTTACAAATATAATTAAATGATACGCTGAAAGAAATAACAGTGGAAAACATTAAACACAGTAAAGAAAAGACATCACCAGAAAAAAATAGCTCAAGAATCTTGCAAAATGGTATTTATTATTGATGCTCCAGCTCCAAAATTACAATGCTCCAATAGAAAAGCTTACAATCTAGGTACAACTGATGATACTGAATAGAAATGCAATATTTAACTAATTCCTAGTGATTTCCGTATCTACATGGGAAATCTTCTATTTATTACAATAATGACTGAAAATTGACAACTGTGACCACAAAGTGGACACGATAGAGTAAGTGTGACATGTGGTCGTAATCTTCAGAAGGTCGTTACTGAGTGCTTTAATCCATTTTTGTACTGGCAGATTTAGGTAATATGATGTTGATATGTTGTGTTAATACACTGGTTTGCAAAATTGATTGATGTGCTGATTTAGTTGTTCTGTTGATGCGCTGAGTTGTTACCCTTCTTGGTAATCACATAATTTCTCCCACAGTTGTGCATTTGGTATCTTGATCCTAATTAACTTCCTGTAAATCTCATCGGTCTCTGTGTACTTCATAAAAGTTGGCCTTAACTGAAAAATATTCTTGATTTCATGTTGTATATATAAATCATTGTCCATAGCCTCTAGGTAGGCCTTCAAGTCATTGACCCTTTTATTCTAGCAAACTTAGTTGCGTGTTTGGAAATCTCCTTCAACTTCTTTACATTATCTGGCCTATGCATGAGCTTAGCATTTATCACAAAAAGAGATGGAAATCCTCTTTTGGTCAGTGGTTCGATTCTATTAAAGAATCTGCTGACAAAAATTTGTAACTGATGAGACTTTTCTTCTAACTGTGTGACCAAACTCATTTTGTTGAGTACCTTCTTGGCTTCTAGGATGGTTGATGTTCTATCCTCCACTCCTAGTGCTTCTAATTCAAAAATTCTCTTGGAATTCAAGAATTTGATAATATTGTTTGTTGTCTCAGGCATGCTTGTCAATTATCGGTTTTCTTTGTCGATGGCATCATCCACTAGTCTAATTAGATTTCTATGTTAAAATATTATTTGAATAAAAGGCCATATTTCATTCATGGAATCAAAAATAATAGTCCAAATAATTTGTTTTGCCTAGCCAATAGTCTATCCAATAGACTCTTCACTCTCTGCTTAGATTAATTTCTCAATTTGTTTTTGAGATCTCTGCATTTCAAATTCATGAGCATTGTCTGACATTTTCTTTAAATCTTTTCGGGTGTTGATTTCTGCTTCTATATTTTTTATCTCTTCTTTTTGTATGGTCATGTTCTGCATGGCTTTGGAAGCTACTCTTCACCACCTAATGTGCCTGTATTTTTTGGTGTTACTATAGGGATGGATGCAATAGGAACAACCTCCAATGAAACAATGGCCATTTCTATTGCTTTCTCCTTTTCTTTCACCAGTTTTTCCATCTGTCTCCATCTACTTTAGTTGTGCAGACTGCTCCATGATTAACTTCATCATTTCAAATTTATGTGCTTCATTTTACTCAATGTCCTTTGTCAAATGGTATTCATTTGATGACATTTTGAGTTGTTTCTTGAGGGATGCTATATCAACATTCTTCTTTTTCAGTATCTCTTCCACAACCTCTACATTGGTTAGGTCATACCCAATATTTACCACCAAGTCCTCTAGGATTTGATTCTTTCATCTTTGGCCAAGGAAGAGATATTCTCCATTTTAAGTTGAGATTAAAAATTGGTCAATGATACATGCAATTTAGATAGGCTTATGGTAGTGCTTGTCAATGTGGAGGAAATCATCTCTCCAGTTTTCTTATGCATCTCCATCTAGTATATTATATGGATGTCTTTCACATCAAATAGAAAATCAGTATGCTTGAAGTCTTCAGGTGATTTAGGCTGAGAGATCTATGCTTCTATGAAAGCCATTCTCATATTTCCTTTCTCTAAGTCAAAGGATGATAAAAGCCTACTTTGTGGACTTCTTTTCTGCTTCCAAAACTAATTGTAGGTGTTGGTTTTCAGGATTTCATTCTTCCTCTTGATTTCCATGAATGTATCATACATGTTCTCCTCCTTTCCCCCTGTAGTAGCAATAGATGTGGGAGTTTGTAGGTTCTGCTGCTGGAATAGAATGGTGGTTGAAGATGTTGAAAATATGGTTTGGCCACTAGCTGGAGATGAACTTGGAGAATCCCTGATTATGATGTCTATTTTCTGCTTTTTTTCACTGCTTTGATCAATGTCCGTGTGGACTATAGCTCTTTTTATATACTTCATCTTAAATTCTCTACTAGATGTATCAGTCTCCATATCAAACTAATCATCGCTTGGCCTCTTCGCTGATGTCTCTTTCTCTGGCTCTTTTCCCTTGTCCTCTTTGTCTTCTATAGTATTTTTTTTCCTATGGAGTATGGGTTTGAATGCTTGAGGTGGAGATCCCCTATTCTTCAGCCTCCTGCAGTGTATTTTCTTCCCACTACGCTTGATTCATAAACTGTTAAATCTGAGGCCTATGAGTGTGGATGTATGGGGTTGATTTGATCTCCACCCTTTTTTTGGAAATAATACCCAGTGTTCATATGACCAAGTGAAGTTGTGATTAAATTTCATGTCCCTCAACATCTTATCAGCCTCTTCTCCTACTTCTCTACTATTACAAATAAAAGGACCAATTTGGGACTTTATCCTAAATTGAGATTTTTTCTTGGTAGATACAAATTGCACCTTATCTACGTTGATCATCTACCTTATGTATTCCATTGAAAATATCCTCATGAGGAGGAACTTTGGTATCTTGTAAGGGGCCAAATCACACCCATAAATTCTGATCTCAATATAATTTTGGTGCAAGTACCAATCTCTAGTTCTCACTTGATGTGATAACTGCATGTTTTTCTTAATTTTCTCATTAATCCTGAGTTCTGTTGTATTGTTGAGTATTATAATTGTTGGATGCAAAAATTCATCAAAAAATATCTTGTATGTATAATCCCTTTGCTCCTTCATCAACATAGTTGTCCAAAAGATGATTGATTGAGGCTAAGAGTCATCATTAACCTTACTCATTGCAAACTAGAATCTATTGGCCTGAAAATAGACAAAAATATAGACCAAAACTGAAATGTATTTGAACACTTGCTCTATGTGAAACTTTAGAAATTGATCATGGAGGGCATCAACTAAGAATTGGCTAAATTTGAACATGATTGAAGGCTTAGAATTTGATGAAATAATAGACAGAAAACCTATAATGGCCTCATTTATCCACTGGTCTGAGTGATATCCTAGTAAATATGAGAGGACAATGACAATATGTTGGGTTATCAGGGTAAGTGGATGAGGGATATGGAGGATTATTTTTGGGTAGTGGGGAATCCATAGCCATGAAAAGCTATAATGTTTTATCTCTACTGGAAAAATCCAGTTTTTAGTAAAGTTCTCTAAGAGCTTCATAAGAAAATGTAATAGTTTCTTCAACAATGGGAGCCTTCATCATCTACTAGATTGACTAAGCACTGAAACTAAAAATAACTTCTCCTGTGGGGGATACTACAACTCTTTGGTTAATGTCATAATATACATGGAATTTCCTAACAAATTCAGGGCAGTTGTGGGTCTTTGGGAATATAAAATAGGGAAATTTGGTCTCCCATAACCCTATATCATCTACTTCATCTATTAGCTTATCCTCAATCTAGAAGTAGACATTGAATAAATCAAAATCTAACTCTATCTCATGGATTTTATAGTCTCTGTCAGCCAGAGCCACATGATCCAAGTCTACATGAAGGTAAACCATTAGATTAAATGATTGTTGATCCTTCTCTGGAGGCATTGTTGTACTTGAAAAATAAACTAATTGTTTTTTTCACTATTGCAGAGAAGAATGGTATTAAAAGAAGATGGGAATACAAAAAGGGAACTCTTGCAGATCAGAATGGGGAATGGGAAAAAGAAAGGGGATTACAGAGGAACTCTGTTTGACCTGTGAGAGAATTGAAAACTTTTTGTGCTTGTCTTTTGCTGTAAACCCTTTACAAATTGATCGCTTGCAACAAAAGAATGCAAGAAAAATGGTAAACCTTTCCACAGGTGCAGGAAAATAATTTTATAAGGTTATTGTGTAGCCGTTGACATGGCACGGTCCAGTTGGCTAGTGGCCTAGGCCATTAAATTTCCAACGGGCCTATGGTGGGAGCACAACTAGTTGAATGGAGGGGACATGAATATGTTGTCGTGGCGTAATGGTAATGGTTGCAACGGTCATGAGCGCAACAGTAAATGGCATGGTTTCAGCACAGTGAAACAACTTTTCGTAGGGGGGTATGACCCGTAAGCGGTAAGCAGTGGGGGGGTGTGAAATAATTTGGGTGCGACATGTAGTAGGAAGGGTGGTTTGGAATATTGTCTATTTTGAACACCCCCCCTCCCCCCAGATGTTAACATTCGGAGAATGATGGGGGGCCAGAAACCATCGTGAGTCATTGGATGAAAGGGGGGTGCAGGGATGTGGTGAAAGGTTATGGAGGGTTAAGTGATGATGTGACATGAGTGGATGGTGGGGTGGGTGAGAGTTTAATGAAGAGTGGGGGCGAAAATACAATGTCAAAACTTAGTATATGGGAAAATGACATGTAATATGTCAAATATATTTTCAAATGAAGATTTATTCCCAAAATTTAGAATAAAACACCTTTGTGTTTTGATTTTTTTCTTCGACCACAGAAATCATGAACTTTTTTTGGATAAACCTTTGGAATAAATCCCATGCTTCCTTTATATTTTCCTCTTTTCTTCCCTACCTACCCATGTCACTAATCTAGAAAATTTTGTTCTTTTGTAGCGTAAATTTGGACTTGCAGACCCAATTCACTTTTTCTTTAAGACTCTAACCTACATCTATCCTTATTTCTTCCAATGACTCAATTTAAACAGTTGAGTCAAACTTTATGTCTACCTGTCTACTAATATGGCAAGGTTAAACAGTTTTGCAAATCCTTATTTTCAAACCTATCAACAAGAATTTAAAATTGTACAATCATGCTTAAAATATATGGTTTAACAAGCTAATCTAATCAGTAGTGGAATTTTTATTTACAACACTTTTAGTATTTTTCTTTTTGGTTTTTTCTTTCTTTTTCTTTTTCTCTTTTTTTCCTTTTTCAATATACCCTATTTTCTTTTATTTTTTCTCATATTTTTTGGAAACCATTTGAATATTGAAAATGATACTCAATATGAAATTGCAACTCATGAAATACTCAATCACCTTGAGATCCTAGGATTTATAGGATACTAACAAGGGGCTTTGACCCTCCCTAGAGCCCCTTGACTTGTGTTGCGCACGACTAAACTTACAAAATATTTTACAAAAATATATCGAAAATGTCTCAAAGTTCAGCCAAGGGGATCCCACTCCAACAGGCCCCCAACATAATCTTGTGACTCATCCCGAGTCACAGCGGCACTGATTTCTTCATTTTCCAAATCATGGTCATCAAAATTGATATTCAAGATCTTACCAAACATATCACAAGCAAGGGGAGTGTCTTGTGAGTTCAATGGTGTCTGAAGGTATTTATGAATTGAATCTATGTTCTTTGGTGCATGCGCAGAGGGCTTGCGTGGCTTGACATATGACAGCCACCAATAGATGGGCTCAACAAGAACAACCTCCTCCGCAACACTCATTGGTCTCTTTGAGGGAACACTCATGGGGGACCGATACTTAGTGGCTTGACTTGGGGAATTTACATGCCATGGAGAGGTGCACAGCTTCGAGGAAGCCCACTTCAACATTTTCCCTTTTCCCTTAGCCGATGTTGACACGACTTCTTCAACTTGAGGGATCACCTCCTGGATGTCACTTGATCCCAGCTCAGTTGATGCAATGAGAGGCACAGAGTTCTCCTCTGTAGGGCCGGTGGCTGTCATTCTAGGGTGAAATATAAACTCTGGATTACTAATGTCATATGGGGTTTTTCGGCTAGACATATAGGGCTCACAGATAGTGCTATAGTAGAAATCATGGATCAACTAAGGGCGCAAAATATTTATGAAGAAAAGGAACCAATTATGACCTGCACCCTTCCTTTTATAAGCAATCCAAGGTAAAAATGGTCACATCTTCATTAAATGAAACTTAACTCTGTAATAACGGTCAAAAATCTCATAAGATTGCCTCATTAAATTCATAAAACCCACTCCATCTAATGGTAACATTGATTTTTCACCCAGTTCCACTGTTCCAATGACTGCTTTATTCTCCTGTGCATCACCCTTATGCTTTTTTCACACCTCTATATGCCTTCCCTCTGTGCACCCTTTGATTCTTATGCTCCAACCATATAGTCATTTGGTCGGCATCGAATTTTCCATATATGGCTTCAAACCGCTTCCATTGAAATACCCTGGAATATTCTCACTGCGCAGTGTGTCCATGTGCACTGCACCACCATCCGTGGTTTCATTCACAATGTATGGCCCCAAAAAATGTTTCCTAAACTTCCCTGGGTGGCGCACAAACTTACTGTCATATAACAAGACCAAATCTTCCTCCTTAAATACTTTTTGTCTGATATGCCTATCATTCAAAGCCTTTTCGTGCGCCTTTTTCACTTGTTGATGGAAGTTAGCAATGAAATGATCTTCTTCTAAGGCAACTAATTACGCCAGGAGTTCCACCATAATGTCAGGCTCGACCATATCAGTGAAAGTTGTGATGCCCAGGCTTGGGACAATATATTCCATTGGCATGATTTATTCTTTCCTATAAACCATCCTATAAGCCCATAACACAGAAGGGATGTGCACATCCCAGTCATTTCGATTTGAATTACAAATATTAGTGAGCACATTCTCCAAAATTTTGTTGAAAGCCTCTACTATGCCATTTTCTTGTGGGTGATAACGGGTACTCTTCTGGTGATGGATATGAAATTCTTCTCTGAGAGCTTCGATGGTTTCATTAATGAAGTGTGTACCTCTATCACTCATATGTATCTTCGGGCATCCAAATCTGGTCAAAATATGTTCAAATATGAAGTGCGCGGCAACATGAAATGTCTTACCCCTGCACAAGTTTGAAGGTGATGTAACAAGAGGGCTACCTTCAACATGCATACCCTTGCTTCCTTCTATATCAGGTGAGTTTCTAAGAGGGCTTTATACAGATCCATCCCCTCTCTAATTGATCCGATAATATTTTCCACTACACATAGTGCTTTCTATCTCATCAGGGGTCATTCACTTAGTGTGGCTGCACAAAACACCCTTTTCATACAATAGTATCTTAATCAGCAGAGGAAAAGTTCATAAGATTTTACCTCTTAATCCCTTCAAAAATATCCTTTCAGCTTCAGAATGCAACACAAGCTGATCTACTACAAGTTTTGTCACAAACTCACCCAAGATGTTGTCAACCCAATGATCTACAGTTTGGGTGATGGAATTATCAGTGTTTTCCAACTGTTGGATCAATTCAGGGGTCCATTGTGTGATCTTATCATCCTTCCAACAAGTTTGAAATTCTGATAATCTTGACATCCACTCCTGTAATTCATGCACAAAGGTCACGAAGAAGATCTCGTGCACCTCTGTGAAAATATACTTGTTCTTCCACTCTTCAGTAAACAACTTCTTACTTATCTATTCTTTTAGGGAAAATTCCTGAATCTGTTTTTCAAACCAATCCTATAATTCTGCTTTAATGGGTACCACTAACCTTTCCACCTCACCCAACCTCTCTTAAAATTATCCTGGTCTTGGAAACGGAACCATTTGCTGGCTTGAGGGGTCCTGACCCAGGTTCGGATTTGAGGTTAACCAACAAAACCCTCTTACTCCTAGCTCTTTCGACAGTGACCTGCTTGCGCAAGTCAAACTCTCACCTGAAGAAGTATTGGGGGGGGGGGGGGGGTTCTAGAAACAGGTTTTCACACTCTGAGAGTGAATTAAATGATGTGGGTGTCTTTAGATCTATAACAATCATGAACATAACTCCGCAACAGATGCCCTAACTAGGAAACCCTTAACAGACAAATTCACGTCAAGTATTCAGAATATCTTGCACATAGGTTGAAACAGAGTACACAATCCATGTAATAACTCTTAACAGATAGTATTAGAACCCAATAGAAATAGATCCATTCAATAACCATTTATCAAAAGCCATAAATAGTTGCGCAATTGATCTAAACACAGATAACACACAAATCATAAATAACATGTAGAAATCATCATAACGTAAATAACATATGCATTTCAAATTCAGATATTAGCAACAAAAGTTTTTTATTCATAATAGTTCAAATATTCCTTACAAAGCCTTCAATTCACCCGTGCACATAGCCAGCAAGGTCCGCACACAGCAAGACTAAGGTCTCCATGCACAACTAGCAAGAGCCTTTTTACCTAGACAAATCTTCTAGAATATCAAAACATAGTCAGATCTATCATCAATCATTCACTTTTATCTCCTATCGACTCTGTTAGGGTCCTATAAATATAGGATTCATAATTTTGAATTGACTTATGATAGTCTTGTAAAATATGTACATATCTTGCTTTCTACAAGTTGTTTTCCCATATTTTGAAAAAAATAAAAAAATCAAAAAGAGGGTAAAAGTCCTAAAAGAAAGATCAAAGGAATTAAAAAATATATATCCCAAAAGAAAAATATGAGAATAAACATGAAAGTGTGCAAGTCCAAATGCCACTACTTTTTACATTTTGCAAATAATTATGGCAGAATGTCAATAAATGCCATAATCCATGATGAGTTAAACTGTTTAAACTTGACTTGTCATGTTTTCAATTTCCATGTTTTAGATAGTGAATAAAGATTGATTAGAAAGTTTAATCCTGACTAATCAATAGATAGGTAGAGAATATTGAGGAGCTCATTAGTTTAATCTCAGCCCTCGGATGAAATAAGGTAGAATTAGATAGTTTTATGCTTTCAAAAGAATAAAAATTTTCAAGGTAGCAAGCTTAAATGCACCTGCTAAAAAGAAGAAAAAATGTTAGAGTGATGTTGGGTAGGTAGAAAGAAGTGGGAAAAAACATGTAATATTCAAAAATCACTAATTTCCCTTCCCCTGTAAGTATTCAGTGTTCTATACTACCAGTGAAAAAGGCTCAGAGCATTTCTCTGACTTTTGTTAGGACCGGACCCAAGGCTCGATGACTAGATAGTGGAAAATGTTGAGTTCTTATGATTAAAATCCCCTTTACCATTATTTATCCCTCATTCATACATTTAATTCATCTTCATAAGTAAAGAATCCTTCTTACTTAATGAAACCTAAAATCCCATTTAATTAACTTCCTTCATTCATAAAGAATACAAAAACCCTAAAAAAGCACTCTATCCTAAGTAAATTGGTGAAATGATGAAATAATAAGCTTTGCTTTTATTTATTCACTCTACTTGGTCATTTAGTGTATTTTTGTGTATTCCATCTCCCCTTATCATATTAACTTTTAACCTATGCTATTAATTCCTAAAAATACGTTATCCTATCTATATAATTCCTTTTATCTAAAATACCCCCTAAAACCCACTATTATAAATATTTTAGACCAAAGATATTATCCACATGCTAAATTAAAAAACCCAAATAATGCTCCCTTTGGTTTAAAAAACTAACCCTAATTAAATACCCTACCCCTATGGTTATTAGACCCTTCAATAGGTTTAAAAACTATATAATAAAATAAATAGTGCAAAGATGTGTATTTAAGCATATCTTATGTCTTTTGTAATAAAATACATTTACCCCGCTCATAGCATTTTAGCCTAAGTTATGAAAAATATTTTATCACTTTATAAGGTTGAAAAAGCTTGGAAACTCGCTCACATGCAACAATCCACCTCTTTGCAAGCAAAGTCACCTTTTAAACCTAAGGCTAAGGTTAAACGTCACAAAACTTAAACTTTTCCCTTTTCATATTATCCCCGTTATATAAAACCCCACGCCTTATATAGAGTTAACCCAAGGTGTATACTTAACTTCACTTTGCGTAAATAAGCCTATCCCCGCTTATATTATGTAAAGCCTTATGCTTTATATGATTAACCTTCCATGTATATTTCTTTAACCATGCTTAGATCCTACCACCATATGTATAAATCCTGACTTTGCATATATAAAACCTTTGATAAAGTTCACATCCATAAAAAATTTAACCCACTTTAAAGTGCTAGCCCACATAGCAATTCCCCGGTCCCACGATTCCATTAGTTGCACCTTCCCAAGTAAATCATGATTGTTCACTTCTTTTCTACAGATCCAATGATGCAAGATCTATGTCGCGCTCACAAACTGATCATCTGTCCAAAACCCAAACAGACGCGAAATGGGTTGTTTTACCCATTCCACCTCCTATGACGTGGCGAATATCTATTGGATCATGTTCATTTCAAGAGAAACCACTTACCGCCTAAACTCAACGCTAAAACCATAGCCGAGTTTCGCATTTTAAACTAAAACCACTCCCGCCATTTGATGAGACCTGCATTTAATACATTTATGATGATTCATATCAAAGGTTAAAACCTTTGATATATCATTTTTTATGTTTATTTGCGCATTTAAAACTATAAAAAGCTCTGATAAACTATGTGAGAACCCTTTGTCCCAAATTGTCAATTTATACCCAGAGAAAATCAAATTTGACTTCAAATTCCCTATTTGAAGACCAGAAAAGCCATTCTCTACTCCAGCAAGTCAAACCAGACCTCACATTCGGCCTCGAACCTCTGAAATCCTTTCAAGCATCCAAATACCTGTGATTTAAGGTATTTTTCATCATATTAAAACCATGCAAAGTCAATTCTAAACCGTCCATAAGTAAAATAAACTTTTAATCAGAAGAACTCGCCAGAGAAATTGCCCAAAAACGCCCAAACCAGGCCAAACCCTAGTCAATTTTTCCCAGGGAATTATGTGTCTGAGAAAACTTCTTTTAAAGCCAATCTCCTCAATTTGTGACTTCTGAAGGTCAATTTCAAAGACATAAAATGGTTTAAAGCCTACAGATATCTTAGAAACTCCTTTTTTGCAGACAAATCTATTCAGGAAACCCTCGTTTTTTGTCTTATCCCAGTTTATATCCTCTGAAAAAGAAAAAAAACTTCTGCAAACAATTTAAGCTTGCAGTAGTTATTCCAAAATGACCAAAAAGTATATCACAGCTAAACCTGGAGGTTCTAAACCAAACAAGCCTGGAGGATCCAAACCTCCTAAATCTATAACATGTAAAGCTGTTAAATCTACTCCAATCCTCACTGCTAAATCAAATGTTTCAGTAAATCCCCTCCAGCCTCCTATAGATGTTGTAGAAACCCTTCCATTGATTGATATGGACTACAAGATTGTTGATCCTATTGTAGAATTCAATATTTTAGAAATACATAATTGGTGCTACAATAAATACTTGGACAAGGATGAAATGCCTATTTTGGAGACTCATTTGCCTAAATAGGTAGTTCCATTGACTCACCCTAGACAAGACCTTGTTAGATTATGTCAAAAAAATTATGAACCAGACCAAAGGGGCATTGTTAATGCTAACAGAGTAATCCTTTTTACCATCACAACAGAGTCCATAAATCAAATGCTGCAATTATAGTTTGATCCTCAATCAGTCCCCCTATCTATAGAAGCTTTCACCCAGTTTTACTTAGGCCTAGATTTCCCAAATAAGTTTATGATATTTCAAAAAAATTTGCCTTCGCATGTTGACATTCCTAAAATAAATCCTCCTTATTCTACTGCCAAATTTCCTGAAGCTTCTAGACATATTATCTCAATGCTATCTTTTATACTGGGATACTTTACAGATGGATTCAATGATGAATCCATTCTAGGCTTTCTATCCACATTATCTCCAGGCCAAACTACAACAATCATTTTTTATTATGCCAGATTCATAGTAGATAGTATTCATCATCAGTTGACCAAACTACCCACTGAAGGGGTTTTTAGATACTCATCCTACTTGTGTCACTTATTTTTATTCTTCCAAGATGATAATTTTCCAATTTCATTGCAAAAGATGAACTTAGAGGGAAAGCCTTTTTCCATTATCTTCTGGACTTCCTTGCTTAGGTAAGAGGGCAATGACTTCACTTATATAGATTTTTTAGACCTTTTCTTGCACCCAGCAATGAAAATTTTGTACAAATCAGAGCAGCCCAGATTCAATGAAGAAATGAAAAGAATATTGCAACTATGAGAACATAATAAAATGGGAGAATGATTTCTTTATGAAAAGCATACAGAGATAAGAATTTTTGGATCCAACTTATTACCTTATAAGTTGCCAAAATATATGAGCATGATAATTTTTGCATTGGAGTATTTAAGACAAATTCTCAATTTTGACTCTATTAACTTCTTAGCTTCCAGGAAAAAGACTCAATTCAAGCTAAAGAATCAAGTTGGTCCTTTCATCATAAACAACAGAGAGGTAGAAAAATAAATCACAAAGAGACTAGTAGAGTATAAATTTCAAAAACATTTTCCATGGAACTATGATCCTCAAGGGATCCTGAGCAATTTAAGGGTAAAATGTAAACTAACACCCTTCATACATGAGCTTAAGCCATAGATTGAGAAGTTTTCCATTCAAGAAGAACGAGTGGAGAACACACTGATAGATACAACTACTAATATAGAGACAGCAGGAAAAATGGTTACAACACAAGCCCTTGAAGTTGTAAAGCATCCAAAAATATCAGCAAAAAGAGGTAGAGAAGAAGGAGCATACACAACAGAAACAACTACAGAAAATAAATTCAAACTGATTTATAATAAAAGGCTTAAATTCAGTTCAGTTGGGAAAGAAAGGGTAATTGATATTGAAGATACAAATGAGCCAGAGGTAAATAATGAGGAAGCTACAGTGATAGTCAATGAAACTCTTACGGAGATTGAAAAAGAGAAAAAAGCAGGTAAAGATGATACTCAAATGATTGAAAAGCCACAAAATATGGAGGTCTCTTCCTCACAAACAACTGAGGAAAAGGATTTAGATATCAAAGAGAAATATAAGCAGATAAAATAGAAGAATGAGGAGATCAAGACTGAGATATATTCTCAATTCCTCAAGAAAAAACCAGGGAATCAAAATAGGCTACTGACAGCCTTTGATTATTCTACAAACAATATGATTATGTCATTTTTTCAACCAACTACTTCAGCATGAAAGACAGTGGCATATTATAAAAAGGTGGAGTTTGAAGTAGACACTGAAAATGTTCATGAGCTGGACCAAATTGAATTTTATAGACATAGCTCTGAAATTTTGTATTCAACAGTGGTAACTAAAGCAATGAGTGCTACCAAGTTACAAAATACTATTCTTAATATGCAGGATCAAATTAAATTAGACAAGGGATCTTTGTATGAAAATGACCTAAGGATTAAAGCCTTAGAGGATTTCATTTTGTAGGTGGGATATGATCCCTCAAATATTCAAGCAGCAGAATTGTTGGTAAAGAAAAAGAATGAGGATACAGTAGCTTTGAGGAAACAACTTAAGCTTCGTCAAAGTGAGCATCCACAAACTAAAGAAGTCCTTCAAGATCAAACTGAAAAAGAAGAGATGATGAAGCTCATCCTCAAATTAATGCTCAGATCAAAGAAATGGAATCCCAAATGGACCATCTTATCCAAGAGAAGAAAGCTATGAAATAAACTGACACTCCTATCATTCCTTCAGTTATACCAGTGATTACCGTAGCAGTGGTTTCCACATTAGGAGAGAAACTAGCACCAAAAGAACCACTGGCAACTGCAGTGCCAGTGATTTCAGCTACTACTTCAACCACACATTTTTCTACAGCATACGTTCAACAAATAGATGGGGCAGGTCAGATTGTAAAATCTATGGAGAAATTGTCTTTGAAAAATAATGAAATCAACATACTAAAGGAGATGATTGATAATATTGAAGCTACAAACAAGTTAGCTCTGATAAATGCTAAAACCCATGAACAGAAGGCAATCAGACTTGGAGAATAAATCAAGGGCTTACAAAAGGAGCTAACTTTCACTGAACAAATTTTATTTGTAAAAAATCAGCTATGGAAAAACATAATTGAAGCCATTCACACTCAATGGCCTTCAATTCAGGTTATATATGAGCAAAGAGACTTATTATTAGTAGCTCAAACAGAGATTCAAAAGACCAAGTATGAGTTAACTAATAAGCTAGCTTAGGCTTTAAAACTCATCACATTCCTGAAAAGCAAGAAAATAGAAGAATTGGAAGAATTACAAGTATTGGAAAAAACAGAAACCATTTTACAGATTAAAAAAGTGGTAACAAAGAAACATTTGATGAACAATCTGGAAGAGAAATGTGAATCAATGAACATTTCCATAACAATTTTTTTGGAAAAATACACAAATTGGAGACAGAGAGGTCTTCCAGATATCCATGTTTTCAATGAAAAACTGATGGCCCACAAGGATTATGATAAAAGGATAAGGGATTTTTCCAAGGAGCAAGTCAACAAACCATTACCACAAGGCACTCCCACAGGAAAACTCCTCCTTCAGCACTTTGAAGATTTGTTCTTTCTACAACATGAGATTAAACATCACTTTGTGTTCAAGCCCACCTTTTCTAGACACACAGAAGCCGATGAGAATTTCAAGAAGCTAAAGAATGTCAAAATTCCCAATGAAGAATAGTGGCAAACATTTACAAATTTAATGTAACAGTGAGAGGTAAAATAATGAAGAAAAATACCTTGAAAAATAGTAAAAAATAAACAGTGAAATAAAAGGAGAGTCTGTTGATTTTTACTACAAAAATATATATATTTATAGCAGTAAACAGTAGAAATATTAGTCAAAAGTGTATCAGTGTTAAATAATAGCATTAAAGAGTATCAGATGAAAGAGTATTAGCTAAGGTAGCTCAAATGAAGATATTTTCTAGCAGCCAGCAAGCAGGACAGCTAATCACTCAAAAGCTCCTTGTTAGATAAAGTAGTTCTATTTATTTTGGATAAGAGGACAGCTTGCTGATTTGTTAAGCATCTGTCCCTTTTATTTTGTAAAGATATTTTCTATTTCCGAAAGATATTCCTAGATTTATCCTAGGATATTTGTAATAACATTTTGTATAGATACTTCTACATTAGAAGTATTCAGTGTGGAATAAAATTGATGGACTTACTATAGACATTTTGTTGAACATTGGAGGCTATTATGTGTTTGAATTCGAAGTAGCAGACTGGACAAGCTAACTGGCATAATAATTCAAGATCCCTATGATAAGCTAATGAGTGAAGTACTCCCTTCTTGTCATTGCTTTCTTTTCTGAGTTTCATGCAATTCATTATATGTTTGTTCTATCTGAATGTGTAACTAGAAATATTACTACGGGATTAGTCTAGTGCTCCCTGTTTTTAACTAGTTACTGTTGTGCCTCAATCTAGTCTCCTAAACTGAGTTCATTTAATTGTCAACCAGGATTTGTAAACTGCTGAAGTGAAATGTACCATATGTACCTAGGTGCTTGTTTCCTAGTGTGTTGTGTGTAGTGTTTTGTGATGTTTTGGTCTTTTATGTTGATTTATGATGTTTTTGGTCTTTTGAAGTTTTATGTTTACAATGAAAATGCCTAGAAAACTAATGAAAAGAAATTGGTGGTCAAAAACATAGTTGAGCCTAATGTATGGAATGGAAAATGTAATCAAAAACACTGAAGCAATATCTAACTATGACTGAATAGAAACAAGAGCTTAATGATGACTTCTTAAACAAATGACACAAACTAGACTTTGAAAAATGATCACTAAATATGCAAGTTTTCTAACTAGATAGTTAGACACTAATCATGATGCAACATTCTATTCTAAACTCATCTATTCCATGACTAATTCCTAGTTCTATTCTGCAATTTCAATTGAATGTCACAAAGCCTATACTCAAAGAGTTATTGGTTTCTTTTCAAGGTAGTTCTGTTGAGGAAGAGCTCTGTTTATGGTGAGGAATTTGCAGAGATATTTCAGACCTTGTAATGATGTTATCTTCTGTTCCTAAAGTTATGGATCACTGGTGGTTTTCAGAACAAAAAGATATTTGTAAATAATGAAGGCTGTCTTAGGAATCCTATCAACTAAAGTGATCTACTGTGCAAAGGGTGACAGTGTGACTATGAGATATAAGTGCAATGAATTGATTTAAACATGAGCTTAAGATGCTTCTAAACTAGAACAATGTTAAACCATAAGCCATCATCAAACTTTGAAACGAAGTAGTTGGACATGAATTAAATGCAAAATGAAACTCCGGAGCGTTCTAATTAACATGCATTATTCTATGAGGTTACACAATCTGTTTGTTCATCATTAGTGATATTTTGGAAAAGTTCCTTCTTGTGGAAGAGGTAGAACAATTCTGACTGTGAACTTGTATGCAATTGAAAGAAAATGAACTGAAAGCAAATGAAACTAAGTTGTCACATCACAGTCATATCTTGAACTTCTTAAGGATGTCTTGGAAGAATTTATTCTTGTGGAAGAGTGATTAGGACAAGTGAAACTATGATAGTGAAGACTAAAAACTACAACTAATTCCTACAATACTATAGCTATTCATCATTCGTTGTTATGATCTATTGGAAGAATGTCTTCTTGTGAAAGAACTGAAATGAATATAACTACAGTATCTAGTTAAAAACAAATACAAATTCAACTCCTATCCTACAGTACCATAGTCATTAAACATTCATCATTTTAGTCTATTGGAAGAGTGTCTTCTTGTGGAAGAATTGGAACGAATATGACTACAGTAGCTAGTTAAAACAAATACAAATTTAACTCCTATCCTACAATACCATAGTCATTTAAACATTCATCATTTTAGTCTGTTGGAAGAGTGTCTTCTTATGGAAGAACTAGAATGAGTACGACTACAGTAGATAAAACAAAACAACTACTAATTCAAATGCATAACGTAAAGACAGCTAGGAAAAACTTATCTAGTTTACGCAAAAGAAATCCGTGCAAGGGGCAGGGGCCCTCTACCACTTGACGGCATTCAACTCCAAATTAAATCACGCCTTCAAGATAATTTTGTCTGCTCCATTAACGATGCAATAGTTTGAACATAATGCTCCGTGTCTTCAAAGACGTAACACAGAGTTTACACAAAATCTAGCAGCAAATCTAACACAAATTTTCTAACTAAGCTCTCGGCCTACTCAAGAGTTTATAAAGTAAATGCAAGTAACAATAATTACAATAATTTAGGAATGATGTCTTTCCTTATCCAAATCATCTTAGGAGTCTTTGAGGTGGCTGCGTGAAGGAGAAAAGACACCTGGACTGTGACAATCCTAGTAGGAGTCTTCCTTCACAAATGTGTTCCCACGTGCATAACCGTACCCAGAATTCATTTCCTCTTCCATGACGAGCAACACACCATGTAGGCACGACGTGGATCATGCCCATATGCGTTTTTCCTCAAGAGGCCACCTAGAACATACTCAAACATAAAGGTAGCTGCAGAATCGTCGGTTAGCTACGGAATGCCTGCATTCTGCAGCTAGTTCCGGTCAAAATGCTTAACAATGGCAACAATCACAAAATTCAACAAGTCAGTCATGTAAACCATTCTAGAAGTAATTTTAACTATTTTTATTTATCAATTGGGTTTAAAATGGAAATGGACAAGGGAAAAATGAGGTAAAATGAGGTGAAGGAAAGCACAAATTTGAGGCTCAACATACCCCCACTGCTGTCTCTTTGCATGTCCTCATGCAAATTATCCTATGAATTCTGAGGCTTCTGCAAGGACATCTAATCCCCTTCTTCTCCTTTGTCTGAATGCTAGAGGCCCTCTGGGTTTCTTGATCACAAGTTTGAACCTGAGGTTTGTGAGTGCTCTGATCAACTTTTTGTTCCTTGTTTTCATCTTCTCATTGGTCCTCTCCACTTTGTCTATATGCAGGGATAAGGTTGAGTTCATGTCAGTCTTGAGCTTGATTTGATCTTTGAGAATTTCATTCTCATTTTTGATGTGTCTATTCAACAATTCCAACTCATACCTATCCCTCCTTAATATATCAATTTCAGTAAGTGGAGGACTGGGGGTTCTCTCTTCTCTTTCTGAAGCTGTCCTCTCTAAAGTTTCCACATAATCATAGATTTCCTGTTGAGCAGGATCAATCTCAGGGGTGCCTTCATAAAAATCTTCATCATCGTACTCTTCCATGGATGTTTCTTCATCTTCAATATTGATTACCCCTGTTTGTTTGATTGGTGTTTTCTTTAGTTTTCCTTTTAATCTGTGGCTTCTCCTAAGCTGAGAGGACCCCTCCCCTTTTTCTATAACAGATTCCTTGATTATCTTCTCTTCCTTGAGTTGACTCTTGATTCGAGTCAACTTCTCCAAAATGACTTCCTCACTGCTTTCTTGAACTGGTTTGTCAATTTTACCTTTTGGAGTCCTCCATTTCCTACTTCTCTTTGTGGCATGTGGTTCAGGTGATAGTTCTTTTGCTTCCTCAAAATGATTTCTTATGAAGAAATCATCCCATGTATCATTGGTTTTAGATAGATGATACTCAATCAAAATTTTGACCAACCCATGATGATACAGGGTTGTCTCCAAAAATTGAACTCTTCTCTGAACACATGAAGCCATTTTCTTCAGACTTTGATACAAGAAATATGGTAAATTCAAATCTTCTCCTAGAAAATGCAACATTAGTCTAATGTGATAGACATAAAATGTCCCATATCTACCCTCACATGTAACAATTTTTTGTAAAAGAAGTAGTATATTTCTCCATTTGCTTTTCAATGCTGTACTGGGAATTCCTTTCTTGAACACACTAACATCCATATTTGGTGATTTTAAAATTTGTTTCCAGGAGTCCTTGTGGAATTCCCTATTTTTAAACCATCTTTCTCCAGTTCTGGACAATCCTGTAGCCTCTGCTATAAAAACTTCAGTAACAGTAAACTTGACATCCCCTATTTCAACTTCAGTACCTTGGAATGATCTGGCAAATGTTTTGGTGACTTCCTTATGGAAGCCATTAATTTTTTCCAAGAATTGAAGCCATCCTATTTGTTGTAACATCTCCTTGCATTGTGGGTAACCTTCTAAATATTTTGATCCCACAGGCTCAGTCCTTACGATGAAACCCATGATGTTTTTCAATATCAAATTAACACTCTTCTCTACCCACAAAACAATGACTTTTACTTTCGGATTAAAATGGCTTCAAGCTCTAAATGAAAATGGCTTCAATTTTGGAATGACATACCTTTGATTTATAATAGCAACAACTTCAAAACCTCTGGCTGGTATGCCTCTATTTGATAATGAAAAATGCCTTTGAAACCTCGGACTGATGTACTTCTGTTGAACTTTGGAGTGATATGAAAGCAATTTCAATTTTCGAGCTAATATGTCTCTGATAGACAGTGGTAGATGATTTCAAGTTTCTTCTTGTGAAATACCTCCGTCTTTGGTAATAGAAGGACTTCAAACTCAATCACTGATAAACACTTCTGTTTCTAGTAACAACAGACTTCAAACTCAACCTCTGTCTCTGATAGCAAATGGTATGATTCAAATTCAACACTACAGCATCTCTGTCTCGGATAACAACAGACTTCAAATTCAATTACTACCACACCTCTGTCTTCGGTAATAACAGACTTCAAATTCAATTACTACCTCTAGTAACAACAGTCTTTAAACTCAATCACTACCACACCTCTGCCTTGGTAGCAAAAGTCTTCAATTTTAGCACCTCTGTCTTCTGGTAGCAACAGGCTTTAAACTCTACATGGCCACAATTCTGTGTTGACAGTGAAAAATGCTTCGTTTACAGTGATATGCTATCTGTTCACGGGGTCAAGTAGCTTTGAGTCCTCACCTGTTATACTTTCAAATTTACCCCCCCTGCTCTGCTCCTGATGATAATAATATCTGTCTTCGGAATGGAATACTGGCTACGGAATGAAGTTATGACAATGGTCATGGAATAGAGTGGTGAAGTGAGGTGGCAGGATTGTGTTCATGATTGAGGAGACGGCGGAGGATTCATGACGGCAAGGAAATCATCATCATTAAATGTGTTGGTTAAGAGTCGTGGGAAATTCAAATGATTTGGCCGTTTCACCGCTTAAATGCTATCGGATAGAAAATTTGAAATGAAGGATTTTAATACAAGGTCTGTAGAGGGTTTGTTTGGTGTTTGATCAATAAAACAATTAAAACAACCTTTCGAATAATCCACAACTAAACTATGCTAAAATTTTATGAAGTGCCATCGTAATTTAAATTTGTTACCTCTGCCCTTTATTTGATGTTTTTGTAGCCTTTGTCTTCTCTGCTCATCTTTGGAGGAATCTTTCACAATTTTTTTGATATTTTTGATTCATGAATTCACTGGATCACTTTGTTGTAATTCTGATGTCTGCTGGTTGATGCCTTCAGGGTTTATAGCTGCGAAAAGACTGTCGGGCTGCAGAAAGGTTGATCAGCTGCAGAATGTCCACTGAGCTGCAGAATGTCCCTGTAGAACACTTTAATCATGAAAATGAAATGTTTCTGGAGGATGGATGAAATGTTATGAAAATGGATGAAAATGGATGATGGATTATGATATGTATGGAGTGGATAATGGAATAAAATGGATTCAGTTCATGGAACATAAGGGCTGTACTGCAATTCATGGCATATTTTATTCACTTGCAGCAAGATATCAAATTCTATGTTTTGACATGAAAATGAAGTGAATGGAAGATGGAGTGTAATGAATGAGATGTGGAATGGAGTGAAATGTGAATGATGGATGAGATGAAGTATGGATGGATAAGTGAATGGATTGAGATGAAATGAATCATAAGTACTATGGCACTGAACTTATGATTTTTATAACAGCTGCTTAGAAACAAAAATGGGAAAAGTTAGAGTGTCAGAGAGACTCTGATTTTCACCCTATCTTTTCTGTATAAACATGCCAATCAGTGATTGGTTTTCATGTTTATACCTTTATTTTTTATTTTTTATTTTTTTATTTTTATTTTTCAAAAGAGAAATGCTTCAGAAAATTTAATCAAGTTGATGAAGAAGAGAGACTCTTCTTCATTAACTTCACATCATTGTCTCCTTGGAACTTCTTGACAAACTCTTCTCTTGAGAGTGGCTTGTGGTATAGCTTCAGTCTATGACCATTCACAAGAAAAGTTACCTCCTCTTCATCTATAGTTCTGATTTTTACTGCCCCATTATCAAAGATTCGAACAATTTCATATGGCCCAAGCCAATGTGTCTGAAATTTCCCTTGAAAATCCTTGAATTTTGAATCAAACAAGAGAGCCCAATCACCCTCTTTAAATTTCTTCTCCTTGATGTACTTGTCATGCCATCTAGCCCTTTGTTGTTGGACTAGACTTGTTTTCTGAACTGCATCTTGTCTGATCTCATCCAATTCATTAATTTGTTCCAGTCTATGCTTTTGTGCCTCCGTTAGATCAAGTCCTAGCTGAACTTCCATCTTGAATGTCTGGATTTGGAACTCTATAGGAAACAAAACTTGCTTCCCATAAACAAGCTCATAAGGAGTATGGCCTGTTGTGTTTCTCGATGTAGTTCTATAGGCCCACAAGGCTTCAGGAAGCCTATCTACCCAATCTCTTCTATGTAGATGAACAGTCTTTGTTAGGATTCCTTCAATGACTTTATTAGTGGATTCCACCTGACCATTTGCTTGTGGATGATAAGGAGTAGATGTTCTATGTCCGATTTTGTACTTCTCCATCATTTGCTCCACTAGCCTTGATGTAAATTGAGCTCCTTGATCTGTAACAATTTCCCTTGGGACACCAAAACGAGTAAAAATATCCTCAAAAAGAAAAGTAACTACAGATGATTCATTAGCAACAAGCAATGGTTTAGCTTCTACCCACTTAGTAACATAATCAGTGCAAACTAATATGTATTTCTTTTGTCTTGATGGAGGACTAATAGGTCCTACAAAATCCAAGGCCCATTTTTCAAAAGGTTCAATGTGTACCTGAGGTTGTAATGGCATCTCACCCGAAGGAGAAGGTTTCCCTACCCTTTGGCAACTGTCACACCTTTTGACATATTCCCTTGCATCTTTAAACAAAGATGGCCAATAATATCCTAAGTTAAGGATCTTATAGGATGTCCTCTTATCTGCAAAGTGTCCGCCACAAGGTTCATCATGACATGCCTTGAGAATTTCAGGCATCTCATCTTCACGAACACACCTTCTAATAATCAAATCTGGACCTATCTTGTACAACTCATTAGCGACCCATGAATATCTTGCACTATCATTAATGATTTTTCTTTTATCCCTTGCATTCATAATTGAAGGAAATTTTCCCGAAACTAAATAATTAGCAATATCAGCAAACCATGGAGTTTGAGTAGAAACTGCAAAAAGATATTCATCAGGAAATTGATCTTCAACCGGAGTGTCATCTTTGACATTTTGAATTCTAGACAGGAAGTCAGCCACAGTGTTTTGTTTTCCAGGCCTATCTAGAATAGTAATGTTGAATTCTTGCAATAATAACAACCATCTTATATCTCTACCATTAGTGATTGATTTATTCATTAAATATCTAATGGCAGAATGATCAGTGTGAATAAAAGTTTCATAGCCTGTTATATAGTGTCTAAATTTGTTAATGGCATGAACAACAACTAAAAACTCTTTTTCAGTTACAGTATAGTTTAACTCTGCAGGAGTCAAATTTTTACTGATATAATAGATGGCATAGGGAATTAAATCTTTCTGTCCCAATACTGCTCCCAGAGCTGTATCGGAAGCATCCGTCGAGATATGAAAAGGTAACTTCCAGTTAGGTCCCCTTAATATAGGTGCTTCAGAAATTTTGGTTTTCAGGGTTTCAAAAGCTAACTGGCAATCAGAAGTCCACTTAAATTCACAATCTTTGGTGAGTAATTTGAAGAGAGGAGATGCTATTTTGGTGAAGTTTTCTATAAATCTCCGAGAGTACCCCGTAAATCCTAGAAAACTTCTTACATCTCTTTGACAACTTGGAATGGATAGGTTAGAAATAACTTCAACTTTCGCTTCATCAACTCTAATCCCATCCCCCGAAATGTGGTGCCCTAAAACAATACCTTCAGTGAACATCATAAAACATTTTTCATGACTAAGAGAAAGGTTTGCTTCTTGACATCTTTTTAAGACCTTTCCAAATTTTCTAAAGCCTCTTCAAATGTATCCCCATAAACTGTAAAATCATCCATGTACACCTCTACACAGTCATGTATCAGATCAGAAAAAATTCCTAATACTGCCCTTTGCAATGTTGCAGGTGCATTGCACAATCCAAATGGCAATACTCGGTAGGCATAAGTACCCCAAGGACAAGTAAATGTGGTTTTATCTTGGTCTTCAAGTGCTACTTGGATTTGATTGTAACCACTAAATCCATCCAGGAATGAAAAGTACTTTTTACCTGCTAATGTATATAATACTTGATCTATGAAAGGTAAGGGAAAATGGTCTTTAAGAGTAGCTTTATTCAGTTCTCGGTAGTCAACACACACCCTCCATTTTCCATTTTTCTTAGGTACAATTAATAAAGGGGAAACCCACTGACTATCTGAAATAGGATAAATGAAGTTAACATTTAACAATTTTTGTAATTCTTCCTTGACAATTTCCCTAAGATTTGGATTCATCCGTCTTTGAGGCTGTCTGATTGGTTTGCAATTTGCCTCTATATAGATGTGATGAGTACAAGTCTTGGGACTTATCCCTTTCATGTCGGTGTATTCCCATGCATATGCAGAAGAATGTCTCTGTAATACTTTGACTAGCTCTTCTTGTTGAGATTTTTCCAGGTTTTTGTTTATGTTCAAGGTTTTGCCTGGAAAAATTTCACTTGTAGAACTGCCAAATTTGTCCATAGAATGAAGAGACATTTGTCTAGATGACAAGAACTCAATATTGGATCTCTCTTGAAATGATTCTTGTTTGTGCTCTGGAGAAGATTCAAAATTTTCTAGAGTATTCAGAATTTGATTATCTTCACTAATTTCTGAAATTGTGAAGAGTGGTTGCAAACATTCTTCATCCTCTATCCATTGAGTGTCATCTAGATCTGTAATTGTCCTAGCTGGAGGATATAAAGTGAATTTCTTTGTTGAACTTCCATCAGAAATATACATATCACCGGACCTACAACTAATAAAAGCATCAGCTGTAGCCAACCAAGGTCTTCCTAGTATAACAGGATGGCCTCCTAGATTATTCTTGGGTGTCAGGATCATGAAATCCACAGGGTACTCCCAAGAGTCTAGGGACACCGGAATGTCTTCTATTACCCCATCTGGTCTGATCACAGATCTATCTGCTAATTGTAATAGTGTGGGTGTAAAGAGAAGATTAGGAAGTTTCAGTTTGTCCATGATTTGTCTACTCATGATATTTATTGCTGCTCCTAAGTCAATGAGTGTGTTTTGAATTTCAATTCCATTGATGTGAATTTTGACAATTGGATTTCCTGGGTCAAGGTACTTTGGAATAGTAGTCTTACCCATCATAATGTCTGCTATTTGTCCTACCAGTTGAATTTTCTTGGTTTCTCTTATTCTTTTCTTTGTTGTCTTCATACTCAACTCCTTTATTGTTTTGGCTAAAATTGGGATTTCCTTGATGGCTTGCAATAATGGAATTTTAATGCAAATATTTCTCAATTCATCCAAGAAATCATAATTAGGCACCATTATTTGTTTTTCTACACCTTTGTCAATTTGTAATCTTTCCGGAAAGGGAGGTATAGAAGTAGATGTGGATGGTTGCTCTAATACTGGAGTTGGGCTTATTGGATGTTTTTGTTTCAGTTTTTCAATGTTTTGGCCTTGAAAGGATGTTTCTTCCTCAAGACTTTTATTAACCCGTAGGGAGTCTTCCTCAGAATTATCTTGTTCTCGTATGATCACAGAAGGTTTCCTCTTCTCAAGTATCCTTCCAGACCTAAGTTGAACATCACTAAGGTCTAGAGGAGTAATTAAATAAGTTGGAAATTGTTGTCCTTCTATCATGTATGTATTCTGAGGATTCTTATTATTGGGGTTTGGTTTGGGCTGAGCTGGTAATTGATTGGATTTTTGAGGGAATGGTAATGGAAGTGGTTGATTTTGATGAGGTTGGTTCTGATGATGTTGTTGAGAATTTTGTTGAAAATTTTGTTGAAGATTTTGAGGAAAATTTTGTTGAGGATTTTGAGAATAAAATTGTGGATATGGTGGATAAGATGGTGGATACTGATAATATGGAGAGTATCTTCCATAGGGACCTTGTGATCCTTGTGCCCAAGCTTGAGATTTATTTTGAAATTGGGGCCAAGGTTGCTGCCAAGAATTCCAAGGTGGAGGTTGATTATACATTTGATCATGAAATCCCTGTGTCTGAGATCCCTGCCAGGGTATTCTAGATACAAAGTTAAGAGATTCTGTGGAATCTGTAGGAGTTTCTTCTTGGAAAATAGCCTTGAGACCAGGAAGAGAAGGACAATTCTTGGTCTCATGTTTCTCAGAACAAATAACACAGGTTTCTACAACTTTT
Organism: Pinus albicaulis; assembly: GCA_034641835.2. Lineage (NCBI taxonomy): Eukaryota > Viridiplantae > Streptophyta > Pinopsida > Pinales > Pinaceae > Pinus > Pinus albicaulis. The sequence goes on from CM076578.1 coordinate 1,489,232,297, forward strand.
ACATCTAAAGGACACTCTCTCAAGGCATGTTTCTTTCTACATTTGGGACAAAAGATTGCCAAGGCATCAGATTCAGCCTTTTGCTTGTTTTGTATCTTGAGGGTGTCTATTTGTTCACTAAGACTCCCCAAGATGTCAGATTTAAAATCATCAAGCATGTGTCCTATTTCTGATCTACTTACTGTCCCAGAAGCAGATTTACTTGCTCTTGCAAGAGCAGGATCTCTTGGACCTTTGACAGTTTTGGATTTCCCTCTGGGAAGGTTGATACATAACTCAGATATTTCAGGTAATGTGAGTTGTGATATATCCCCTTTTCCCATCATGTTAAGGATATCCAACCATTCATCCCTAATGGTTTTCAACAAAAGAGCTTTTAAAGTGTCTTGATCTAGGTTTTCCATTTGTGCCCTTTTTATGTTGTATTTAAATCTTTCCAACAAATCTTCTAAATTTTCATCATCTTTTTGTAACATCTTGAACACTTCTTCCTTATGATTAACCGGCATACAATAATCCAAGTATCTCTCTAGAAATGCTTGTCTCATGTCTTCCCATGTTCTAATAGAACTACTGTTTAAACTCATAAACCACTTCAATGCTGCTCCTTTCAGAGTTGAAGGAAATAATTTCAATTTTTGAGCATCTTGAAGATAGTCATAAGTCCTACACAGCACTTCAAATTCGAATAAGAAAGTTTCAGGATCCTCAGTTTTAAGTCCATAGAAGTTCGTAAGGACAGAAGGTGAAATGTTTTTCATGGTTGTATTGGTTTCTTCATCAAGTATAGGGAACCCAAAAGAGCTTCCTATTCTACCTCTTCCTCCTTCTGCACCTCTACCTCCTTCTCCTCTTCCTCCTTCTCCCCTACCTCTACCTCTACCTCCTCCAAACAATGTGTGTTCTCCATTAACAACTCCTCCTCCTCCTTCTTCTGCCATGGTTGACTCTCCTGTGGAAGTAGAAAGGTTTATGTCCTCAACAAAATTTTTTGGATCCTCTTCTATGGCAGGTTCAGTGGATGAAGTAGAAGGTTTCTCTAATGGAATAGGTGACCTTAGATCTTCTAGAAGTCCAGGATCAGTAAAGGATGGAAGATGGGTTTGAGTTGAAGGTGTACTAGTTTTGGATCTAGATGAAACAAGTGGTGTTCTAGATGTCAAACTTCTGCCTCTGCTGCTTATAAATATTCCTCTTGAATCTCTCTCCCTACGCATAAAATTGTTTTTGGATGCTAAGAAACAAAGGTTACCTAGTTTTCACTTCCCCGGCAACGGCGCCAAAATGTTGCGTCTCAATCTAGTCTCCTAAACTGAGTTCATTTAATTGTCAACCAGGATTTGTAAACTGCTGAAGTGAAGTGTACCATATGTACCTAGGTGCTTGTTTCCTAGTGCGTTGTGTGTAGTTTTTTGTGATGTTTTGGTCTTTTATGTTGATTTATGATGTTTTTGGTCTTTTATGTTGATTTATGATGTTTTTGGTCTTTTGAAGTTTTATGTTTACAATGAAAATGCCTAGAAAACTAATGAAAAGAAATTGGTGGTCAAAAACACAGTTGAGCCTAATGTATGGAATGGCAAATGTAATCACAAACACTGAAGCAATATCTAACTATGACTGAATAGAAACAAGAGCTTAATGATGACTTCTTAAACAAATGACACAAACTAGACTTTGAAAAATGATCACTAAATATGCAAGTTTTCTAACTAGATAGTTAGACACTAATCATGATGCAACATTCTATTCTAAACTCATCTATTCCATGACTAATTCTTAGTTCTATTCTGCAATTTCAATTGAATGTCACAGAGCCTATACTCAAAGAGTTATTGGTTTCTTTTCAAGGTAGTTCTGTTGAGGAAGAGTTCTGTTTATAGTGAGGAATTTGCAGAGATATTTCAGACCTTGTAATAATATTATCTTCTGTTCCTAAAGTTATGGATCACTAGTGGTTTTCAGAACAAAAAGATATTTGTAAATAATGAGGGCTGTCTTATGAATCCTATCAACTAAAGTGATCTACTGTGCAAAGGGTGACAATGTGACTATGAGATGTAAGTGCAATGAATTGATTTAAACATGAGCTTAAGATGCTTCTAAACTAAAACAATGTTAAACCATAATTCATCATCAAACTTTGAAACGAAGTAGCTGGACATGAATTAAATGCAAAATGAAACTCCGGAGCGTTCTAACTAACATGCATTATTCTATGAAGTTACACAATCTGTTTGTTCATCATTAGTGATATTTTGGAAAAGTTCCTTCTTGTGGAAGAGGTAGAACAATTCTGACTGTGGACTTGTATGCAATTGAAAGCAAATGAACTCAAAGCAAATGAAAAACTTAGTTATCACATCACGGTCATATCTTGAACTTCTTAAGGATGTCTTGGAAGAATTTCTTCTTGTGGAAGAGTGATTAGAACAAGTGCAACTGTGATAGTGAAGACTAAAAACTACAACTAATTCCTACAATACTATAGCTATTCATCATTCATTGTTATGATCTATTGGAAGAATGTCTTCTTGTGAAAGAACTGGAATGAATATAACTACAGTATCTAGTTAAAAACAAATACAAATTCAACTCCTATCCTACAGTACCATAGTCATTAAACATTCATCATTTTAATTTATTGGAAAAATGTCTTCTTGTGGAAGAACTGGAACGAATATGACTACAGTAGCTAGTTAAAAAAAAATACAAATTTAACTCCTATCCTACAATACCATAGTCATTAAACATTCACCATTTTAGTTTGCTGGAAGAGTGTCTTCTTATGGAAGAACTAGAATGAGTACGACTACGGTAGATAAAACAAAACAACTACTAATTCAAATGCAGAACGTAAAGACAGCTAGGAAAAACTTATCTAGTTTACGCAAAAGAAATCCGTTCAAGGGGCAGGGGCCCTCTACCACTTGACGGCATTCAACTCCAAATTAAATCACCCCTTCAAGATAATTTTGTCTGATCCATTAACGATGCAATAGTTTGAACATAATGTTCTGTGTCTTCAAAGACATAACACAGAGTTTTCACAAAATCTAGCAGCAAATCTAATACAAAATATCTAACTAAGCTCTCGGCCTACTCAAGAGTTTATAAAGTAAATGCAAGTAACAATAATTACAATAATTTAGGAATGATGTCTTTCCTTATCCAAATCATCTTAGGAGTCTTTGAGGTGGCTGCGTGAAGGAGAAAAGACACCTGGACTGTGACAGTCCTAGTAGGAGTCTTCCTTCACAAATGTGTTCCCACATGCATAACCGTACCCAGAATTCATTTCCTCTTCCATGACGAGCAACACACCATGTAGGCACGACGTGGATCATGCCCATATGCGTTTTTCCTCAAGAGGCCACCCGGAACATACTCAAACATAAAGGTAGCTGCAGAATCGCCGGTTAGCTACGGAATGCCTGCATTCTGCCGCTAGTTCCGGTCAAAATGCTTAACAATGGCACCAATCACAAAATTCAACAAGTCAGTCATGTAAACCATTCTAGAAGTAATTTTAACTATTTTTATTGATCAATTGGGTTTAAAATAGAAATGGACAAGGGAAAATGAGGTAAAATGAGGTGAAGGAAAGCACAAATTTGAGGCTCAACAGTTACCATTTTAATGTTTTCTATTGATTTATGGTGTTAGGAATCCTTGATTGCTCCTACTCCCATTTGACCCCTGCCTCCTTCTTCCATTTTCCGGATCAAAGGATCCTTCATTGCCCTTTATCCCGATCATACATTTCACCAAAAAAAAAAACACTTTCCCAAATCTCTGAGGGTTATCTATCTTGCCCTGAATATATTTGTACCTTTTTGGCCTTGAATTCTAGTGCTTCTAGCTAGATTTAGAATCCATATCCCAATGGACAAGTTGATTTCTCTCTAGTTTACCTCTAAGTGATTTTTTCCCACCAAAACCTTTTAAAACAAAACCAATTTTTCTATCATAACTAGCCTAAAAACATAAATAAAAAACAAAGATAAATCTTAAAGAGAGAGCCCTCTCTAAACTTTAGGAAGGCTAGATCCTAGAGTTCCAAGTAGGTTTGTGGTTACCTCTAGTGCTCTTTGACTAAAAAACTCAAATCCCACAACTTAATAAATTACTAGAGTGATAACAGGCTCAATATAGACTCCTATTTACACATTTAGCCTCAGCTCTTCTAAGGTCTGCAAATCATGCTTTGTAGCCTCTAGTTTTACCCTTTTTACCCATTACAACTTATGAGGGGCTTTGACATGCCCCAAAGCCCCTTGAATTGTGCTATGCACGAATAAACTTACAAAAAATTTTACAAAAATATATCAAAAATGTCTCAAATTTCGTCTCAAGGGGAACCTGCTCCAACACCTACTTTAGCATAGCCTATCTTACACTAGCCTAGCTACATATAGTAGTCTAGCCTATCCTACACTTTCCTAACCTAGCCTAGCCTAACCTACTCACTCCCATCCTAGCCTACTCTAGCCTAGCCTATACTATCCTACTCTAGTCTACCCTAGCCTAGCCTATCCTATCCTGGTATAACCTACTCTAACATAACCTATCCTAGACTAACCTAGCCTAGTCTACTCTAGCCTAGCCTACTCAAGATTATCCTACCCTATTCTAGCTTAGGCCAGCCTAGCCTATCCTACTCTTTCCTAGCCTAGCCTAACCTACCCGACTATAGCTTACCCTAGAGTAAGCTAATATAGCTCAGCTTAGCCTACTCTAACTTAGCCCAACCTACTTTATCCTACTCTAGCCTAGCCTACCTTAGCCTATTGTAGCCTAATATACTATACCCTAATCTAGCCTAGCCTAGACTAGCCTATGCTAGTCTACTCTATCCTAGCCTAGCCTACTCTATTCTACTTTAGCTTATACTAGCCTTATCTAGTCTAGCCTAGTCTAGCCTATTATACTCTAACCTAGGCTATTGTAACCTAACCTAGCCCACTGAAGCCTAGCTAAGCCTACTCAAACCTAGCCTAGCCTAGCATAATCTACTCTAAGCATTAGAGAACTTTTGAGGTCTAAAATGGGCATCCTAAGAAAAAATTACAACCAAAATAAAATTTATAAGAACTAATAGGATTCGATATGATGATGTCAACCATAGGGGATTATTCACCATTTATGGTAAAAAAGTAAAAAGATTAAAAAATAATAAAATAATAAAACTACTTTTTCAACTTGTAATTTCAACTTATCTCCCTAAGGTTTTACTCAAGTTTCGAGAAGGAGTACTCGTTGGATGAAAAATTTAATTCCTCATCCACATGTATTACTACAGACTCGAGATTAAAAAATGAGAAATACATGAAAAAACGTGATTGCAATCACGTTTTTCATGTATTTCTCATTTTTCGTGTAGCAGGGTCCATCAAAAGTATGCAACATGGGTACTAATTGGATGAGAAATCAAATTATGCATCCAATGAGTGTTCTCGCTTGAAATTTGGGTAAACCCATAGGGATATAAGTTGAAAATACAAGTTGAAAAAGTAGTTTTTTTTTTCCCTCTAAAATTTGATGATGTCATCTATTCTTATTTTATTATTTCCACTATTATTTTATAATTTCCTTAGGAGGCCCATTTTAGACCTCGAAATTCCCCTAATGCCTAGCCTGTTCTAGTATACTCTAGCCCAACCTAAACTATCCTAACATAGCCTTCTCAAACATAGTCTATCTTAGACTAACTTAGCCTATTTTACTCTAGCGTAGCCTACTCGAGCTTTGCCTACCCTATTCTAGCCTAGTCTAGCATAACCTACTCTTGGCTAGCCTAGTCTATTGTAGCCTAATCTACTATAAACCCTAATCTAGCTTAGAATTTACTAGCTTATCCTAAGCTACTCTATTCTACTTTACCATATCCTATCATAGCCTACTCTATTATACAATAGCTTATCTTAGACTATACTAGCCTACTCAAGCCTAGCCTAGCCTAATCTAGCATAACCTATCTTAGACTAGACTACCTACCTATAAAATCCTAGCCTAGCCTACACTTTCCTAGTGTAGCTTAACCTAGCCTACTCACTCCCATCCTAACCTTCTTTATCCTATCCTAAACTAACCTACTCTAGTATAGCCTCACCCATCCTAGCCTAGCCTATCCTACTCTAACATAGCCTATCCTAGACTAACCTAGCCTAGTTTACTCTCGCCTTGCCTACTCAAGCTTATACTACCCTATTCTAGCCTAGGCTAGCCTAGCCTAACCTACTCTCACCTAGCCTAGCCTAACTTAGCCTACTATAGCTATCCTAGCCTAACCCAATCTAGCTTACCTTAGCCTACTCTAGCTTATCCCATCCTACTCTATCCTACTCTAGCCTAGCCTAGCCTAGCCTTGTCTACTATCCTATGCTAGGATAGCATAGCATAGTCTATTTTATCATAATCTACTATATCCTACTCTAGCCTAGCCTTGACTAGCCCATGCTAGCCTATTCTATCCTAATTTAGTCTATCTTAGCCTAGCCTAGGGTTTTCTAGCCTAACCTACTCTATTCTACTTTAGCCTAACCTATCTTGCTCTAGCCTAGCCTAGTCTAGACTATCCTACTCTAGCCTATTCTATTCTAACGTAACCTAGCCTATTGAAGCCTATCTTAGCCTACTCAAGCCTAGCCTAGCATATTCTAGTCTACTCTAACGTAGCCTAGCATGGCCTACTCTAAGCTTAGCCTATTCTAGTATACTCTAGCCCAACCTAACCTATCCTAACATAGCCTTCTCAAACATAGCCTATCTTAGACTAACCTAGCATATTTTACTCTAGCCTAGCCTACTCAAGCTTAACCTACCTTATTCTAGCCTAGTCTAGCATAACATACTCATCTACTATATACCCTAATCTATCCTAGCCTAAACTAGCCTATCCTAGGCTACTCCATCCTACTTTAGCATATCTTATCCTAGCCTACTCTATACCACTATAGCCTATCTTAGACTACTCTATTCTACTCTAACCTATCCTAGCCTACTCTAGTCGAGCCTAGTCTAGCCTATACTACTCTATCCTAACCTACTCTAGCATAGCCTACCTTAGACTAACATAGCTACCTATAGTATCCTAGGATAGCCTCCACTCTCCTAGCCTACCCTACCCTAGCCTATCCTACTCACTCCTATCGTAGCCTACTCTAGCTTGGCCTATACTAACCTACTCTAGCCTAGCCTAGCCTACTCAACCTTTTCCAACCCTATTCTAGCATATTCTAGCCTAGCCTAACCTACTCTTTCCTAGCTTGGCCTAACCTACTCTTCTCTAGCCTAGCCTAACCTAGCCTATTGTAGCCTACCATTGCCCAACCTTATCTTGCTTAGCTTAGCCTACTCTAGCTTAGCCCAGCATAGAGCCTAGCCTAGCATAGCCTTGCATACTATCCTAGTTTGCGCTAGCCTAGCCTATTCTATTGTGGCCTAATCTACTATACCTTACTCTAGTGTAGCCTAGACTAGCCTATGCTAGCCTACTCTATCTTACATTAGCTTATCCTAGCCTAGCCTAGGCTCTTCTAGCCTAACCTAATCTATTTTGATTTAGCTTATCTTAACCTACTCTAGTCTAGCCTAGTCTATCCTATCCTACTCTACTGTAGGCTATTCTAACCTAACCTAGCCTACTCAAGCCTAGCCTAGCATATTCTAGTCTACTCTAGCCTAGCCTAACATGGCCTACTCTAAGCCTAGCCTATTATAGTATACTCTAACCTAGCCTAGCATGGCCTACTCTAGCCTAATATACTATAAAATATTCGATCGTAGCGTAGACTAACCTATCCTAGCCTACTTTATCCTACTTTAGCCTAGTATATCCTAGCTTAGCCTAGTTTAGCCTATCGTAGCCTAGCCTACTCTATTCTACTATAGCATATCCTAGCCAGCTCTAGCCTAGCCTAGTATACAATCCTACTCTAGGCTAGCCTAGCCTAGTCTATTGTAGCCTAATCTACTATACCCTACTCTAACCTAGCCTAAACTAGCCTAACCTAGCTTACTCTATCCTATTTTAGCCTATCTTAGCCTAGCTTAGGCTATTCTAGCCTAACCTACTCTATTCTACTCTAGCCTATCCTAGCCTACTCTATTCTAATGTAGCATAGCCTAGCCTAATGTAGTTTAGCCTAGGTTAGCCTATCCTATTCTAGCATAGCCTATTCAAACCTAGCCTAACCTACTCAAGCCTAGCCTAGCCTAGCGTAGCTTAGCTTAGCCTATTCTAGTCTACTCTACCATAGCCTAGCATGGCATACTCTAAGACTAGTAGCCCTTTCTAGCCTAGTAGACTATCCTACTCTAGGATTGGCTAGGCTAACCTATCGTACTATAGCCTAACATACTATCTTACATTAGTCTAGCCTAGCCTAGTCTATTATAGCCTAATCTACTATACCCTACTCTAGCCTAGTCTACTCTATCCTAGCCTAGCCTAGCGTACTATCCTAATCTAGGCTAGCCTAGTCTATTGTAGCCTATTCTACCATACCATACACTAGCCTAGACGATACTAGCCTATCCTAGCCTACTCTATCCTACTTTAGCCTATCCTAGCCTAGCCTACTCTATTCTACTCTAGCCTATCCTATCTTACTCTATTCTATATTATAGCCTATCTTAGCCTACTCTACCCTAGCCTAGTCTAGACTATCCTACTCTATCCTACCATATTCTAACCCAACCTATCCTAGCCTACTGTAGCCTAGCCTAGCATGACCTACTTTAGCCTAGCCTAGCATGACCTACTCTAAGCCTAGCCTATTCTAGTCTAGTCTAGCCTAGCCTAGAACGGTCTACTATAGCCTAATGTACTATACCCAACTCTAGCCTAGACTAGACTAGCCTATCCTAACCTAATCTATCTTATTTTAGCCTAGCTTAGCCTACTTTAGCCTATCCTATCCTAGCCTACTCTATTCTACTCTAGCCTATCCTAGCCTCGCCTAGTCTAGCTTGGTATACTCTAGCCTAGCTTAGCCTAGCCAAGTGCACTATCCTACTCTAGGCTAGGCTAGCCCAACCTAGTTTATTATAGCCTAATCTACTATACCTTATTCTAGCCTAACCTAAACTAGCCTATCCTAGCCTACTCTATCCTACTTTAGCCTATCCTAGCCTATCTTAGGCTATTCTAGCCTAACCCACTCTATTCTACTCCAACGTATCCTAACCTATTATGTTCTACTCTAGCCTATCCTAGATTACTCTAGTCTAGCCTATCCTAGCCTACTCTAGTCTAGCCTATCCTACTCTAGCCTAGCCTATTCCAACCTATCTTAGCCTAGCATTTTCTAGTCTACTCTAGCTTAGCCTAACCTTGCCTACTCCATCCTATCCTAGCCTAGCCTACTATAAGCTATCCTAGCCTAGCCTAGCCTACTCTAAGAAATCCCAACCTAGCCAGGCCTAGTATATTCTAGCCTAGCATAGCATAGCCTATTGTAGACTAGCCTAACCTACCCTAGCCTACTCACTCCATCCTAGCCCACTCTAGCCTGGCATATCCTAACCTATTATATCCTATCCTAGCCTATCCTAGTCTATCCTACTATAGATTAGCCTATCGTAGACTAGCCTAGCCTAGCTTACTCTAGCATAGACTATCCTAGACTAGCTTAGCCTAGCCTAGCCTACTCACTCCCAACCTAGTCTATTGTAGCCTATCCTATCCTAACCTAGTCTAGCCTACCCTAGCGTATCCTAGCCTAGCCTACTTTATCGTATCCTAGCCTAGCCTACTTTAGCCTATCCTAGCCTAGCCTACTATATTCTACTTTAGCCTATCCTATCCTACTTTAGTCTAGCCTAGTCCTCTCTAGGATAGCCTAGCCTAGTGTATTATCCCACTCTAGGCTAGCCTAGCCTAGTCTACTGTAGCCTAATCCACTAAACCCTACTCTAGCCTAGCCTAGACTAGCCTATCCTAGTGTGGTCTATCCTACTTTACCTCATCCTGGCCTAGCTTAGGCTATTCTAGGCTAGCCTACTCTATTCTACTTTATCCTATCATAGCCTACTCTATTTTTCTCTAGCATATCCTAGCCTACTATAGTCGAGCCTAGCCTAGCATATTCTACCCTAGCCTAGCCTACTCAAGCCTAGCCTAGCCTACTATAGCATAGCCTATCATAGACTAGTTTAGTTTCCTATACTAGAGTAGCCTAGCCTAGTCTATTGTAGCCTAATGTAGTATACCCTACTCTAACATAGCCTATCCTATCCTATCCTATCCTACTTTATCTTACTTCAGCTTATCCTAAGCTAGCCTAGGTTATTTTAGCCTAGCCTACTCTATTATACTCTAACCTATCCTAGCCTACTCTATTCCACTCTATCCCATCCTAGCCTACTCTAGCATAGCCTATCTTAGATTAGCCTAGCCCAGCCTAGCCTACTCACTCTCAGCCTAACCTACTCTAGCCTAGCCTACCCTAACCTATTCTAGCCTATCCTAGTCTATCCTAGCCTAGCCTATTATATTCTACTTTAGCCTATCGTAGCCTACTCTAGTCTAGCCTAGTCCACTCTAGCCTAGCCTAGCCTAGTGTATTATCCTACTCTAGGCTAGCCTAACCTAGTATATTTTAGCCTAATCTACAATACCCTACTCTATCCTAACCTAAACTAGCCTATCCTAGCCTACTTTATCCTACTTTAGCTTATCATAGCCTAACTTAGGCTATTCTAGCCTAGCCTACTCTATTCTACTTTATCCTATCCTAGGTTACTCTATTCTACTCTAGCCTATCCTAACCTACTCTAGTCTAGCATATTCTACTCTAGTCTAGCCTACTCTATCATAGCCTATCATAGACTTGTCTAGTTCCCTATACTAGAGTTTCCTAGCCTAGTCTATTGTAGCCTAATATAATTTACCCGACTCTAGCCTTGCCTATACTAGCCTATCCTAGCATTTAGCTTATCCTAGCCTAGCCTACTCTATTATACTCTAGCCTATCCTAGCCTACTCTAGTATAGCCTAGTCTAGCCTATCCTACTATAGCCTAGCATACTCAAGCCTAGCCTAGCCTACTCTAACATAGCCTATCGTAGAATAACCTAACCTAGCGTAACATAACCTAGGTTAGCCTAGCCTACTCACTCCTAATCTAGCCTAATCTAGCTTGTACTACTCTAGACTAGCCTAGTTGCCTATCCTAGACTAGCTTAGGTTAGTCTACTCTATCCTAGCCTATCCTACTATAGCCTAGCCTAGCCTACTCTAGCATAGCCTATCATAGAATAGCATAGCCTATCATAGAATAGCCTAGCCTATCCTAGCCTACTCTAGCATGTCCTATCCTAACCTACTCTAGTCTAGCCTAGCCTAGCCTAACCTATCCTAGCATAGCCTACTCTAGTCTATCCTCGTCTAGCCTATCCATCCTACTATAACATAACTTATTCTAACCTATTCTATTCTAGCCTATCCTACCTTAACCTAGCCTACTCTATCATAATCTAGCCTAGCCTACTCTAGCCTAACCTAGCTTAGCCTACTTAAGCTTACTAGCATACGGTATCTTATGCTACCATAGCCTACTCTACCATATCATATCCTTACCTATCCTAAGCTCACCTAGCTTATCATACTCTAGCCTATCCTAGCCTATTCTATCCTAACAAACTCTATTCTAGCCTAGCCTATTCTATCCTAGTCTATGCTGGCCTATTCTAGTCTATTCTATCCTAACCTATCCTTGCTTACTCTAGTCTATCCTAGTCTTTCCTATCCTACTCTAGTCTAGCCTAGTCTATCCTATCCTACTCTAGCCTAGCCTACTCAAGCCTAGCCTAATCTAGCCTAGCGTATCCTACACTTTCCTAGCCTAGCGTAGCCTACCCTACTCAATCCCAGCCTAGCCTACTCTAACCTTGCCTATCCTAAACTACTATAGTCTAGCCTAGCCTAGCCTAGCCTATTCTAGTATTGCCTAATCTAGTCTAGCCTAGTCTAGCCTCTCCTACTCTAGCCTACCCTATTCTAGTCTATGCTACATTAACTTAGCCTACTCAATCCTAATCTAGCATAGCGTAATCTAGCCTGGCCTACTCAAGCCTAACCTAGCCTAATCTAGCATAGCCTATCGTAGACTAGCCTAGCTTCCTAACCTATCCTCGCCTAGTCTAGCCCAGCCTAACCTAGCATAGCCTATCCTACTCACTCCCAACCTATCATGATCTAGCCTGGCCTATCCTAAAATACTCTAGCCTAGCCTAGCCTAGCCTACTATAGCCTACTCTAGTCTAGCCTAGTCTAGCCTATCCTACTCTAACCTAGCCTATTCTAGCCTATCCTACCTTAACCTAGCCTACTTTATCCTAATATATCCTAGCCTACACTAGCCTTACCTAGCTTATATTTACTTAAGCCTACTAGCCTAAGGATGCTTATGCTACCTTAGCTTACTCTACTCTATCCTATCCTAAATTAGCCTATGCTCACCTATTCTAGCTTACTCTTGTCTAGCCTAGTCTAGCCTATCCTACTCTAGTTTAGCCTACTCTAGCCTAGCCTACTCAAGCGTATCCTTAACTAGCCTAGTGTAACCTACATTTTCCTAGTATAACCTACCCTACCCTACCCTACTCACTCCCAACCTAGCCTACTCTAGCATGGCCTATTCTTGTTACAGGAAATGCTACCCTAAGGCCTAGGTTGAGGGACCTAACAGGGCGGATGACATATCATCACAAGAAGTACTCTAATTTTTAGTTTTTATGCTTGAACTATAAAACTGAGGATTGTGGAATTTACTCATTTATCCTTTGTTTGAGGTCAATCCCATAGGGTTTAAACCCTCCGCTACTCCTCGTGCTCCAGAACCTACAAATCAGTCAAGAACAAGCACAAAAACTAGTTGCAAAGCATATATGTCCTAGATGTCAGTATGTTATCATATATAATCTCATAAAGATAACATGAAATAAACCATTCAATATCATTAAACATGTATAAGTGACACATAACACATATACATCAGGAACAAGATGGTAGTTCTTTTATTGATAACATGTATAGAGAAAGTGGAGAAATCACTTGAGATCTACCACGACCTTGAGCAAAACCGTCCTCCAGATTCATCCAACCTTAGTCTCATAAAGCGTCTTCCATAAATGGTGCACAAAGCATGTCACATAGAATGGGGGTGATCATCAAAAGAAAACAAGGGTTTCCTGAACCTGAGAAGTGTAGGAGGCACAGGGAAATATCAGACTTGATCAGGGCTATAATAGACTATAATATCAATAATATTCTCTCTTTCCTCTTTTAGGCCATTCGCTTGAGGTGTGTTTATACTTCCTCAAATTACCTTTTTCAGTTGGGGAATAGTTAGGCCACCAGATGAGGTAGTTAAGTTATAGGAAAAATCATAAATCCCACCTCTTTAATAGGATAATTATATATTTTTTAATATTTTAAATAGCATACGCGGGTCAGCTATGGATGGACCCACGTTTGCAGGAAGAAAAAATTGGGCAGAGACACGTATGGATTTTAAAATATTGTTTTTTAATAAGTGTGATCAAGTCTGAATGGAAGGGTTTCCCAAGGCCAATGCATAAGTCATCAAGTATATAGAGGTGATAAATAATTCTCTAACATATGCCCCCTAATATATGAGGTCAGAAGGGGTACATGATGGTTGAAATGTATTATGTGCATAGAAAAAACCTTGCGAGGACTAGAGAGGACTTCACGAGATTTCAACCTGCCGAAAACCAATGATAGAAATCCGAAAAATAGCTCATGTATGAGGTGAGCATACCCATGCTCAGTGAAATAAAATCATGTCTGCATATCAAGTATAGAGCGGATCCAATATCTATACAAGTATAGCTGAACAGTAAAGTACATAGTGAATCATCTGATCACTGCCTAAAAGTACAAGTTAAAATCATGTTCAAGTATCACATATAGAAGACTGATCAATGATGCGGCATAGATATCTGATCACTGAAGTCGCAACTGAATCTCCAAGTACCAAATCATAAGTGGTGGAACAAATGGTACAACACACAACTCGGGAGCAAACATATAAGATGTTTTTGTGATGAAACTGCAACATATAAAGGTGGATGGTGTCACTTGAAGAAAACAGAAGGAGCTGTCAAAGTGAACCAAAACATGTTGATGCAAACCGGAGGTCTTCACCAATCACCATGGAAAAATTCTACACAATGGGAATAAATATTCTGAGGTCGACCATGTGAGAAATTGTTTGATTACCGGTCATTGATGTATACCGTTAACAAATGCGAGACAACTCACCGATAATGATAATGAGTGTCAAGGTGCCCCGGTACAATCTAACATGTGCGAATAAATGAGTTGAAGTCGAACACTTGAGAGAATCTACCAATCAGGAGATATTTATGTATTCTCACTGTCGAGAGTGAAGGATTCTACCACTGATGACTGCAAACCCTAAGATACTGACAAAAGGACTCTAGACCTTATTCCTAATCAATGAGTCGGAGTCGATGGGAAAATATATGATGGAAGGAAGGAATTAAGGCATCCCACATTAGTCCAACGCGAGTGTAACCCGCAGGCCAAGATTTGGAAGGAATCGAATGAAGAAAAGTGAAGTAACCAACCCGAAGTATGTTTTCGGCATGCAAAAAATGTATCTAGCGCACAAGATTTGGAAGGAATCGAATGAAGAAAAGTGAAGTAACCAACCTGAAGTACGTTTTCGGAATGCACAAAATGTATCTAGCGCACAACAGAAACCCTCTGAACCAACCAATAATGGAAGCTGGTAAATAGGCGACAAATCCATCGATAGGGTAAAATTGAAATCAAGGTACTGCACGAACCCGAGGTTTGATAAAGTAAGCTAAAGTCAAACATAAATAAAACCACTCAGTCAAAGACCCATGATGTTGATCAAATGTTGAGCACAAGGTCACCTATCAATGATTTAAATAGGGCGAGGGTACGGCTCTAGGTTTACTCTCAAAGAAATATGTCAAAGTTGATAAGAGACAAGCCCGCCAGAAATAATTCAATGGAGACCTTCCCAAACCAGCACGAGCAAAAGCACCAAATAGCTGATGTGATAGAACAAGACTCAGACAAACCAGGATGGTCGACTGAAAAATGAGTCAAGAGACACCACAGAAAGGTCGACTCAGATTAAATTCCCTTGAACAAAAGCATGACTCATTTTGACTATAATTGCAAATGTTAACTGATGCAAGTCTAGGCCTGCAATAACCAGGATCTTCAAACATTGATGTGCATACATTGCAATCACTGCCATACTAAGATTCTAATCTGGGCAATTTCATACAAATTCCAATTCCGGAAGTTATTTTTCAATTTATGGTTATAAAACCATTTCACATTCTCTGTATATAAGAGTTTACTCCTTCATGGCAAATTCATATCTTTGAAACCTTCAATCAAACCCAATGACCCATAACCAAAGACTTGTCTTCATTTCAATGTGCTCAATCTAATTTCCAAACCATACTCTCAAGCTTTCATCCAATAAACATCATTACTCATTTCCATTTCTTAGAGCTTTTAATATCGGATTTTTTTTCACAATTTAAAAC
Organism: Pinus albicaulis; assembly: GCA_034641835.2. Lineage (NCBI taxonomy): Eukaryota > Viridiplantae > Streptophyta > Pinopsida > Pinales > Pinaceae > Pinus > Pinus albicaulis. The sequence continues at coordinate 1,489,247,885 of CM076578.1, forward strand.
TCACAAAACCAACCAGTGGATTATTGACTCGATAACAAGGTTATGGCTTCTCCTAAGTCAAAAACTAAAACCATCCCAAATGGAGAAAAGACTTAGTTTTTTTGTGCTTTGTTTAAGGGCGACACAACTGACCCTTTAGCTGCCATCAAATATGGAAGTAGTGTCCCATTCCCTCTCCTTTTCAAATATTTAATATTTTTGTATTTTTCATATTTCAAATCCTATAAAAGAATAAAAGAATGCCTATAGTACAATGGATAGAACGAGTGTCGATAAATAGATGCACTAGTTCATGGGATAGGAACAATCTTATGTTCAATGCAAGGTGGCGAAAACTGGTAAGTGACACTAAGAGGAATTCTTCATCCATGGGTGAAGGTTTCAAGTTGTGAAGGCTAAGTGATTGCATGGTTAATTTTTCAGAAAGACATGGTCAAAATATGGCTTAAACATGAGTCCAAATGAAGCCGGCTAAAGGCCAAGATAAACAAGTGGTTAATATGAAATGCAGCAAAACAACTTGACAATAAATGGGAGCCTCTAAGGTATATGGCTAGCATAAAAATAGTGAAGTAGAAGAAGAATGAAGCTTCGACGCATAAGTCATGACAAGACTAAATAGGAATCTTGAGCCTACACAGATTGCAGCATGGGCGACAAATGCTAGTGAGGAACTAACTAGGAAGCCCATGTAAAGGATGGCTCTACCATCATATCATGTTTTAAAAATCAGCGAGTGAAATCGGTTAAATAGTAATAATATGATGGGGTCGACCCTATGCCAAGATTTCATAATGGAGGCTAGAATTAATAAGTGAAATGGAAAGTGAATTCCTTAACATATATGCTAGTTCATAATAAAATGCCTGCCATGACAGGTCAGCGGTCATGGATCCGAATAAAAAATTGGAAATATCTCAAAATCACTAGAACAGACCTAAAAATAACTTTTCCCAACACTTACAAGCCAAAAGGTTAAACATTCTTAAGCGAATTCAAAAAATAGACACACACGAAATTTGCGATTTTTTTTTTATTTCTACTCATAAATAAGAATTTTGGACTCACATTTCTTCATTTGTGTTGTGAAGAAGTTGAGAAAGTGCTCTGGAACACAAAACCCCGTTCTTGCAAATGGAGCAACCGCCCACACAATCGATCCAAATCATTCAGGTAAGCCTCTCATACTCAGCTTGTTTGCCATTTTTTTATCATTTCAGTAAAATTTTAGGATTTTTCACCATAGGAATATATGGTTTTTTTTCTGAAACCCTCCATGTATACGTGGGTTCATCATGAGGAACTTGCGTATAGATGCGACTATTTCTGAATGAAGTCGCGTGTGCACAGAGAAAAATTAAAAAATTTATTTCTAATTGGTTAATGGATGAAATGATTCAGGATGATAATCAACTAGAGGGAAATAGAGCATAGTGCCATAGATAATGAGGTCATGTAGGACTAGTAATCATTGGATATCATTTGGGGAAGCAGATTGTTAAAAATTTTCAAAAAGCCAAACATGAAAACTAACACTTGATTGCTCGAGATGTTGGTGAATTATTGGGATCCGGATGAATATTTCTTCATGATAGACCAAATGCCATTAAGAATTGAATTGTAAGACATCTATTTCATAATTAGACTTTCCCGGAGGGGATAACTAGTTAATTTGTAGGGTAAGCCCACAGGAGGGCTTAATTTAGATGATTATGTTTAGGTTTACCGTGTTGAGGGTGCAAAGTAGGTGGGGACACAAATCTCAATCAAAGATGTACAATATTTGTACATGAAAATCCTCCTTTTCACCATTGCTAGAGTAGCAGGATCAACATCCCTTCACCAGGCCTCACAAAGCAACATGAGTCTAGTAGTGGGTTTCTTGACCACACTCTATGATTGGTGCACAACCTTATTGGAAAATCTGAAAAAAAATAAATAAAAAAAAAAAAAATAATAAAAAAAAAAAATAATAAATAATAAAAAAAATACTTCTATCCTGCAAGTCAAAACAAAACATTTTGGATATGGTACCATTCTGCTGACATTATTCATTAAGAGAGTTCTAGGGCTTCGTCCCAAGATCATCTCTACCATCAATAGCCCTCATGATCCGCAGATATCTAGATGGGCAGAATTGATGAAGAGACTCGGAGGAGGTGAGGTCCCCTACACTTCATGGGATGATGAGTTCTTCCAGTGGTGGGGAGAACATGTCATCTCAGTAGAGGAAGATCCCTATGTTGGGATGGATTTTAGAGAAGATCCATATTTGGTTCTTCCACTCGGTGCAGCATGGGGTGCAATTGGTAAGATTGAACAATGATTTTTTTGATTATACGATTTTTAATTTTTCAAATTATATGAAAATGAATTTTTTTTTTATAAGAAAATATGACTTACAAAATTTTAATGATCATGATGCAGACATGGGACCAATGAGACTTGACAGTTTCCCTAGACACAAGCACCGCAGAAGAGAGGCGGATGATGCTAAAGACCCAGGAAGAACCCTCCATGCCATTCAGAGAAACTTGGAGAGTCTGACTCGGGAAGTCCCCATGGCAGCCATAGAGGATCTTCTCGAGGCTATCCAAAGACGAGTAGTTGGAGTACCACGTGACTGGGTGTGGTTTTTTCGCCACATAGCTATTGCCATTGTGTTCTTCCAGAACACCTATCCTGGGCAAGGCCCTTAGGGAGAGATTTTATATTTGATCAGATGACTGTAATATTTTTTAATGATAGACATGATCAGGCATAAGCCCTAATTTGGTAGGAAATGATGGTCCAATTTTTTTATATTTTTAACACACTCTGGTATATATATATATATATAACAATTTTATATGATGTGATTGTCCCAAATGTACAATGATGAATGATGTTTGTGATATTTTTAAAGTATTGAATGATTAATGTGCCAATAAAGTGCTTGATTAGCTAATGAGTCTCTTAACCAATTATCTGAATGAGGAATGTGAATGAACGTAATATGATGAAATGAACATTGTAATAAACACACTCTAAAAAATAATCGATGCAAAAATGGGTCTCTGACACGATAGGTGTTGTTTAATTTCAAAACCACCAGTTATGAATCCAAGTAAACTACTAATGAATCAACACCAAGAGATATTTCCTCCAAGAGTAGGTTGACCATTGTAGTGTATTCTGCCACATTGTTCGAAGAAAGACCAATGCATACACTCCTTGAGACTAAATACTGATCGGATGGATAGTGAATTACCCAAGCCACAGAAGCAATATTTTGAGTATGTCTACTAGCACCATCAGCAAAGCCAAAATGACTCATCTCATCCAAAAACACTTGCCAAAGTAGATCAAAATCATCAAAGTCACATCAAAAATCAATAAATAGACATGTAAAAATAATAATAAATACAACAAAGCAAATGTTAGGTCGAAGCCTAGGCATAATACTTCTTTAGATAGAGCCCATTTCTGGGCTCAGCCAGCTCATTTCTATCGAAATCAACCAAGGCATAAGCTTCCTTTTTCAGAACCTTTTTAACAATAAAGGGGCCATACCACATGGATTTGAACTTGCCTGCCCCCAAGGCATCCTTTTCTTGGGCATAAACCAAGACAATGTCACCATCAGAGAAAACCCTAGGTTTGACTGCCTTAGCATATTGAACCTTCACTCATTTCTGATGAGCCCCATTCATCGTAGCTGCATCTCAGCACTTCTCATCAATATGTTCTAGATAGACAAGGCATTCTTCAAGACTAGAAGTGTCAGGAAGAAGCTCAACTGCTAGCTTAAGGGAAGGAATTTTGGATTCAATGGGAAATATAAATTTCGGCCCATAAACTAGTTGAAACGGAGTGAAACCAGTTTTAGTCTTCACAAACATCCGGTATGCCCAAAGTGCAGGGTACAACATGACATGCCAACTAGATATAGCTTTATCAATTTTCCATTGAAGGATATTCTTCAAGGACTTTTTTACGATTTCAACTTGCCCATTGGCCTCAGGATAATATGGAGATGAATGCTCTTGCCAAAAACTCAACTTGAGAGTCAATTCAGCCATCATACTGTTCTGAAAATGACTGCCATGGTCAGTGACAATCTCTTTGGGGATACCAAAGTGAGAAATGATTTGGTTGAATAGAAACAGGGTTGTTTTCTCACCATCATTCGCAAAAGTAGGCATAGCCTCAACTCACTTCATAAAGTAGTCTACTGCTACAATAATGTACTTATGACCCTTAGCCGAAGGCGGGTTACAAGTAATAATCAATACCCCACTTTTTGAACGGACATACAGTGACAATAGGAAAGAGTGGAGCTAGATGAGCACGCATCTTCCGAGTATAGACTTGACAAGGATGACACTTTTTGACCACCTCAACACAATATTTGAAAATCAAAGGCCAAAAGTATCCTACAAGCAAGATTTTTTGGGCTGTAGCTAGCCTGGATAAATGACCACCACAAGCTCCACTATGGTAATCATTCAGCACAACCTTAGCTTCTTCGAGAGTCATGTAGTGTCTAAAAATCGAATCGACCCCACAATGATATAGAGTGTCACCGATAATTAGATAAATTTTAGCTAAGTGACGCAACTTTCGATGCTCATCTTTCGAAAAAGAAAAGGGAAACTTCACAGTCTGGAGATAAACAATGAGATCTCCATACCAAGGATCCTTTGAAGAAATGAGAAAAATATGTTCATTAGGGAATGTCTCTTCATAAAAAATCTCATCTCCATAGGGAAACTCAGAAATAAACTCCGCAAATACCAAAGACTGTTGGAATCATGATTGTTGTTAGACCAAAACCCACAGGTCTACAATCGCTAGAGTTAGGATCCACGAGAGGCAGTTATTCCATGTCGCGAAACACATGGGGAGTGTTGAACCCAATGTCCAACAATCTCCCCCCCCCCCCAACATGAACCGGGTGAGTTTCGAACTCGAGACCTATCGCTCTGATACCACTTGTTAGAATCACGATTGTCGTTAGACCAAAACCCGCAGGTCTACAATCACCAAAGTTAGGATCCACGAGAGGTGGTTAGTCCATGTCGCGAAACACACGTGGGAGCATTGAACCCAATGTCCAACAAAGACTTCTTGGATTTGGAAGATAAGAATTCGAGATCAAACTCTTGCAAAATGACAATCCATCGATTGTATTTTCCCCCAATCACTAGCCTACTGAAATCAAATTGAAATGCATTAACTGCCACCAAAACATAAGTTTTGAAAAGAAGGATATAATTCCTGAGCCACTGGAAAACATGGATAGCTTCTAAAGCTAATTTCTCAATTGGAGAATACCGGAGTTCAGGACCCAATAGGCCTCGACTAAGTTAGTAAACAACATGCTTGCACAGAGCATCATCTTCTTGAACCAAAACCATACCAATGGTAGATTTTGCTGCAAGGAGATACAGAAGGAAATATCTGCTATAATTAGGTGGAATCAGTAATGGAGCATAGGTCAATGAATTTTTCAAAGCATCGAATGAGCATTGAGAAAATTCATCTCAGAAGAATGGAACTCCTTTCTTTAAAAACCTCATAAATCCCTTCGTAACCTTGGCATAAATCATGATAATCCTCTGTAAGAAATTGGCTTTACCTTGTAGACTTTGAAGCTGACGAATTCAAGACGGGGGATGCAACTGAAGAATTGCCTCAATCTTGAAAGGATCTACCCAAATCCCTTTCGTAGACATGATGAACGCCAACAATCGGCTAGATGTGATAAAAAAAACACATTTATTAGGGTTCAACCAAATTTTATAATAAAGACATCGTTCAAAAACTTGACGAAGGTGTGAAGGATCATCAATTCTCTTTCGAGAACGAGCAGCTAAATCATCCAAATATTCTTCAATAATATGCTTGACGTCGTGGAAGGCATAGGAAATAGCTCGCTGGAAAGTAGCTCTAGCATTTTTAAGGCTAAAAGGCATCTTTTTGTAAGAAAAAGTACCCCAGGGGAAAATAAAGCAGTCGTATGCTAATCTTTAGGATGAATAGTGATCTAATTGTATCCCGAGAAACTGTCCATGAAGGAGAAAATCTTATTCCCCACACACTCATCAATAATTTGATCTATAAATGGTGTGGGGTAATTATCTTTTGGACATGCCTTATTCAAATCCCTTAAATCAATGGAAACTCTGATCGTTCCTTGTTTCTTATCCAGAGGAACTAGATTCGAAACCCACTCGGTTAATGGAACGGGGCATATGAAACACGTCTTTAGCAGCTTCTCAGCCTCAGCCTTGATAGATGCAGCCTTCCTAGGTTGACCAGATGAAGCTTCTACCATATAGGCTTAGAATATTCGTATGTCTTGATCTCATGCTAGACAATAGATGGATCTATAACAAGAATTTCTTCATAAGACCAAGCAAACACATCCCGAAATTATTGAAAGAGATTGATGTAAGTATGAATCTCATTAGGGGAACATTCATATCCACTGAAGACATTCTCAATAATGTTGGGATCTCTGGAGATGTTCACAGGGGTAGTAGAAGAGATGATAGCCATGTTCCCTTCAGAAAAAACCTGTGTTGGTGCTAAGGGGTTCAAGACTGGGTGAACAGGACCAGAAGACTGAAGGCTAGAAAAAATTGTTTCAACTTCTTACAAGTCTGGTAGAAAATAGGACTGATGATGCAAATCATCCCACAGTATTTCCACACCAGTCATTTCTTCAAGGATGGACTCTTTAGATGGAAGAGTGGTATCAAGGAAATCTTGAGAAGAAGATGAACTAAGAGTCCAAGCCAGAGTCACATCTCCATCCAATTCCTCTGGGAAAGAGAAATTGAAATGGAGTTTGCAGAGTCAACAATATATTGATAGGCAATCTCAGCTGCAGACATAGGAAATTCCATTCCACCCACTTGACATTCCTCTAATGTGGAGGTAGGAGAAGGCAAGGTCCAAGGGTCTGAAAAATAATGAGTTTGAAAGAACCCTCTTTGAGTAGGAACCCTAGAGGATGAGATAGCATGAATATGAACCGAAGGAGGCAGAAGATCAAAATTACCCATCAACAATGTATACATTCCAACCCCCAAATTCTAAATAGGTTTCTTGGCATCATTCCCCAAGGGTACAGTCGAGTCAGCAAATGAATTTAGATCTGCTTGAGAACAGTCCATCTGATCAATAGTGACAATCCTCCCTTCATGGGGGAAACAAAAAATGTGAAATAATGAGGAAGAAATAGCATCCATCTCATAAATCCAATTTTTCCCTAGCAGAATATTGTAGTCTAGATTTTCATCAACTATTTTGACCTCAATATTGACAGTTTTACCCCGAGCACAGATAAGTAAAGCTGGAATAATTCCATGTGGCCTATGAGAATGACCATCAAACGTATTCATAAGAGTAACTGAAAGGACATCTGAAGGAGATCCAATCACCTTCCAACATGAGATAGAAATCACAAACGTGGAAGCACCCTCATTGACTACTGTTTGAAAGATATTGATCTTCTAATGTGTAGAATTAATCTAAAAATCCATATGATGAGGGAGTCTCTTTTTAAAATTCGAAATTTCAAATGTGATCATAAGAAAATTTTATGGATCAACAGCCCCAATGGCAATGAGCAATGCACTCCTTTTTGTTGGACACGACTCGAGTATGTCTAACGCAAACATGGCACAAGGAATTTGAGTCATATCTTCTACAATCAAGTAGTTCTGGGTAGCTTTGGCATTAGGATTAATCGTTGCACACTTTTTAGACCCTTTTGGCATCCAAGGTATAGGCTCAATTGAAGGCCTCTCTAAATGGAGTGGCTCAGCATTACTAGGAGCACCTTTAGATTTCAAAGACACAGCTTCGCCATAAACACGAGATCTCATAGTGATATCCACATGAGCACTCATCATATATACGTTTGATGAATTTTCCCCTTCCTGGTTGCCCCCAGAGGGAGCTCCAGTATTCGCATTCACACCATCAAGCAGTTTTTTCCCTTGGGGAAAAGGGTTTGTCAGTACATCCTGGGAACTAGAAGAACCATGTTGAGCTAACAAGCACTGAGCATCCCGAATTTTCAGGAAGAGGTGAGTAAGATAGTCTCTGGTGCATAAATTTCATGGAAACTTAACCTTCTTCTTATTGTCCCTCTTACCCTCTCCAACATGATCGTTGGATTTGTTTGCATTTCCCTTCCCATCCTTGTATTTCTTCTTATTATTCTATCCCTTCTTCTTCCCATCGGATTTTTTATTTCCTTTGGGGTTAGAAGCCTAAACAACATTAATATTCAAGGGCTGAGAAGGAGTTGACACAGATGGCGTAGCCTGACTTCAAGGAGTATATTGTATAGACAACTATTGTAATTGATTTAGTAGGTTAGTCGTACCACTATCAATAGTACCGATAAGTCCGTCAACATGAGGACCTGGCTTTGTTTTGGCTAAATCTAACTTGAAATGAGGAGAATCTGGCAAAGTCTTATTAAGGACCCTCGATAGAGAATAGATCAGTTCTAACTGTTGAGCCCTAAAGATAGCCTGTTCCTCAAAAAATACATCCTTTGAAATTTTTGGCTGCAGATATTTAAGAAACCATTTGAGAAGGAACTCATTTGGAATTTGGGATTTTATGAGCCTCTTCCTTCTTCTCCATTCCTGAATATGATCATAAATGTGAGTTTCCTTGTCCTACTGGAAATTAGCTAAGAGATCAGTCCTGACATCATAATAGATAGGAAACTGAAAAATGGTTTAGAAACGTAGTAGCCAACTTAGCCAAAACTAGTAAATCTTCCCCCTGTCAGCTCAATGTACCATTTCATAGCATTCCAAATTAGGATTTGTTGAAATAGCCTCAACCTAATTGAATCATCAATAATGGAGTTCGACGAACACCATAAGTGGAAAGTGGTGACATGGTCAGCCAAATCCTCACTGGTCTTCCCTTCAAAATTTGGAATGTCTTAGGGAAGTTTAGTAGGGACCGAAGGCCAACCCAGACTATACTGAATAGGATCATTCGTCAATTTCGATATATCTGGAAAATTTAAAGTTTCCAAGAAAAGTAAGCGTGGAGGAGGAAACCCGTTAATAAGGGTTCTAAGCATTTCTGAATGGATAAAACCCCTAAGAAGCACCTATAGAAGGGAAAGGAACATTCCCTTGCTAACCAGAGAAAAACTGACTCCCAGCTCCTAACCCTATAAAATTAGGGTTCCATCCTAAAAAAGAATCAGAGCTTTGACCTTTGATGAAAGGATTGAATCCTTGATTTTGAGAGGTGAAAGGAAAAGATCCTAAGGAAGGGTTCAAATGAGGAATATGCCCACTTCCAAAGGGGAAACCTTGAAATCAAGTTGATCCACTAGCCATAGAAGGCATAGGCATGGAGATATCTGAAGCAGCAGTGGAGGAGACAAAAGGAATTGCACTAGATGGAATTCCGAAAGCAAAGGGGCCAGAATGAAAATAAAATGCTTGGGTGCTTCCACTCGTACACGGAATAGAAGCAGAGCCAAACATAGCAACACTAGAAGTTATTATCAAAATGGAAATAGTACCTCCTCATTCAACTGAAACAGGAATATGCATACTTGCAGTGCTCATAGCCGAACCTGTGTTCCAATTTGTGGCCATCAAAAGAAAGGGATAAGGATAGGGGCTAGATGGTCTCTGAGATTCAGGCCCAACATACAAAAGAACGTCTAGAAAACTGGCAAGAAGAGGAGATGAAGGAGTACCAAGAGGTTGAAAAACCTATTCTACTTCAACTTCTTATGTTGGAAACAAGACTCTAGAGATAAGTGGAGTACTCCTCTCTACAATACCACTAGTACTAGGACCACCCACAGAAACAACAACCCCTAATGTAGGATCACTCTCTATTTCATTCGAAACTACTAGATTAAAATCACCCACTGAATTGCTCCTACTATTTCTTGAAGAAGGATTGGCACTCGCAGGAGAAATCCCACGAAGCCTCCTCAATCAACGAGGCAATCGGTCAGCCACTTTTAATAATTATGAGATTAATTAAGAAGCTATGGAAATCTAGGAGCAAAGAGAACACTCTATCAAAAGTCCCTAAGATACATTCAATCAAGTAGCCTTCAAGTATTTCCACTCTGGGTGATTAGGACCGGACACCAAAATACAAGAAAGGGAATAAGAGGACCTTCCAAAAATAATTTGGAGTAATTACGCCCCAGGCCTACTAGCGAATGTAACATAAATATTTATGTTGACCTCCTGAAAAAATCATTTTCTGGTGCAAGTACCCAATCCTTGCAAGGGCACCCTCCAGAAGTAATAATGAAAGTGATACAGCATCTGCCTCAGGTACCATGGTTATTCCCCCCTACAGTCACCTATGTGGTCCCTAGGAAAGGAAACTAAGGGCACAAATCCGTATCGGTATTCGAGTGGAACGGTCTTAGCTCTAGATTCAACAAATAGGAAAGGGGGTATCTCTCTTCTCTTCCTTCACTATCCCTCGCACTTAACTCTCTGGAGGTAGAGCTTTCCTGATCCACTTAACAGAATTGGACTTCACTCATTAATCAACTTTTTATGTTTGAAAGTTTTGAGCGGCCTTGGAGAGTTAACTCTCCCCTCACCTATTCCAAGGCCCTATGAAATAGCTAGTTGGTGTATAATTAATGACAATACAAAAAAAATCTAGTTCATTTTAATTAGATCACTTGATTTTAAATGGTTGTTACTAAAGTCATAGGTAGATGGAGATGAAATTGATGATGTTTTTCCACGCAAAATAAATCAATGAAAACCTACTACATGAAGATGCAATATTTTTCTTTCGATGAAAAGATATTTCTAAATGGGTTCTACGAAGCTATTAATAAACAAAAACTTGTTTTTCTCTTTTCAATTATCACTCTTCACACACTTTAGAAAACTATCAAATAGAATAAAATGATTCAGTGCAACTAATGCAAAAACTACCAATGATATGAAAATTCTATGACTACTCAATAAGGAATCAAAAAGAGTTTATAAACAAGATTGGTTCGATCACTTTGACAGACAAGAAAGGCAAGTCCCAACAAGAACTCCTTTGCACACAATTATGCCAAAACAAACCGTTAGCCTATCTCACAAAAAAACAATAATAAATCCAAACATAAATTAATTAATTAAATATTCCAATTTAGGAATTTGTGCCTAACTCTTGGGTTGTTCCTCAAAGATTGGAGTTAGTTTAGTAACTCCTATCTTGGTGGGTGTTTGGTGAGAAATTGTCTCAACCAAAGGAGTCTAAGATAGCATGCACTATCTTAAGACATTGTCTCTCATCTATTTAAATTGTAACACTAAATTCTTTTAATAAGTGAGAATGATGAGAATACATGAGGCTGAAGCCTCTTTTCCGCCAATATTTTGTGTCTGGATTTTGTGTGTGTTTTTTGTAATGTTTTTAAGTTAATTTCATTTTCTACATGTGGTATCGGAGCTGGGCAAGATTTTGTAATGAATTGGATGTGGATTTCAATGCTGCTAAATGAATTGTGTAACTGCAAGAACGAAGTTGTGCGCTAGTCCATAAAAATTTGGCCAGACCGTGAACGGATGAAATGCGTAGGCATCAAAGGAGGATCCTCTGGGATGTTGAGCTTGAAAATCAGCCAAATCATCCTGTGGGAGTCAAAGCCAACAAAGAAGTCTTCAAGGCTTGTGGTTTTAATCTCTTCTAGTGTTGTGTAGCACAGGATTCAGTTCTGGTAAGCTGGAGCTTCTTTTCCAAATTTTTGAACTGTTGCTTGATAGTTGTTGTAAGGGGGCTCCCTCTGAGAAATCAAGAGATGAATTCTGCTTGCTTCCAAAGAATCATAGGTATAGAGAAGACAAGTTAGAGGTAAAGAAGATGAATGGATTTTCATTTTCTTTTGTCGGTTCAAGCAGTAGATCACTGACAATTCTTGCAAGTATTGTTTCCACACAACATCGCAGGGTTCCATTTTTTCCCCCATTTTTGCAAAGAATTTTTGTTTATTTCGTTGAAGAATGTTATTTTTCAGTCCACCAATTGTGTACCAAATTTCTAACTTGAGAATATCTAGAGGGTAGGCTGTCAGTCGATCCATCACATGTTAGCTTGAAATTACAGCCTTCTGTTGGTCGTCTGGAATCCAGAAAGAGCATATATGTTACGCATAATTTCTAAGCACACTGCTGGGTTGAAAATTTCCTATGAAAGAAAAATGTGAGCGTTGGTTTTGGAGCAATTTGAAGCTCTCGCGGTCTCTGTCAGATCTCTCATTGTCCTGGATCTCATTATGACCATTTGATGGCTCTTGTTGGCCAGAGATTTCTCTTAGCAATTGGATTACATGTATAAAGAATTCGCCAGTGTTCTGGGCAAGGACGAGTACATTGATCAGTGGTCTTGGCATCTAGAATTTGTAGTGAAGCACTTGTTGGATTTCGGTTGCGTTTGAATTTTTAGCACTGCCCCCTTCACATTCACGAGTTTGGTAATTAAATTAACGAAATCTGACCAGATTGGATGACCTCCTGTGATTCGAATTCGGGTCCTGTGCCAAATGTTGTGTTAAAATGAAGGAAAGATACACATAGTTCCATATCTGAATTTACAACTATGCTAATGGATTGCTTGGTTCCCCACAGAACCTAAGATCGTCTACATAGAACCCGAGATCGTCTGCATATACCCATATAAGGTATATTCTTCTCTAGATAGTGGCGTCGAACACATCTCTAGAACTGTGCATGGAAGCAAACTGGATGAATGTGCGCTCTGCGTTGGAGATCTCGGTAAGTCTAAGTTTATCTGTTAGCTCCTACGATGATATATAAGAGGCTTCTTATCATAGTGTTTCCCATTTTTTCTGGATCATGAATGACTTACAACATCTGCGTTGAGCCACTTCTCCAAAGAATATTTTTAAAGACTCGTGGAGCGTTTTGATGAAGAAGCCATGTGAGTGAAGGCTCAATGAAGTGATATATTCAATGTATATAAATCAAAGTTTCAACTCCAGATCACATATTTGGAAATATCAAACCTGTTGTTGGTTAAATTCCTTGCTCTTGGATTGAGCTAAAGGTTGGAAACACAGATGTTGAGGCCGAATCTGCCCAGATAGTTAGTGAGATCATATTTGAAGCTGAGTGACACTTTTTCAAACCAAAACTTAGGATTTGGACTGGAATTTCATTTTTGTAGGTGAAGTATGGCTGTAAGACTGGCTAGACTATTATGGACAAACATACATTGGGTTTCAACCTGCATATTTAACTCTTTCCCAACATTTCTCACTTTACTCCTTTGCTTATAGTTTGTTGAAATGGCATCATTGACACTTTTTCGATATTTAACCACAATATCCAACCTCCTATCATGTGCTCCTCCCAAGATTTCAGGATTTTTACCCAAAGACCTGAGAAGCTTATGCGGATACCGTTGAACATATGATTTTGCAACATGACTTCGTCTCAACAGATCTCCATGGTCTCTGTCATTGGACACATCATTTTGTGGGACTCTCCTTAAACGGGTAAACACACTTGCCTTTTGGGTACTATTATCAGACCGAGAAGAATACATGAGCTTAATGCATTTTTTATACTTGTAGAAACTGTGATAAACTGTTGACTTGACTTCAAATGGCCTCTTATGTGAAGACCAGCGCTTAGAAAGCATAGCTTCGTAATACTCAGATTTTTTTCAAAATTTTAGAGTGGAGGTAAATAGGATTTCTTTTGTAAACTAATCCATCTGAAAAGGAGTGTTTTAAATTTGAGTTTTGGAAAACAATTCACTTTACAAAGTGATTTCATTAAATTATTGTCAAATGGAAGTAAAGTGACTCTCTTTGTAATTGAAGTGATAAGGTGTGAGAAAATTGAAGTGAATTTTTAGTGGAGTGATAAGTTTAATGTTGAAAGTTTTTGAAGTGATTTTTTGGAGAGATAAGATGATTTATTTTTTGTAAATTTGGAGTGATAAGGGAAAACCATTGTTGTAATTCAAAGTACTGTTTTACTTTGAGAGATATCATGTCACTATCCATTCAGATTTTGAAGGCAAGTTTTTTCAAAGGGTTGCCAGCTTGGCATTATCATTGCTTCAGATGCTAAAAAATTATGCACTCCAAAGTTTAATAACGACTTGTGGTGTTGAAGTGTCTTAGATCCACCCGAAATTGAATAAGGGGATCTTAGGTATACCATGTGTGTTTGTGATGGCGCATGTTTTTATGGCTTCATGTTGTTGCTTTTTTATTTGTGTCTAGTTGTGACACATCAATGATTTCATTTAATATCGCATACATAAAGTTCAATATCAGCAAGAAAAACACATGTAACAAAATAGCTGCAAGGCAGGAAAATTAAGCTCAACACATGCATTTTTGTCACTACAAAAAATAATCAAAGTTTTCAACATCGGCATTCTACCTCAACAAGTAAATTCACTCAACACAATCAAGTTCATGAATCTGGAAACTCCAGCGTTTCAAAGCAAAATCTACATCAACGTTTTTGCAAATACATTTATGACTTGTAATCAAATTCATTGTTTTAAGGGAATCATTAAAAATTCATTGTTAATGAAGTTTTAAGAGGACAAGTCAATTCATTGTTTTAAGTGAATCATTAAAATCATTGTAAGATTTTTTGGGTGAATTTTCGACAGTGTTCGACACTCGTTGTTTAAGCAAAATCAAGTGAGTGCACAAGTTTTGAACTCTAAAGCAAACAAGCAACAAGTTCACATCTCCTACAAACGAGCGTGATTATTCATTAAAGCAATTTGCATCAAGTCAGTACAAAGATCAAACCATCAAGGGAGCCAGCATGAAGTTCATTGCAGCAACCATCAAAGCAACCAAACATGTTCAAACAATCAAGCAAATTGAGATTGACATCAAGCGAGCGTAGCTATTTATTCAAGTGAGCGTGAAGTCCTCAAGTAAGTCAAGTGAGCGTTCAAGAAAATGTGATCGTCATCAAGCGAGCGTGAATTCAAGAGTTTAAGCAAGAAAATTCAACAATTCTAGCAAGTGTTCCAAGAAAACGCAATAAGCAAAAAATCAAAGCGAGCGTGCCATTCAAGACACATAGCAAGCGAGCCTGCCATTCAAGTACCAAAATCAAGTGAAACAGTTCAACGCACGACATCTCTGACAAGAGAGCCCGATTTCAAGCACGCAAGTTCAAATGGCACAACATATTCAGTTGCTAAACATTCTTCACAGTTTGATCATCTCCAGTGATGAATACATGGTGCACATCAGCAAAGAAAATCTTGCTAATCTTTCATGGCATCTACAACAAAAAAAAGAAACCATTGAGTTTCTTCAACTAGAGTCGCAACTTAAAAGGAATGAATTGAAAGAAAAGAGTGATACTTTCAAATCTTTGAACCATCCAGATGATAAGTCATTCATTCAAACAACTTCAAGTGTCGAAGTTTTTCCAGTTCAAATTTCTTCCAAGCCCATCATCAAGCCCTGGGAAGAACTCCAAAATAACAAGAATCGACGAGGCTTAGGATATGTCAATGATGACACCAACTTGCATATCCCAGATTATTCCAAGCCAATTAAGTTCGTCAGTGCAGGATTTCTTGCACAACTCACTTCATCAAGTTTTGAGAAAGTTGCAGACAACCAGTAATGCACGCAACCTAAATTTGCAGAAAAACATAATTTCACGCAACCTGAAGTTGAAGTCCAACCGAAGTGTTCTCATTGTCAAAGAACCGGACATATGGAAGATCAATGTTTTGATCTCCATCCTTGTCGCCATTGTGGCAAGCCCAATCATTACTCAGAAAAATGTTGCAACCAACAAAAAACTGCCAGATTGAAGATACATTATGAAAGGATCGACCCTTGGAAATGGTCATCCACAATCAAAATATTTTCTCAGTTCTACAACCGAATAAAATCACACATAGTGCAGCCAACAGTGAAAAGATGATAGTACTCTCATGCAGTTGAACGGGGGAGTACATCAGTGTCAAACTCCTACACCTAAAGGGGGGAAGTTCAGGAAACTTTCCAGAGAAGTGTCTCTCCTTTCATCTGAAAAAGGGGGGAAATTTCAATGAAATTGATTGTGGTTTTCAGACTGAAAGTCTCAACAAAACTAGCAAATGCAACCAGTGGGCATCTTCAACAGCCAGTGGGCATCAACAAATTTTCCAGTGGGCAGTCGACAACAAAGAAACAGTGAGCAGTTTTCAACACAGCAAAAGCAACAGTGAGTTTTTTTTTGACATCATCGTCTCATCAGGCATTCAAATAAATTTTGTCAAAGGGAAAAAGGATGCTGATTTCACGCAAAGGACAAACATGGATCCTTTTGCAACTTGGCACGTGATGGAGTTGTCACGAAATTCAGAGATGAATCATACATACAACCTTTAACTCATGGTCTCTTCACGCATCCGCGCATTTGGCAGAAAATAGCCGCATATAAAAGAGAGAGAAATCCCAAACAAGGACTCCTTTCGAGACCAAGAAAATGAACCATAAACAAGAAACTAACAAGTTGCTTCAAAATGGCTGAAAACCATAAAAATAAAACCAAAGAAAAGACAATGGAAAACAAAGATGTTTTTTGGATTTTCACTTTTAAGGAAACAAGAAAATTTCAATGAGACACGCACTAAACTACCAAAGGACCAAAATCAAGAAAATGAGCCAACAATGAGACTTCAAAATGCACAAGCCAACTATTCCACTTTCGTAGCGGGACTCAATTGAACAAGAAGAAGTAACCGACCCAAGAAACTGACTCGGAATAGTAGCACAAACTTCCAGTGAACAAAAACTTCAAGAAACCAAGAAAAGGAAACTTCAAGATTCACCAAAAAGCTAATCCCAAGAAACAAGAATACCAAAAAAGTCAAAATGAAAAACCAAAAAGTGAAGCACTGCATAAGGAAAACATGAGCAAACAAACCA
Source organism: Pinus albicaulis (assembly GCA_034641835.2). NCBI lineage: Eukaryota > Viridiplantae > Streptophyta > Pinopsida > Pinales > Pinaceae > Pinus > Pinus albicaulis. Next base: position 1,489,264,833 of record CM076578.1, read on the forward strand.
AAGGCTCACTGTTCTAAATGGTCAGAACAACCAAGAACTCCAGAAAGAGGTCCTGGTGGTACAACCGCAATTGAGACTTCACAAAATAGGAAAAACCCTAGAATGACTAGGCCTTGACATGAAAAAGAGAGGAACTGACATACAGCCACAAGAATCACAGTTCAGACACTTAAGAGGTTCCACAGGGATGACCAACCACAGATAGGAAAGACTTACAGGGCCTCAAAATTTACTGGGCATACGCATGTTCATTGTGTGCAACACACATGTATACGATATTGTATCCAAAGAAACACGTGTATATACAAGTTATTTTGGAGAAAACAATAGGCATACGTGACTTTGTACAGACAAAGTAGCAAATATAAAATGAAATAAGTAAAAAAGAAAAACCCATGCTTGATCTAAAAGATCAGGACTTCTGCCTGGTTGGGAAAAGAACCTGCTAGACTTAAAAAGTGATTAAACTATCAAGGAACCCACAAGACAGATAAGAAAAACCCAAACTAGGAATTACATGGATGTAAACCCTAGTGGAGTCACCAGTTCTGTTACGGGAAAAGCTACCCTAAGGCTTGGGTTGAGGGACCTAACAGAGCGGATGGAATATCAACACAATAAGCACTCTAATTATTAGTTTTTATGCTTGAACAAGAGAAATGAGGATTGTGGACCTTACCCGTTTATCCTTCATTTGAGGTCGATCCCATAGGGTGAAAACCCTCTACTACTCCTCATGCTCCAGAACCTGCAAATTAGTCAAGAACAAGGACACAAACTAGTTGCAAAGCATATATGTCCTAGATTTTAGTATGTTAGCATATATAATCTCATAAAGATAACATGAAATAAACCATTCAAGATCATTAAACATGTATAACAGACACATAATAGATAGACATCAAGAATAGGATGGTACTTCTTTTATTGATAAAATGTATAGAGAAAGTGGAGAAATCACCTGAGATCTACCACAGCCTTGAGGAAAACTTTCATTCGGATTCTTCTAGCCCTAGCCTCACAAAGCTTCTTCCATAAATGGTGCACAATGGATGTCAACTATAATGGGGGTTATCATCAGAAGGAAACAAGGGTTTCCTGAACCTGGGAAGTGCAAGAGGCACAAGGAAATATCAAACTTGATCAGGACTATAACAGGCTATAATATCAATAATATTATCTCTCTCCTCTTTTAGGCCATTTCCTTGAGGTGTATTTATACTTCCTCAATTTTTTTTTTCAATTGGGGAATAGTTAGGCCATCGCATGGGGTAGTTAAGTTATAGGAAAAACTGTAAATCCCACCTCTTTAATATGAGAAATATATTTTTTTTAATATTTTAAATAGCATATGCGGGTCAGTTATGGATGGACTGCGTCTGCACGCAAAAAAAACTGGGTAGAGTCACGTATGGATTTTAAAATATTGTTTTTTAATAAGTGTGATCAACTCTGAATGGAAGGGCTACCCAAGGCTAATGCATAAGCCATCAAGTATATAGAGGTGATAAATGAAGCTATAACAATCATAAACTACTATAGTCTAGCCTAGCCAAGCTTGTCCAAGCATAGCCTACTCTAGTCTAGCCCAATCTAGCCTATCCTACTCTAGCCTACCCAATTCTGGCCTATCCTACCTGAACCTAGCCTACTCTGTCCTAATCTAGCCTTGCCTACTCAAGCCTAACCTAGGCTACTCTAGCATACATATCATAGACTAGCCTAACTCCCTATACTAGCATAGCCTAACCTAGCCTAGCCTAACATGGCCTAGCCTAGCCTAGCCTAGTTTGGACCTAGTTGTCCAAATTTAACACTATCCTAGCATGATCTACTATATCCTAGCCTAGCCTAGCATGACCTACTCTAGCCTAGCCTAGCCTAGCCTAGCCTACTCTAGCATAGCCTAGCCTAGCCTAGATTACTCTAGCATAGCTTAGCCTAGCCTAGCCTAGCCTACTCTAGCCTAACCTAGCCTAGCCTACTCTAGCCTAGCCTAGCCTAGCATACTCTAGCCTAGCCTAGCCTAACATAAGTTAGTCTTCTCTAGCTCAGCCTCATCTAGCCTAGCCTAACCTACTCTAGCATAGCCTATCATAGAATAGCCTAGCCTAGCCTAGCCTACTCACTTACATCCTAGCCTACTCTAGTCTGTCCTATCCTAACCTACTCTAGTCTAGCCTAGCCTGGCCTAACCTATCCTAGCATAGCCTACTCTAGTCTATCCTCATCTAGCCGATGGATCCTACTATAGCATAACCTATTCTAGCCTATCCTACCTCAACCTAGCCTACTCTATCCTAATCTAGCCTAGCCTACTCTAGCCTAACCTATCTTAGCCTACTCAAGCCTACTAGCATAAGGTAGCTTATGCTACCTTAGCCTACACTATCATATCATATCCTAACCTATCCTAGGCTCACCTATCTTATCATACTCTAGCCTTGCCTAGTCTATTCTAGCATAACATACTCTATTCTAGCCTAGCCTAGTTTATTATGGCTTATTCTAGTATATTCTAGCCTAACCTATCCTTGCTTACTCTAGTTTATCATAGTCTGGCCTATCCTACTCTAGTCTAGCTTAGTCTATCCTATCCTACCCTAACCTAGCCTACTCAAGCCTAGCCTAATCTAGCCTAATGTATCCTACACTTTCGTAGCCTAGTGTAGCCTACCCTACTCAATCCGAACCTATGCTACGCTAGACTAGCCTATCCTAAACTACTATAGTCTAGCCTAGCATAACCTAGCCTATCCTAGCATAGCCTACTCTATTCTAGCCTATCATACTCTAGCCTACCCTATTCTAGCCTATCCTACCTTAACCTAGCCAACTCTATCCTAAGCTAGCCTAACGTACTCTATCCTAGCCTACTCAAGCCTAACATAGCCTACTCTAGCATAGCCTATCTTAGAATAGCCCAATTTCCTAACCTAGCCTAGCCTACCCTAGCCCAACCTAGCCTAGCATAGCCTATCTTACTCACTCCCAACCTATCATGATCTAGCCTGGCCTATCCTAAAATACTCTAGCCTAGCCCAACATTCCCTAGCCTAGTCTAGCCTATCCTACTCTAGCCTAGCCTATCCAACCTTCACCTAGCCTAATTTATCCCAATATAGCCTATCCTACACTAGCCTTACCTAGCTTAGCTTTACTCAAGCCTACTAGCATAAGGACGCTTATGCTACCTTAGCCTACTTTACTCTATCCTATCCTAAACTAGCCTACGCTCACCTATCCTAGCTTACTCTAGTCTAGCCTATTCTAGCCTATCCTACTCTAGTTTAGCCTACTCTAGCGTAGCCTACTCTATCCTAGCCGACAAAAGCCTATCCTAAACTATCATAGCAGAGCCTACACTTTCCTAGTGTAGCCTACCCTACACTACCCTACTCACTCCCAACCTAGCCTAATCTAGCATGGTCTATCATAAACTATTGTAGTCTATCCTAGCATAGCTAGCCTACTCTAGTCTAGCCTAGTCTAGCCTACCCAATTCTAGCCTATCCTACCTTAACCTAGCCAACTCTATCCTAATCTAATCGAGCCTACTCTAGCCTAGCCTACTCAATCCTAACCTAGGCTACTATAGCATAGCATATTGAAGACTAGCCTAACTCCCTATACTAGCCTAGCCTATCCTAGCCTAACCTACACTTTCCTAGCCTGGCATAGCCTATCCAACTCACTCCCAACCTAACATACTATATCCTAACCTATCCTAAACTACTTTAGCCTAGCCTATCCTATCCTAGCATAGTCTACTCTAGTCTACTCGAGCCTAGCCTAGCCTAGCCTAGTCTATCATATCATAGTCTACTCTAGCCTAGCCTAGCATGACCTAGTCTAAGCTTAGCCTATTCTAGGCTAGTCTAGCCTAGCCTAGAATGGTCTACTATAGCCTAGCCTAGACTAGTCTATCCTAATCTACTCTATCCTACTTTAGCCTATCTTAGCCTAGCCTATCCTAGCCTAGCCTAGCCTTGCCTAGCTTAGCCTAGCGTGACCTACTCTATCCTAGCCTAACCTAGCCTAGCCTACTCTAGCCTAGCTTAGCCTAGCCTAGCCTAGCCTACTCTAGCCTAGCCTAGCCTAACTTAGGTTAGTCTACTCTAGCCTAGCCTATTATAGCCTAGCCTAGCTTACTCACTCACATCCTAGCCTACTCTAGCATGTCCTATCCTAACCTAATCTAGTCTAGCCTAACCTAGCCTAACCTATAATAGCATAGCCTACTCTCATACATCCTCATCTAGCCTATCCATCCTACTATAGCATAACCTACTTCAACCTAGTCTATTTTATCCTAACCCACCTTAACCTAGCCTACTCTATCCTAATCTAGCCTAGCATACTCTAGCCTAACCTAGCTTAGCCTACTCAAGCCTACTAGCATATGATAGCTTATGCTACCTTATCCTACTCTATCATATCACATCCTAACCTATCCTAGGCTCACCTTTCTTATCATACGCTAGCTTAGCCTAGTCAGTTCTAGCCTAACATACTCTATTATAGCCTAGCCTATTCTAGCCTAGTCTATTATGGCCTATTCTAGTCTATTCTAGCCTAACCTATCCTTGCTTACTCTAGTCTAGCCTAGTCTGGCCTATCTTACTCTAGTCTAGCCTAATCTATCCTATCGTACTCCACCCTAGCCTACTCAGCTCTAGCCTAATCTAGCCTGGCGTATCCTACACTTTCCTAGCCTAGCATAGCCTACCCTACTCAATCCCAACCTAGCCTAATCTAGCCTCACCTATCCTAAACTACTATGGTCTAGCCTAGTCTAGCCTCTCCTACTCTGGCCTACCCTATCCTAGCGCATCTTACCTTAACCTAGCCTACTCTATCCTAGCCTACTCTAGCCTAGCCTACTCAAGTCTAACATATCCTACTCTAGCATAGCCTATCGTAGACTAACCTAGCTGCCTAACCTAGCTTAACATAGCCTAGCCTAGCCTAGCCTAGCATTTCCTATCATACTCACTGCCAACCTATCCTAATCTAGCCTATATTATCCTAAATTAATCTAGCCTAGCCTAGCCTATCCTAGTATAGCCTACTCTAGTCTACCCTAGTCTAGCCTATCCTATACTTCTACTATAGCCTAATCTACAATACCCAACTCTATCCTAGCCTAGACTAGCCTATCCTAACCTACGCTATCCTTCTTTATCCTAGACTAGCCTATCCTAACCTATTGTATCCTATTCTAGCCTAGTTTATTCTGGCCTATTCTAGTATATTCTAGCCTAACCTATCCTTGATTATTCTATTCTAGTGTAGTTTGGCCTATCCTACTCTAGCCTAGCCTAGTCTATCCTATCCTACTCTAAGCCTACTCAAGCCTAGCTTAATCTATCCTAGCGTACCCTACACTTTCCAAGCCTAGCGTAGCCTAGCCTACTCAATCCCAACCTAGCCTACTCTAGCCTCACGTATCCTAAACTACTATAGTCTAGCCTAGCCTAGCCTAGCCTATCCTAGCATAGCCTAATCTATTCTAGCTTAGTCTAGCCTCTCCTATTCTATCCTACCCTATTCTATCCTATCCTACCTTAACCTACCCTACTCTATCCTAATCTAGCATAACATACTCTAGCCTAGTCTACTCAAGCCTAACCTAGCCTACTCTAGCATAGCCTATCGTAGACTAGCCTAGCTACCTAACCTAGCCTAGCATAGCCTTGCACAAACTAGCCTAGCATAGCCCATCCTAATCACTCCCAACCTATCCTAATCTAGCCTGACCTATCCTAAACTACTCTAGCCTAGCCTAGCCTAGCCTAGCTTAGCTAGTTTAGCCTAGTATAGCCTATCCTATAGTTCTACTATAGCCCAATCTACTATACCCAACTCTTGCCAAGCCTAAACTAGCATATCCTAACCTAGTATATCCTACTTTAGCCTAGCCTAGCCTAGCATGACCTACTCTAGCCTAGCCTAGCCTAACCTAGCCTACTCTAGCCTAGCCTAACCTAGCCTAGCCTACTCACTCACATCCTAGCCTACTCTAGTATGTCCTATCCTAACCTACGCTAGTCTAGCCTAGCCTAGCCTAACCTATCCTAGCATAGCCTACTCTAGTATATCCTCATCTAGCTTATCCATCCTACTATGGCATAACCTATTCTAACCTAGTCTATTTTAGCCTATCCTATTTTAGCCTAGCCTACTCTAGCCTAACCTAGCTTAGCCTACTCAAGCCTACAAGCATACAGTAGCTTATGCTACCTTAGCCTACTCAGTCATATCATATCCTAGCCTACCTTAGCCTACTCTATCTTATCATACTCTAGCCTAGCCTAGTATATTCTAGCCTAACATACTCTATTCTAGCCTAGCATATTCTAGTCTAGTTTATTCTGGCCTATTCTAGTCTATTCTAGCCTAACCTATCCTTGCTTACTCTAGTCTAGCCTAGTCTGGACTATCCTACTCTAGTCTAGCCTAGTATATCCTATCGTACTCTAGCCTAGCCTACTCAAGCCTAGCCTAATCTAGCCTAGCGCATCCTACACTTTCCTAGCCTAGCGTAGCCTACCCTACTCAATCCCAACCTAGCCTACTCTAGCCTCACCTATCCTAAACTACTATTGTCTATCCTAGCCTAGCCTAACCTAGCATAGCCTACTCTAATCTAGCCTAGTCTAGCCTCTCTTACTCTAGCCTACCCTATTCTAGCATATCCTACCTTAACCTAGCCTACTCTAGCATAGCTTATCATAGACTAGCCTAGCTTCCTAACCTAGCCTAGTGTAGCCTAGCCCAACATAGCCTAGCATAGCTTATCATAGTCACTCCCAACCTATCCTAATATAGCCTGACCTATGTTAAACTAATCTAGCCTAGCCTAGCCTAGCTAGTATAGCCTACTCTATTCTACCCTAGTCTAGCCTATCCTATAGGTCTACTATAGCCTAATCTACCATACCCAACTCTAGCCTAGCCTAGACTAGCCTATACTAACCTACTCTATCCTACTTTAGCCTAAACTAGCCTATCCTAACCTACTCTATCCTCTTCTAGCCTAGTCTATTCTGGCCTATTCTAGTCTATTTTAGCCTAACCTACCCTTGCTTACTCTAGTCTAGCCTAGTCTAGCCTACCCTACTCTAGTCTTGCCTAGTCTATCCTGTCATACTCTAGCCTAGCCTACTCAAGCCTAGCCTAATCTATCCTAGCATATCCTACACTTTACTAGCCTAGCGTAGCCTACCCTAATCAATCCAAAGCTAGCCTACTCTAGCCTCGCCTATCCTAAACTACTATTGTCTAGCCTAGCCTATCTTGGCATAGCCTACTCTAGTCTAGCCTAGTCTAGCCTCTCCTACTCTAGCCTACCCTATTCTATCCTATCCTACCTTAACCTAGCCTACTATATCCTAATCTAGCCTAGTGTACTCTAGCCTAGCCTACTCAAGCCTAACCTAGCCTACTCTAGCATAGCCTATCATAGACTAGCCTTGCTGGCTAACCTAACCTAGCATAGCCTTGCCGAACCTAGCCTGGCATAGCCTATCCTACTCACTCCCAACCTATCCTAATCTAGCTTGACCTATCCTAAACTACTATATCCTAGCCTAGCCTAGCCTAGCCTAGCCTAGACTAGTATATCCTACTCTAGACTAGCCTAGTCTAGCCTATCCTATAGGTCTACTATAGCCCAATCTATTATACCCAACTCTATCCTAGCCTAGAATAGCCTATCCTAACCTATTATAGCCTACTTTAGCCGAGCCAACCCTAGCCTAGCCTAGCCTAACATGACCTACTCTACCCTAGCCTAGCCTAGCCTAGCCTACTCTAACCTAGCCTAACCTAGCCTAGCCTAGCCTAGCCTACTCTATCCTAGCCTATCATAGAATAGCATAGCCTAGCCTAGCCTAGCCTACTCCCTCACATCCTAGCCTACTCTAGCATGTCCTATCCTAACCTACTCTAGTCTAGCCTAGCCTAACCTAACCTATCCTAGCATAACCTTCTCTAGTCTATCCTCATCTAGCCTAGCCATCCTACTATGGCATAACCTATTCTAACTTAGTCTATTCTAGCCTATCCTACCTTAACCTAGCCTAATCTATGTTAATCTAGCCTAGCCTACTCTAGCATAACCTAGCTTAGCCTACTCAAGCCTACTAGCATACGGTAGTTTATGCTACCTTAGCCTACTCTATCATATCATATCCTAACCTATCCTAGGCTAACCTAGCTTATCATACTCTAGCCTAGCTTAGTCTATTCTAGCCTAACATACTCTATTCTAGCCTAGCCTATTCTAGCCTAGTCTATTCTGGCCTATTCTAGTCTATTATAGCCTAACCTATCTTTGCGTACTCTTGTCTAGCCTAGTCTTTCCTATCCTACTCTAGTCTAGCATAGTCTATCTTATCCTACTCAAGCCTAGCCTAATCTAGCCTAGCGTATCATGCACCTTCCTATCCTAGCATATCCTACTCTACTCAATCCCAAACTAGCCTACTCTAGCCTCACTTATCCTAAACTACTATAGTCTAGCTTAGCCTAGCCTAGTCTATCCTAACATAGCCTACTCTAGTCTATCCTAGTCTAGCCTTCCTAGTATAGCCTACCCTATTCTAACCTATCCTGCCTTAACCTAGCCTACTCTATCCTAATATAGCCAAGCCTACTCTAGCCTAGCCTACTCAAGCCTAACCTAGCCTACTATAGCATAGCCTATCGTAGAGTAGCCTAGCTACCTAACCTAGCCTATCTTATCCTACTCACTCCCAACCTATCCTAAGCTAGCCTGTACTATCCTAAACTACTCAAGCCTAGCATAGCCTAGCCTAGCCTAGCCTAACCCGACCTATTATAGCCTACTCTAGTCTAGCCTATTCTAGCCTATCCTACCTTGACCTAGCCTACTTTATCCTAATCTAGCCTAGCCTACACTAGCATTACCTAGCTTAGCTATACTCAAGCCTACTAGCCTAGGGACACTTATGCTACCTTAGCCTACTCTAATCTATCCTATCCTAAACTAGCCTACGCTCACCTACCCTAGCTTACTCTAGTCTAGCCTATTCTAGCCTATCCTACTCTAGTTTAGCCTACTCTAGGCTAGCCTACTCTAGCCTAGCCTACTCAAGCCTATCCTAATTTAGACTAGCGTAACCTACCCTACCCTACCCTACTCACTCCCAACCTGTCCTACTCTAGCATGGCCTATCCTAGCATAGCCTACTCTATTCTAGCCTAGTCTAGCCTATCCAACTCTAGACTACCCAATTCTAGCCTATCCTACCTCAAGCTAGCCTACTCAATCCTAATCTAGCCTAGCCTACTCTAGCCTAGCTTACTCAAGCCTAACCTAGGCTACTCTAGCAGAGCATATCATAGACTAGATAACTCCCTATAATAGCCTAGCCTAGCCTATCCTAGCCTACACTTTCCTAGCCTAGCATAGCCTGTCCTACTCACTCCCAACCTAGCATACTCTATCCTGACCTATCCTAAAGTACTCTATCCAACCCTAGCCTAGCCTAGCCTATACTAGCATAGTCTACTCTAGCCTAGCCTATCCTAGCCTAGCCTAGCCTATCCTAGCATAGCCTTCTCTAGTCTACTCTAGCCTAACCTAGCCTAGCCTATCCTAACATAGTTTACTTTAGTCTACTCTAGCCTAGCCTAGCATGACCTACTCTAAGCCTAGCCTAGCCTAGTCTAGTCTAGCCTAGCCTAGAATGGTATACTATAGCCTAATCTATTATACCCAACTCTAACCTAGCCTAGACTAGACTAGCGTATCCTAACCTACTCTATCCTAATTTAGCCTAGATTAGCCTACTTTAGCCTATCCTATCCTAGCCTACTCTATTCTACTCTAGCCTATCCTAGCCTACTCTAGTCTAGCCTACTCTAGCTTAGTCTACTCTAGCCTAGTCTACCCTACTCTAGCTTAGTCTACTCTAGCCTAGCCTAGCCTACCATAGCAAACTATCCTACTCTAGGCTAGACTAGACCAACCTAGTCTATTATAGCCTAATCTACTATACCCTACTCTATCCTAGCCTAGAATAGCCTATCCTAGCTTACTCTATCCTAATTTAACCTATCATAGCCTAGCTTAGGCTATTCTAGCCTAACCTACTTTATTCCAATCTAGCCTATCCTAACCTATTCTATTCTACTCTAGCCTATCCTAGCTTACTCTAGTCTAGCCTATCCTAGCCTACTCTAGTCTAGCCTATCCTATCCTACTCTAGCCTAGCCTATTCCAGCCTAGCTTAGCGTAGCCTATTCTAGTCTGCTCTAGCCTATTCTAGCCTAGCCTAGCCCACTCTAAGCTATCCCAACCTAGCCCAGCCTAGTATAGCCTAGCCTAGCATAACATAGTGATCTGAAAATGTGAGAACTTCTGAGTTCTATTACAGAGATTGACTGTAGGGGCATTTACTAGATATGTCACCTTTAAAGAAAGGATGAGATCTAGAGGCTACCTGGCCCTTTATAGACTTTGACTATAGAAATAATATAAGTAAACACTAATGATCTGAAAATGAAACTGCTTGTTTGTTGTTCAAGGTATTCATTTTCCATAAACATATGTGTGCAAACTATTTTATATGTTTTGCAATTGGAACAAAATACTTTTGGTGAATTTATGAGTCTTTTTGTGTGTGGGAAGCTTATTTGTTTTTACTGTTTAACATCTTTAAATATGGAAAAAAATAGCAAATAAATCATAGAATATAACACAGCATATGATAATGCAGTTCATGCCTCCTGGGCTACATCTACCGAGTCGAAGTCCCCCAAATGGGCATGTCCTTCCTCTTATTATACTCAGAATTGGTTATACAGTGTGAAGAAAACCTAAACAAGCAAAAATAGCTGTAGAAATGAGTTCAAAACACTGAAAACAGTAAAGATAGGCTTTTGTTTCACCTCCAAAGGTTAACCATAGCCCAATACAGCTCCAACACTCCCTAGGCCCTAATGGCTCTCCAAGCTTCTCTACTGAAACCTTACCTGAAGATGATCTCTGTTGCCTCTACAACCTACACCATTGTCTCTGGAATGCTCCAATTACCGAAAATAAAAATAAAAAAATCGTTGTAAATGGTCTTCCCTAGCAAAATTTATGAGAAAAACAACTTTTTACTAATTAGGGCTAGAAAACCTCCACCAATTATGGAGGAACTGTAGTTAAAGCCACTAATTTAGGAACAACGCTAAATCGGGTGGAGTCTACCAGAATATCCACTATGGTTATGGGCTGGCATTAAATTTTACGGGGGTCATGTGACCGCACCAGTCGGCATATAATGTTGGACTTAATGGTTTTCCAACCGTAACATTAAACCTTCCGCACCCGTCGGCATATAACATGTGGCCTATCAATATCACATAAAACTTAACTGCGAAATGTGTTAACTGTTGAGAATATGGTTATGGTTCCGAGTGCCTAGTTACATTGGAGATGGGGCTGGCCCCCTTTTGGCCCCACCCGTATAAATTTTAAACTTTATATAATAGTTGTGACCCAATATAGTTAAGCACCACACGTAGAGCGAGCAGTCGGGTGCGTTGGCTGCCACTTGTCACTGTATAATTGGACTAGGTGGACTATTTCGAGGAATATTCCAAGAATATTCCTTGGAATATTCCCTTTTTAATTTTTAAAATTTGAAAGTCAAACCTGGTCAAACTGGTCTTTTTGCAGTTTACTGAAAACTTCAAAGCTTCACAACTTTCACATGCGAAGTTGGATTTGAGTGTCGTTCACGGCATTAGGATCGTATCGCCGAGGCCTATCTGGTCGTTCAGGTTGCAAGTGATTTTTAACACTTTAAATTTTGAGCTTTTTCCATGACTTGGACTTGAGCTCCTGATCACACCTCCCAAATGAGAGGCTTTTGGACCCCAAAATCTCACTAAAATTCTGAAACTGAACTATAGTACAGAAAATGAGAGAAATACAACATCATCTTCTCTTCATCTTCCAAAAATTTTCCTGAATTGCCAACTATTCACATGGCGAATTTTGCTGAATGAGCCATGTACTTGTGCTGAATCCCGACCAAGTTTTTCTTGCCATACCAATCTGCCATACTGAAACCAGCAATGACCCTTGCTGAAAATTGTGCCCTCTTTGCTTGCATGCGTTTCCAACTCATGGAATCTTGCACTACTTTGCACTGACACTTCGTTCTCTGCACCAATCGACACCAAAGGCATCTTGTGCAACATATGACATCACCAACAAGTTGACAATGAAATGTGATATACAATTGACACACAAAATCTTTAACAAGTGTTCAAACAACCGACACAAGTCGATAAACATGTATGACACAATCGACAGAAGTCGATAAACAGGTGTGACACAATCGACACAAGTTGAAAAACAACAAGATACATCTTGACAAACACATGTGTATGTATCATGTACAATGAACTATATACAGTTCGCTAATTACACATACAACCTCTATGTAGATGTGCAACTTAAACTCTTCTTTTCAAATGCCATCAAATACATCATCCCAAAAAACATATGGGTGACTAAGAGTTGAACATGCAATCTTGCATCAACCTTTCAACTGAAATACATGCATGCCAATCTGAAATTTGCATGTACAAAATGAAGATGACTTACTACATTAAGAAGTTAATCCACTTCCTACCAAGCCAACTCCATGGCGTCTTTTGCTGCAACCACAATTCTTCATGTGAATCTTCCATTTCCATATCGATAATGGACTCCATAGATCCACTTGCACCAAACTGTTTTTCCCTTAGCTACATATGCTTTGGACGATGAGTTGGATGCAAAGTCCAACAATGAGAGACATCGTGTCCCTTCCTTTGACAAAATGTGCAACTTTTAAGCACTTTCTGAGAAAGTCTTTTCTCCCTTTTCTGCTTCCTTTGTGCTTTCTTTTTCAACTAGCATCTTGAAGCAACATGGTTAACTCCACCACAAAATGTACAACAAAATTTTATTTCATTTGAACAAGAAAAATGATCATTATTTGCTGAAACATAATCAAATTGATCATATGAATGATTATACCTCTTTTGCTACATGGAATGTCCATCCTTTATGTCTTCGAAAGACGATGAACTAGTAGAACAAAACAACTTTCCTTTTCAGACTTTCATCAATGTTCTTGTCTTGAAAACTGCTTACATTTGCATGCTTGCCATAAGCGACATGTTTACCTAATACTTGCTACAATGATGGCTTCAAACAATGGCAATCATCCTTAAAACAATTTTGACATATATGTATTTGAGAATTTGGGATAAAGGTTCTCTTAAAATTTTCATTACATGCATTCAAGGATTTGAATTCTTTGCCATAAAACTGCTCATATCCTAGACCAACATTCTTGGGACGCTCCACAACTGAAATAAGGTCAACCATGCCTTGTGCATGCTTGCCCAAACCTTTGCCTTCATGATAGCCCATCTTAAACATTAATTTGGACCCTATACCCCTTGTATGTTTTTCAAAAGAACCAACACACTTTTCAATAGAGGAAATTGAAGACAAGTTTGAATGGTTTACCTCTTTCTTAGGAATTTTCTTCGATAAAGCTTCTTGAGCTTGAAGTATTTGTTTCTCCATGTCATGAAACCTTTGGAGAATAATTTCCTTCTCTTCCTTCATAGACAACAATTGTGCATGAAGCTTAACACTTTCTCTTTGATTCTCAATGAGAATCTACACCATGTCCTTCACCTTAATGAATTCATTCTTCATGTCATCATTGAAGAATCTCGTGAAGGAGGAAACTTCACTTGTAGAAGAAGTTGAAATTATGTAAATGGTCAAATTAACAAAAGGTAATTCTGAAGAAAAGTTCTCAAAGCTCTCAAACAAATGAAAAGCTTTTAACCAAATGTCAGTAGAGTCCCCTTCTTAATCAAGCAGCCATTTTGCAACCAATAAAACAGTAATATTGATTGTTTTAACAACTTTTTCACAACAACAAATGCTCAACATAAGCACAACCTAGCTTAACCAAATCTCTGATACCAATCTGATCTGAAAATGTGAGAACTTCTTAGTTATATTACAGAGATTGAATGTAGGGGCATTTACTGGATATGTCAACTTTAAAGAAAGGATAAGATCCAGAGGCTACCTGGCACTTTACAGACTCTGTCTATAGAAATAATAGAAGTAAACACTAATGATCTAAAAATGAAACTACTTGTTTGTTGTTCAAGGTATTCATTTTCCATAAACTTATGTGTGCAAACTATTTTATATGTTTTGCAATTGGAACAAAATTCTTTTGGTGAATTTATGAGTCTTTTTGTGTGTAGGAGGCTTATTTATTTTTACTATTTAACATATTTAACTCTTGAAAAAAGTAGCAAATAAATCATAGAATATAACACAGCATATGATAAGGTAGTTCACCCCTCCTGGGCTACATCTGTTGGGTCCAAGGCCCCCAAATGGGCATATCCTTCCTCTTATTATGCTCAAAATTGGTTATACAGTGTGAAGAAATCCTAAACGGGCAAAAATAGATATATAAATGACTTCAAAACACTTAAAATAGTAAATATAGGCTTTTGTTTCACCTCCAAATGTTAACCATAGCCCAATACAGCTCCAACACTCCCTAGGCCCTGATGACTCTCCAAGCTTCTTTGCTGAAAAAGTACCTAAAGATGATCTCTGTTGACTCTGCAACCTATACCATTGGCTCTAGAATGCTCCAATTACCCAAAATAAAAATTAAAAAAATCATTGTAAATGGTCTTCCCTAGCAAAATTTATGAGCAAAACAATTTTTTACTAATTAGGGCTAGAAAACCTCCACCAATTATGGAGGAACTGTAGTTAAAGCCACTAATTTAGGAACAACGCTAAATCGGGCGGAGTCTGCCAGAATATCCACTATGGTTATGGGCTGGAATTAAATTTTATCGGGGTCATGTGACCACACCGGTCGGCATATAATGTTGGAATTAATGGTTTTCCAACCATAACATTAAACCTTCTGCACCCATCGGCATATAACATGTGGCCTATCCATATCGCATAAAACTTAACCGCGAAATGTGTTAACCGTTGAGAATATGGCTATGGTTCCAAGCACCTAGTTACATTGGAGATGGGGTTGGCCCCCTTTCGGCCCCACCCATATACATTTTAAAATTTATATAATAGTTGTGACCCAATATAGTTAAGCACCACACGTAGAGAGAGCAGTCGGTCACTTTGGCTACCACTTGTCACTGTATAATTGGACTAGGTGGACTATTCCGAGGAATATTCTAGGGAATATTTTGAGGAATATTCCAATAATATTCTTTGGAATATTCCTTTTTTAATTTTTAAAATTTGAAAGTCAAACCTAGTCAAACTGGTCTTTTTGCAGTTTACTGAAAACTTCAAAGCTTCACAACTTTCACATACGAAGTTGGATTTGAGTGTCGTTCACGGCGTTAGGATCATATTGCCGAGGCCTATCTGGGCATTCAGGTTGCAAGTGATTTTTAACACTTAAATTTTGAGCATTTTCCATGACTTGGACTTGAGCTCCTGATCACATTGCCTGTCGTAGACTAGCCTAACCTACCCTAGCCTACTCATTCCATCCTAGCTTACTCTAGCCTGGCATATCCTAACCTATTATATCCTAGCCTAGCCTACCCTAGTCTATCCTACTATAGACTAGCCTATCATAGACTAGCCTAGCCTAGCCTATTCTAGCATAGCCTACTCACTCCCAATCTAGCCTACTCTAGCCTAGCCTATCCTATCCTAGTCTAGCCTACCCTAGCCTATCCTAGCCTAGCCTAATTTAGCCTATCCTAACCTAGCCTACTATATTCTACTTTAGCCTATCCTATCCTACTCTAGTCTAGCCTAGTCCACTCTAGCCTAGCCTTGCCTAGCCTAGTGTACTGTCCTGCTCTAGGCTAGCCTAGCCCAGTCAATGGTAGCCTAATCTAGTACACCGTACACTAGTCTAGCCTAATCTATCCTATTTTAGCTCATCCTAGCCTAGCCTACTTGAGCCTAGCCCAGCCTACTCTAGCATAGCCTATCATAGACTAGTCTAGTTACCTATACTAGAGTAGCCTAATCTAATATAACCTACTCTAGCATAGCCTAGACTATCATATCCTAGCCTACATTATCCTACTTTAGCTTACCCTAGCCTAGCCTAGGCTATTTTAGTCTACCCTACTCTATTATACTCTAGCCTATCATAACCTGCTTTATTCCACTCTAGCCCATCCTAGCCTACTCAAGCATAGCCTAGCTTAGATTAGCCTAGCCTAGCCTAGCCTACTCACTCCCAGCCTAGCTAAATCTAGCCCAGACTATCCTAACCTAGTCTAGCCTATCCTAGTCTATCCTGGCTAGCCTAATTTAGCCTATCCTAGCCTAGCCTATTATATTCTACTTTAGCGTATCATAGCCTACTCTAGTCTAGCCTAGTCCACTCTCGCCCAGCCTAGCCTAGTGTATTATCCTACTCTAGGCTATTCTAACCTAGTCTATTGTAGACTAATCTACAATACCCTACTCTATCCTAGTCTACTTGATACTACTTTATCTCATCGTAGCCTAGCTTATTCTATTATAGCCTAGCCTACTCCATTCTACTTTATCATATCCTAGGTTACTCTATTCTACTCTAGCCTGTCCTAGCCTTTAGACTAGCCTAGACTAGTCTATCATAGCCTATCATAGACTTGTCTAGTTGCCTATACTAGAGTATCCTAGCCTAGTCTATACTAGCCTAATCTATTATGTAATGATCCCTTTTTAGGAATTTCAACAAGGTGCTCAAGAGAAATGTTGTATAAGTAAAACTGTACAAAAATAACGCAGATCAGGACTTGGTTCCTCTTATTTATGTTGTATGGGACTTATATATGGAATTTCATCTAAAACAAATCAGTTTAGATACATTAAAAAGATCTCCCAAAAACTAGACTAGCTAAAAAGCACCTAAAGAGGGAGGCTGCAGCCAAATACAAACATTGCTTCAGAAATTGTGCAGTTTTATCAGATGTTCAGTGGAGATCAGAAAGGAGGTTTTATATTTAAGTAATACAGCAGCAAATAAGCATTAGGATTAAGTTCTTTCACTCTGCAATAGAATGCATGAGACAATACAACAAGAATCTTAAGAAAAGAGAGCTATAACACATGTACATTTGCATAAATGGCTCAAAAACGTTATTTTTAAGGAGCTTCAGCAGATGAAAGTTACAACTCAGATCTAGGATAGATCTATGGACAAAACATCATATCTATTTCAGATCTGGAAGCTAGATAGTCTTCTCTTCAAGATTCACTTGGAATTTTGGCAAAAACATGCATAAATAAGAGTAGATCTGAAAAACAAGTTGCAGATATGGAAATTGCTGCAGTAAATTTCTGAATATAACATTTCATTACAATGGATCAGATCTAAATGGAACATAGATCAGCAAGCTAATCCATGGATCACCCAGTGGAAGGAAAATCCCAGCACTAGAGATATCTGATCTAAACTATGAGCAAGACACCATAAAAACCCTCATACATAAATAATTCAGTCTACTCATGGGAACAACGTTGTAGCTCAAATGACATAGAAAACTACTGTAAAATTGAAAATATAAAGCACAAAGAGATGAGACACTCTTCCAGGAGGTCAAAGGACCCACTCCATGGAAAGAGGCTTCCAAAATACACTAGATCTCTGCAGATCTAGATCCCCACTTGCTGCAGCTTGCAAAGACAGCAAGAACCTCAATGGATCAGTGCTGCCAATGTAAGTAGAGCTTGGCGTCAAGCCTGATATTGGTTCAATTCAACAAAATTTCCTCCAATAATCCTCAAAAGAAGAGGTGAAATCCCTACATAGGAATTCCAAATACAATCCTCCACTAAACAGCAGAGAATGGTATTTGTCTAGGAAAACAAATACTCAGAAATATGATCAATCAACAACCTTCTTTTGCTACCCTCCTTTTACTTTTATAAGATGAGAAAGCTTTTGCAAACCCTAAACCATCTTGATGAGTTATCGCTTTTAATATGAGAGGCTTCCTTCTAGAACTGCACTGTCCCTTTTGGAGATGCAATGAACCTAGACAGCACTGTTGATTTGTTCAAGGTTGACCCAGTCTTTAGCTCAAACCTCTTTCACACCTGCAAGTGATTATTTACATGGCCTTGATTTGTCCTTGTTCACATGGGCGTTGATTTATTCAGACTTTTTAGGAGTTTTACATGTTCTCCTTTATTCATTTTTTCATGAAACAGAAATTAAAACAAAATTGAATGTTCCTCTAGGGTAAGGCTAAGTGGGAACATTACAGTCCTCCCCTCCAAAATGTTGCTTGTCCCCAAGCAACTGATAGGGTAAGAGCTGTAGTTCTTCTCCTTCTCCATTGATGGCACCATCAAGGATCAAGCTTTCATCATGGGCCAAGTGCTTATTAAGCCAATACATCAAAAATTTCTCCTCGAAGGCTAACATGATAGGGGCATATTCCATCCCTTCAAGAGTGTAAAACTCAACAAAAATAAACATGGGTGAAGCATTGTCACATCTAAAACATGTATCATGAAGTACAAGATGAAGTTCCACCTAATGTGGTACATATACACTGCCCACTCTTTTCCTATACAAACCCATAAACAATACCAATATATCATCTATGTATGGAAGAAAAATTACATATATGCAAACTGAAATTTGCACTTGAGGAGGTGGGTTACAATCCCACATAAGATACCAACGCAATGCACTCCTTTTCTTGAGTAGATATGAGTGTAGTAAGTGGTACTCCCACCACACCTTTGTTGAATGGGTCACTTTGACATGGCTGAAAGATATACCCAAGTTAGGTGCCTTTGGGAAGCACCCATCATGATATAGAATCTCCCTTTGCAACTCAAGGGAGTGACCAGATTTAGAATTTTTATTGGCCTCACCAATGCCATGAGATCTGCATCTAATAGCACTCCTTGTAGGAGCCATGGCTTGCATACATATGGTAAGAGAATATGTCAAATCAGAAAAATAAATATGCTCCATAAGATCAAATTCTTTACCATTCAAGTCTCCCACACACATGGAGTTAGGCATGGGAATTTCTCCTCTTTTAAAACAAGGAAGAGATGGTTGAAATGACTCCTGCATAGAGTCCTTTGGCTGTCCCAACTCCTCATAACTATTGCACTCTTGTAAGTGCTGATGTAGTTCCTCCCAATCATAGTGCCGATGTAGTTCCTCCTTCATACCCTCGCAATCAAAACTCCTCATGATTAGGGTGTAGATCTTTGCTGACTACATATATCTGGAAAGGAACTCTTTGTGTGCTCTTTGTAGTATCTCTTGCTTAAGCTTGGAGGCTTGAGACAAGAATACTTTACCAATATGATAGATGACCCCTTCATGGACCAAATAGCCTCCCCCTTGCTTCATGCCATCTAATATCATCTCGGTGTGAAGATCTTTGGAGTACTCCACAAGGAGTTGAGATCTCCAATATGGATCCACATAGCTTAATAATGATAGTGATGCTGATACATCTATGGCAGTGCTTGCCTTGTTTCTGATTGCTTCTTTGTCATTACACATGCCAAATTTGTTTGTTGGGAGGTTGATCCT
Source organism: Pinus albicaulis (assembly GCA_034641835.2). NCBI lineage: Eukaryota > Viridiplantae > Streptophyta > Pinopsida > Pinales > Pinaceae > Pinus > Pinus albicaulis. The sequence continues at coordinate 1,489,284,458 of CM076578.1, forward strand.
CCCCTTTACTTCCTCCCATAGCACTGTGGCTTGCTCTCTCATTGCTCCAATCCTTGCTTGATCTATGTTTGGAGCAACACTTTGTGAGGCTTCCCCCACATGATCAGAATCTAATGACATTCCAAGGGGCTTGCCATGAGGTAGGAATGTTCCTTGCAACATTCTCATAAACATGAGAGAAGGAACTGTGAGATCCTTGCTTCCACTGCGCAAATCCATCTCTGTTTTTTTTGTGGAAAAAATAGGTACAAGATAAGTGTGCATGCCTTGAATTATTTGTGGTTTCCCACTCTTCAAGTCCACCCACTCCATCTGCAAGGCTTTCCAATCAGTGGTAACCTTCTCCAAGGTAATCAACCACTGGACACCCAAGATGATATTAGTGTCTGGTATGTCAACTACAAAGAAGTGATCCACCAAAGTGTAGGATCCCATAGTGACAGAAAGTGATGGAACATATTGCATGCATTACATGGTTCTATCTCCTGGGACCAAAACAGAAAACCCATCAAAAGTGTCAGTGGGGTTTCCTCTCCTCTGCACAAGGTGAGCATCAATAAAGTTGTGGGTGGCCCCATTGTCAATCAGAATAGACACTCTCTGGTTCATGACTGAGTCTTGTACTCTCAGGGTCAAGTACTTAGGCACTCCTTTCAAAGAGGCAAGAGTCCCACTTGTTGGAGCAAAGGCTCCCTCTTCACCTCTGGATGGTGATTGATCTTCCTCCTCATTATCACTAGCGCTGTGACCATAATTCCCATATTCCTCCTCAAAATCTGAGAATACTTCTATATAGTGTGCCCTTCCAACAGCACATCTATGTTGTGATACCCATGGCTCTTGGCAAGTGAAACACAACCTATTTTTCCTCAACTCCCTCCAGAGATCAATTTCAAGAGGTTTCTTCAGTGAGCTCTCCTTGGGTGGAGCAACTTTCCCTTCTTTCCCCTTAGAAGAGTGAGGGGATTTGCTTTGGAAAGTTGCCTTTGCTCTTGGCAAGGCATCTTGGAGATCTCTAGCTCTCTCAATGGAATCATGCAAAGTGATGGGCTTGGTAGACTTAACCAACCCATGCAAAGGTTCCTCGAGGCCATCAATGAACATGTAGACTCTCCTTGCTACAGATAGATTAGGGACCATGACTGAAAATCTCAGTAACTCAAAGATATAGGCCTCTGCATCTCCTGTCTGCTTCAGCTTTACAAGGCTTATAAAAGGTGCCTCGAGATCCTTCCGGTCAAATCTCTCCACTGGTCTTCTAGTGAACTCAGCATAGGTAGACACATTGTTGTGTCCCAATGTAGATAGCCCATGGAACCACTAGCTGTGGGCTTCACCCTCAAAGTGCAATGCAACAATCTTGATGGCTTCTACTTCAGGGACTTTGTTCAACTGGAAATAGATATCCAAATTTTCCACCGATGCTTTGGCAAAACAAGAGGATGATCCATCAAAATTAGGCAAAAATAATCTGCCCATAGTGTGGTGTCTCCCATAAAAAAAACCACCATCTCTATATTGCTGCCATGGTATCCTCCGATCCTTGAGATGGCAAAAGTATTGGAAACTCAAGTTATCATTGAATCTCTAAATTTGTGATTCATATTCCATAAAGTAACCTTCCAGGGAGATTGACTCTTGCGGTCCTTCATTCTCTACATCCAAGAAGGTAGGCATAGTAGAGCGTTGTGAGGCCTGTGGAGCTTGTGGCAAGCTCACAAGTTGACCATTCCCATAATGAGACATGTCAGAACTTTCTCCTTGATGGAATCTCCCAAGGGATTCCCTCATTCTATCCATCCTCATCTCTTTTATCTCCTTGGAAAGATCTTTCATAGTCTCCAAGACATTTTTTTCAAACTCCTCTTCCTCCTTATCATTCACAGATTCAGGGGCTTTCCCCTTGTCTTGACCCCTGTCAGGGTCATCAGTGGTGTATTCATACTTTTTATGACTTCTATTTTGGTACCTCCTCTCCCTCTCAGTGAGAGAATCCTCTTCTTTTCAATTCATCATGACTGGTGCTCCAAGGCAAGCACATGCTATGCCAAGAGTAGAGCTCTGATACCACTGTAATGATCCTTTTTCAGGAATTTCAAAAAGGTGCTCAAGAGAAACGTTGTATAAGTAAAAATGTGCAAAAATAATGCATATTAGGACATGGTTCCTCTTATTTATGCTTTATGGGAATTATGTATTGAATTTCATCTAAAATAAATCAGTTTAGATGCATTAAACATATCTCCCAAAAACTAGACTAGCTAAAAATCACCTAAAGAGGGATGTTGCAGCCAAATACAAACACTGCTTCAGAAATTGCGCAATTTTATCATATTTTCAGTAGAGATCAGCAAGGAGGTTTATATTTCAGTAATATAGCATAAAATCAGCATTAGGATTAAGCTATTTCACTCTACAATAGAATGCATGAGATAATACAGCAAGAATATTCAAAAAAGAGAGCTATAACACATGTAAATTTGCAGAAACAACGTTATTTTTAAGGAGCTTCAGCAGCTGGAAGTTACAACTAATATTTAGGATAGATCTGTGGACAAAACATCAGATCTATTTCATATGTGGAAGCTAGATAGACTTCTCTTCAAGATCCACTTGGAATTTTGGCAAAAGCATGCATAAATAAGAGTAGATCTGAAAAACAAGTTGCAGATCTAAAAATTGCTGCAATAAATTTCTAAATATAACATTTCATTACAATGGATCAGATATAAATAGAACACAGATCAGAAATCTAATCCATTGATCACCAAGTGGAAGGCAAATCCTAGCACTAGAGATCTCTGATCTAAACTATGAGCAAGACACCATAAAAACCCTCATATAGAAATAACGCAGTCTACTCATGGGAATAGCGTTGTAGCTCAAATGACATAGAAAAATACTATAAAATTTCAAACCTGAAGCAAAAAGAGATGAGACACTCTTCCAGGAGGTCAAAGGACCCACTCCATGGAAAGAGGCTTCCAAAATACACTATATCTCTGCATATCTAGATCCCCACTTGCTGCAGCTTGCAGAGACAGAAAAACCCTCAATGGATCGGCACTGCCAATGTAAGTAGAGCTTGGCCTCAAGCCTGATAGTGGTTCAATTCAGCAAACTTTCCTCCAATAATCCTCAAAGGAAGAGGTGAAATCCCTGCATAGGAATTCCAAATACAATCCTCCACTAAACAGCAGAGAATGGTATTTGTCTAAGCAAACAAATACTCAGAAATATGATCAACCAACAACCTTCTCTTGCTACCCTCCTTTTCCTTTTATAAGATGAGAAAGCTTTTGCAAACCCTAAACCATCTTGATGAGTTAGCCCTTTTCACATGAGAGGCTTCCTTCTAGAACCGCTTTGTCCCTTTTGGAGATGAAATGAACCTAGACATTGATGTTGATTTGGTCAAGGTTGACCCAGTCTTTAGCTCAAACCTCTTTCACACCTGCAAGTGATTATTTACATGGCCCTGATTTTTCTTTGTTCACATGGGCATTGATTTATTTGGACTTTTTAGGAGTTTACCATGTCCTCCTTTATTCATTTGTTCATGAAACAAAAATTAAAACAAAATTGAATGTTCCTCTTAGCTAAGGCTAAGTGGGAACATTACATACCATGCCCTATGTTGTAGCATAATTTGACTGAGCTAAAAGTCAAGAGAAGGTGTGAGCCATTCAAGTTTGTTGAGGAACAGTTGTTAAAATTTCAAGAATACCTGCAACATGATCAACAGGATAACCAAAAGCTCAACGGGGATTCATCATCACATGTGCACTGGAACCAAAATCATGGAAGCAACAACATTGGAGGTTTAATCTAAGCCATAGGAGTAGCAAAGAAGAAAAGTGTGTAGCAAGGGTCAAGTCGGGCTTATTTGCATGCACAAAAGTTCAAGATTTGGGCTGATTGATGCGTTCAAAACATTGCACATAGGTCATGTTCGAGTCGTGCAAATACAAGTGCAAAATACGGTTCAGAGACTTAATCACAATCACATGTGGAAGGCCTGTTCGCATATCGCACATCGCCAACTCAAGAGGAATGGAACTAAGGAATATGTTATAAGTGCCGAAATACGAAGTGCAATGAGGTTTCATATCACCGATTTTGATTTGCAATCGGTCCCACCCCCACTTGCCACACCATCCCTACCTTTATCGCACATCACACATCACAAGATCAAGAGGAATGGAACTAAGGAATATGTTATGAATGCCAAAATGTGAAGTGCAACAAGGTTTCACATTGCTTCTTTCATTTTGAGATCGACCCCACCTCCACTTCCCATGTCATTCCTACCTTTATCGCACATCACACATCACAAGCTCAGGAGGAATGGCGCTAAGGAATATGCTATGAATGCCAAAATGTGAAGTGTGACAAGGGCCAGATGCAATGCAGCTCAGAACTATGATTTAATGTATACCAATCTCACATCACACATCGCAAGCTCAGGAGGAATAGCACTAAGGAATATGTTATAAACATCGAAGGCCGAAATGCGATAAGGGGTAGATGCAAAGTAGTTTTAGAGTTAAATTGAAAAGGATTTCAAACCCGAAAGTAAGGGCCTTTCCTTTGAGAAATCGCATTAGAGGTAAGAGGAGGCTTATAAAGGAGAAGCATGGAAAGCCTAAATGCGATGGAAAAGAGGACATGATACCTTCCAAAGGTTAATTCAAATTTATTTAAAGTCTAGGATTATTTGTAGTTGTGGTTTTATGAAGAAACTTGAACGTGTGCAGTAGACTCGGGTAACACCCGACCCCGTGCAGAACAATGTTGTATGTGGTGGAACCTTGTAAATAAATGGAAGACAGAATGCTGCAGGCACGAGAAAAAGAGGCAGAGTCAGGTAGAAGGGGACATGATAACTTTTTTTGAAGCGTAGAGGCATAGGCAGAGTCAGGTAAAGGAGCATATGGTGGAAACGCAATAGCTAGGTCAAGTCGGGCAAAGAGCCGTTACTGCAGAACTATTTGGATACCACATCAGAAAAATAAAAGACATGACATCAAGCACAAAGGAAAAACATTGAACTCTGGAAGAAATGTAGGGCAAGGATGTCTGATCTTTCAGGGAGACACATCAACACTTTAGGGAGACACATTAGAAACAAATTAGATTCAAAAAACATAATAATATTTCAAGTTTTAATTTGTTTCATTTCTTTGTTAAGATCAAAGCTATAGTGATGTCCTAAATTGCAATATAATAAGTAGTTTTAACAGTTTAGGTAGTCGAAGTAGTTTCAAGAATTTTTAGCAGTTATGAACTGTTTTTTATGTATTTACACAAGATAGGAAAAAATAACAAGGGTTCTAAATTCTGGATCTCTTAGGGATTACATTTTTTACTTCTTTTTTTGATGGTTGAATGAAAGAAGCAGCAAGTTTGCTACAACTATTGATGGTGATTCATGTTACTTGTGTCATTTTATGTTGTTTCTTCCTTGAATGAAGTGAAGTAAAGAAGCATTTGGTCTCTTATTTACGTTTGTATGTAAGAGTTAAATAGCCTTAATAAGCGCTCCTTCACTCCATATCCTCTCCCTTCACAAATTCTCTCTAAAACTTAAAAGTAATAGATTATGTGTTTACAACATATTATTTTGAGTTTCTCCTCTCTCCATAACTCTCCATGAAACTTAAGAGTAATAAATTCTGTGTTTACAACATATTATTTTGCATTTCCTTTCTCTCCATGATTTCTCTCTGAAACTTAAAAGTAATAGATCTTGTTCGTACAACATATTACTTTGATTTTCCCCTATAGTTATTCTCTTCCATTCATATATCATCGGTCAATGGAATTGTTAAATATTTTATTATTCTAGATCATTAAGGGTTTTATTAAAATAGTTTCCAGAGGGATAAAACAAAGACCTCATGATAAAATTATTTTTGTGACACACTTTTAAAATGTCTTAAGCATTGATTCCTTTCAAAATCGAGGGATTGTCTCTTAAGATACAACATTTTTTGGCGCTGTTGTCGGGGATTAAGGCATGAAGTTATTTTTCCCTGGGTATTGAGATCTATTTCTTAATTGTGAACAATATTTAGATATAAAATTTGGTTGTTTATTATTCACCTGGCGACTCCACTGATGAAGATTTCATTAGATAAGGAATTTTGCTGGCAAGAAAATGAGAAAGCATCATGGAAAAAATGGGTATCAGAGTTTCAATCTTTTAAAGCAAGTTTTAATTTTCACTACCAGTTTAGTGGTCTATTTTCCCTTACATATCAAGAAGATTGTTTCCTGCTTTATATTATCAGAAGACTATAAATCCCCAAAAGTACATTCTTTTTTGGAGAAAGAAGATTTTTCTTCTGATTGTATTATTGATCTTGACACAAATTTATCTCCTAAATATGAGAGGAGAGCTAAATATTACATTAAAATTCCTAAAGATAGTCTTTCACAGTCTGGACATAAAGGTGAAGCCTCGTCATCTTTGGGTGATAATACTCTACCTCATAAGCAATATAATTCTTTCTGGCTTGGAACCAAGGTGGTTTTAAAACCCTTAGTGCTACCTACAATTCTTCATCAATATCCTTTAAAATCATTAAATTTCTACCAAGATTTTTAGGAGAAAGTGATCAGGTTGCAGCCGAACAACACCTCCTAGCATTTGAATACTTTCTGGAAAAATTTCAATTTTTTTGTGAAGATGTGGCTTTAAGTATGTTTTGTCATTGATTAAATCGGGATGCTCAGGATTGGTTCCAGTGTTTGGAGGAAGGTTCAATTATTTCCTGGAAAAGTTTTCAAGATATATTTCTTAGATATTGGGGCGAGCGTAAGTCATATGAAAAGAACCTTTTGGAATTATATTCTATCCAGAGGATGAGAAATGAATCAATCACTAAGTTTAATAGGAGGTTTCAAAGAATTTATTCAGTATGACAAAACAAATTCGACCTCTCAAAGCTGCAGCTATGGTTTACTATTTGAGGTCTCTTTCTTTGTCTTTTCTTTTTATCTCAAGGAGAGAAAGCCTTGCACTCTGGAGATGATGTTTCTTTATGTAAAAGAAATCGAAGATAATGTGTGGGCTTGTAGAAAATTTTCCTATCATGTTGAAAGAACAAATTTTGTTGAATACAAGAGGGCTTGTCAAGAAACCATTGGAATTTCTTTACAAGAGAATGCAAATTTAGAGACGAACAAGGATTTTCAAAAGTTGTCAGGGGATTCCTATATTGCTGAAACACAATAATTTAAGCATTCAGGAGATTTTTCTCAAAAATTTGTTGCAACAAATGAACTACACATTGAAAGCCTAGAAGATCATTACAATTTTCCTAATTTTAATGATTTTGTGAATATAGGAAAGACTAGTGGAGCTCCTCAGGTGTGTTTGCAAGAGGGGGGAGATTTTTGTCAAGAATTGGCATATTACGAAGAGCATCAGCATTATGAGGAGAAAACCTTAGATTTCTCTTTTTGGCCTAAACGGTTGTTAGCAGAAAACAACAATCAATATTCTCACATACAACCTCAAATTGAGGAGTCAAACAATGAAGGAAACTTCCCTGTTCAAAGAAGTCTAAATCATCAAGATGTTCAAGAAAAGGAGGCAGCAGAAAATTGGTCTCATCAATTGTATGATCCAGTGGCTGACTATATGAAAACTTTCTTTTGTCAGAAACAAGCATTTATGCAAAGGTATGTGCAAATATTTGTATCTAGAAAAATTTCATAGTACCTCCCTATTGTGATCTTCAGATTTCAATAGTATCGAGGCATTAGGTTTGACATGCAGATGTTGGATTGGTGCCATTGGAAGGCTAACTTCACCTGATTAAATTCAGACATGAATACATATGTAGGATTTGTGCATAAATAAACTTATAAGTTGAGCATTATTAGTTGTAGTATTTCTAGTTTGGTATTTTCAGTTTAAGATTAAAGGAATAAGTCCAAAATGTTGCAGGTTTCAGGATGATTTCATACTGGATCAACTCCCATTTGGGATTGACTCCATGCCTAATAATGGCTATTGATCTACAAGTGTTGTTTGACTCCATGCCCAATAAAGGCTACTGATCTACAAGTTCTCTTTGAATCCATGCCCAATAAAGGATATTGATCTACAAGTTCTCAGCACTTCGCTACCAAAGTGTTGTCCGCAATTAGAGCCAGATGTTGTAGCATAATTTGACTCAGTTAAAATTCAAGTGAGGGTCTCAGCAATTCAAGGTTGTTGAGGATCAGTTGTTAAAATTTCAAGAAGACCTGAAATATGCTCAACACAAAAACCACAAGCTCAATAGGGATTCATCATCACATGTGCACTGGAACCAAAATCAGGGAAGCAATAGCAATGGAGGTGTAATCTAAGCCAAGGAGCAACAAAGAAGGAAAGCATGAATCAAGGGTCAAGTCAAGCTTATTTTTGTGTAGAAAAATACAAGATTCGGGCTGATTGATGCATTCAGAACATTGTACACAGGTTAGGGTTGAGTCATGAAAATACACATGCAGAACAAGGTTCAGAGGCTTAAACATAATCACATGTGGAAGGCATGCCCACATATCACACATCGTACATCACAAGCTCAGGAGGAATGATGCTAAGGAATATGTTATAAGTGTTGAAATGTGAAGTACGATGAGGTTTCATATCACCAATTGAGATTTTCAATCAGCCCCACCCCTGCTTGCCACGTCATCCCTACCTTTATCACACATCGCACATCACAAGCTCAGGAGCAATGGCGCTAAGGAATATGTTATGAATGTCGAAATGCGAAGTGAAAAAAGTTTTCATATTGCCTCTTGCGATTTGCGATTAGCCCCACCTCTACTTGCCACGTCATTCCTACCTTTATCGAACATCACACATCACAAAATCAGGAGGAATGGCGCTAAGGAATATGCTATGAATTCCAAAATCTGAAGTGCGATAAGGGTCGGATACGAGGCAGCCCAGAACTGTGATTTAATATATGCCAATCGCACATCGCACATCGCAAGCTCAAGAGGAATAGCGCTAAGGAATATGTTATAAAATCCAAAGGCAAAAATGCGATAAGGGACAGATACGAAGTAGTTTCAGAGTTAAATTGCAAAGGATTTAAAATCCGGAAGCAAGGGCCTTTCCTTTGAGAAATCCCATCGAAGGTAAGAGGAGGCTTATAATAGAGAAGTATGGAAGGCCGAAATTGCGATGGAAAAGCGAACATGATACCTTCCAAAGGTTAATTTAAATTTATTTAAAGTCCAGGATTATTTGTAGTTGTGTTGTTTTATGAAGAAACGTGAACGCAAGCAATAGACTCGGGTAAAACCCAACCCCGTGCAGAAGAGTGTTGTATGTGATGGCACCTTGTAAATAAATGGAATACTAAACACTACAGTCACTAACAGAAGAGGTAGAGTTGGGCAGAAGGGGACATGAAAACATTGTTTGAATCCCAGAGGCATAGGCGGAGTCAAGCAAAGGAGCATATGGTGACACTATTTGAAACACAAAAGCTGGGTCAAGTCGGGCAAAGAGGCATTATTGCAGAACTATTCGGATACCACATTAGAAAAAGAAAATACATGACAGCAAGCACAAAGGACAAACATTGAACTCTGGAAGAAATGCAGGGAAAATATTTCCGATATGTCAGTGAGACACATCAGCACATCAGGGAGACACATCAGCAACAAATTAGATTAATCAAACATAGTGATGTCCTCAATTGCAGTGTAATAAGTAGTTTTAACAGATTAGGTATTCGAAGTAGTTTCAAGAATTTTTAGCATTTACGAACTATTTTTGATGTATTTAAGCAAGATAGAAAGAAAGAAGAAGGGTTCTGAATTCTGGACCTCTTGGGGATTACATTTTGTACTTCTTTTTCTAATGGGTGAATGAAAGAAGCAGCAAGTTTCCTGCAACTGTTGATGGTGATTCGTGTTTCTTATGTCATTTTATGTTGTTTCTTCCTTGAAGGAAGTGAAGTAAAGAATCAATTGGTATCTGATTTATATTTGTATGTAGGATTTAAATAGCCTTAAAAAGTGCTCCTTCACTCCATCTCCTCTCCCTTCATAATTTCTCTCTGAAACTTAAAAGTAATAGACTATGTGTTTACAACAGTTTCTCCTCTCTCCATAAAATCTCTCTGAAACTTAAGAGTAATAGATTTTTTTCGTACAAGGTACTATTTAGAGTTTCCTCTCTCTCCATGAATTCCCTCTGAAACTTAAAATTAATAGATTTTGTGTTTACAACATATTAATTTGAGTTTCCCCTACAGTTCTTCTTTTCCTTTCAAATATCAACAGTCAATGGAATTTTGAAATCTTTTATTATTCCAGATCATTAAGGGTTTTAGAAAACTAGTTTCCAGAGGTATAGAACAAAGATCTCATGATAAAATTATTTCTGTGACACACTTTTAAAATGTCTTAGGCACTGATTCCTTTCATAATCAGGGGATTTTCCCTTAAGATACAAATGTTTTTGGCAGCATTGCGAGGGACGAAGGCATGAAGTTATTTTTCCCTAGGTATTGAAATATATTTTTTGATGGTGAACAATATTTAGATATAAAATTTGGTTGTTTATTATTCACTTGGTGACCCCACTAATGAAGATTTCATTAGATAAGGAATTTTTCTGGCAAGAAAATGAGAAAGCATCGTGGAAAAAATGGGTATGAGAGTTTGAATATTTTAAAGGAAGTTTTATTTTTCACTATCAGTTTAGTGGTCTATTTTCCCTTACATATCAAGAAGATTGTTTCCTTCTTTATATTATCATAAGACTATAAGGCCCCAAAAGTACATTCTTTGTTGGAGAAATAAGAGTTTTCTTCTGCTTATATTATTGATCTTGACACAACTTTATCTCCTAAATATGAGAGGACAGATTAATATTGCATTACAATTCCTGAAGATAATCTGTCATAGTCTGGGCATAAAGGTGAAGATTCATCATCTTTGGGTGATAATACTCTACCTCATAAGAAATATTCTTCTTTCCATCTTGGAACCAAGGTGATTTTCAAACCCTTGGTGTTGCCTACAGTTCTTCATCAATATCCTTTAAAAAGCTTTAAATTTCTACTAAGTTTTTCTGAAGAAAGTGATAAGGTTTCAGCCGAAAAACACCTCCTAGAATTTGAATACTTTCTCGAAAAATCAAATTATCTATCAAGATGTGTTTTTAAGGATATTTATTCATTCATTAAAGCAGGGTGCTCAAGATTGGTTCTAGTGTTTGGAGGAAGGTTCAATTAGTTCTTGGCTAGGTTTTCAAGATATATTTCTTAGATATTGGGGCGAGCATAAGTCATATGAAAAGTACATTTTGGAACTATATTCTATACAGAGGCAGAGAAATGAATCAATCACTTAGTTTAATAGGAGGTTTCAAAAAATTAATTTCAGCATGACAAAAGAAATTCGACCTCCTGAAGGTGCAGTTATGCTTTACTATTTGAGGGCTCTTTCTAGTGTCTTGTCTTTTTATCTCAAGGAGAGAAAGCCTTGAACTCTGGAGATGATGTTTCTTTATGCATAGGAAATTGAAGATAATGTGTGGGCTTGTAGAAAATTTTCACGTTGTGTTGAAAGAACAAATTTTGTTGAAGACAAGAGGGCCTGTTAAGAAATTGTGGTATTGCTTTACAAGAGAATGCAAATTCCAAGATGAACAAGAATTTTCAAAAGGTGTTAAGGGATTCCTGTATTGCTGAAACAAAAGAATTTAAGCATTCCAAATCATCTGGTCAACAATTCATTGTAACAACTGAACTACACATTGAAAGCCTAGAAGATCATTACAATTTTCATAATTTTAATGATTTTGTGAATACAGGAAACAATAGTGGAGCTCCTCAAGTGTGTTTGCAGGAGGGGGAAGATTTTTGTCAAGAATTGACATTATATGAAGAACATTAGCATTATGAGGAACAAACCTTAGATTTCTCTTTTCAACCTAAATGGTTGTCAGCAGAAAACAATAATCAATCTTTTCACATACAACCTCAAATTGAGGAGTCAAACTATGAAGGAAGCTGCCTTGTTCAAATAAGTCTAAATCAGCAAGATGTTCAAGAAAAGGAGGCAGAAGAAAATTGGTCTCATCGGTTCTATGATCTAGTGGATAACTATATGAAAACTTTATTTTGTTAGTAACAATCATTTATGCAAAGGTATGTGCAAAGCCTTGTATCTGGAAAACTTTCATGGTACCTCCCTATTGTGATCTTAAAATTTCAACAACATCGAGACATTAGGTCTGACATGCAGATGTTGGATTGGTGCCATTGGAAGATTGACTTCACCTAATTAAATTTAGACATGAATACATATTTCGAAGTTGTGCATAAACAAGCTCAGAAGTTGAGCATTATTAGTTGTAGTATTTCTAGTTCAGTATTTTCAGTTTAAGAATAAAGGAAGAACTAAAAAGTGTAGCAGGTTTCAGGAGGATTTCATACTGGATCAATTCCAATTTGGGACCGACTCCATGCCCAATAACGACTATTGATCTACAAGTTCTCTTTGACTCCATGCCCAATAAAGGATACTGATCTACAAGTTCTCTTTGATGCCATGTTGAATAAAGGATATTGATCTACAAGTTCTCAGCACTTCACTACCAAAGTGTTGTCCCCAGTTGGAGCCAAATGTTGTAGCATAATTTGACTCCGCTAAAAGTCAAGTGAGGGTATGAGAAATTCAAGGTTGTTGAGGAAAAGTTGTTAAAATTTCAAGAAGACACGCAACATGCTCAACAGGATAACCACAAGCTCAACAGGGATTCATCATCACATGTGCACTGGAACCAAAATCAGTGAAGAAACAACATTGGAGGTGTAATCTAAGCCAGAGGAGCAACAAAGAAGAAAATCATACAGCAAGGGTCAAGTCAAGATTATTCGAGTGCAGAATAGTTCAAGAGTCGGGCCGATTGATTCATTCAGAACATTGCACACAGGTCAGGGTCGAGTCGTGCAAATACATGTGAAGAACAGGGTTCAGAGGCTTAATCACAATCGCATGTGGAAGGCCTTCCCCCATATCCCACATCGCACATCACAAGCTCAAGAGGAATGGCACTAAGGAATATGTTATAAGTGATGAAATGTGAAGTGCGGCGAGGTTTCATATCACCGATTGCGATTTGTGATCGGCTCCACCTCCACTTGCCACATCATCCCTACCTTTATCGTACATTGCAGATCACATGCTCAGGAGGAATGTCGCTAAGAAATATATTATGAATGCCAAAATGTGAAGTGCGAAAAGGTTTCATATCGTCGCTTGTGATTTGCAAACGACCCCACCTCCACTTACCACATCATCCCTACCTTTATCGCACATCGCACATCACAAAATTAGGAGGAATGGTGCTAAGGAATATGCTATGAATGCCAAAATGCAAAGTGTGACAAGGGTCAAGCACAATGCAACTCATAACTGTGATTTAATGTATGCCAATTGCACATTTCACATCACAAGAATAGGAGAAATAGCACTAAGGAATATGTTATAAACACTAAAGGCTGAAATGTGATAAGGGGAAGATGCGAAGTAGTTTCAGAGTTAAATTGCAAAGGATTTCAAATCCGGCAATAAGGGCCTTTCCTTTGAAAAATTGCATCGGAGGTAAGAGGAGGCTTATAACAGAGAAGCATGGAAAGCCTAAATACGATGGAAAAGCAGAAAAGACACCTTCCAAAGGTTAATTTAAATTGATTTAAAGTCCAGGATTATTTGTAGTTGTGTTGTTTTATGAAGAAACATGAACGCGGGTAGTAGACTCTGGTAACACCTGACCCCGCGCAGAACAGTGTTGTATGCGGTAGTGCCTTTTAAATAAATGGAAGACTGAATGTTGCAGGCATGAGAAAAAGAGACAGAGTTGGGTAGAAGGGGACATGATAACATTGTTTGAAGTGGAAAGGCATAGGCAGAGTCAAGCAAAGGAGCATATGGTGGCACTGTTAGAAACACAACATCTGGGTCAATTTGGGCAAAGAGGCATTATTGCAGAACTGTTCGGATACCACATCAGAAAAAGAAATCACATGACATCAAGCACAAAGGACAAACATTAAACTCTGTAAGAAATGAAAAGCAAGGATGTCCAATCTGTCAGGGAGACACATCAACAACAAATCAGATTCAACAAACATAATAATATTTCAAGTTTTAATTTGTTTCCTTTGTTTTTTAGGTTCAAAGATATAGGGATGTCCTCAATTGC